>CM034153.1:611048462-611708462 GCA_019776745.2 Taxus chinensis
ATTACCTTTCCACCCCAAGTAACAAACCAAAAAAAACAGAGCAAAACAGTACCAAAAAACATGCATTCTTATTTGAACCCTTCCAATATAAAGCCGAATTCATGCCTTACAAAATCAGCTTCTTGAATAGAAACTGACCAAATAAAAACTCACCGCTCGAGAGGGACGAAGAGGAGCCAGACAAAGGAGAATGGCGGCGATATTTACGGTGTGACGCGTCATTTGACGGCTTGCGAAATGACGGCCTGATGTCCGACGTATCGGGCGACTGTGACGCCAAATTTGAATCCATTTTTCACTCGTTGAAGTTCCGCGATCGAAACCCCGTAAACCCTAACTTATATTAAATATTCAAACCCTAGCATTATTTAAATTTCAAACCCTATCTGCATCCAACAACAACAATTATTCTCAATCAGGGCCAAACCAGAAGATAAAGGCAAACAACGTAAATCAAAGAGAACTCTGAATTGCATTCGAAGAGAGCAGAATATGTTCATTGCGTATATGTTTTAACCTGGAAGAATGAATAACCCAGTGGTTAGACAATTCCATGGAAAGGGAGGACAAAATGGCTCCCTCAAATTTCGAATTCTGTTAGAATTGTGAGCTTTCTGTCGATTGCCGGATTGTTAGCGTACAGATGTATTGGGAGAACAGGATAAAATGCTTTAAACAAATGTGTGCGCGCGAGGGTCGTATATAGATGGGATTAGACTAGCACTTGCACATAAGTTGCAACAGGATGGGATGCAAAGCGAATGTTTTAATTAAGTAATATATTTTAATTAAAGTGTGCTTTTAAAATAAATAATTGACAAACCAAAATTATAAGAAGTAAAGTTCTTGTGCCTTCTCTATGAATCCACATTTCGCATAAGTATGTACCATAGAATTTTAAACTGTGACATCTGTAAAAGATCCCATTTAGGCGTAAATTGGAAGAATATTGGATATTAGAATTGATAAATTAAAAATAAATGGAACACAAAACATTAGAAAAAGGCAAACATTAAGGGGGATTAATTTACTCTTTCAATGCAAAGTTCTCAAACTCTCCAAAAAATATCAGGCTTGTTAATATTTATTAAAGATTTTGATCTTTTGCTTTTATTTGCCTTTATATTTGATTAAGCATAAGTAGTAGAAAACACTCCACTTCCGCCATATTTAGGAGTTGTCATGCAGTTCACAACAAAAGCAGATGTTGGCTCTTGAGGAGGAAAATGCATTGTTTTAAATCTCTCATTTTGACAGAGGCTAAGAGGATGTTGTCAAAGGTTGTGGAATCTAGATTTACAACTACCAATTGCATTTCCCTGAAAGTTTCTAAGGTCTTTTCAACAAACCTATTTGTTTTGTGCATATTGCACACTCATTTTTGCACAAGTTGATAGCATGCTAGTAAAGGTGAACTAATTTCTGCCAAGATTCACCTATTTTAATTAATCCTCCACAAAAAAGAGGGGCCAATGCCAAAATATGACCTACTATCACCCACTAACTGCATGAAAACAAAGGAGCATCCAAAAACTCTACTTCTGGTGAGTGCCAAAGATAGAGGCAATTATAGCGGTTTCTGGGGGGGGGGGGGGTCTACATCATGATGGTGGGTAATTGAGGATTTGGCCATTAAAAAATGAACACCCCCGTCATTAATCATCATACTATTTTGGGTTAGTTTAAGTTGGGTTCGGTTTATTGCAATCAGCGTGGGAAGCTAAGTTGCAGTCCAAATACATTTGATCCACCAATCATGAGAGAGGTGGTCTTACACGAGTTGGTAGCATTCTAGGAAAGGTGAATCAATTATTAGTCTAAACATGTGATAAATAAAGGACATAACCACAGATATACATGTAAACCTAGGGTGGTGGAAGAGATGGCTAGTGGGTTACAACCCCCAAAGACTTATTTAATGCAAATATTTGTAGATCTGCATTCTGAAAAAGAAGTAAACTAAATATATTGCAAATTAGCCTAAATAAATATTGTTAACTAATATTTGTTTACTGGTGATTATAGACGGTTCTCATGTGTGAGATAGGTAGTTTGTAGGTATGATAAAACTTTAGGCGGCCATATTGTGGGAATGCATTCCCCCAATAAAAGCCCATCCGCTAAACATACCGTCACTGAAAAATTGTTTTCCATAGGTGGCTGTCAAAATTAAAGGATATTGTCTTAGCTTGCGCTAAAATAAGAGCTTTGAACACGATATGGACATCCATCAAAGGATTACTAAAAAGGAGTTTTTTCTCAGATGTTGAATGTTTCAAGTGCCCTGGTAGACATGTATGCAAAATGCGTAAGCATATATAAGTCACTTGGACTATTCGACAAAAAAGTCTCAAAGAAATCTGATTTCATGGAATATGTTGAGTTCAAGGTATGCAAAAAATGGTGCTCTTGACTGGGTTGTAATCCTTTAATCATTTTCAGAGAAATGCCTTTAACCAAACTCCTCTCATGGAATGTCATGGTGGAAGGATACATAATGGTTTTTGTTGAAATGGTCGTGGATGCAATTAAACAAATGCAATTGTCATGTTTAAAGCCAAACTCCACAACATTTTTGCGCGTCCTCTCAACCCATGCCATGAATAGTGCTTTTTAACATGGTACGGGCCCAACCTGGAAATTGACTGTATGTAGACTTGTTTTTTGTGATTTACATTGTATATGAGCTGTAAACATTTCAGGGAGCTGTAGATACTAGATAGTAACAAATTAAAACAACTTGGAAAATTAGTAGGCCATATATGTTTTCAAGCTTAAACCTCCTCTAGAGAGAGGCTACAATAAGTCAAAATTTTGTAAGTACCTTTCCAAGCACCCCACTTTGGTGTTGTATGTGGACTTACATGTACAAGTTAATTTACCCGAGATCAAATACTCTAACAAACATGTAAAATGTGGACGTATACTGAAGGCAAGTGAACCGAAATGATTGACCAAATGAAAACAAATCCAATCCACATGACATTCAAAGATCGACTCTGTAGGCAAACATTCAATTTTTTTTTTGTCAATTTCAACAACTAAGCAGACATTTTACTTTGAGTCTAAAAGTCGGGATAAATTTTCCTGAATAAATGACATAAACAATAGCTATGTAGAGAGATAGAAACTTAAGAAGGCAATGGTCAGTTGAAAGAAAATTTTACTATACTGACACTACATTGCACACGTTTAATGTTTAATGTATTTTATTCACAGGGTTGGAAAATGCCGAAAGGTAATAGTATCAATGCTTCATTAGGACACCCATGTTTGCTCTTAGTTGCAATTTTGATATTCCATGAGAACATGTTGCATATTACAAACCAATGTTAAAAAATTGGACATTAAAACAGTTCACATGTATGACTACATGTTAATAAAATAGATGAAGCTTACACAGCCTGGGAATCTTCCAGAGTGATTCAGTAGTTCTGCATTGTATACATAACTTGCAATCAGGGCAGTCCATGAAACCACATGTGGGCAAGGCATTTTGTCAAACAGGTCACGTGCATTATGTTTGCTTCCACATTGTGCATATGTTTGCTTCCACATTGTGCATATGTGTCTTCAAGGGCACCTGCCAATACAACTTAAAATAATTAGCTTTCCATTAACCTTTGCAGGATTTCCACGTGTTCTTCTAAATTTCCCATTGGAAAGGCTGAGAAGATAGCACCAGAGGTTGAGTGTGGCTTCAACCCGGCCAACTGTATTTAATTGAATGGTTCCAAGGCAGTTTCAACAAAACCTTTTTGTGCATATCCTGCAATCATTTCAGTCAATGAGACAACACGTCTGCCAGGAATTTACTTGAATTATTTGCATGTCCTGTGTAGGCTTCCACATTTTGCAGGCATATCTCCGGACACTTTTGCAGACATATCTGCCAAGGCACATGTAAATGAAATATTTGTCGATGTCGCTTCTGTAAAATACATATAAACTGTTTTGAGTTGGCAATCATAAAATACAAAATTAACAAACCGAAGGTTTAAAGAGAAGCACAATGGACACCTCCGGCAAAAAAGAAAACAAACAAATAACAGTAACCATGCATACTTCTTATATTTCTGAGCGGTGGTGACTATCACCAGAACAGGGTGTTAAGGTTGTTGTAAGTGTTGAATAAACCAGATGGCTGGAGGTTGTTGTAGATAAGCTTTTGAGAATGTTAGGTGAGTAAATGAGTGTCTAAACTACTTTTATAACACTCCATGGAATATGATTTCGCATTAAGTCTAACTAAGAGGGGGAAAATAAGATAAGCATAAGAAAATATGACCATTGCTCCTTGAAGGACAAAACTGTATGATGGTTTTATCTAGAATTAGATGGTGGCATTTAGGGAAGAACGATCTAGCATGTGAAAATTTGGAGAAGTGTAACAAAAAAATATAGAATGTTTATAAAAATTGAAATCAGTGCTAAAAGTGTCTAAACAACAAGGTGAGAGAATAAGAAGTATTTGCAAACCTTATTGCAGAGATAGTGCATTTAAACTCTTTTTCTTGACATTTATCTTTGATAAAACAAGAGTTTTTAAAACATTTTGCATTGGCACTAATTGTGGAAGCCCCGCCCTCCGCCCACCCTCTCTCCTTACCTCTCAATCTTCAACGTTACACACATTACCATTATTCTCAATCATCCAATGAAAGCATAGGCATATCATGTTTCATGGCAATAATAGCAAGTTCCAAATTTAAAATAACAAGGGCAATGTTGATGCCATTAGCTCGCTTCCCCTTTTGGCCTTCACCAAAAGCCCTAGATCCTTTGTTTTGAACCCTTCAGCAATGGTTCATTTATCTTCCATCTATGTGTCATTGTAGTGCGTCCAATCTCCAGATGTGGAATTTCATGAATGAATTTTGCAAGGTCATGATTCAGCTTAGTCTTATTTACCAGCAGTGGACTATATCCCTTATAGCCAACCTCCTTATTTTCTTGGGTGGTTTCCGAATGATCAAGTTTTTGTGGCCATGATTTAATGTGGTGAAGTTGTTTTCAATAAATGAACAACATGGATTGTTCGTTGTGGAAAATGCCGATGCATTCATTTGAAATAGGTTCCCACATTAATGAGCCTGCAACTGAAACCCATTTAGTGGAGCTTAATAATGTGTAAATTGTTCATTTATATATTTATTGTCTTGATAAACAAAGAAAATTTCAAGAAAAATGGTTTCTGTTTAAAATTGGACTCCCACTTTTATTTTCGTAATCAGACACTATTATTACAGGTTCCTTGAAAGAGCAGGGGATCAGAAAACGCAATCTTCATCTGGGCAATGCATCCTGTGGGCTCTAATGGTGAAATTGTCGAGAGAAGTGAGAGAGAAGCGAATCCAAATCTGTGGAGGAAGATCCGCCTTCACCCACGGCCTTCCACGCTTCGCCTCTCAATCGCTGTGCCCTCTTTCTCATTTGCATTCCCTCATCACTTGCCATCACTCGTTTCACCGCTTCCTCGATCTCCTCCACACTCACCAATTCATTCTCTTCCGCATTTCTCCACTTTTTCACTCCCATGCCGATCTTTAACTCCTCCGCGATTAGACCGAGTCCGCAAACTGATTGGAATGCAGAGGCCGCGCAACCATGGGCACTCCCATGCTGATGCTCTCCACCGTCGAATTCCACACACAGTGCATTAGAAATTCCCCTTTCGACTTGTCAAATAAAATCTCAATCTGGGGCACCCAATTCCTCAGAATGAAACCCGCTCTCCTATGCGCCTCTCACACCAGTCCGGAAGAAACTTGCATATCCAATCGGACTGCGCTTCTGTGGAAAAATCGACACCTTCAGAAATCCTGAGCACCTACCCATAGAAGATGAATATGGTGTGTTGTAGTTATTGGTGGAAGCAGATTTTTAAAGCAGTTGATGATGCAACTGTTACAGCTACTACAAGTAATGGCAACAGCAACGTGGGAGCTTACGTATTTATGGCGCAGCCATCGTGAGAGAGGAGGATGCCAGGACATATACATAGTCGTGACATCAGACGGAGTAGACAGCAGGCAGCTGGGCAACTGGAAAGGGTAACCCGGGAGAAGCTGCTGGAATTTGACACTTTCCAATTGAGCCTTCTTCAAAGGTGGACGCCTTCCGGCGAATAAGGGGTTTGGTTATAATATTTTACCCTTATTCTTTGAACTTTTTAAGGATATTAGAGAGACAACATTGGGGTATCGATATCAAGTAGAATAATTTGAAGGTATCGATTGTGAGCTATTTATTTTCGATTCTGTAATCATGTGTTAATTGTGCAATGAAGACTTCGAAGGAGATTCGTTGAAGAACTTAAACTTGAAGGATTGAAATAATTAAACCATGAAAGAGCCCAAGAGATTCAAAAATCACCTGCATGAAGTTAAAGGGTCATGCATTTTTATGGTGGGAGCATATTTAAGCATATAAAGTGCAAAGAAGCAAGCTGAATACCAAGACATGGGATAGGTTGGTGGTGAAGCTCAAGGCAAACCCATAGATTACCAACTTAGTTTGTTTAAGAAATTGTAGAACATGTGACATAGAGAGCTTGGTGTGAAGGAGTACACTGAAGAATTTTATTGACTCACCATTTGAATGGGACATATAGAGGATGATATGGATAGGATCTCTAGATAAATGAATGAATTGTGGATTGCGAGTCAAGATGAATTTGGAATGAACCAAGTGCATTCAGTAGAGGTATCCTATCAATATGTATTGAAGGCAAAGGAGAAGTTAGCACGCAAGCAATATATTGTTACACGAGGAAAATAAAAAGGCCACACAAAGTTGTGGATAATGTGGTGGTAGGGGAAACTCTATGCATCGTGAAGGTGAGGAAAGCTTGATGTCACGCAATGAAGGAAAACCTAGAGGAGAAGGAAATACGTCTAGGGGGAGAGGATCATTTTTACGTGGAAGAGGTCATGGATTTAACACATGTTATAGGTGTAGATAAACATGGCATATATATTTTTACCACCTGCACACCAAGAGTGATGAAGAGTAGGTTAATGTGAGTGTGGAATTGCATAACTTGGTGGAGATGATGTACCAAGCTGTGAAGAAGAACCAGAGATGGGAGAAGTGTCGTTGATATTCAAGTGTGTATTGTTAAAACTAGCAAAAAAAGAAGTTGGTCATGAGCAGATGAAGAACTTGTTCATAATAACATGTAAGTAGAGAGGAAAATTTTGCAAGTTGATAGTGGACAATGGAAGAACCGATAATTTGGTTGTGCAAGAGACGGTAGACAAGCTGGGGTTGAAGAGGGTAGAGTATCATAATTCTTAAAAAAAATTGTGGTTGTAGAAGGGACACCAAATTTTGGTGATTAAGTAATGTCTGGTAAGTTTTGGATAGGGAGATATGAAGATGAAGTTATGTGTAACATAATGCATATAGATGCATGTCATGTTCTACTTAGAAGCTCGTGACAGTTTGATCAGAAGGCACAACATGAATGATGTGCGAACACCTACAAAGTGATGAAAGATAGGAATTATTGCACTCTAAATTATACGAAGGACAAGAGTGAGGGAACAGAGCAGGGACCTAATGCTATGTTGTTATTAAGGAAGTAATTCCTTAACAAGATGAAGAAAAACAATGAATTTTTTACGTTGATAGTAAAAATTACACAAAGAGAGCACAAGAAAAGTGGTGTAGGGAGATGAATTGATGCCACGAGAAGTGAAGGATATGCTAGGAGAGTTTGTGAAAGTATTTTTGAGAAATTTTTCGAAAGGGCTACCACCTATGAGGAAAATAAGTCACTACATATGATTTGTTTTCATAGAATGTTTTTAAATCTCCACTTGTAGGTGTTTTTCTAACACAGTTGCAGGGAGATCACATTGTGAAAACACTGTAGGAGCCACGGATCGTTCTTGGGACAGTTTCTACAATTTTTCAGAGTTCTTGGGATATTGATCAGCTCATTTGCAGGTTGTGATTCATTATTGGTTGTTTGTAAGAGTTATTGTACTTGCATTTCGATATTATTAATGGATCGGTTCAATCTGAACCCGGGGACGTAGGGAATTTCCGAACCCCGTAAACAATCTTGTTTGTTATCTGAATGTTTTTTTCAGTTTTCTGATTATTTATTTGCTACACAAGTTTTCTGCACTTCTATGGATGCATAATAATCAGAATTTAATCAATTTTATGGAGTCAAGAATACTTAAAATTGTTTAAGAAAATCACGATCTTTGGAAACTTTTAAAAATGAAAAAAAAATACAACACTCACGTTTTCAGATCAAGTTTGGTATCAGAGCAGTTAGATTGCCAGATTTGCTTCTAATTGTGTTTGAAAATTTGGCTTCAATTTCAGTATTGATTTCAGTATTCAGTGTACAGACATTTTGGGGCTTGTTAATCTTCTTTTGCAGTGTGCAGTTTTGGAAGTACAGGTTGTGTTTGCAGGAACTGAGGAATCATGGGCAAGTCATCCAAACAGGAGCAACTAGATGAGCTTGAAGCCATAAACCGCCAACTCCAAGAAGAAAAACTCTTTCTTGAGAGCTAATATTATATTCCTTAGAAGAGGAAATCGTGTGGTTAAAATCTGAGCCACAATCCTCTATAACCAAGAAAGAGGAGTATGCCAACAAGATGCTTGAAGAGAGAAATAAGTTGATGGGCTTTGTTAAAGAGTTACAGGAAGAAATACGAACCAAGGATGCCCTCTTAGAAAAAGCTGCAACAAGGTGAACACAAGAATGAAATGCCTTCCAAATCAGATGCAGGTACTATGACAGAATGCACTGTAAGTTGTTCACATTTTAATTCTTCCTCTCATTCAGTTTCAGATATTCCTTTGGGTCAGTTTGAAAAACAAACTAAGGGAATTGGGTCTAAGCTAATGGTTAAGATGGGATTTGACAGAACAGGGCCTTGGTAAAAATGGACAAGGTGATGCTAACCCAATACAGGTAGAGGATCAGCCTCAGTTTACAGGTTTGGGCTATTCTAGTGGGAAAATGGAAATTAGAGAAAGTTCCAAAGCAGTTGAAGGAAGACAAGCTTCCAACAGCCAAGGATCTACACCACTAGAATTGCAGAATTCCGCCATCAGGAGGAACAATGAAAGGTGTAAGAAAACAGGTAAAAGAGGTAATCAGATTCCACCTCCTTCCACTTACACTAAAAATAGCACTAAGGGAAAATCAAATCCTAAAACTTCTAATGCACTCTTTCAGTTGGAACAATATAGCTTTGGTAGGCAGAAATATGCTTTCCCTTGCACATTTTGTGAAGGTACTAATCATTCTGTTGCATATTGTTGGAAGAGGAAAAATTTGTTTAAGAAGTTAATGCCTTTTGTGAATGATAAGGCAGGTGATAAAGACCAATCTCACCAAGGAAAGGCGAGAAATGGCAAGAATGTTACCTCTCCTAAACAAGGGAATCATTCTCGTAGACAAAGTTCTTGTAGAATGGGTAAGACTCCTAAAAACAGGGAAGTTAAATTTTGTTCCCATTGTAATAGGAATGGTCATGATGTTAAGGTTTGTTGGTTTGTTCCTAAACAACAAAATTGGAAAGTTGTTAAAAAGAACAGTATTGTAAAACCAACAGTGCTAAACCTAACTAAAACTCATTGTGGTATTGAGTTTGAGGTAAAACAACCAAAATGGAAAAACCCAAGTGATTGGTTTGGAAAAACACTCCTCAACTTTATATTTGCACTAAAGTAAATTGTTGATAGTAGGCAAGAAAAATATTTTTCAGAGCTATATTTTAGGGATTCCTGTTGATTGATAAGGATTTGTTTCCTAAGTTGATATTTAAAGCTTTGAAAATGAATGCAAACAACTGAAGAGAAGATTTGAGTGATAGGATCATCATACTCATGTTTTGTTTTCTCAGATTGGTTGGTAGTTCCATTTTTGAAAACACTATGCAGGGATAGGCATCAGTAGCATGTCTAAATTTGAAACTTGCAGTTGTAATCAGCGTAATCACAAAGTGTCAGTTGAACACTAGCTTCTGTTATAGATGGGTGTTATTATCTGACTTATTATTTGTGATGGCGATACAGTGTTTTGGCATATTCATGTTGATTCAGTTGTTGACTATAGCTATTTTTGGGCGTTGATAGTCTATTATATTCTGATAGTGAATACTTGCAGTTGTTACAATTTCAGATGGGCAATGGGCACTAGCCTAATTATGGGCAGTTTAGATGTCTTGTATACTGATCTGTGTTATGGAATTGTAATTTTTGGTAATCGGCAGTATCACAAAGTGACAGTTGAACACTAGCTTTTCTGTAATAGAATGGGTGTTATTATCTGGTCAGTTATTTGTGATGGCATTACAGTCAGGGTATGACAGTTCACAGTTGTGCGTAGAGTTGACAGGGTTGCAGCATTTCAGTTGAACACTAGCTTAATTGGGTGTTATTATCTGATCGGTTATGTCACTAGCTATTCAACTATTTGCATTTATTTAACCTATAATGTTATTTTGGGTTCTTGTATGTGTTTGTGCTATGCAGGAAGAGATAACATGTTTTGTGGGTTGATACAAAGCTTTTTGTGGACAAAAAGCCTTTCTCAATGGGGAGGTGGGATTAGGGGATCATTTTTGAAAGTTCCAAAAACATCCCTAAATGGTGTCAGTGTAGAAGATCAGCTCGAGAGCTTTCCAACGACTGTAAGAACGTGACAAACGGACATCGAGAGCTCTAGTTATGTCTGGTCAAAGTTCGGTCAACAGGAAAGTCAACTCTAGTCAACTGGTCAATAATGGACCAATCACACTGCGACACATGGTGAAAAGGCAAAAGAGAGTTGTTTGTGGGTTTTCGATCACTGGTCTTCGACGAGCGTAAAAATGGTACACGGGAGCAAGAGGCTCAACTTTTATTACGGAGGGGAGCCTGGCCGTCGTGTGGACTATGGTATTATCGCCAACGTGGTGGGTCCACAAGCCACCACGTGTCAAATTCGCTCCATTTGCCTATCGGGAGGGCGACAAGTGGACTACAGGATTACTGAGTTAATTATTTCTATGCCACATTGTATGGGTCGAAATTATATTATCTTGGTAAGTCCACTTTCCAAATGGCACGCATATATGCCAAACCACTATATATATTAATGTGTATACATTAGTATTAAAATATAATACATTAGTATTAAAACCTACCTAACCACCAACATGCATTGCTAAGCACGTGGAGGAGGAAATGAAGCGGTTGTTAGGGGGCTAGACCCATGCGTGGCATGTTCCACGTGAAATGAAGGGTGAAGCGGTGTTGGAGGGGGCGGAATTAAGCCCACGTGTTCTTTTGACCACCTCAAACAAAGCGTGGAAAGTCCCACTTAATAAAGCCTAAACCAATATTTCCACCGCTTCCTATGGGATTTTTAATCCCATTAAATATTCAATCTACAACGCCCCAAATTGGGATTTTATCCCATTAAAAAATTCAAATGCGGCTCCATTGGGATTTTATCCCATTGAAAAAGGTAAATCTGCCAAAAAAAGAGGTTGCTGGGATTTGATCCCCTAGACCTCATGGGTCCAAGACCAATCCTCCAACCAACTCGTCGCCTAGAGGCTTGGGCGCATTATAAAATGGGTCGCTTCCACTTATACAAGGGAGACAGGTCTGTGTAAAGCAGCTTAAGGACCAGTTTGCTGAAAACACCATTTTTGAAGGCCTTGCACTCAGAATGGGAACTCGGAGTAAAAATATGAAATGAAGGAAATTCTGAGACGATTCCAAAGATGTAAGATTTGATATTTTTTGTTGAGGTTTAACCTGTTTGCGAAAAAAATGGAAGCTTTGAATGTACATATTTTAACAGGAATCTTCAAGACAGCTAGTTGGAAAACACGATTTTCAATGCACTTTTGGTCCGAATTGTAACTTGGTGTAAACATGAAAAGTGTTCAGGAATTCAGATCTGATCTCAGAAATATGATTTTTTTTCATATAATGTTTTTAAATCTCCACTTGTAGGTGTTTTTCTAACACAGTTGTAGGGAGATCACATTGTGAAAACACTGTAGGAGCCACGAATCGTTCTTGGGACAGTTTCTGCTATTTTTCAGAGTTCTTGGGATATTGATCAGCTCATTTTCAGGTTGTGATTCACTATTGGTTGTTTGTAAGAGTTATTGTACTTGCATTTCGATATTATTAATGGATCGGTTCAATCTGAACCTGGGGACGTAGGAATTTCCGAACCCCGTAAACAATCTTGTTTTGTTATCTGAATGTTTTTTCAGTTCTGATCATTTATTTGTTACACAAGTTTTCCGCACTTCTATGGATGCATAATAATCAGAATTTAATCAATTTGTGGAGTTTAGAATACTTAAAATTGGTTAAGAAAATCACGATCTTTGGAAACTTTTAAAAGTGAAAAAAATACAACACTCCACGTTTTCAGATCAGTATGAGCACATTTATATGTACATGAGTTGTAACTCACCATTAGAATCTGTATGTGACAGAATAAAACAAGGTGATAATATGAGATATGTTAGGGAGGATTTGAGAGATATGAGAGATTTGTTAATACACCTAATTCCACAATTCTAGGAGTTCAATAGGCTATAAAATTGTAAACTCCTCATTTTTAATTGATTGAATGAACTGAGTTTTATTGTGTAAACATCCTCTCCATTGTGAATCAAAACCAATTTGTTACAAGAGCAACTTATGATGGGAATAATTTTATTTTAAGTAATGAAGCTATAAATTCATTGATTTTTATGTTTCCTTGATTCATGAAATCCATAACAAGATGTGGGTGTGTATATTAGAAGTCTTTTAGCTAATTTTTTCATAGAATTATATAAATTTGTTTTTTTTCCCAACACAACAACCTTCATTGTTACATAACTAGATCTGTATACACAGGAATTGCATTTGAAGTTCCACTTGCATTGAAATATTCAATTCAACACATATTTATTATCAACCACATAAGAAACATTTGTTTGCATCTACCATGTATTTGTGTTGATCATTCTTTATGATGGCTTCTTATTTAGACAATCATTTTTGCATTTTTTGACTCTCGAATCCATTTTAGATCAATGTCCATCCACTTACATATCTAAGGTTGATTTCCAAGGAAAGTTCAATCCACATCACTTGGGATCATCAACCAACAAAGCCATCAGCCAATGCTACATTTTCCTTGGTCTTGTTGTACATGCAAATTAGATGTTTATTATAGTAAGTCAATAAAAAAGAAAAAGGAGTAGAAGTAAAATTTTAAAAATGTAAGTCTGTTTTTTTAATTTTTTAAAAAAGTCCATAGGGTTGATATATTAATAATATATTAGTTTTTCGATGGTTCCAATATTTGTGATAAAATAATTTGACAAGATATTGTCAATTTTAAGTATAGTTAGTTGAGTCATAAGAGTTAAATTATCTTGGTGTTTTATTGCGAAGTTAAGTATAGTTTAGTTTTGTAACTATTTTCTAAATCTATCTATCATTTGTAATAACACATATTGTTGATATCTTAGAAGTATTCTTCATGGTCTATCCAAATAAGTCACGCCATCTCCAAAATTTAAAAAAAAAAAACATTTTTAAAGGATGCATGATCCATAGGGATCCAAAAAAACACACTACTTCATCAGTTTCATCAGCACCAAGAAGGAGGAATAAGAAAAATGAATAAAATGAGATAAATAGAGGTTCTGGAAGGAACTACCGCTCTGTGCAGAGCGGCGGTTTTAGAACCGCTGCCCTGCAGGGCGGCAGTCATGATACTTTCGGACAGAAAACAAGAATGAAGCGCGAATAGACACGAATTTGAAACACCTAGTCGTGTCTCTTCCCTTCCATGCCCCTTCACATCCTCCAGTGCACGGGAGGACATGGGAAGGCCTATAAATGCATGAAAGGAGTAAGAGAGTGGACATTCAAAGATCCAGAGAGATCAAGAAGCAGAGTTTAATGAGAGCAATGAGCAAGATCTTCAGTGCTGGAATGGAATTGTAGGAGCAAGGTGTAGAAACAGAGTAAACAAGTAATTGGAGAGAAGGTTTACATTGTTGCTTCTTTTCATACTTATTGTAATTTGTAATTGTCTATATTAGACCAATAAAAGTGGGAAGAAAGAGCAGTTGCCCTTCCCGACTGGTTTTCCTCCATTGGAGGTTTCCAGGATAAGATTGTTGGTGTTGAAGTTTGAATTAATTTATTCTCTACAATTTCCTTTCTATAGCACTAGATAATCAGTCACGAAGCTCTAATTTTCAAGCAAATCTGTCATTTTCTAAAGTTAAAATTAGAACAACATATTTATGTGATTCGTAGAGTTCCAAATTAGAAGTTTACGGATCAATGCATTATCAGGAGAAATTGATGTTCATTCTGTAGGATGGTTTTCACCATAAAAATAACATAATGTTAAGCCCCACAATTCATTTGTTGCATAATTAGATAAGAAAACTAGAGGATAGAGAAATACAAAGGAAGGACTTCAATCAATGAACTCTTGTTATCTGCTAATGGTGGGGGCACATTTTGAGAGAATGGAAATGAATGTCAGCACTAAAATGACTTACACCGAGTGGGATCTCTAGTGGCATTGGTTGTCACCTATGTTATGCATGATTGAGTGGTAGTGATCATGTACGATGACATACAAAAGTGACAATGGGGAATCAATCCTTAACCTTTTATTTTTTAGTTTATTTGGCATACAATTAAGAATAATAACAAAAGAACATCCATTTTGTGTGTGTAATATGATTTCAATATTTCTCTTGTTGTAATGATAATTTGGAGATGCAAACCATAAATACTAAATTAGGAAGTGTTCATGATCAAAGTGCATGGTTATGTTCATGTGTCCCAGTGTGGTACATGTATTCACTTTAAAATAATTCAAAGTGACCCTATTCATGGTTGATGTAGTTTTCATAATCAAATGTGAGGGTCAAGACCATGTGCAAGCTCTGGAAAGACATTTTGCTTATTTTTTTGTGATGATTTCTCCCATGTTTATACTAAAGGGGGAATGTTGGGAATTACCAATGCTCCATTACAATATTAGTGTAAACATAATGTGAGTAAATATATATTTGTGAAATTATGTATTATGTGCAAGCGCATTTGTTTTTAGCTCACCATTATAATAGATGCGAGAGAGAATAAAAGAAGGTGATAATGTGAGAGTATTTAGGGAGTAGTTGAGAGATACAAGGGATTTGTTGACATGCCTAGCTCCACAATACTGGGAGTTTGATAAGTTATACAAATGTAACCTCCTCATTTTTAATTGATTGAATGAAGTGATTTTATTGTGTAAACATTCTCTCAATTCCTAACCAAAACCAATATATTCAATGTGGCGGATGTAGTTCTCACAATCAAATGTGAGGGTCAAGACCATATGAAAGCTCTAAAGTGGCATTTTGCTTAGTTGTGGGTGGTGTTTTCTTCCATGTTCACACTAAAGGGGGAAATTTAGGAACTGCTAGTGCTCCTTTAGAATATTAATGTAAACATAATGTGAGCAAATAAATAATTTTGAGTTTATGTACTATATGTGAGCACATTTGTATGTATGTGATTTGTAACTCACCATTAGAATACGTGTGAGAGAGAGAATAGAGGAAGGCGATAATATGAGATATTTAGGGATGAGTTGAGAGATACGAGGGATTTGTTGATATGCCTAACTCCATAATACTAGGAGTTCAATATGTGAAACACTACAACATTGTATAGTCTAAGGATGATATCTAGTATAAGGATGATATCTTGGTTTGTACTCTTGTTGTATTATATATATGAGATCTCTATCTTTGGTGGACGTAGCCCACATTAGGTGAACCATGGTACATGTTGTGTTATGTGTGTGTACTTTGTGTTTATTTGGATTATTCTAGTTTATACTTCCACTGGTTTAGATTTTGGGGAATTGTTAAGATCCTGTGTGCATGAATTTGTTTGTTATTAAATCATAGCACTATTCCGTAGTCCCGAATTCCTTAGACTATTCATTGAGGATATCATTCTTAAACTAAATAGCATTATCCTTAAGATTCCACACAACTAGGAAATAAAAGTCAAACAACACCAAAAACATGGTGTAAATCTATGCACACTATCCAAACATAATATCAGCTGCTCCAAAAGAAAGAAATAAAACATGAACCATATAGAGATACCTGACCCAAAGTCTCACTGGACTAGCCAAGCCAAATCCATCCTCTTTCTAATCCAAACATTGAAGTGATCAACACCATTTCTGCCTATACACAATGTGTAAGAAACATGATCCTCCAAAACACGACATTAAACCATTCATGCCCTCTTCTATTGTAAGAAAACATGTGCAAACTCGTTGTCACAGAGACTGATTATGGTTTGTTGACCAGTACCGGTTACCCTCTGTGACCGATGTCAGTTTCCTGATTGACGTCAGTGCTACTGGAACTAACACAATGCCACAAATTGGCATAAGTCACAAAACCAGGTGCCTACTCCGACCAAAGCCGATAGTTGTGTTGAGCTAGTCATTTCAAGAAGCACCCAAATCATGCACAAAAACTTAACAACAATAATACATGCAATAAAACTGCATCAAGATGAAATGCATCACCTTACCAACACCAAGATACTCAACTGCATCTTCAACTAAAGAACATGTTTCTCTGATGGAAACCCCATCTTCACGCTTTGCTACTATATTATGCTACTCTAAGAAGCCCATGCATCTAACTACACCAAAGGACACATAACTGCTCCGTTTCTCTCATTCTCAGATCTATATATGCAATCCCAAACATGCACGTGTAACCAAAATAATAAAAGCACTGTAATACCAAGATAAAACCATACCTCAATAACCAGATCTGCAATCTGACCAACATGCTTCTTCCTCCAAGAACTAGGGACACCTCAACAACCAAGATACATTCCATGCATCTTCTTAATTCTTCAGATATGTGATTTTCTTTTTAAAACTAGGCTTCCCAATAACCAACCACGGTCACCCTGTAACCGACCACGGTTACCCTATAGCCGACCACGGTCACCCTGTCGACGCCGGTTGCCACTTAACCGATGTCAGTCACTGTAATTTTCAGCAACCTTACTCTTTTAGCTTCCACTTGAGATTGAATCTCTTCTAGTGATCTTATCATCAGGAAAAACAAACCCTGCTCTCATACATGTCAGTCAAACCACTAACAAAACCATGAAGCAAACCCTAGCTCTGAAATAACCAAGCTAACCAAGCTCTAATACCAGTTGTTGGTATCAGATAAGATAAAAAACTTGGCTCTGATACCAATTATTGGTATAAGATAAGATAACAAACCTGACTTTGATACCAGTTGTTGGGAATTCGGGACTGTGAAATAGTGCTATGATTTAATAACAAACAAAATCATGCACACAGGATCTAAACAATTCCCCAAAATCTATAGCAGTGGAAGTATAAACTAGAATAATCCAAATCAAGATAAAGTACACACACATAACACAACATGTATCGTGGTTCACCCAATGTGGGCTATGTCCACCAAAGATAGAGATCTCATATATATAATACACCAAGAATACAAACCAACTCTTCAATACAAGAGTATAATGCATCTCTCCAAGAGTATCTCCTCTCCTCTAGATCTCTAAATGGATCTCCATGAGTGCACTACAACTGTGCCTCCACACACCACCAGCAAATCTCACATAACCAGGAACTACTGCATCTCTGAACTGCTACCAAGTTCTTTGTGGATCTGCAAACAAGACCTCTCACATGGGTCTACCATATGTGCAACTATTACTCTGTACCAAGAAGTAAGTTTGTCTCTCCATCACTGCATAACCTTTGAAAACATAAAGACAACCTCCTCTACAATATCTAGATCTACATGGATCAATAATACAATATGATCTCATGGATCTACAATACAAGACTAGATCTAAATGGATCTATAATACAAGATCTCACCAACATGTGGATCTACAAGAAGAAACTCTATGTGCTTTGCATACTATGCAAGCTATTACAATGAGACAATAACTATACAAAGAAAATATAGTAGAAGACGTTACCCTCTTCTCACCATTCAGATGTACCTATTATTTCCTTTTGTCCAACTCCTCTCGATGGAGACTCTGTCTTCATGTAACATGTTCTTTATTTTTCTTCTTCTTCATCATCCTCTCAATCTAGGAGAATCAATGATCTAATTCAACCCTTCTCTTAATTCACCTTCTAAACCCTAGCTTTCATGCTTATATAGGCGTATATAAACTTAGGGCACTTAGCCATGCAATTACAATCAATAGATATACTTTAATGCCAAAAATAGATCTAATTCGTGAGAGTTAATTAAAACACTCCCGCACAGGTAACCGATGACAGTTACTCTATTCAAAATCATGCCTAACCGATGGCGGTTCATCTGTTGACCAATGACAGTTCTTATGCTAACTAATGGCGGTTCTTATGTTGACCGATGGCAGTTCTTATGCTGACCGATGGCGGTTCTTATGCTAACTGACGTCGGTTACTATTAGAACCAATAACATGTAAAACATGCTATCTTTGAAGCAATTCAGCTCCACAACCTAACATTAATAACTAAGTTTGATGTAGCATTAGGTGACCTACATGCCTATATAAAAAATTCCCAATTGCCTTATGAAATTAGCTTTTGGGGTAGCTTAGTTGAGTTTTTAGCGAATCTAAAGAGTAATGAGATCTTAAGGCTCATAAAAGAGTAGAGAAATGTGTTGGATATGATGTATACCACATTAAATGATTTGACTACATCATTGACAATCAATATGTGTGTGTTATTTTTTTGATTAATTGAGTAGATCTTGTCCATATGTCTTATCATTTATTTCAAATATGTGTTCATTCATATATCTTTCTTTATATTTTCCATAGGTAATTCAGAGGGTTGTGTGGTCTAAGACAACTCTTCATTGGGCACCCTAACCACATTTATGTAAAAATCGTTATGTCTTGTGACAATAGTCAAATATGTTCTCATATCAAATGTAAACATAAAAGATAAACATTTTTTATGCACACCTCTAATATATACAAACATATTCATATGTTGTCACAATTACTCAACGAGAGTCTTATCACCTTACTCCCATGTATTATCACTAAGCATATCAATTACAATGATAATGGGGTATACCATTTTGTGACTATCATATAACCAATGGGAAAAATACAAATGAGTATTATTCCTTTGAACAACATATTTTGGTACTTACCCATCATGGCCACATTATCATATATCAACATAATGAAGAAATACAACATGTACAACAATGGGTCTTAAAACAAAATCTGCATGATGGATAATTGTCTAAATTCCACATCCTTTCCACCGGTATGGAGACACATGAATGCCCTTCCTTGGATCAAACCTTTTTTGAATCTATTCAAAATCATGCATAAGAGACAAAAACATTACCAAAATTATGGGTGATGAATATTGTTCTACACAAGTGGATGTTGTACAAGAAGAACAAACCTATTCTCCAATTCATGTTACACATTACAAAGTATCTTATTACACATGGATATGTCCTAAATTTAGGGGTTCATTACACATTAGTGAGCATGATGACTTTACATTCTTTTCATCTCACACATACGAATACAATACACCCCTTAAATATGATTATTGGTTAACTTCTTACAACTGTAACAACTTGCACACACACACACATGCACGCACTCACGCACGCACGCACACACACACTTTGGTATTACTATTGATTGATTAACATTTTCTTCCCTAGCTCTTAACTAGGTCATTGCCCAATGATGTAATACATATTCATGGTTCTAATAGGGTTCTTGAGGGAACCATAGTTACCTAGTACCCATCCTTACCTTTTTCACTATTCCTGACCACTTCCATGAGGCCATTAGTATCATAGCTACATTTTATTTCTACTGTTCTCAAAAATGCTATAACACCAAAAGAATGCATGTAAAATTAGGACCTACATGTGACATGTTTGGCCCTTGCTTAGATTTGAGCCTTATGATCATTCTGATTTAGCACCTTATGTAGACACCAAAATTAGGTCACACTCCCCTGTCGTCCCTCGACATATAAGCACCCTTTTTCTACACTTACCTAACCATGACCCCCTTCACCTCACTAATATTAATTAAATTAAATTAATGCTTTATCCTTACTATATTTATTATTTAAATATCGTATTTAAATAATATCTACACATATAGTTCACTTAGACACCTCAACAAGCTGACTCAACCTAAGACCTATTCTTAGCAAGTTACCATAACTAACTAAGACTTACCCAAACCCTAAAAATCAATGCCTACATTCCCTCTAACCACATTCCCGCATGCTCACAAGAAGCTCCCAGTCTAATCCGCAGGATAACGACACGAGATATGAGGAAATCAGGAGGATCCCCCTAGTTTAGTAAACCTAGGAAATCTCGCCTTGACCGACGTCGGTTACCCCTAACCGTCGCCGGTTAAGCCGGACCGCCATCGGTTACCACTTTTTAACCCCAAAACAACCTTATTCTTAAGGTTGGAAGCAGGTTAGAAAACATTGGGAGAAAGTTGACGAGCAAGAACAAATCTCAGAGAGATAACGCATCTTCAGAGAGTGAATTCTAGTGAAAACTCACATCCAAGGAAGGAGATTGAGTATCTTCTCCTGCACAGCCATCCCAGCCACGATATGATCTATCCAAGTAAAGAGGAGTGTGCATGTAGCCCATGTAGAAGATTTTCTTCAGTTGGTGATCACTTATAACTTTCAAACCCATCATCAGCACCTCCATCCTTCACACACAGACCTTCAGGAACGAAATCCAAGTACAACCGCATACTTTCCCAGTTATTTCATTTCATCATTACTTTATCATCCATTGTTTACCTTGATCCCTATTGACCTTCTCCAACATTTTCACCTCCATAGACCCATTAAAACCTCGCAAAAGCCTACTCTAGTCACCCAATACCTCATCCTGACCAACCAAAATCCTTTGTGCAATCACAAAGGAGACCAAAACCCTGTTCTGTGACATTTCCAGATCTCATAGTAACCGGCGCCGGTTATACCTAACCGCTGTCGATCACCCTTGACCGACGTCAGTCTCTGTGTTTGCCCACACAGCCTTAAACAGAGACCTACCCACCTAATTTTACCTCACCCTCACTCACCGGTGACCTACCCGAGACCTTTATCAGACCTGCAGAACCTAGAACCAACCATTTGACCTGAGGATTCTATTCTAGCTTAGCATGTTAGACTAGATCTATTTTCTTATTGTGTTTTAAGTGAGACACCTAAATCATTTCAAAATAACAATAGGATTTACTTTGTTTATAGCATTAATTTGTCTAAAACTGTGGACTGACAGCCATCTATGAAGTATCATACTTCCCGAATCTAGCTCATGCTAGGCAGTTCACTGCCCATATTGTTTAATTCCTTTTGGTGGTCTTGTTTACATTACAGGTAGTTCCTCCTAGCCAAAAGGAAGCTCTCACGGTTAGCTGTGGATTTAAAAGTCATACGCGCGCAACAACCCATCAACCAACATTTGAATAGGTATTCCTCCTACGCCCGTTACCTTATCTGTTTCGTCAATGATTCAAAGAAACAATCTAAGAAAAAGGTGAAACATTTTGGCATGCCCGGTGGGACCCATCCGGGGTTCCTTGCATTTCATTCATTCCTAGGAAAAATTGTGTGTTTGTTTCCCTTCTAAAAAACCGTACACACTAATTTTCTTCCCTGGTAATCCACATCTCTTCTTTCTATTTGCTCTAAAGGAAACTTTTATTTTGGTGTAACTAAAAAGAATCATTTCTTCATGTTTTCTGCATTGTAGTGAAAGAGCATCCCTCTTCCTATTCATCTTATTGTGTCATCCAATTTCACATTTTTGATTCGGGTTTTAAAATCATTACATTTCATTCTGATTTTCTGCATTAGCTCACATTAATTGAGGGCAACCTATATGCTAGAAGTCATTACCAGCTGATGGTTGACAAATGAATTGTAGAAAAGCACTTCTATCCTTTTCTCTTTCTCCGAGTCTTACCAAACCACACAAAAATTCAAAATACATACATTCTTAAACAACATCTTACCTGGAAGAAGCTGTAGGTGATCACACGATCACGACATAGTGGGCACCCAACTCGCTGCTCTGTCGAGTCATACTTTAGAGCGAAGCCTGCCCCCACCATAACATACCTGAAACCTCACCCTTTAGATCTCTTTCTTTGTAGGAAGCCATCCTCACCAAAAAATCTATTTCACAATTCATGTGTCAATCCCTAAATAGCATAAGCTAAACAAACATAATAGAAAGGGCACTCCTAGGATCACATTTTCTTACTATTTCTGCTTGGCTTGTGTTTTAAGGTGAAAGATCACGTTCATCACTTTTTTGTTTATTCATCCTTGCATGCTCCTCATCATAGCTGGTGTATTCTGGCTTCACCTGAGTGTGCCTGGGCCATATCATCATCATTTCCAGAATTCTGGGTCTGATTCCACATCAGATTTTAATTCACAACCACTTTCTTTCATCACTATTTCAATTTCACAGTAACCATCATCGATTACCTTTAACCGTCATCAGTTATACCCAACCGACGTCAGTTCCAAGTCCTTTTGCTAACCTACTCAAAAGGACATTTTCACTTCACGTTCTCCCAATTTCCACAGTCTCTGTCACTGTCATTTTTCCCATTGACGTTTTACACATCCCCAGATTTGGAATACTTGTTAGATATTGCCTTCTGGCTTGCTGTTTACTCACTATCCATTTTCTACAGTGAAAGGCAGTGGTTACCCCTGACCGACGTTGGTTTTCCCTAACCGGCATCGGTTAGCCTATTTCACATTCCACCCAACATTAGTTACTTCATCCATTTTTTTTTATCACCAGATTCACCTGTTCCTACTGTTCTCTGTATCATTTATTAGAGAAGCAGCCCTACCTGATCAATACTGGTTCACATGGTGCTGACCCGAAGAAAAGCAAACACCCTCATGTTCTATGTCAGTTTCTAACCGCTCCCACCTAGTCCTTCACCACCTATTATTTTATCACCAGCCATGGATATCATCTAGCATACTACTATCGCTATCGGAGATGAGGAGTTTACACGACTCCTTGACCAGAACCCTGCCGCCTTGCAATTTTACCTCTCCCACTCGTCCATTCGAGACACCTCGGGTCAGTTGATATACGGCATGCCCGTATCTATCCCCCGACTCTCGCACCCACTTCCGCATCGACCCCATCTAGCTCCGTGCTACCTGCATCCACTTTACCCCCAGTCATTTCACAGTTAGGTTCTATACCCGCCATGACTACCACATCTGTTACCTCTGTGGCACCCATTACATCCACCATACCCTCGATGACCACCCTAAACACAACCTCATCTACCCCTAATGTCTCATACATACCTGTAGCTACACTCCCACCTCCAATGTCGATGAATCCTACCCCATTTCAGAACGTGGTTCTTTCCATTCCACAATCATTAGCCCCTATTGCCACTAGGGTTACCACGACCCTTCCACCCCCATATACATACTACCAACAACCGCCTATTTCATCTATTATTCATTCCAGGTACGTACCCCCTATTTCATTGCCTTCTTCTCCACCACCTTACATGGCAGCCCCATACACTAGAATGCCACCCCCATTATATGCCCAAAACCAACCTCGTCACGCTATAGGAGGCATCCAATCATCACAACCCACCAATGACCTAATTAAATTGATGTTGGACAAGATGCAGACATTGGAGGCATCGGTTTCCGGCTGCCGCAACACTCTCACCTACAATGAGATTTGCAACGAGCCTATTCACCCATCCATTCCTATCCGTTCATACCCTGTGCATTGGGAAATGCCTAAATTCAATCGCTTCAATAGTAAGGAAGACCCACAACAACATTTGTGCTCGTTCAAACACGGGTGTTATCTGATTGCTCATGATGTTGCCTTGCTTTTGAGAACCTTTCCCATGTCTCTCACTGGACATGCATTAGATTGGTATATTGGGTTACCTAAACACTCTATATTTTCATTCAATCAGGTAGCCCAAGATTTCTTGGACCATTTCTCTATCAATATCTCTAAGAAGGTCACCATGACCAATCTATATTCCACACATCACTATGAGGACGAATCTATCACATATTTTTTCGCTCACTAGCACAACCGATTAATCAACTTACCTTCCAACTGCCACAAACTGAACTCATCGAGCTCTTCACACGAGCTTGCACCAGACACATCTCCCTGACCTTGTAGGTCTAAACTTTTCGAACATTCGATGAGGCATTCAATATGTCATGAAAGTTAGAGATTCGGGCCATCGAAGAGAAGAAAATCCAATTATGAAATAAGAATTCGGCATTCAAGTCAAATGAAACCTCTTCTTCTTCCAAACCACCAACCAATTATTCAAAGGCTAAAGGTACCACTAACGCAGTGGTACTCAAGGCCAGCCCAATTCATCCGTCCAATCAGGCTACACCCTCATCTAATCTATCACCTGTCTAGGCTTTTCGATTCAGACAAGAGTAGCTAAAATATACCTCAATTGGGGAACCTTACTCTTCTGTCTTAGAAAAGCACATCAAAGCTAGAGCCATCACCCTTCCACCTATAAAACCACACACTGGGTTTGACCCTGCTTGCCCCATGCCCGCGTGGTATAAAGAGCATGATTTATGTAACTATCACCGAGTGAAGGGTCATAGTGATGGCAACTTCATCACTTTGAAGAATATTGTCCAAGAAATGCTCAAGAAAGGTGAGTTAACTGTGGATAATCCCAACGCCACCCCCAACCAAAATCTACAAATCTTCAAAAAACCATTTCCCAATCATGCCCCTTCATCCAATCAAACTGGTGAGACATCCCCTCACGATACCCATACCCGTGAGGTTCACAGAAACTTTAATGAGGTACATGTTGCCTCTCAGTTACCTCACATCCCTTCCATAGAGGAAATCCTAGCCTGAAATCCTCCCTCCACATTGGAAGCAACCGTCATTGTTCCTTCACCAATAGAGGAGCACCTTTCATCACCTTCATCACCAACAGAGGGTTTTACCACTAACATCGAGCCCCTCTCACCCCTAGCTTCTCCACTTAGGGAACCTTTACCTACCGTACCTCCTCCACCCATAGAGAAGCACCCATTACCTCCTCCACCTAGAGAGAAGCACCTATCCGTTCCTCCACTTATAGAGGAGCTCCCATCATCTCTTCCACCCATCCTAGACCCAGTGGAGATACCCTTGCCTCTTGGCAAGCACTCTTCATCAGCTACCCAACATCCAACAGACCTACTTTCAGCTCTCTTACCCACGGAAGCTGAAGCTGGCCAATTCCCCATCTCTAAGATGGATTTTACGGGAATTCCCATTAGGTCCTCACCAACTCCACCCACAGACGTGTCGTTCTCGCGTTTGGCTGATCACTTAGATTATGTGGATATGGCTTTATTATGAGGGCATCTCTTACTCCTTATCTTAACACAAATGCAGAGATCCCTCAATGACACCTCCACTATCTACCCAAACGCATTTCCACCCATCAAACCACATACAATTATTGTCACAACTCCTTCCACGATACCTGTTACCACTCACACCACATCCTTACCCATAATCTGACCTACACCTAAACCCAAACCCACACCCACAACATTTTCCTCCACTAAACCTATTACCACTTTAGGGGTCACTCCGACCACCAACCTTACTCATCCACCTATTAAACTCGATTTAGCTACATCCTCTAATGTCAATACCACACCTACTCCGACACCCAAACCAAAGAAAAAAACTCCTTGACCTCATACCCCGGCCACACCAATCACACCTGCACTTGTCTCATTTGCCTTAAGACCTTAGCTTCCCAACATGGTCAAGCACCCTTCACCCATTCATAAACCAATAACACAACAACCCATTCCTTCCTCACATACCTCTAACCTACCAAGGCACACAACGCGACTTATACCTGCACCTGTAGTCTCCTTACTACCAATACCATCAATACCTTCAGCTATTGCTTCACTACCCACTACACTTCAGTCATTGTCCATCACACCCCAAGCACGACCTGCATCATCTACCTTCATAGCACCCCCATTATCCCCATGGGTAACTCGCCTTCTTCCTCCATCTACTTTTCCTTTTAGGCCTCGTACACCCACATCGCCTTTACCCAAGAAGGTGTAACCCAAAAACAAAACCCCACTACCCCACCACAAAGTAGTCAAAATGACCCTGCACCCTCCTACCCATCCATCTACTGTACCCCTACCCAAACGAACCCGACTGATACCTCAAACCACATCGGCACCTAAGTCCATAGCTCGACCCATTCTTACACTTCCAAAAATAGTTCCTCGACAATCAACCACACCTACACCCAAACCCACATTCACTTCCCATTGTGATCCACTAGCAAGGTCCTATGCCAAAATTTTAACCAACCTCCTCGAGACTTATGTTATCACATTACGACCACTCCGACCTTACGACCCCCTCAAACCCAAGCCAAAAGGGTTTGATGATACTAAAATTTACGCATACCATCATGTGCCAAGGCACGATGTGGAGAGTTGTAAGGCCTTGAAAACCATCCTTATCCAATTATGTCCACTAGAAACCAACTTTGACAACGACAACCTTCTTAACGAGGATCCTGCTTCAACAACACCCATTCCCACATTGCCCACTCAACAACCACAACCTCCACCCTCACAACTCCTAGAGCCACACACAAAATTTGAAATTAACATGGTTCACATTAGAGAACTTGCCACGCCACCACCCAAATGTCGTTGCACCCAACTGACCTCACAGGGATTTTCTCCTCCAGTAGGTTTTTGCCCTTCATGTCGTTATACCACTCACCCTACACCTTCTCCATTTGCCAACTTCCCTCAAATCAACATGGTACACGTCACTACACATGCACAGAAGGGCAAAGACAAGGCAACTGACCCACCAACCAATCCTATACCCAACATACCATTTGCACCCATACCTAAGATAACTATCCATAGCCCCACATACCACATTTATAATGGCATCAAACATCACACCATGCTCAAACAACTACACCAATCTCTTCTCAAAATGTCCTTATACGACCTCATCCAAACCTCAGAATCCCATCGTCAAGCTCTCACGAAGGTTCTTCAATCTATTGAGGTTTTACCCAATGACCCTACACCCGTAGCCTCCATTACACACCCCATCATGTAGCCTCTCTTACTAAATTACCACCTTCATCCTCACCTCACCTTGTCCACCAAGTGGCTTCCCTTAGTTTCTTAGAGGAAGAGATCGCACCATACTAAAACGATGACCCAGACCCAGCCCTCTTCATCTCTGTCCACATTGATGACATACGGGTACGTCGTGTGATGATTGATGGAGGAACTAGCATTAACATCATTTCATCCCATGCATTTTATCAAATGTGCATACCTGATAATTGCATGCATAAACATCCAGTCATGTTGCGTTCATTCAACGATGCTATCACCTCCACACTAGGCACTGTCATTCTTCATGTTCGCGTGGGCCCCCACACTATTCCAGAATTGTTTTATGTTTTAGAGGGGGAATTCCAATATAACTTGTTGCTTGGTAGACCCTATATCTGTGTCATGGGTTGCGTTCCTTCCACTTTGCATCGTTGTGTGAAGTTTGAACATGAGGGACACACTTATACCATTCCAACTGACCCATCACCTTTCAAACTATGTAACATGCTTTACCGACCCAATGATGTGCTCATACTTGTCAAGCCATCTACCTCCGTAACCACTATCGCTTCACCTACACCTCCACCTACCAGTATAGGCACTGCTTTCATTGCACAATCCTCCTCTATTCCTACCACTGCTATAACCTCCACGGCTGACCCATTAGCTGCCTAATTTGTTAACTCCACCTCCGCATCGACCTCCGACACATCATCCATACCAGCTACCCATATACCAACCACTGATCCCTTGGAAGGTGTTTTTCAATGCCTCACTCTGGGGGAGTACTACATATATAGTGTCAACACATTCCTTACTCCGTACAAGTATGCAAGCCTTCACCAACACCCTCGCTATGATCATTGTATAGAAGAATGCCTCCTTTATGGTCCTCCTCATCTTTGTACTAGTCTCACCTATGGGGGACTTGATACTACCACTTACATACCTGAACCACCATCACAACCCTACCCATTTTCCACTGACTTCCAATCACTTACCAATCGTCGTTTCTCCCACACCTTCCTGCACCACTGTGCGTGGAAGGGTTTTGGTTTTGGCTTTTACGAGCAAGGCCGCCATACCGTTATTCCATGTACTACCTGCAAACATAATGACCATAGTGGTATCGGCTTCCCCGAACCTCCTACCAAACAATCTTGCATTGAACTCATTGCAGACCCTAGCCCTTCTCCACCTTCATCACCACGCTCACCGACGGAGTCGATGGATCTTGAATCTATCCCTCCTAACTTTTTTTTTTCCATAAACACCATTTCCTTGGGGCCTTTGACTTATCAACGCAAAGGCGAGGCCCCTTCCACTCTCCCATTCCTGTCTCCTAAGATGATCGACGACGACACACCTACCATTAACGTCATTCAATGTCAGGAGGATGAATCCATACTCACCTACCTTGGTGTAGAAGACTCATATATTCATCAATCGTTACCCTCTGGAGACGCAAACCATGTTGAATGAATCAACTATCGAGATCAACATTCATACTCAGGGCGACCCGCACATCCTAAAGATCAGACAATCTTTAGATGCTGCTGAACAAGAATTCATCACTTCTTTTCTCCGAGATCATAGCCACGCTTTTGCTTGGTCTTAGGCAGACATGCCCGGTATTGACCCCACCATAGTGGTCCACAATATCGTAACCGTTCCTGATGCCAAACCTATCAAACAAAACCTGAGGAAAATGCACCCTCGCATTGCTCTTCTCGTCAAAAAATAACTTCAATACCTTCTTTCCATTTCCTTCATCTTGCCAATTGATTATCCTTGTTGGATTTCTAACATTTTCCCTGTTACTAAAGCAATAGGGGGGACTCCGTATTTGCATGGACTTCCGTGACCTCAACCTCACTTATCCGAAAGATGACTTTCCCTTGCCCAGTATTGATCAACTGGTTGACCTTACCGCTGGTCACGAGATGCTCTCACTCATGGATGGTTTCTCGGGTTATAACCAAATTTTACTTGCCTCGAAAGATCAACACAAGACCGCATTCATTATTCCTTGGGGAACCTTTTGCTATCAAGTCATGCCTTTTGGCATTAAAAAATGCTAGTGCTACATATCAGCGTGCTATGACTGTAGATACCCATAATTATGCCCAAGCAATTTAAATACTTAAATTGCGTTAATTATCCTCTTTCTCGCAAATCGACGACATATCGTCAAAAGCACTCATTTTCTCCCATATCATTATTAATTAATTACACTAAGCTAATTAATTAAGTCACCTATCCAACAAATACCCTAATTAACGACCTTCCGTTAATAAATCCACCCCTTCTACCTAGACTAATTAATTATTATTAATTAATTAAATTTCCCTTCCGTTTAACCAATAAATCAATATTTAATTGATTTAATCCCCTTCTAATATCATAAATCATAAAAATATTCCTCTAATTAGCTTCTATAAGCTTACATCTACCTATTAGTTAATCACCTTTGATTAATTAAAATACCCCCCAACTCCCATGACTTGCTAAACATGTATTAAACCCTTCTAAAGTAAGGTTACCTTTAATAAAGCAACCTTATCCATTCCTAATCATGTTTTACCTTTATCCCACATTCATGAGAATGTGTTGAATCCTTTATCCTTTGGGCTATATAAAGAGCCCTCCACCTACCTTTTTACTTACCCCTAAACTCCTTAGAGAGCAAATGCAAAGCATATAGCAAAGAGACTAAGAGCTTGAACCTTGCCCTTTTGAGAGTTCATCATCTCGAAGAGTTAAGCCTCTTTCTTAAGTGCTTAGGTCATATGGGAGGTGTCAAAGGGGTCTTGTAGCCCAACTTTGATAAGCTCTCATTCCTAGGTTACTTGGCATACTAAGGACAACTATTTTGATAGCCTTGGAGCATTGTTAGTTTCAAAGTTTATATTGATGAATGCTAGCATCTAACCCTTGTTTAATTCTTATCTTGATGGTGTTTAGTTTGTTGTTCAATTCTAGCTAAGTTAAGGCTATTTAGCTGTTAGTCTTTACTCATATTAGCATTATTTTAAAAACAAACATATGCACACAATGACTTACATCTTCCATGATATCATGCATCGCATATTGGAAGATTATGTGGATGATCTCTTGGCCAAATATAAACATCGCACCAAGCACCTCGTTGTCCTCAAAGCCATCTTTGACTGCCTCATTAAATAATGCGTCCACCTTCAACCTAAAAAGTGCGTCTTCACGGTTCTCTCAGGAAAGCTCCTCGGATTTATTGTTTCCCTCTATGGTATAGAAGTTGACCTTGCCAAAGTCAAGGCCATTCTGGAAATGCCTCCGCCCACTAACCTCAAACAACTCCGTAGCCTACAAGGTAAATTGCAGTCCATTCGCCGTTTCATTTCACAACTATCTGATCGGTTGTCAACCATTTCATCATTTGCTTAGGAAGGATGTCTCCTTTAAATGGGACGATGACTGTCACAAAGCTTTTGAGGCCCTAAAAAAAACCTTCTCCAACCACCCATACTCATTCCACTTAAGGACAATCAACCTTTTTACCTATACATATCGGCTTACTGATCATTCCTTGGGAGCCATGCTTGCTCATCGCAATGAACAACACAGGGAGCAGGCGGTTTATTGCATAAGCCGTACTAGGTCTCTAGGCCACCTATGCCCTAGATGTCAAATCAATTCACATCTTTGGTGATTCACAATTGGTCATAAACCAAGTCAATGGTATGTACCAATGTCGTAATGAGATACTTTAAAAATATAAACATCATGTAGACATACTTTTGACCACATTTGATCGTTACACCCTTCAAACCATCCCATATTCAACCAACAAATTTACAAATACCATGGACTGCTTAGCTTCCTAAATACCTGCTTCCCCTGCCGATTCCAAAATATTTGTCATTGTACAACGCATCCATTCACCTTCTTATTTACCTCACGATGTTTACTCAATCGGAAACAACACCCCTTACCCGATTGACCTTTGGTATAAACAATACTCCGACTACCTTTCCCTCTCCATCTTACCTCCTGATCTCACCCGTAACTAAAAATGCACCTTCCTTAAAAGGGTCTCCTGTTTCGTTATCCTGGGGGGACTCCTCTATAAGTGCGGCTTGGATGGTATTCCTCTTACGATGCCTCACAAGTTCTGAAATTCCTTATATCATTAAGGAGGTTCATGATGACATATGTGGGGGTCACTATAGTGGCCTTGTTGTTGCTAAGTGTATTCTTCACCTAGGCTATTACTGGCCGACCCTTAACAATGATTGTTGCGACTATGTCAAACATTGTGTGAAATGTCAACAACATTCCAACCTTCATCATACACGTAGTCATGCCTTATAGGTCACTCGTGACCTTTGGCCCTTTTCTCAATGGGGTTTGGATCTTGTCAGAGAAATCAATCCTCATTGTTCCCAACACCATCAATGGATCATAACCGCTACTGAATACTACACAAAATCGGTGGAAGCCATACCACTCATCTCCATGAAAGATGAGAAAATATGTGAGTTCATTAACCATCACATCATTTGCCGCTTTGGTGTCCCTCATCGTCTCATCACTGACAATGGAAAACAATTCAAAAACAAAACACTACAAAAACTTTGTGATGCCTTCGGCATTCAGCTTAGTTTCTCATCACCTTATTACCCACAAACCAATGGCCAAGCCGAATCCACTAACAAAACCCTCAACAAAATTCTCATGAAAGTGGTTGACGATACTAGGAAGGATTGGCATACACACATTCCTTTTGCCCTATGGGCATATCGCACAAGTATTCGCACTTCCACTGCAGCCACACCCTTTTCGCTGGTCTACGATACAAAGGCTGTTCTGCCTCTCGAAGTCTAGATCCCCTCACTCCGCATTTCTCTCCAGGACATGCTTACTGATGATGACTTTTGTTAGGACCGCTTAGCACAACTAGAGTTATTAGACGAACGTCATCTTAACGCTCTGGATCACCTTCAAGTTTACCAACAACGTATCAAACGTGCTTATGAAAAACGTGTTCATGAACGAACCTTCCAAGTCGGTGGACCTTGTCTTGAAAGAAAATCAACACATGACCAAAGCAGAAAAAAGTAAACGGGGCAAATTCGCTCCTAATTGGCTTAGACATACATCGTAACTCATACCTATGGATCGGGGGTGCCTATCATTTTTCCTCACTTGAGGGTAAACCCGAACCTGAGCCCCTTAATGCCTTGCATATTTGACCATTCTATTATTGACTTGTTAGTCCTACCTCACCCTTCTACCTCTTTCCATGCTCATCCCTCTAAGCGCATTATCCACTTCCATACGCCATCACCTAATGATTAAATAAGAATCATATGTCTACCCATCACTTTTTATCTTCTCTTAAATATGTGTACCATTGACATTGCACATAGCATGATTCTCATGGATACTTTTTCGTCTACCTTTAGATGAGATCTCATGGTCATTTCTACCCTGCCTTTCTGAACAAGAATACTATTCTTCACCTTATTCTTGTCCATGACTTCAAAGATCCCTCACAATGGGATCCAAACTCCTTGAGTCAAACTTCTAATAAAAAATATGACTCCCTCAAAAGGAAATATTTCTCTCGAGATAATCGCTGCTATAAATAGACTGATCCCTCAAAGGAAAAGCTATGTAAATCTCTTTCAAAGAGAGAGAGAGAGAGAGAGAATCTGAATATTTTCACATCGATCAACTTCATGAAGACCTCAAGGAGTCCCATATTATCCTCATCCCATATAGACTTCCCACATTGGTCAGTCTATCTCAAACATCAATTAACAAAAAAATCCTTTTAAGTCATGGACTTGCCCATTGTGACCTTGGATCCTCTTGCCCATAAAGGCATGCTACACTCATTACCATATAAAAAATAACCACCTTTCACCCACCTCATCATTTCGTAATTTCATTTCCTAAATTGCCTCAAGGGACATCATGGAACTTGTGACATTTGGTGGTCATGCAACTACTTTTCACCTTTAGAATAATCAATCATGCAATCCCTATTGAGGGTCTTATGTTCATCACCCCCTATCTAAGGTATGACCTACTCATTATGATTCGTAACCAATCAGGTGGCTTTCTTACCCACCTCTTATCTTTTTCAAACGTACTTTCATTACATATTGATTACCTTATATAGGACTTGACCCTTAACACTTACCTTTTTGGGTAATTTTTTCTCTCGTCCTTCATGCCATAATTCACCTCAAAATAACCTCGCACCAATGTTCCCACATATAATCTACCCATACCTATTACACACCTAGACTCACATCATGCCTATAACATACCCACCCCATACTCATACCTCCTCACATTCTTCCCTAGCTATATGGGAGAACTACATTGGCCTGAGGTTCCCTTTTCACCAGGACTATGTAGGCAGCACTCCGAGGGGATGGGGCCCTTGGAGATTAGCTGGGCCACTCTCTAACCCTAACCAATTCACTCAACCATTTTCCTAACTTATCATTGATCTCACCCTTCACTTAAATTCCCCTTTTCTATATCGATAATTAGAAATTAAGCCAAAAACATAACAAGTTGTTTACCATAGCATATTTTTTTTACACCTTTAACATCATCTCTAACATCACTATTCATTATGTCTACAGAACATTTCACATATGACCCATAGTATCATGCATTGCCATTATAATGACATCTTAAACATGGTCCATCTCATCATTAACTTGTACACATGTAATGAATTACCAACCTGACTCTATCCATGCCTATAACCTGACTCAATCCATGCCTACAACCTAGACTTAATCCATGCCTACAACCTAACTCGGTCCATGCCTAAAACCTAACTCAATCCATGTCTAGACCACAACCTGACTCAACCATGCCTACAAACCTAACTCGATCTATTCCTAAACTGACCTAACTCTATTATGCCTAACTCACCTAATTTCCATAATTCAAAATAACAAATCCATATCACATCAAAATAACAAGCCATACACCACAACCATGTCATACACAAAATGAGCGCATCACAATCATAACATGTATCATCATCTCTATAAATCAGATAACTGTGTATCCCAAAATACATGTGTCTCTCATATACATAATATCAAATATATTTAGTACGGCATGCAGGCCGTACATATAATACAAAATGTCATCGGTACACAGGCCGGTCTCAAATATACAATAGAATGAATCCATACAAACCATCTTTGGCACGCAGGCTCGATATATGCTCAAAATATATATAAAACTCACTCATAAATCCTCACTCTCTTCAGCACGCAGACTAGTACATGATCAAAAATGACAAAAATACATACAAAATGGAGGTCGACATTTGTATCAAGCATTAATCACTAGCCAAACATCCTCCATCTCAGTCTCGCTTGTCTCCTCCTCAGACATCCTGGCCAGATGGCCTCCATAACCGTCTCACCTACCCGCCATAGATCATTTTGGGCCCCTACTGGTACATCACCTCGGAGCTGGCCTTCATTGAGCACTGGTTGCCTCACCTTGATCATGTCTCAGGAGATCAATGGCACTCCTATGCTCTCCACAATATGTGATTCTAGGATCTAGTCCTCTCACTCGAGGCTTGTTGTGCTCATGTACTTTCCATAGGATAGAAAATCTATCCCCAGCTGCACTATCAGCTAATCCTGGTAATATCTACGCCTCCCCTGAGGCCATCTTGTAACTTGGATATGGGTATGGTCTGTGGTGGCCCCATAGGTCTTGGCGCCTTGTATTTGTTCTGTGGGACCCTGTCATGTTCCTTCCTGTGAACTCGGGGACCAGCTATCCTAGTGCCTGTGGAGGTGCCCCCTGCCCCTGTGCAACTGTGGTGGTGCCCCTTGTACTTGATGCATGTAATGCATCCCGAATTTGTTCCTATGCAGTGGCCAACTGAGCCTATGCAAACCTACCACCCTGTGCCTATAAGGGTGGCTACCTGACTCATCTCAGTCACCATCTCCTCTATCACCTCCACCCTCTCCCTGGGCCATCTAGGCCCTGTAGACTAGCCACCTATACATCACAACTGTAACCACCTCTGCCTCTGACCCCTGCTGTTAGCTGCCCATGTACCAGTATTCCTAACTATGTAATCAAGGATCACCACCTGCCCCTGTAGGGCATCTCTCTATACTAGTGATGGTGAGCTAAATCTGACTGCCTTAGGCTCTGGGAGGTACTAGCTCATAGCTGGGCCGCCCACCACTATTTGTACCTGTCCATGCACTCCGAGTGTCATCAATATGCTAGATCTACTGGACCTACTCCTCCTTCTCCAATAGGTATTGTCAGGCTATGGTAGAGTGGCAGATGGTCTCTCCATGATCATCCCTCCAGATACTGTGGGAAGGGTGGTGGTATATCTTGTAGTAAGCCCAAACTGCCGTCAAGACCCTTATCTATCGGGGATCATCTCGTGCTCTCCTGCATGATGCACCCCCCTCTATCCACCTCTAAGTAGATGAAGGCTCAGCTAGTAACTCATTAGCCATCTATGCCTGTATGAGGGGATAACCCACATATGGTCTCCATATAATGTCCACCCCAAATAATCCCTCCAATAGTTACCGGTCGAATATGGGCTACATCATGTGTAGACCTATGTCTAATCACCACTCTCCAATGCAACATGGCACCCATCTGCCTGTATCCCCACCTACACAAAACCTAGCTGGGAATGCATCTACTCAGGGCATACCCTACTCGGATCGCACACAGACAATGTGCTCATAGGCCCAGCAGTGTAGAATATAAAGTGTACAGCACAGACTAAACCTACGATAGCCTCCCATACACCCATATCTCTCTATATAGCCTGTACCATGAATGTTGGAACACTGGGAAAATCGGGTCCTCGTCCATCATCATGTCATGTAACACTCCCATCAATGATCATGGGAAATCATCCCACCCTCTGCATCCGGTAGTGAAAAAGAATAGCACACTACCTCCATCAGTAATACTACTAGCCTCGTCTCCTCTAGATGGGCTAGGTACATCTCTCCATAGCTCAGAGCTGGCAGCTATGGAATGCTTAGCTCTGCCGTCCCCTCACCAAATACTAGTCAACGATCAACTCCTATGATCCCTCTATAGGAGATCGAATATACCTACGTACCCTAATATAGGTAACCTATAGGATCCTGTACACGTCCTCTCGGGGTGACTAGTCATCTCACCTGTAAGTAGGTGGAACATGTTGGTCACCAAATCCTATCTATCGATGAGGGTGACCATCAGAACTTGGCTACTGTCAGACTACATGTTGGTAGCGTCAGACTCCAATTAGAACCACCTCCTCAATATGCCACAACTGCCTCGAATTTCGTTGTCCCTTGAATGATCATGAGCAACGGGTAGCACCCTAGGCTCACATCCTCAGTCGATCTCTCACCTACATCCAACAAAACAATCACATGTACTAAAACTTGACCATATCTATATTCACCCATACCAATGTGGGCCTATCCTCTACCCCAAACCAACCCAACCCCACACCTACTTACTCTACCTTTACCCATGACCCTAACCTACCAGCCTATCTACCCTAACCCTAACCAACCTAATATCACCTCACCTATTAAACCACATCACCCCCGACCCCTCACCTACTTCCATTTTGACCCTCTTCTTGACCTTACCTTTTTCCTACACATCTATAATTTTTTTTCCCTAACAGCTGCCGGTCTCCTACCTATTTTTACCCCAGTTACCCTATGATAGACCGTTTTCATTCACCCCATATCCATTCCCATTACCGATACCTCTTTTTCTACACTTCTTACTTGTTCCTTCCCCATGACTTAACCCCTCCAACCCTAACCTAGCTAATCATTCTAATTCTCCACCACCTACCCAACCTGGCAATATCACCTTACGCTCTTCTTACACTCCCCGATGTTACCTATTTACCCACAATTCGAAACACTTGGCCATACCTACCTAACTCTTTCCTAATTTTTCTACCCTCAGACCAATGTTGGTCCCTCCCCAACTGATCCACGGTTTCACCCATAACTAGCATCGGTCACCTCATCTGTGACTGATCTTGGTTATACACCATAAACATCATCCAACCTTCGACCAACATCAGTCACTGTCACGGTGACAAATTGCAATAGCGTGCCTTAGATCTCCCAATTTTTTTTCCATAATCTCCTCTCCTCACCCCCCATTCTTACCTACAATCCTTCCCAACTAGCATACTACCTATTTCTACCTCCTCACCTTGAATACACTCTTTTACCCACTTTCCCCCAACTAACATTCAAATTTCATTTCCCCCCAAACCCATCTTCCCCCCCACCCAAACTTCTATCAATTTATTTAAAACAAGCATAGAGGGATATTGAATCTTACCTCATCATGTTGTCACCTGATCTCAGTGGTACCTCTGGGCCACTGCACCGGTGGTCCGCCCTGACCCCTCTCATAGCCTCTACTATCCACAAATATACCTCTTGCACACATCTAATCCAATCCAATCCAATCACTCCAGCCTAGATCTCGTGAATCCACGCTATCTCACTAATTATCAACCAGCCATGTCAGCTCGCACAACCTAGCTCACTTCATCTCGAAACCTCTAGATGCACTTTCTCACCCTTTTCTCTCTCCTCTGTCATGTTTCTCCTCTTTTGCAAAAGATAAATGAATTGATAAAAACATGGATTTTTCTTTTTTTATAACAACCCCAACCTAACCAGACATTGGTTTACCCATCGACCAACATCAAACTTATTCCCTAGCTTACCATGTTTAGTCCAATCTTAACCATATCGACATCGGTTACTTTATGCCCATCATTAGTTTACCTGCTTAGTCTTTCTACATTACCTCCTACTTTTCCAATTTTTGACTTGAATCCTTTACCTTGCTCTTTACACTCACCTCACTTTGGCCAACCCATTACCTTGACCTGTCTTGACCTCGTTATCCTTTACCCCCCTCACCTTTGTCCTCATTCAGGGACTCATTATGTTACCCATACCTTAGCCCTACCCATGCCCGTGACCTAGATACTTAGACCTGGAACATTGCTAGTGACCTTTGACCTCATGTGCTTCACTATAACTTATAGCATTGTTACCTGTGTTGATGGACATAATGACCTTACCTTGCCTCTTGCCATGACTATTTATCCTGACCCAACCCTTGGTGTAACGGAACATACCTAAACATTCCTACACCTGACCTACATCATGTGCTTCCTGACGATATCCTATACCTTGGATACTGGACTCACTTTAACCTTGTTTGGATAAACCTATTGACCTTAGACAATGTAGATTTTGGATTCTCTTCAACCTGGTACCGTGCTACAGTTTATACATGTGCATGCGTAATTGACTGTTACTACCTTTGACCCTGACCCATTACCTATATTACCCAAATGGACCTTTTTTCCTTTTTTAATTCCTGTTTCCTAGCTTGCCTCTTCATCACATTCACCTTTTATCAAACCACTCACCGACTTCTAGCCTTTCTACCTCATCAGTTCCTAGTTTGTGGAGGGATCACCTTCACCCACACATAGGGCAACCACATCTTATTTTTGTCGGTGTCTCTTACCAATATAAGCTACGTAACAAAAAGGGGAAAAATATAGACACCAAAATTAGGTCACACTCTCCTTTGGTCCCTCGTCAAATAAACACCCTTTGAACACATTCACCTAACCATGGCCCCCTTCACCTCACTCTAATATTAATTTAATTAAATTAATGCATTATCCTCACAATATTTAGTGTTTAAATATCCTAATTTGGATAATATCTACACATATCCACCTCATCTTAGACACTTCATTTAGCCACCCTCACCCTAAGATCTATTCTTAGTAAGTTTTCCATAACTAACTAAGACCTACCCAAACCCTAAAAATTAAAGGATATATTACCTCTAACCATATTCCTATCATGCTCAAAAGGAAGCTTCCATTCTAATCTGTAGAGCAAAAACGACAGTGAGATCTAAGAAAATCAAAAGGATCTGCCCTATTTTAGAAAACCTAGGAAATCCCACCCTAACCGACGCTCGGTCACCCCTAAAACGGCATCGGCCGGTCAAGCATGAAACCACTATCAGTTACCCCTTTTTAATCCCCAAAACAACCTTATTTCTGTTATCTTGTAAATGGACAAGGGCAATTTTACCGATAACCATACCGAAAATTTTGTTTCGATCCCTCATTAGGGATCCTTCGTGTTTGAAACGTTGTAAAATCCCTTCCCGGGAAATCTAGTTTTTGAACTTAGTCTTTTTGAGCCATTTTTGGCTGGGCGCATGGATTTGCCTTGCAACACAAAGTTTTGGTGCACCCACTTAAAAACCTTACCGGTAACCATACCGAAAATTTTGTTTCGATCCATCGTTAGGCACGCCTTTCGCGTTCGAAACATTGCAAAATCCCTCCCCGGGAAATCTAGTTTTTGAACTTAGTCTTTTTGAGCCTTTTTTGCGCTGCGTGCAAGGATTTGCCATGTAACACTTAGTTGTTGATGCGCCCCATTTAAAGCTTTTGTTGCTCCATGGTTTTCCATGGTAACACTCCTTTCGGTGCGCACATAATCTATCTGTGAACACAAAGTTTTCGTGCGCCAAAGGGCGCACATAACTTCGTGTCAACAATGCATATGGTGCGCCAAAGGCACGCTAAATCTTCTGTTGGTCAAAATACTTTCGTGCGCCAAAGGGCGCACGCTTTCCCCTGTCGACAGCAACTTTCCATGCGCCATTTCAAAAGGTTGTTAGCGCATTGATGACCAGTTTTTCTATAAATATACAGTGCGTGCCCCATGTCATTTTCATTCCTTTTTATCAAAGCACGTGATCACTCTGGACTTGTCAGCCTCTGCTCCGTCATTTTCGTCACCCCTGTGGACCCGCTCTCCAAATTTTTGCATATATATCTAAGGTGAGAGGTTCTCCCTCATTCTCCGTTTTTGTGCTTTCGGTGTCTTTGAGTGTACTTGGTCTGTGTTTTGGCTTGTTGGCATGGTTTTAAAATAAGATTGGATTGAACTATCTTTAAGCCTTTCCCCCTGTGCTGTCCCGTGTTCATTTTCTTCTTGTTCCTCTTCCTCTTCCCTCCCTCTTTCCAGATCTGCTGGTAAAGGGGTGTTGTTTTGAAAATGGCTTGGTCTGATTAAAAGCTTTTCTCTGAAACCTTACTATGTCCAAGCAACCTTTGAAATGGAGGAGAAGAATGAAGAAGAGATTTGAGCAAAGAGTTTAGTTCTAGTGGCGCACTGGCACGTCTTGTTGCAACTTAAGACAGTTGCGCCCCTTGACGCATCTCATCCGCCTTGTTGCATAATTGAAGATCCGCGCCAATGGCGCAACCTTTTGTCCTGATGCATCTAGAACTCATGCGCCCTCAAAGCGCGCCCTTTTTCGCATGCTACAAGTATAAATCCCGCGCCTCCCTTAAAAGCCTTCGGCACACCATTCTATCCATGTTACATCCCATTTCCATGCGCCAAAGGGTGCACCTAGCTTCCATGCAACACAAGCCTTCTGCGCGCAAGTATAAAGCTATAAAGGCGCGGGCGCACCCTTGATCGCCAGTAACATGATGTTGTGTAAACCCTTCATGCGCAGCGCCATATCCCTTTTGGCGCATCAAAAAATCCATGTTACACGGTCCATCCAATGCGCCAAAGGGCGCACTAAATACTAATGTAACATGCAATTCCCATGCGCCCTGCCATAAAATGCAATCCGCTACATCCATGCGCCATGTGCCTTTGGCGCCAGTTTAACCTCTGCAACATTCCTTTTCTGTGCGCCTTATCTATTTGGCCTGCCAGTTGCATTTTTCATGCGCCCTGCGCCCTGAGCCTTAAAATCTCTAACTCTTTCTTCTGCTAGCATTCCAATGGAAGATCAAATGACTAATTCAACCTTTTTGGATTGGGTCTCACTTCTTCTTCATGCAGATCAGCAACTGAGTTCGAAAGAACACATGTCTACATCAAGCAAGAAGCCCACCAAACCAAGAGGAAAGGCTAAGCTGACGGAAGAAGAGATGAAATATAAATATCAGAGGGTCAGGATGCCCAAATCACAGGCTGAGTGCAGTATGGATGTCAGAGACTCAGAATTGGGTCACAATGACATGGAGGAATTTTTGGTTAGGACTCAAAAAGTTACAAGAAGTCCATGGATGGACAAGTTAATAGGCAGTGCCCTGCACTTCACCAGAGGAATCCCCGTCAGCGTTGTCAACAACGAATTCATGATGGTGATTGCCCAATGTTACAACAAAGACACAAGATGTGTCGAGAAGTAGCAAGGGCGAGGTAGTCATAAACCTCACTGCCCGTCATTTTGAAGTAATGCTCGGCATCCCTCACCCACCCGGAACTTCATGGCTGTTAGCCAACGAGAATGCATCAAGGCCTGGGAAGACAATGAAGGACCAATGCATGTAGTTGATGAATGAGGTCTACCTAAAAAACAAGAAGGCGGTGACCCAGTGGCCACAGACTATCCACCGAAGTGATTTCTCAGAGGAGCTCAGTGATACTATCATCTTCCTGAGCAGAGTCTTCAGGATTTCAGATGCCCACTATTTCCATAAGTGGATGCTGCGGTACTTGGAGACAATGAATAAAAATTTACCCGATCAGCACTTTTGCTGGGGTGAAATAATAAGCAGCACCATCTCTGAGCAGCTATAACAGTTCACCACAACAGGAGTATTCCATATGAACTCCTATGTAGTCTACGCTGCAGCATTGGCAAGGGATTATTCGGGACTGAACCGAAGTGGAGTATGGCCTCAGGCCAAGATATTTGATTACTATCCAGAGCTGAGGCTGGAGAATAGCATCCAACATTTCACAAAAGTTAACGATGCATTCTTCTATCATGTCATCTGCCTACTGAGGCCAAACATGACTCATAGCCGGACAACCAAAAACATAGTGGCAGTCACAGAGAAATGGGGGGCCCTGTTCACCCAATTTCCCATGTTCACCTATCTGAAGGGCTGCCAACTTTTTGGGAGAGCCAACCAGGCTACCAAGGTATGCTAGGCCTAAGGCTGATTCTACTAGAACTGTCAAGGCAGCTGGTCACATACCATGAGAAGTGCCTCAAAAGAAAGAAGGGTGGAAATCCTTTCCAACTCAAAGTGGGCCGATACACATGCTCCACCCACCATAAGGTGAAGGAAATGTTCGCAGAGCTGGAGCTACTCAACTTGAAGCATGACTTCCCAGCCAGGCCTACCTTCGACCCAAGAAGCTGCCTGCCAAAAGTGAAACTCGATCTGATCCATGTCCCTCAAATTGAGGATATTTACATTGACGTTCTCCATGAGGCGGAACTCAGAAGAAAGGATCACTCTCACTTGGCATTAGCGGAAATCATCCAATACGGAGTGGCCATTGTCCCCGAAGGCTTCCAGACTACGGAAGATGAAGTAGATAAGGTGTATAATGACACAGATGGGGACAATTTGCCCTTCCCGGCCATTGACAGGAATATGTCTCCTCAAACAATTGAGGAGAGGGTCAAGGAGACTATGCGGAGAACAGAGCATTGGTGACCGCATGAACGGACTAATCTACCTCGGGGTAGATTTCACAACTTCCCCTTTGGGTAACGCACCTCCAAGGTCAAAGAAGCAGCTGAAAGGCAAAGGTGCAGAAGGTGAGCCTAGCACCATTCAGGAGGAAGCCCTTGAAAGTCCTCTTCCTTCAGAGCCTGAACAAGTCATAACTCTTGATGAGGGATTGACAGAGGATAGTCCCATACGCCCATCCACTCAGGATGTTGGCACTGCTACAACTTCAGAGGTCCCTTCTATCCCTTCTTCTTCTCTTCCTTCCCCTCCTCGAGTGACTCAAGCGACCACCCCTTTGGTCGCATCCTCTGCCCCTTCTTCTACTCTTTCCCCCGCCTCTTCGTCTATCTTCTCCTCCCTCGCTGATTTGTCTTCTTCCATTTCTTCCCTCATCTCTGAGCTCCCTTCCCTTCCTATGTCTTCTGCAGTTGCGGTTCCCCTTCCTCCCGTGGACATTTCTTCGGCTATTCTTTCCATGCCGCCGCCGCGTGTCTCCACGTTTTTCCCCTCTTCTACCGTTGCTGCCTCCCCCTCTGTCTCTGGTCCTTCTTCTATAGGACCAGCTTGGATCTCTCAGCAGCTGAGCCAACAAAAGAGGAAAGTTCCCATCGCTCCGATGGACTTTTCGGTCATTCCGGCTAAAGGAGCAAAGAAGCACAAGCCGGTTACACGCTTCTCAAAGAGCGCTGCGGGTGAGAGAGTCATGGAAATAGCGTACCCCAACCCTCTCAAAGAGAAAGAAGATCTGTCTCTGACAGATTTCACCGTGACTCAAGTCACAATGGGGACATCCTCAGAAAGTCTCCAGGGGGAAGCTCTTTCCGCAGTTGATGCACTCTGCAAAAAGCTTCAGGAAATGAAAGAGGAGAAAAGGCTACTGAAGGAGCAGAACAAGTACCTGCTTCAAGCCTTACAGAAGATGGGAAATGCACCTCCCACAACTGCCACCGAGACTCCTGAGCTGCTCAGTCAGGAGAAGATCAATGAGTATTCAAAGATCGGCGAGCAGGGTATGGCTGTTTCTGCTTGGAGGAGCCAGATCCTCAAGGATAGTGAAAGAGTAATTGCCGAGTATATCAGTTTATACCTGAACATCGAGAAGGCGAATAAGGAACTCCAAGCATTAGCAGGTCCGATATCAGAAGAGTTAGAACATGCTAGACTCCAGCACGAGACCTTCCAACAAATGTTTGACTGTTCAGTCGAAGATCTGGTCAAGTTCGGAGTCTTCGGTCATCCAAGGGCCCTCAACAAAACTATGTCCACTCTGGACTATCAGATAGATCAGCTGGAATTTGTTTTAGAAAAGATAGACAAGGTAAAGGAAGAGGCCCTGGATGCAATGCATCAAATGGAGAAAATTGTCCTCGCCATGAATCCAGGGTTGCTCACTCCTTCCCTTACCTTGAGATCAGCTGATGACACTATCCGAATCTTCAAGGAGATAGCTTCTCAAGGGACAGGGCCAGAGGTCACATTCGACACTGAATCTATCAACAACCTACTGGCCTGTAGGGACTTCATCGGGTTCCTTATCGAGGCGGAGAAAGATTATTCCAAACTCCCGGAAAAGCTCATAGACGAGCGGGAGACTTGCGAAGCAATCAGTGAACGGCACAAGGATCCATCATAGGATCAATTTGGGCCAATGATCAGCAAGTTTTTGGAATACCGCGCTCAGTTCCACATATCATCACCTGAGCAGCATCAGAAACAGGCAACCCCTTTTCGGCCCCAGGATGATGATGATGAGTAGCTTCTTCTTCTTCTTCTTCTTCTTCTTCTTCTCTCTATTCTCCGACTTTCTTTTCGAAATGTCTAAAAATGTGTTGGCACAAATAATGACATCATCCATGTTGCATCATGGGATGATGTCATCCACCAAGTTGTCAAAGTCAACATGACTTTTAGATATTTTGTAAATATCTTTGTAAATAAGTGGTTGGCTCCTTTTTGCCTTCTCTCTCCCTCATCTTCTATAAATATGAGAATACTTGTTGTATTCAGTGTGAACATTTTTCAGATAGAAATAGAAGTGAGGAGAGAAAGACTTTGAGCTTCCTTGTAATAGAAAAGAACAGTAATACAATTATTCAGACTTTGTGCTCAATAGCTGTGTTATACATTAGATCTTTCTTACGTTAGATCTGTATGTGTTTAATCTGTTGGATTCATATCTACTTTTCCGTCATTTGTTTATCAGTATTGCTTTGTTTATTTATGCAAGTAGGTTTGGCTCTGTTTACTACCAAACTAAAAACATAAATCTTCTGACCCTTCTGCTTTGGAATTCATTTCTTTTCTCCCTTCGGATCTGTTCTTTCTCTTCTCCTTCTTTCATTCCTTTCTTTTCGCAGCCTGGAATACTTTACTGGGATGAGATCCCAACCCCGAAGGCAGAATCTGTGAGACTTGCATAGGTTCCTGTTAGTAGAAATAGCAATAAACCAGTTTCGCTTTGCTATCTCAAAGAGGGGCTAAGCCCTGCAACACTGTTGGCTTGTCTATCCATAGATCTGTCCGCGCGACAGATTTTCAGACCAACACTTTATCATCCATTGTTTATCTTGCTCCCTATTGACCTTCTCCAACATTTTCACCTCCATAGACCCATTAAAACATCATAAAAGCCTACTCCAGTCACCCAATACCTCATCCTGACCAACCAAAATCCTTTGTGCAATCACAAAGGAGAGCAAAACCCCGTTTTGTGACATTTCCAGATCTCACAGTAATCGTCGCCGGTTATACCTAACCGCCTACGGTCACCCTTGACCGATGCCGGTCTCTGTGTTTGCCCACACAGCCTTAAACAGAGACCTACCCACCTAATTTTACCTCACCCTCACTCACCTGTGACCTACCCAAGACCTTTATCAGACCTACAGAACCCAAAACCAACCATTTGACCTGAGGATTCTATTCTAGCTTAGCCTGTTAGACTAGATCTATTTTCTTATTGTGTTTTAATGAAACACCTAAATCATTTCAAAATAACAATAGGATTTACTTTGTTTATAACATTAATTTGTTTGAAACAGTGTAATGACAGCCATCTAGGAAGTATCATACTTCCCAGATCTAGCTCATGTTAGGCAGTTCACTGCCCATATTGTTTAATTCATTTTGGTGGTTTTATTTTCATTACAGGTAGTTCCTCCTAGCCAAAAGGAAGCTCTCACGATCAGCTGTGGATTCAGAAGTCATATGCACGCGATAACCCATCAACTGACATTTGAACAAGTATTCCTCCTACACCCGTTACCCTATATGTTTCGTCAACGATTCAAAGAAACAATCTCAGAAAAAGGTGAAACACCTTACACTACCTTAGTAATTGAATTTTATGGAACAAATTAAGCAATTAAACCCATGGACATTATACACATTACCGCCCTAGGATCATGTATACACATCAGGGACATATTGCATATTGAGCCTACTTTGATTACATATTTAACACATTACGACTTCTTACAACCTTCTATACTGTGGGATGCTTACCATATTGGGGGCATACTTACATCAGGGGTATCTATGCTACTTTGATTAAGCTGACAATCATTATGCCCTTTTTCTCTTCTCTGGCTTAGATAAGGGGGATGGCGTTAATGATGACAATTGGGGAAAATGGCTCAAACTAGTGGCACTCTCTGGACAAAATGGCTTCCTTCCCTGTCAAATTGAATTTGATTTCTACAGAGATACCAATGTGCCTATTTTCATTACCAAAAACTAACCCATGCACGGGTTCCAAGGCCGCAGGCATCCCTTCTTACATCCTTTACCTTCGTTTTCGGGCTGGTGATCGGAGGACTCGGTGGACATCATAGGGCTCGGTCAATCACATCTCTTTACACTAGTAAATTATGCACACCATACAACTCTGTTACTTAAGACATGTGATATACCATGCTCTATCTAATGATCACATTACTTACTTCTAAACAGTAACTTGACTATGATACGTGCTTGCTTTTACTACTCTTACTAGTTCCTTACTATTGGCCTTGGGAATTTGTTTTGGCTATCATTGATTGTTCACACTATTGAATGGTTACACCATTAATTGTTTAATGACATTGATGGATTTGACTACTATGTATGTATGTTTATTACATAATTGGATTTTGTATGACATTGATTGATTTGATTGTCATGTATTCTTGCATATTATATTCTTTGCTTTTTTATCACATTGATCTTGACTTGACTACTTTGTGTTCTTGAGTGTTGTATTCTTGATTATTTTATGACAATGAATAAATTGAATAATTTGTGCACTCATATGATTATTATGTGATACTATCTTCCTTGGTTGCTTTATAAAATTGTTTGAGTTGTGATATTTTTTTGTTAATCAAGGTATCGAGATATAAAACACCTTTGCACGCAGCATGGATGCTCACCTTCTACCCTTCCTACACTGGTCACTGGGGGCATCCACATTCGTCTCTCATAGGTGCTATTGTTTCATTTTGTAATTAGCACTTTACATTACTTGGCTATACATGCTTTTGACATACAAGTTATTTTTGTAACATTTTAACGGGTGCTTCATGTGCAACATTTGTTATGTAGGGATATTTACTTCCATACTCATTTGTTCTATTGTCTGCTATTGTTTGTTCTTGTTTGCGGGCCTTTCCCTATGTCTGGTGTGCACACTTTGTTTGTCGTTTGTGGCCATGATGGCCTTGCATGTCTTGCGACATCGTGAGTGATGTCCCATGTTTGCGACCCGCTTTGTGTGGCTTACTTGTCTTGTTGCGTGTTTTGATTAGTTTTCTTCATAGCTTATACATTGTTCACGTATATTACATATTGTCTTACACATGCATAATTTTTCATACTAACATTTGTCTTTGGCTAGCCATCCTTTTTGTGCATGCCTTGGTTTCTACCAAGCACATTCCCTTCCCATTGCAGGAAGAGTTACAAAGTTCATGCAATTGGTCCTCTTTTGGGGCCGCATTCTCCTATCTGCGACGTTGCATGTGCGCCCAAATAGGGGGCATCATTTGGGGTTTTACATACTACACAATGCTTCTACACCGGTTCATTTTAGTGAACTTTCCATCCTTGGCATTGTGGGTTACATACATCGAGTGAGTTTAGACCAGTCTATGAACTCCATACACAATGTATTTTACAGGACATGGTTTGTCCTTAGCATTCAAGGGAGCAGTTAACAATTAGAGGATACAATAGAATTCCTCCCAATACTTCTTCTACCGCCGACATCAGATCACCCAAAAAACTAAGACAATACAAAAATCTCTTCACACACATTAAGGGAAGCAGTTAAAGGTTGGAGGAGACAAAGCAATTCCTCCCTATACTTCTTTGGCCTATGGCATCGGATCACCCAAAAAAACCCGGCAGTACAGGATATCCTTTTACACTCTTTCTCTTGACATGGATCAGGTGCACATGTTCCATTTACAAATTTTATTGGCTTACTTTACATACACATGCATCTTTTACATACTTACACATGTGTATTTTACATAGCGTTTTTACACATACATACATATATGTTTGACTACTTGATCATTTTCTCCTTGCAGGTCCAGCCATATGAGAAACAAGCAGTCCAATGGGGGCAACAACAAGTAACAACAACAACTACATCAACAACGATACTTCACGGTAGCACACTTCACATACTAACCATGCAGGTACACTACACACATCAACATCAACACATGTGATCCGCCCTAGGTTCACTCTCATCACTTTTATTTTGCACATTTTTCATCTTTAGTTTCCATGCTCCATCATATTTTTATCACTCCATGCTTTTTCTAGTCCTTTGGCATGCCTTATTTGTCACTTTACATCGGCATCAGGTACACATCTCTATCTAATTTATGTTACCGAGATTTCCGCTCACCAACATAAAGTGGGGGAAAATGTAGACACAAAATCATGCACTTTAGACATTATTTAGTCTCGATCTCACACTGCTATTTAGATGGTTTTTAAGTGAATAAAGTACTAATTAACCCCTGTATCTTGGCCATTTTTGTTTAATTTCTATCATCACTCCCGACCTCCACTAAACACATGCCCAATTAGCTTTCATCATTTCCCATCATTTTAGCTTTGCTTGGGTGCCCTGGTCCCACCATGGGTGCCCTGATACTCTTTGAACTTTCCCGTCTCTTTTTGGGCTCTTTTTAGCCATTTAAGGTTCTTATCATTTTGGTGGTTGGCCATTTTGGGATTTATTATGAAATTAGATGAAGAGAACCCTATAAATATAAAGTTATGAGATCAGAATGAGGGACCAAGCACTACTCACTACTATCATCCACCTAGAGTTGCATCCATTTATTGCATTGGAGATCACTTGCATCCACATAGCTCCATCACAAGGCACAAGGATATGACATCTACATCACACACAACATAGGGGGAGGATTATATTCTATTCAATGCACCATTATATTACATTTTTCTACACATAGTTAGATCGCTACATCACAAAGTGTGAATGGCACAAGAGTAACCTAGGGCATGTTTCACACACACGCACACAAATAACTACATTTGGGTCTGGAATGTAGTGCAACACTCATAGTAAGACCACAATTGTGAAAACTGAAGTCAGTCTGACCATATCATATGCATTTTAATTTTTTTAGGGATTGATGCTTGTTTAGGGTTTTGTAGGTCTTCCTTTCATCTTGGATTAGCAATGACACCTGATGCAGTACAACGAATCTGATGTGATACACAGCAAGGGTTTCAGACCACTTGTCAAACATGTGAAGATCATTTCTGGAGATTTTGCATAGACCAGGGAACCCATTCTGCAGACCAGAACACCCGTAGGTGCCCCAATCCTTCTCTAGGTACCCCAGTCTAGAGAATCAACCCAGATCCATCCTTTTCGGGCCTCTTGCATAGTTGTTCCTCCTTCTGGTTTCCACAGTTACCTCCATGATACAGTCTTGTGAACATTTTTTTATTCAGCTGAGTTCTTTTCCTCTTCTCTCTTGCACATTAGGATTTCTATTTCCATTTATGTAGTTGTTTGGGTCATCTTTATATTCATTTATAACATTTATTCCTTCATTTACAATTGTGCATAACTTAGATTAACTAGCGCATATTCCACATTTTAGTTAATCAGTAAAAAACCTAATTAATAGAGATAAGTTCACTTAGAAAGATCAATTGGTAGAGAATTATTCACATTGTAGGATCACTTAATATAGTTCTCTTGTGTTCGAATTTATCTTCCCTCATATATGGCAATATGATTGGAATTTGATACACATTTTTTCATGTGGCACACAAGTTCACATGTATGGAAAAATAAAAATGAGAAGGGATAACACACATTCTAGTATCATGCATGTATTTTCATTATGGGAGGTTTACATTTAAACTTGTTTTATTTTAATCAAGAATTTTTCAATTTTTGGATTAAAATGGCGGTAAATGTAGTATCCTAAATTTGGACCAATGGAATTTGGAAATTTTAAATTCTGGCACTTATCTCCATCTATCAATAATTGTGTATTTAAATGACTAGTTCCTACATGCATCTTACTCAAATAATAATCCTAGCTACTAGGTCACACTTGTTACTCATTATTGATTAGTAAAAAACCTTCTCTCTAAATATAGAACACATCTTCAAACGTCTAGACACCATTTGCAATTAATAGAATTTAATTTGTACATTAGTAGGATGAAGTCGGCCATGATTGATAAATCCATTTGGTAAAATTTATCTTAAGCTTACGACTTCATCATCCAAATTCTTAGCCATCGATTTTCTAAGATCACAAGTTAGCCCATTTTTCCTTGTGTCAATTGAGTGAGAAAAACTTTCACCATAGTCATTTATAAAAGCAAAATTACACTACCCATTTAAGGGCCTCTAATATAACAACTTTAGGACTACCAAAGAGATCACAACATAGCACCTAATTTCCAAATCACTATCTCAAGCAATTCATCTAGGACTTAGTTTGCATGCATCTTATACAACTTCCCTATGTCATTTTGCAAAACTTATATCCTACAACAAATATCATTTTCAAGTGTCAGAGGTCTTATAGGTTTTTTTAATTCGAAAACACATTACTGTTGTACATCTTGTACACATTCACCAAGTGGGGAACTGCGAGGGGTTTGATGCATCTTTGGAGTATCGCTATGTAGGATTCGATGAGTTAACTCAATTTGATTGAACTAAATTATTTTTAAGGCTTTAAAACAGATAAATGTGATTTGAGGAAGATGAAGCCCTGATCTACTACATAGTTGTGGTCGTGGAATTATGAACATATGAAGTGAAGTTATAGACATAGAATATCATAGTGCGAGAGGAAAAATTTAACAAAATCCTGCACATGACAAATATGTCTGTAGAGGACATATTTGTCCAGATGGATTTTCCCTAAACAATTATTTTTTTCTCCTCTTAGTTTTATACTCCCAGGTTGTTTAGATAACTCAATGAATCTCTACACAAGTTGCTTACACATTTCAAGATCACTATCACCTAGTAAATTAGTGCAATATTTTCTAACCATATCCTACACTTCCTTTATCTATCTTTTAAGAGCTTGTATGAGTTCGTATTAATTACAATATATGAATATATGATAGATGATTTACTTTATTTCTAATTTTAGAGCATATTTACACATAGTAATTTATCCAAATTAGATAAAACCTTATTTTAATATTAAACTCATAAATGAATTTTGATCACTCTCAGACATAGGTTAAGCATAACCCCTCTCATTTTTTTATCACATTGTTATTCCAATAATTAATTATGGTTTACTCTTTCCAATTTATTTAAGACCTAGTTATATCTATTATGGAATTTTGTGTTGCAATTGATTTAAATCCATTTATTTGCAATACATTTTGGTGAAGAAATGCTCTATTATACCCCTCTAGGGTTATATCTTTCTACAATTTTTTATAGACTTGATTTTTCTTACGGATAATTGTTATATTCTCTCCCTTAGGATTAGATCTTGTTCACGTAGTTTCAAATTTAAAAATATCTATTTTTTAAAAATGATAGAAAATCCCAAGTGCCTTATGTAGACATTTCTTATGCCAATATTGATGTGTCCCAATGTATGATGACTTATTATGAGGTGAACCATACTCTACAGATAAATCTAAACATAAATTAGTCCCTCATAATATCCCTCATTCTCAAGGTGGAAACAACCAAAATATCCCTCTCCCTCAAGCTCCCTAGATTAGATTGCATGTCACAAAAGATTATATAATATCATGACCAATTGAAAAATGCTCAAGCTAAGATATCAATACTTGAATTACTTACAAGGATTATTTTATACAAAGCATTAAAGGAAACAACATTACTATGTGATGCTTTTTTTTAATAGGTAAAATGAGGGTTTTCAAGTCTCTCACCCATTTTATCAAACTAAAAAGTCAGAGTACATAGAAAGTGATGCTTATGCCTTATTTCAAAATCCCACCTATAAGAATCCCACAAAAAATTGCTATAATATAACAATAGAGACTATTGAAAACAAATAAACCTTCAAAATTGTAGATGACATCATTTCACTTATCTAATTAATATAAATTTTAAATACAATGAGAATGCAAATACTTTTGAAAATTAAGAAGTACATTTGAAGGATGTTATCAATCAATATTCACCCTTACACATTCAAGTTATAATTAATAATCTAGATATCATAAGAGTACTTGTTAACAATGCTCCAAGATTAAATGTTTACAATGAAGCCCTTATTTTATAATTAGGCATTGATGGAGAATACCTCGCTAATTCAAATAGATTATCAAGGGATTTGGTAACTAGGATAAAAAAATCTCTCAGAGAAATTACATTAGATGTAACTTTTAGATAAAAAAATTAAAAGTTACATAATGTCAAGTTATATCTAATGATGTGAGCTATAATATTTTACTTGGGTGACCTTTGATACATGACATAGGTGTTTAGCTACCAACATTTGGAACAAGCCTAGGTTTCATAATGCTTATCATGAGACTTTGTACATATGGAATCTTATATCATGAATCAAATACTTATTAATGCATTAGTATTGTTCTTTTATTATTTATTTATCTCAAATATTGTCAAATACTCTTCTATTTCTTATCATGATTGTATTCTAAATATGTCACATGGATCAATGGTCTTTCTTATTTACCTTTGCAGTGATTCCTATGCTTAAGACAATACTGGAAGCTAAATACAATATTGTCCACCGGTAGTATCCAAGGCAGTTGAAAGTGTCCTAGCATGTCTTTTTCTAATTTTCTTGGGTTGATCACCCCTATGTTTGCCTTTTTGGTATTTTACGTCTTGTTGATTTAACATTTGAGCATAAATATGTGCCTATTTTAAATTTTAGAACACTATATAGAAATTCCCTATATGAATTGTAAGGACAAATATATCATAATGCAAGAGGCACATAATTGATTTTAATGTTTACATCTACTCATAAACACATTTACGAAGTTTTATAAGGGAAAAAATCTAATTAGACACACCAATCACATGCTTGTGCCAAAGGATCACATAAAAAAATTACATTTAGTTTTATTTAATACTCATATAAATTGAGATGACTACAACCATTTTGATCCCCCTTCAGGGTATTAGTACATAGTGCAATAATCACTTACATTGGGGAAGTGATGTAGTTGGTCTAGCCCAATAGTTCCTAAGAATTTTTCATTGTGATATATTGTTTCATGTGTTTTTATAGGGTTACATAGGAGGATAATACATTACTTTGGTTTCACACATCATCACAAACATTTGAAGTGACATTCCACTTAGGAAAGAGAAGACACACATAAATGTATGGTTTGGCAAGGTTCTAAGTAGTAGGGATGTTATTTTCCATCTTGGTCACTTCCATCTACTGGAAATGTCTTCTCCCATCAATAATTTCCATGAGGCTATGAATGGTGTGTCACTTTTGTGTGATATTCATCATGAAGTTCTAAGTATTTTTTGATCTTGTAGTTGTCTCTAAGATCCAAATAATTTTTTATTATTAGTTAGGTATCTTATCACTTTAATCATATTGTTTGTTCCAATAAATCAATTATTTTTATTTACCTTTAATTATAACTAAATTAGTATGGTTTACTGCCTTTATTCATGTGATACGAGTTAGGTCAATAGTTTAGCAGTTTTACATCTCTTTGGTGTAAAATAAGAAAACATTTTTGTGAACCCCACTATCAATTCAATACCAACTTAAGGTTTTATTTGTCTAGGGTTTGTATGTTTTCCCTTATATTAGAGATAATTCTTATAGTATTATGCTTTATCCTTTTATCTTTTGATTTATCACCCTTTAAATGCCTTATTTTTTGTACACACCAAGAGCTTCCCATGAAATTTAGATTGGGAGCCACAGTTTTACGATGGTTAAGAGACAACTTGATAGAGTTGTACCTAATATAAGTAATGTTTTCATAGAGAATTTCGTTCTTTTAAATACAATTTTCTTCTCCCATAGGCACACTAAGGGGGAGAATGTTAGGATTTTTTAGTGTTCACATGTTAGTAAGTTAGTATATTAATGTTTGAAAAATAAATTGTTGTAAAACAACTTATTACAGTGTGAAAATAATGAGTGATTTGTTAGAAACAACTCATTTTGTGAGAGCTTGTGAGAGAGATATACTACTTGGGAAAAATTGAGAAATTTTGGGGGTTGTTGATGGGATTTGACTCCTTATTTTTAGGAGATAAACATTCTATAAATATGTAATTGTCTATTTAAGAGATAATGAATAATGAAAAATTGTTTTATTGTTTATTCTCAGCCAAGTTTTACATTGAGCAAGAGAAATAAGAGATTTAAAAGAGATGTAAATGCACAAATAAGTCATGAATTTAGAATAATAAGAAATATGTACAAAACATGCCAAAAAGAATTGTTAAAGCAAGACTTGTACAAAGTTTTGGTATCTACAATTTATTAGCATCAAAAAAATCATTGTAAACATGTATGAAACATGTAATCCCACACATGAGCATATATTTTCCATTAGAAGTATATCCCCATGTAAAAATTAGCTAGAGATATATGTTAGTATAAGCAATATATATCCATGAAGCACTGCGTAGTAGGTTCCCCCATTTGTGCATGATATATATCATGATAATGTGAGTACTAATAGATAGAAAACAATAGTAATAAACAAAATATAAATCACATCAACAAAAAAATGGCACATAATATGATCAAGAAAAAGAAAGTAGTAATGTTATTACAAGTATGTAATCAAACATAAGTACAAAGCATTAATATATAAGAAAGTGTCGTAATCAAGAATCACACAAGAAAATAATGACACGATAACTAACACAATGAATGATAAGAAGATCCTTTGACACAATTAACACATGTAAGACGAGACAAAAGAACTCTCAAGAGAAAATATGAAGCAATCAATTTAAACATGTGTTTATGAAGCAATTAATATAAACATTCAACAATAACAATATATGTAAACATGGAACATGCAATATTAGCACATGTAATCAATAAATATCATCATCATATATAACAATGTATAATAACCATATAAGTAAGCCCTCTAAAGACATAAGTAAGAGAAAGTCAAGTACAAGTACTCTAAGTAGCTCAATATGAATAAAGGACTAACATAGGAAAATAAAACTTGAATTATGCATAAGATGCCCCCAATGATGAAATTTTACTCTCGGGAGTGAGAAAATGAAGTTATTAAACATCAAAGTATACATGAACATATGTAACTTGTATATCTTGTATTTGAGGTTAATATACCATGAAAAAGTGTGTAAAATGGATATGTAAACCACTATGTAATATGATAAGAAACATCAAATAGACACTATGTACTAATATATCAAGTCATTCTCAAGTACTAATTTTATGTTTTTCAATATTTTGATCAAACAAGCACCATCAGGAAAATAAAGACGAAGAGGTAATCAAGCATGCAAAATCCAAAAAGAAATAAAAAATATAAAGGCTAGTAGGCAATCAAACAAAGATAGGCCAAGAGGAAACTAAGAAAACAAAATCCAAGAAGCAATCTCAAAAACAAATGCTAAGAGGCAGTCAAACAAATAAATGCTATAATCCAATCAAAAAAATTAAATCCAAGAGGTATAGCTAGTGAAAAGAGAAGAAAATATAAGGTTTAGACAATCTAAGACTTCTTTTAAAACACATTGTGCACTATATGTAAAAGCGGTGTAGCCTAAATAGAATGAGAACAAGTGATATGCTTTAATGTAAATATAACCATAAGTAAGAGGATCATGCCTCAAATGAATGTGTCATTGTAAATCTCATAGTAGGAATGCCCTAAGTGGGACATTATAGGCATATGTCACCTAACATGGAATTGTAAGAAAGTGATTTAAATATAATTTGTATTAATTAAATATAAGTATTGCAGAGTCACTTATTGAAATAAATGACGAAATATAAAAATGACACAAGAAAACTAATATGTAAATATAAAACCCTATGCAAGAGATAGAGAAAGAATGAATTAGCTGATATTCATGTAAATCTAGAATTCATCTGAGCAGGGAGAAGTGATGAACAAGATGTAAGCAACGTTGTTACTGGTCACTGTAAAATCTAGATCTCACGAACAAGGTTGGATAGGGACGCCCACACTAAGGAAAGGGCACCTAGGTGCTGGAGAATGTTACTAGGCACCCATGATTGCGCAAATGGTCAAAATCTGGTTTTCACCGTGTCACAGTTATTTCATGTTGTTAGCCTGATAGTCGCTCTTTGAATGCCGAAGGTACATGTAACCTGCAACAGAGATGTTCACCTGCACAAGCCCAAAAACCACATCAAAACTAAAAAGGAAAATTTAGAATGGGAATTTGGACTAACCCCGACGGTCACCCCAAGAGTGAACTTACAACTGAGCATTGTATTACATCTCAGACTCCATGTAGTTCTTGTCAGTGTGTGTGGAAATTGTGCCCTAGGATGCCCTTGTCCAAGTTGCACTTGATAGCGGGTTGTAGCTGGAATGTAGCAATGTAGTAGAATATGTGGATGAAATAGAATGAACTTCCCCTTCATATGCTATGTATACAGAGTATGCAGTCCCTTGTCCCTTAAATAAATGCTAGATGGATGCCTTGGAGTGTTTTAGGTGCCTTTTGAATGTAATCTTAGGTGGTGATAGTAATGCTTAGTGTTTAGTCCTTTATTTTGAAAACATAATTATGTATTTATATGATTCCTTTGTTTGAATTTTGTAATTGACAATTGGAAGGCCAACCCGTAAGTGAAAAAAATGCCTAAAAGATAAAATAGACCCAAAAGTAACGAGTAAGATAAAAAAATGTGCAGGGGTGCCTAGAGGGGACAAGAGTGCCCGGGCGCTTCTGTCTTGGCTAGGTGGTGGTGTCTAAAGCCATAAAAGATAAATAAGTAAAGTTTGAACTGGGCTGTAGGGTTTGTAAGATTGAAGAGAAAGTAAGTGACGAAGAAAAGAGGTCAAAGATAGTTGTTAACCACTGATTTTCTTCCTTAGGAATCATGTAAATGCTAACATGCTTTTAAGACGTAGAAATGTACCCAAGTGTGTGATTTTGTGTCTATATTAGCCATCACGTTGTTGAGTTAATACTTGATAACATATAGTAGATAGAATATTCGTACCTGATAACCATGTAGAACATGCAGTGAATAGTGTGGCCGACTGGACAAGTGAAGCATGGAATCATGACAAAGTGCAGTGTGGATCTAGGAAAGGAAATTGACCCTAGGGGTGAAGCGTATGCATTGTGTTGTACATGTTGTTGGGTTTGTGATTTTTATAGGTTGTTTCTTGTTGTGTATTAAGTACGGACCTGCAAAATAAGAGTGAAAGAGTAGTCAAAGTCTTGTATGTAAAAAATATTTGTAAAGTATGTAAAAGTAGTAGTAAAGGAAGAGTGTGCACCTGATGTAGAAGAGTGTAAAAGGATAGATAAGTGTCCCTAAAATGCTGTGAAGAGTGATTATTTTGAACAATATCACACTAAGATATTTTTTTGGGTGATCTCACACCAAGTGCGAGTTTTTTGGGCGATCTCACGCCAAGTGCGATTGTTTGGGCAATCTCACACCAAAGAGCAAGTGTTGGGGAGAGAGGTCTAGTGTTACTCTCCATCCATGAATCTTCTCAATAAGCACCACTACAAATGGTGCATCCCTTATTTGTTCATGTTGTCCCAATCGTTCTGAATTGTTTCGATTATATTGAATATAGGAGATAGAATGTATTTTTTCATTGAAGGGTTGTGCCTATAATTGTAGAATTGATCTGAAGGCTTATGTGAACTGTGTCGATCTGAGAAGATGAATGTGTGTGCCCCTAGGGGAGGATACATGCACCCAGGTACTACTATCTAATGTTGGGTGTTGGTGTCTGTGTTATTCTAAGGACCCAAGTCAGATTATGGGTCGTTCTGTGACTGTGTTTTTGTGTTATTTCTATATTTTGTAGATCTGTTCTGTAGCTTTGAGCTACTGTAGGGGTGATTTGTTCACCCAATGTATGCCCCTCCTCATTTGGGGTGCATATGATGTCGGTAGGAGAATGCGGCTTAAAAGAGAGGACCTGAGTGCTATGTTTTACAGTATCCCTACAAGGGTAGGGGATGTGCATGGTAGAAACCAAGGCACATGCAAACAAAGTGGCTAGTAACATGCGTTAATAGAAAAAGTAACAAACATTTAATAGAAGACAATGTGATCAAGCAAGTGTGCAAACAAAGTTGACCGCGAAAAGTAGGTTTCAAACATGGAACATAGCTCACAATGTCACAAGACAATCAGGGCCAGAGCAGCCAAAAGCATACAATGAGCAAATAAGACATAGGGCATATCCCAAAAATAGTGGCATACAATGACAAACAATGACAAACAAAGTGTATCAAATAACCATGGTGGCATATAGTTCTGCAAAGCAAATGCTACACATGAAGCACCCGTTAGCATGTTAGAAAGATAAAAGTATGTCAAGGCGTGTATGTATCACTGAAAATTAATGTGCTAGTAAGAATAGGAAGTAGTATATGGTGAAATAATAACACTTGTAATGTGTGATAATAGGAAAAGTATATGTCCTTAGGAGCCTCAATGGGACTAGTAAAAGCTACAATGCCAAACATCATTGCAGCGTGTGTGAAAATATGTAAGAGATTTGCATTCAAAACTAGAGACCAAGTGAACACGCATGTGTACATGATAAATATAATGACATACTAAGTATACAACTAACATATATGTACCCAAGTGCATTATTTTATGCTACAGAAAGATGTGGACATGAAATATTTTTAACATATATTGTGATAATAACATTAGTAGTCAATATGGGATGGGGACAAGTAACATGCCCTCATCATAGGTAATGAGTAATTACATGGTGTAATCATATCTAACATGACTCAAAATATGTGCATTAACATTTATCCATCTCAGAGAAAATTTATGTGCATATCATGTTTGGGTAACTAATGCATATGTTTGAAACGCGATAAACCATCAAAAAGGAAAGTGCTAGTGAAACTTAGCAATCAATTCAATATGAAGAGGGTTATAAGAATGGTCAATGTGAAAACAAGCCTGCTAATATCAAAATAGAAGAACAGAAAAATAAATGAGTCAACTCAATAGAGGGTGATCAAAAAAGGAAAAAAAAAAAGCAACTATGTGCAATAAACTACGTAGTCGAGTTGAATCATGAGTAAGTTATGAGTGATAACCTAAAAAATCATCAAGATAGTGATGTGACAGTTTTGGATTTATAAATGTATCACCTATTCCCATATATATTATCTCATCAAATGTCCAAATGTAGGTTTCCATACATTTCTGTGGTTATTTTTACACTATCAATATTTTATGAATTGTGTGTGAAACATTCATTTATCTTGGTAGCTCAGTAGTTCTAGAAGGTCTTGTATTCAGTGGCTTTACAATTAAATTGTTAAATTGTGATGATATTATTAGTGATAAGTTCCTAAATATTTTTTTCATAATGTATAAATATTATTTGTTCCATGTCTAATGATTCGATTATAGCCACAAAATGGTTTGGCTCTATGTCATGATAAATGAGTTGTCAAGCAGTGTTAAATGAAAGGTAAAGAGATCAATTTCATGTCAAGTAAATTTGTAATATAACACTTGGTTTATCATTTAATATATGATTCCTTAAAATTATTTCCAATGTAAGGGGCATATATTGTTGTAGATGTATCTTTCTTACTAGCCCTCGAAGTAGAATGATTTTCAGTTGAATACCTTCTCTCAAAATTAAAAGTACTAACATAATGTTAAGATAGAGCCTCACAAATAAAATAATGTGAATGCTAGAGTGTATACTCATATTCTATCATCTCATCATAAAATTGACTAAAGGATGCATAGGAAGGATAAAGTTTCTTACTAAGGAGGTAAACTATTCATGTTAAAGATGGTTTTTTCTCCACATTTGTAGGCTGAGAAATCAGTATACACACTATATCCTTAAATCTAAGAATGTAATAAAAAATAATCTCATTTATACCTTATTGAAGGGTTCAATTTTTCTTTAATCTAATTTGGGCCTTTGTTGATGCTAAAATGAGATAACAATGCCTCTTCAATTTGAGTGTAGGAACACATGAATCCGCTAGTTAATGAATAAAACCAATATAAGAAATGACCTACTAAGATTATATAAAAGGCTTTGAGTAATAGTTTTCTATTGTGTGTATATCTTCTAGAAGGGAAGAGACAAATTTCTTAAGATATAAGCAAGGATCTCAAAATTCATCAAATAAATAAAAAATAGGCATGATGAGTTCACTTGGGGTTAAGGCAACTCAAATACCATATCAATGATAGGTTGACCATAAATGACATCGTGTTTATATGTAACATTGAGTTCAATAGATTCTTGAGATAAAACATCAACTTATTTTCGTAACTTGCATATTATATGAACATCATATAAATTATTTGACTAGTGAGGATTATATTTGTATTGAGAGGAATTTTTAAAGGCCTCATTTCACCAGTGATTTCTAACATAGGAATAAAATGTTTGCTAGGAGTATAATAATATGACACATTAGTGTAAGACATATAAGCATTATTTACATTAGGGAAGAAACATGTGCATTACTAGTTTCATTCACCCATTGTCTAATTTGATCAAAATAAGGTTTATGAGTTGATGTAACTTGCTTAATATTATCCAAAATTTTATCTATTAAAACATTCAATTATTAATTATTTTTCCCATGTACATGTTCTACATCATGTATGTACATGCTCTACATCACGAATATTATTATTATCCCTAGAAAAAGAGAAGAATCGTTGTCGTTCACAATATATATATATATATATATATATATATATATATATATATATATATGGATTTAATCTCATTCCTCATTAAAGTCATATAAATGAATGCCATCATCATTCCACTAATCATGTGCAACATTATCATCATTATAACAATAAGGGGCAACATGCATATAAGAAGAATATAGAATTTTAGGGAATGATGCCTCTAGTTCATGAGACGTTGTTCGTTAGCACATGTTCTTTCCATTATTTGACTTTTGACATGTCAATATTTATATTTATGCAAGTTTTAACATATTCTCTTTTATGTTTTATATGAATTTTGACACTTTTGATTTTGAACGATATATATAAAAAAATAGGAATTTCAACCCTAGAAGAACAAAGTATATAACATGTCCTAACCCTAATAAGAGAGTGAACATGAAATCCTAATAATCAAGAATCAAATACAAAATCATAGCCAAGAGGGGAAACAAAATGAAACCCTAATGGAGAAGGAACCCCTAATGTTTGGTGTTATGTAAATTGTGGGGTTCATCAAATGTTTCAACTATTTTACACCTAACGATATAAAATAATTATACAATTGACTTAATTCATATCGCAATAATAAAGGGAGTAAAATACTGAAATATGAACTTGATTTAGGTTTATTTTGATTAATTCATGTAAGAACCCAATTAGGGAACACTAGAAAACACCTTTTTTCTACAATTTTAATTTTGAATGTTTCCAACTCTTCAAAATTCCATCATGCATAATGATGACTGTTGTAACTGATAAGAAGTGCAAGTAATTCTACTAACCTTAAAGTTGTTCATGATGATTCATCAAATATACATTTACTCAATTATTTTCCTAGTATGGTCAAATAAAAATTCAAAAATTAATAACCCATTCTTGAAGCCAATTTCAAGGTTATTTATTCCCTTCATATTTCCTCGATGTAAATTTAGTCACATGATTTCATATCAACATCACATTATGCATTTAATGTTAGGATATGAGCATGTATCGACACTAGTGTGCTGAAAGGAAACATGTTTCAATATTTCTTCCCTCGTGAAATGTGCAGTTGCACTATATCAATATTCATTATTAAAGATTGCATTTAATTTTAGAAGTTGAAGCAACCTTCATTGTAAGTGGATAAATATAATATATGAATAAACATATTTCATTTATGTAAGTACAAATGCATCAATGTTTGGTAATACTAGTCATCTTGAATATTTTTATGGCTCAGTTTTTTAAGTAGTATACAAAGTAGAGTTTATCTCATAGTCATAACTGAATAATAACTTATAATGTTTACAACATCATTACTACTACAATATCACGTCTATCCAAATAACAATACAATATTCAAAATTCATAGTCTTTTATCTAAATTAATCATATAAAAATAATTTTTCATAAAGAAATTCACTTAAGCTTTGAAGGTCGTCATTGGTGTTGAAGGAACATATATGAAAAGAAGAGGAGAGTATTATTGGAGGGCTTTTATTCTAACTAGAGAGTCTTTTGGATCCTTTACACACCTCTCATCCTCTAAGAGTGGTCCTAATCTTTCATTAAGGTACTATATGTAGAAAACTGATAGAGCAACAAAGAATCCATGACTATAGAAAAAAATTATATCATCCATGCAACTAATCCTCAAAAAAGTTGGATAGCCATATACATTACTAAGAATTCCTAAAGATGTATAATATTTAGACATGTTAATATTGTTCAAGTATTTTTCATCCAAATATTTATCATGTTCCAATGGTGGTTCTCTACCCAATATTCCACATGCGAGTTTCTTATCCAAGAGAGTACACAAATATCCATGTTGAACGTGAAAAGTTACATATGTTTATTTTTTAATTTTAAAACCATTCACGGGTCAAATTCCCATAACAAACCCACCTAAATCCCTTATTTATCCAAAATCATAGTACAATTCTGACAAGGGCTCATCAAAACATGATCTAATAATTGGACAAGTCTCAACATTTCCTATATGTTGGAAAAATAATTTGTCACATGGGAAAATTAGAGGTATCTCACCAACAGTGTGGGACTAAGTCCCTCTGCTTGAACAGGGCAACTCCATTTATTGAAAATAGGGAAATTATGTACACTATTCTAATAATCGGGGGTGGTCTTTTCGACCAGGGATCACACAAGGGTACTTCCCTACATATGTGGCAAGATGATTGTAGATACTACAAGGGAGGAAATAACTCGAGAGAGAGGTGCGAAGAGAATAGTGAGGATAGTTTTACACAATAAATAACACAATATAGTTTATTGCTTATAACCATAATATATCCATGAATTCAATGAGAAGACACCATTAACATAGAACAAGGAACATGATACAAATAACAAAAGTCTAAGTACATATATTCAAAAAGTACATGCTCATGGAGTGTAGTTGAGATGGAGAGAAAACATCGACAAAGGAGGTAGAGGAATTTGATAACTTGTTCCTAGAAAGAATATCAGAGCTAGTGAACAAGAATAACCATCCTTTAAAATGAGGAGGCTCTCCCAATTTATAAATTTACAATGTAACTCTTCGTCTACCCCCCACATGACCTTTCAAATTCTTATTCCACTTGTGATTTTTCATTTTCCTTAGGAGTACAGAAATAAGTACCCTTTTTTATAAATCAAAAGGGACTTTTTAAAATGCAACATTAGGGATTCACTTAAGTGAATAAGAGAAAATACCGTGATTGCATACAATGAAGAATTAGAAAGCGGGGAGAAGAGGAGAAATAATGAAGAGAGGAGAGAAAAGATGCTCCAAAGCATGGATGCAGATGCATATGCCCTTGATGTAGATAATCTACAATGATGATGAAGATGACATTTTGATCCATGATGACCCTCCACTATGATGCACCGGTCAAGAGCTTCAATGAAGATCCTTTGAAAACTTTGCCCCCTTTAAAACCTCTTGAAATTATGAACCTATGCAACATTGTTTGGACACATCGAGGAGAGAAATGATGAACACTTGATAGGTATACCACCAAGAGTATGAAAAGATGAATTCCATCATTGAGAAAAACCTTTTGCTTCTTGAGAAACTGCCCTATCTTTACAAAAAATAATTCTCATAGGGAGAATTTGGTGCATTTTGTTCACATAATCATTATCACGATTTTGCCACTGTGAAAGCACTGATGGTGAATGAAGAATGAAAAAAATCATTCCAATACTAGATTAAGGGAAGAATAAAGGGACCACAATCAACGCCATCCATCTTATGATCATACATTCCATGTGAGATGAAATGAAATGGTTCTCGGGACAAAACTAGTAGTTTCCCATTTAGGCACTTTATGCTCTTCGCATCAAGGAATGCAGGAATTCGCTTGAGAATTAAGAGAATGAATCCCTGTGGAATGTCGGGATCATTATAAAATTCATGAAGGAATGATATGTAATCATTTTGAGCTCATTTCATCCATTTACTATTTTTAGCATGTTCATCATGATTGTCTCATTTTAGCCATTTTTTTTGTCAATCTTGCTAATTTTGTCGATTTTAAGTGTCTCAAAAATGAGGGAATGAAATGAGGTATTCGGGTTCACATTTTTTCTTGGAATTACTATTATTAGTAATTTCTTCAATGGAGACTTAATAATAATATAAATTGGTCTTCTCATTGTTGGATTCAAACGAAACCACCTGTAGAAGTTTCTATTTTACATTTTGGGCCTTTGCTCCAATTTTCGAAGGATTCCAATCACCATGTTTGTGTAAATTTGAAAAATGGATATTTATAGCTGAAAATTTTGAATTTATGTAGAAAATGGAAGATATCATTAATGGAGGCATGTAAATACTCCCCTCCCCTTAAATGCATTTTTGTAAGGATTATATAGTCCAAATTTCATAGCAATCGGAGTGGGGGTTTGGGAGCAATGAAAAAAATTGTGTTATGGAGCATGAGGGTTTTTGGGGAAATTTTGGAAGTATAAAATCAAGGGATCATGCAATGGGGAAGTTAAAATGACCAAAAATTAATGAAAAATGACTAAGGATGAGTTTTATACTTACCCCCTTTCATAAACCTAGCTAATTCATGCTTTGACTCACCCTTCTTAACCCAGGTTAGATGGAGAATCAAACATGGGGTTAAGATTTTATAAATGGGTCTCAAACCTCCTCATATCCCTTACCACATTTATTAAGGGAAAAAGGGATACCGGGGGTGTAAAATGTGCTTATGGTGGAGGCATCATGAAGAAGGGGCCAAAACATGTCATGAAGGTGAGTTGAAAACACATGTCTAACACCCCATGTTGTGAACTTTAAGTGATGAAACTTTCCCTCCTCCATGGTGGCACAATTTTTTTCCCCCCATGTCCCTTTAGCAAAGTGACCAATGGAAATCACCCCCTCACAAGTGCGCATAGGGTCTGCTCGTCATGTAGAGGGGGTAGGTGAGGTTGGGTGAGTGGATAACATTTTCTAACCACACCAAGTTGTCTTTTAAGTGACATAACTCATCTTACTTGTGTGGGAGTTCACTTTTGTGTCCCCCATGTACCTTTTGAATTTTGTAAAAGGGAAGGGACATCATGGTCTCTAAGTGCGCATCTGCCAAAAATATATGCTTGCCTTCACTAAACACTGCCTGAAATAGCTACATGAGCCCCTTTTCTCCCCACTGGAGCTAGGAATAGACTTCTAAGGGGAAAAAATTATATGATTTTGAATCTAAAAGGTGTGATGAGAACATGAATACCATTTTAAGGATCCAAATTTTCCTATAATTTTCCATTTTGGCCCTTTTTCAATTTTGCCTAAGCTTATGTGTCAGTGAAAGAAACTGCCACCGAAGTTCATGATGATGAAAAGAATACCAAAACCTTGGATGTGAAGTGGGCCTCACATATTTCACATTGGAATTTGAATAAGCTTCTAAATCTCCCTGTAACTCCCAGAATCCTTAGTCGAATCTTCACTAAGATTGAAGATCTTTATCTATACCGCGGGGCCAACATCTGCATATTTTCTCCTCAGAATCCCTTGAAACATTTTGCACATTGAATTAGACATTCTTTTATTTCCAATGAGTATCATATTACTTTCCAATTCTTCTCGAGGCTCTTGATACATGCGGAACAAGCCAAGTAGTTTTTTCATTACTTTCATTTCCTTATACCATTGTAAAGATAGCTCAATATTACATAACTTGTTCCTATACCTTATTTTTCTTCCAGAACTTTCCTAAACCACTTCAATACATCCTGTAGTTCCTCTACACAACTCCTGGGTGGGTTGTTCCTCAACAATCAACTTCTGAGGGGTGTCCACCAATGGGAAATGCCTAAAAATAGGCCTTTTTCAGCCTCTGAGAGTAATTCCTTATTAATTTTCTTGAATGAATCCATAAATCACATCCCTACATATGAAACACACTTGAAAATCACATTAACATATTCCTCGTTAACATTATGAGGATAAAACACTGATTGAGTTTTCCGGAGAACATGTTTACATTGACCAAGAGAGGGATTTTTGAATGTGGGCTAGGTTATCATGACAAAAAATTGAACTTTTCATGCTTAACATTTTACAAGACAACACTATGCAAAATTAACATCCAAACAAGGGTTCACAATATTATATGAATGTAAAAAGGTCAAAAATTATTTATTTGTAGATATACAAATATCCCAAAGAGTTAAAATTATGATTAGAACCCACTTAAGTTATTTATTTTGAGATCAAATTTTATGGGTTTTCAAAACCCAATTTTAAGAAAACACATTCAACCAAAGAGTTCCATTTGATCCATGTGTAGTATATGAATGATAAAAACACTCATAAATTTCCCACACCACTCATGCATGGTTTTATCATGAGATACACTATGCGGATCAACCACACAATCAAACGTGGTTCTCTAACAACAAGTATTACCAGGTAAGAAAAAGTGTAACGTAGAACAAGCTCATCTAAAACAAATAGCATAAAACCGAACACTTACGTTTGTACACGGTTTAACCACATGTGAGTAATAAGTTCTCTAGTTAATCTATCCTTGATATTTCCCAAGAATATGACCCTAATTTACATCTAAACGCAAGGTGTACAAAGAAATACCCACATCATATACTATATCAAGTTCAAGTGTGTGCATATAGATTTACAAGATTGTCGAAAAAATTAATTATCTATTTCATTTGCAAGATTTAATACATGCAGAAACCAACAAAGGTGTTTTAGATAAATATAACCAATATAGTGTCCTTAATTTACTCCTTATTACGCTCAAATGCGAACAATGTTTTTTGAATAATATTTGAGAGGTTATTAATTACTATGTAATATAAACCTAACTAAAGTACAATGGTGGATTGAGTTATTCATTGGCTTTACCAACATACTGACTATAGTTTGCATGCATCTCCATTCCTAATAATTTACCAAAACCAAAGGTTGTAATATTTAATCATGCATGCTATAATATTTAAGAGCATTTCTTGAAGAAAAAGGAACTTCCATGACAAATCATATGTTTAGGATTTTCATATCTATGACTTAGTTAACATCCTTACAATAAGGAATGACTTTCCTAACACCCAAAGCTAACACTTGTTTAAGACTTAGAATTGTCACAAGTTAACAACATAAGAATTGCAAGACATTGTAAGATGCAATGGGAATGGAGAGATGATGTGCATAGGTTATATCATTATGTAATAGTCACAAGTATTGCAGTTGTACCACCAATCTAGATGTAAATTCTTATCTCGACATAGTTTAGGTAATTATCTCTAAATTTAGAGAGCTATATAATGCACATACATTCATTTTTATATAACAAACCTTAATTACAAGTTACCGAATGGATTTTCCCAACTTACAATGCTTGTAAAAACACTCATGTTATTCACCGGATGTATGCTACATATGTAAAAGCTACCTTCAATACATCAATCTTGTAAGTTATAAATCTCGTGAATTAGACTTGAAAACTATGACAATTCATCACACTCCCAATTATAAAATTAGAGGATCACATTACTTCATACCTTACTTTTATTTCATCGACGGTCTTCTTGAAATTCTTATATAGGTAAAGATATTTTTCTTGGAGCATTCATAAAAATAATTAGACAAATATCTACATTTAATCTTTGTTTGACAACATATAAATAAATCCATTCTCTTATCTTTTAATAATCTTATTTTCACTTTGCATGGAAAAATTCTAAATTATCCTTTGCTACAATGTAATGGTGGATATTGACATTGGTACCGCCAAATGAACATAATGTGTGATATACCGAATTAGTTCACCCTCGTTAGCATACTCTTGTCATACCATAAAATAACTTCTATCTGTATATTTAGGTTTGCATATTAAAATATAACTATGTCTTTTTATAAACTTGCATATACACATTATGGTTGATTGGTTGTGGGATGAGTATGTTTGCTTGCTCGTTCTTCCCATATAATCCTTTATGGATTCATAATCCAAAGATGTATTGTATACAATTTTCTCTAAATACATGCCTTATTACCCCAAGTCAAAATTATATTTTGCATGGAATGGATTTATGCAAAATATAAAAATGATAAGGAATAATACCTGGTCCAAATGCTAATGTTCTTTTTAACACAACATGTGTTCTCTACAGGTAGAAATTGAAACATATGTTAGTCTCCCATGCCTCCCCCACTCTCATCTCTCTACAAAAATATTTCTCAACTCTAACTCTCTTTATGGAAAGCCAAGCTTACTGGTTTAGAGTCCATCTTACCCATGATCCATGATCGAAAAGGGGTGTTCTTCTTCCTATGAGCATATGAATTCTACCTCTCCCTTTATTTTGACTGAGAAAACTTTTTCTTTTCATTAATGATAACAACTGCTTCAACACCTCCTTCCTTTCCACCTAAGTCTATTTTTTTTATTTCATGTTCTCCATGCATGTATTTAGCTGGGTAGGTGGCAGTTTAATTAAAATTATTCTTTATTAATTGGAAGCATATAAGGCCACCCAACCCATGTCAATTTATTGTCATTGTTGTAGAAGTGAATTGAATAAGAATTGCAATGCAACGAGTTGTTGCCTTAACATTGCATTGTCGTATTGTTTTAGAGTAATTTGTATTGAACTATTTTAAATTAATTATCATTATATTGTAATAAAGTGATCAACATTGTAGTTATTTAAAATTATATAATATTATCTAATAAGAAAGACCTTTGAAAATTGATTATTTCATAGGAAGTTGAAGATGTGATATAGGATTATAATAACATATACTCTCACATTTAATGCTTCATAAGTTTGGGCATGTTGTACCATCATTGAGTCTTTTTTTCTTGATGATGGATCACAGGGGTTGATGCGAAGCGTTGAGGACAAATATAATTTGACATTGTTTTTTTATAAAAGCTCATTTATTATTACGATTATAATTTTTTAAACTAAAATAATAAGCAATATATGAGAATGTAATGTAAGGATGAAGTAATATATATTACTGAATTCTTCGATAATGACTAGTGAGAGGGTAAACAACTATTATCTATGATAAGCATTCAAATCTTATCCCATAGAAATTAGACTAGACTATTCCATATACAAATGGGCCTCTTAACCCCATTAATGAATGTTTATATTAATATAGGTAAATTTGACATTATTCGATGATATGTCTTTATATTAATGACCTTAAAAAATTATTTTAATAATAAATATAAGGAAAAAGAATTCTTAACATAAGTGATTAAATTCTCAAACGTTCCCCGTCCTTAAAATTCATATAAAATAAGGACTTTTCTCATGAAACTTTTTAGTAGAAATAGATGTGGCATATAATCCCCAACATACTATAGTGCCCACCTTTTTTAGTACTCTCATTTTGGTCATGTGCGACTCATTGTATCTATACTATCATGATGATAATGACAATATTGCTTATTTTGTTATTTTGATGGGACATTATCGCATGACATTGTTGCTTGATAAGGATATTAATGCTTTAGTACACTGTTTTGATATGACATTATTCATGATATCATATTGCTAGCATTAGGATGCTAACTCTTATTCACATGTTGATTATGAGGCACCTCATGCCACTTTTCATTATTATATATTACATTATGATGATGATATCATGAGTTATTATGGACATGTTTTGTATTGATATTGGATCCATATTTGATGTACGATGATGATTACATCGTTTCATTCAGTGGATGATTCATGATTTAGATAGAATGACAGCTTAGCATGGATTACATGGATGTTTATTTTGATGCATATGATCATATCGTATTTTGTTATCATATTGGGAAGATATGAGGTCTACATTGAGTTAAGTAGGTGACAGGAAATGAATCACGGGGAAAAAGTGGGATTCAAGGAATGCACACCACTTAGCACAAAAAGGCCTAATGGCCAAACCTCTTCTTGTTCTTATCAATTATGATACCCCTTTCTCATGTTGTGGCTAGTCGTGTTGTTTACTTTGCTTTGGAAATGTGAACCTAATCTTTCCCTCCAACATGGTGATGAAATTGTATGTTACTCAGTTACTTGTTAAATTGTTATGTTCCCTTGGTTTATTTGTTGCTAATGTTAAATGTTACCCTTTCCATGTGGTCCTAGCATCTTCTTTTGGTTTGGGGATGATGTGTTGAGGTTAAGTGGATCAAGTCACCTAATCATGGATTAATTGAGCCTAATTGCACCTCCTAAATGCCACATTTTCCCCAAACTCAGATTCGGAAAAAACGTGCCATTTAGGAAGGGTTTACGACGAGCAAGGGACCTTATTTGCATGGAAAAGAGACCATAACCCCCATCCATGTGGGTGGGTGGGCTCTTTCCAATACAAATGAGGCTCATCAGCCCATTTTTCCACTCACCACATACTTCATCTTATATGAGCTTTGATTTTGGGAATGTATGGGATTTGGAAAATTCTCTCATGATTGCTTGGCCTAAATTTGAATTTTCCCTTATTCCTTTTTCGGTGTAATTTTGTGGACTCTCCATCGGTTTGGGTTTTGGTGGAAGGTGACAATTGTCACCTTATCATTGTTTTTTTTGGGTTGCTTCTTTTCTTTTTAAACCCTTGCTTCCATGGAGATGGGGTTCTTTGGCTTGTAGAATTTTGGGGAAACTCTTGGAAGCTTGGTGGAGATTTGAGCTCTTTTGGAAAGCATCCTTGGAATTTTGTCTTGTGGAATACAAAGTAGGACCTTGTATACTTATGTTTTTACTCAATTTTTTTGTTGCATGTTTGTGTGTGATTAATTGTGGAAAATGCATTATGGGTTGCTTCATTTTTGCTCCACCCACCCTTAAGGGGTGTGGGTTTTGGGAGTTTGTATAGGAAGAGGGAGGAATTTTCCTCCACTATATTTGGGAAACCTCCTACATTTTGTTTGTATGTAGGGATGTATTTCCATTTGGGTTGGAAATTAATCCCTAACCTCAAGAAGGAAACATATAGGTTTGAAAAAACTTCTTGGGGGAGTTTTAGAGACATAAGGGGAGTTTTTCGAGTGATAAGGAGTTGGCAAAATATAGAGGGATAAGGGATTTGATGGCTGTTTTGGCATGGTTATATGAAACATGAAATTGGGATTCCGTTCCCCTCTTCCCAAAAATAGAAGCTTGGAGCTTCTTAGCATATTTTTCTTGGTTGTATTATGTTTTTGAATGTATTTCAAATGGTGTTGAAATTTTTGTGTGCATTCAAACTATTCCTATTTGATAAGTGAAGTGAGTTGCCTCTTTCCCATGGGCTTGTGGGGAGGCTAACATGCCACCTTGGACTCCTTGGTGGCATGTAATGATGCCAATTGGTTGGGTGGTCAACCAGGAACCTTTCTTGTGATTTGAAAAAATCTTGCATGTTGTTTTTGGGAGCTAGGTGGAGTGATTCAGAAGTTGTAGAGTTGCAGATTTTAGAGTTGCATTTTTATTGTGTTTTGAGCCAAAAATTTGGCATGGTGTCTCCTCTTGAGAGGAGGGCTTGTGTACTTGCATTTTACTTTATTCCTTCATTATGAAATGAATGCATTAATATGTTATGAGAGATTAAGTTATGTAATTTGGATGGTTGGAAACATGGTTTTAAAACTATTGTTGTAATTGTGATGTTACTTGAATTTCAAGTTGTAAAATGTATCCTTGAAATATCTGTTGTTATCTTCATTTTGAAATAAGAAAATTTAATTGAGGAAAGGAAATGATGTGCATTTAGTTGTTGTTTATCATCATTGCATGTATATGTAAAGAAATAAGGGGATTGTTGTATATGTCAAATTGTTAATTGATGCTAAAATATTTCTTCTTGTTCAAAGTTTATTTCTGAAATTTTACTATAAATCTAGTTTAAAATATGTATGATAACCTTGCTTAGGAACTTGAAATAATTCCTCCTTGTGTAATAAGATGTGAAGTGATTGTACTTGAAAGAAATCATTTCTCTTGGTTCGATTTTCTGCTACTCATTTTGAACTTGTGTCTAAAATAAATCAAGTACTGAACTTGTTGTTTTTGAAATAAATTAAGTATTGAACTTGTTGTGTCTGAAATAAATCAAGCATTGAACTTGTTGTTTTCGAAATAAATTAAGTATTGAACTTGTGTCTGATTTTTGAAACTGTAAAAAAATCTAGTTATTACCAAATGTGGTATTTGACTAGTTCTTGCACACGCGTGCACACACACACACACACATACACACACACACTATAGGAATAAGTTTTTTCAAAATAAGTAGGTTTATATACAAAAAAAGAGAAATTGATTGTGGTAAGGCTGTATGGCCAAATGAATGAGTTTTGTTTATTTATTAAAAAAAATATTAGGGGGTGGAACTGTTGTGTTGTCGATAAAAATTAGACTGACAACCAATCAACCCTTTCACCTAATGCAAAAGGTCAAGACAAAATCATACCAGTTTAATCGTAATTGTACTTAATAATTAGCTTAAGCGTGGGTAGTTTAACATAGGCTAAATGATGATTTAATCTAAGATTTGGGAAGTTTCTATTTATGACAACAATAAGAATGTACGCACATCAACAAAAGACAAATGAAAATACATCAAAAGACACAACAAGACCGCATAAATGATTAATGATAATGATAAGATATTAATATTTAAACTCAATGAATTTGAATGCAAACTGGTCACTCGTATATCAAAACTGATTTTCTGACTCAAAATGAATGTTATCAACCTTTATCTGACAGAGTGAAACCTGTCGATTAGGTAACCTCTTAAAAAGGTTAAGATGTGAGTGGTATCTTATAATCTCTTCTTTGTAATTATTTTTCAATATTAATGATCTTGAGAAAAAAATAAACAACAAACCAAAGAGAAAAGAAAATAAAACATCAACATATAAACATATTTACACAATTGTCGAAATAAATTTTTATATAAACATGATGAAGATGAAAGATTTTACATCAATGAAATGAAGTACAATGATCACTAAAACAACATCTTAACAAGGTCGTGATTCAAAATCAAAGCCAATATGGCTACTGATTACATTTATTTCAAGATTGAAGTGAAGATATCATCATCAAGCTTGCTCTGGATATGATAGACAAAATTTGTAATCAGTTAGATAAAATGTAGAATACTTAATCGGATAATTAGAATAATAATAGTAAAACTAGATATACATGTTGTATTTGAAAGTCATACTAAAACCTCAAAACAGTCAAAATAGTGTTGTCATAATGCCTGTAAGATCACTTTCCTCATAAATGCATTGCATAGAAATAATTTTAAAATGAAATCACTTTCAAAATAGCTGCAAATACCTAATTTTTCATCCTCTATTTTTGAATACTCCATGTCCTTTTATAACATTCTCATAAACAAAATCAGTTGTAACCGATTGATTTATTTAAATGTTTTATAATTTTATAATAATAATCCTTCACTTATAACTTAAGTGACTAATATAACTTAAAATAAGGACACAAGTTATATGGAAAATTTCACTTTATATCTTTGAATGAGGAATGAATTATCTAAACATGGGCCCACTAATCATTATATACATTAAATAAATGTAAACACAATCGATATATAGGATTCATCCTTTCAATAGCTAACACATCATCATGACATAATAACAAATCAAATGTCAACAACAATTTAAGATTTCACACTATGAATATTTGAAGTCATGAAACCTTCAAATACATATGCACTTGTGAGAAATCAATTAAATCAAAATTGCTTTGCAGCTTCATTCCATCACTGTCATCGAAACAAAATATGCCAACAAAATTATCACCATTAGCCTTATTACCACTTCGAACAAAACAAATGCATGCATCAAAACTTCATTATAGTCTACAGGGATCTCAAAAACTTAAAAATTACTTAGAAATGAGATTACAAAACATTTCAAGCCTTTTCTTTATCAACATTTCCTTATAAATCTTCCACCGAATACTGTTTTTGACCATATGACTGAGAAATTTATCTTTTCATTCAAATAGAGAAATATGATCTCACCCAAAACACAAAACACTAGTATACGGTTCACACTAAATAATTCTTGTTATTAAATGAAAACCCGAGTGAATGACCCAAAATATAAGTCACTATAACTCAAGGAAATCATTTTCTTCATTTTATCCAGAAAAGCTTAATGATTATCATGTATGATTTGTAAATATGAACAAGAATGCAAACAAATATTTATTTTCGAGCTAACAAAGATACCCATTTATTCCATGCACACATTTTCAAAAAGAATGCAACTGAAAATGCAAGTTCCAACACAATGAGCTCAAGGCTTTCACAAGTAAAGTTCATAACTATTCATATGACGAAAACCCAAAATATTCTCACAGGCATTTCAGGATATTAAAAAAATTCCAAATGAAGTATTATTTCGATATGCAGAGGACATATATTCTATTGCATGCAGAATTCAAAAAACTGGGTATGCGAGAAACTTGGATAGCTCAAATTTGTAGGCAGTATACCAATAAACATATGTCAATATGGCTTCAAATTTTAATTCATAGCCAAACTCAACTAAATACAAGAACTGTCGAAGTGAGATAGCTCATACCTATTGCTAGTGGACACTTATGAAGCTCAAAATTGAGACCACTTTACATAAAACCAAAAACTCCTAAGCTCCAATTTTTTACCATACAAAACTAAAATGACCCAAAAAACTAATAGCCTCACCTTATTCAATGTTAATAAATCCGCATTGAATGTCATTAACTTCACCAACATTACACTTCCCACTACCTGTTGCCAACTCACACCTCGAAAGTTGGTGTTCACAAATGGCGGTTGATTAAGGTCCAAAAGTAAACAAAATGTTTTGATTTAATTTAAATCAAAACCTTATACCATCTCCTATGTATTATTTGAGCTCACAAAATTCATATAATCCCTCCAACACATATGAAAGGCAAGAAAACTTAACCAAAGTCATAACAATAACTCATTTGTATTCTTGAAAAGTTCGCTTTGTGTAGACAAGATATTCAAAACAAAAGCATGCATCGAAATGAGATGCCAATAAATCCCAAAACATAAATTTTGACCATTGTTAATTCGTTAATAATTTCTAGAATGGAAAAACTAAAAAGATCAAAATATGATTTTGAAACCTGTTGTCACACGGATCGTACACCCGTTAAATTATTGAAAAATCCCTTGCAATGTTAGAACATCCCCAAGGTGTGGCACCTCATTGCGTTGGTTTGGAACTTTGGGCACCTAATTTAAGATCGATGTGCAAGGCTAACAACACTTTAAAATGACTCTAATCTACTCAATTCGCATGGGGTTCAGGGTTAGAAATAACAAATAAGGAAAACACTGGTGATACACCAAGAGTATAACTAGATAATTGTATGATCTTCACACCGGAAAAGGGTTAATTCGGAAAGGATAAAACAATAATCACAATCCAATTCACCTTTATGCTATTTGGACAGGGCAAATAATAAGCCACATGACAAAATAACATACATTCCCTTGTAAGACCCCGAGTATACCTAACAGATAGATCAAACTTGTTCGAATACACAATCAACAAACCATGACAATATAATATATGCACATGTCAAACATCCCTTTCACTTTGTGATGAGTCAATGATAATGCAACCTTATAACAGAAGGAATATAATCTTTACACAACTGATATTCAAGATAATCACATCATTTTTCCCACATATTGAAATAAGATATTCTGAAATAAAGGTGAGTTAATCACTTACACTAAGGAATTGCACATCCACAAAGCATACATTGATAAACTATTAACACAATAAATCAGACCCTTCATGGACAAAATATTGTTCTGAATATAATTAAAAGGCTTCAAAGTATTCAAATCACTCTTCCAAGCTTGAAGAGTAACTATCCTAATGATCTTAGCCCTTTAAAAACTTCATGCACTTAACTAGTTATATAAGTTTTTTAGGTTGAGCCATTACAACTGGACCTTAACTAACAAATTACTAAAAATAGAATGTAATTAAGTTCCAGGGAACAGGCTCCCATAAAAACTAGCAAAGGTAGTTACAAAGGTTTGACTCAGTCAACCCTACAATTTGGACTGATCCAGAGCTTGGAATTGTCCTTCCATGGCCGCCTAGCTTCAACTTGGTCTTGCAACACCTTCTCATTCTTTAGTTTTCTCTTGCTCTTTCTCCCAGACAGTCATCTAATGCTTATGGTTGATGAAATGCTTGATAATTCCTTGTATTTCCTCTTCATCTGGTCCACATGCATAATGATTCACCACATATGTTGTTTCAATCTCTATTGTTACTTTGGCTGGAATCCTTTTGAGTTTACTCACCACTTTCTTTAGTCGACTCGTGAACTTCTGGCATGAAACCAACATGTCAATTGAGTCACTATTGAAACTCTTAGTTACCTCGTCATCTTTCTTCACCAAATCCTTGAAATTTGACTTAATTTGATCCACCAGAAGGGCATCAATATTCTCATTGAAGAATTTACAATTGATATTATCAAAATCTTCTAAGATATCATTTAGAGCATCCATGATTTCCACACATTTATCGTCCAATTTTTTGACCAACTCTTAAAATACCCGGGACCTAAATTCCATAGCCTTCTGAAATTCAAACAGTTTGGAAATATTGTCAATTACTTCTTCTTGAAGAAGTAAATCTGGATCCTCCTCTCTAATCTCGCCCCATGTGGTCAAATTCAGATTCAAAATATTGTTATCTTCAGAGAAGGCTTCATCCATCCTACGAATAGAGACTCTTACGGTTTGCAAACTATTATATATTTCAACAGCTTCTATGATCAAATGATTATCTTCTTGAAGCATGTGTTCCATCCATCCACTCATTGATCTTCCCTTATGACCTATCTTCTCAATCTCATGATATGAAATATCATCCAGGGTGGAACAAATTGTTAGAGTAATAGTAGTTGAAAGATCAGCGGTTGGAGTAGGCTACGTTACTTTCCTTAATAGGGTAGTGAGCTGCTCAAATTTTGCTTTTAGTTCATCCTTAGAGGCTTTGTCTTTATCATACTTCTCCAAGAAATTTCCGAGAGCCGTTTGCACATCTTGTTTGGTGCCCTTGTGTGTTGCTTTACTTAACGATTTTTTTTGAAATTTGATAGTCCGCTGCAGTGATAGTTTCTTTAGTTTTTCCCTCAATGGGAGTCACAATTTTCATGACTCTCTCTCCTGATTGGTTTACAGATAGGATGGAGATGATCTTTGGCCATTTGGCCTATCTTCTCGGAGTAGATTCCAACACAATTAGATCTATTCCATCTACCAGAGGCGCTTTCTTCTTCTGTTTTGGAGTTTGGCGATACAACCATTCTGGTATAACATATGCATATGGAAGTGGCACAACTGATTCAATGCATGGGGTAGTAGACAACACAATAACACGGGTAACATTAGTTGGAAAAGAAATGGAGGTGGATGTGAGGACAACCATAGGAGTGGATACAACAAGGCTGGAAGTCGAAACGGAAAGAAATGAAAGCGATAGAGGGAGTGAAGTGGAAATGGGAGACCCAATCATTTCCCCTACTGAGAGGACATGAAGGGATGAAAATACCTGGGCCGTGGATGGGGATGGAAAATAAGAAATTACTCTAGAAGTGGAAGGTAATGATAGAGGAATTGATAATGAAAAAGAAGGAGAGGATGATAGATTTTGTGATACAACTGGAGAATCAATAACTTCAAAAAATTCTGATATTGGTACTGTATAGGATATAACCTTGGAAGTAGAGGCCTTAGGAAGAGAAGAACTCCCAACCATAAATGAAATCTTCTTAGGAACTATATGGGCCTTTTGGGTAGACCTTTTTCCTCTTATGGGTGTAAGAACACTCATTGTTGGTTGGGCTTTCGTTCTTATAGATTGATCGATACCCCTTGGGTGAAATTCCCAAGGTAGCCAGACCAATCATATGTTCTTTGCAAAATGGGACCCGCCCTCTCCTTAGTATTGCAACTTTCCTCTACATACCAATCGATTCATGGCAATGGTTGATTGGCAACATTGTTATCTTTGTATATTGGATCCAATACTTTCCTCATCCTACATTTCCTTTGGAATCTTTGCAATACCAAACTTCCTAACCTCATCCAAAGTTAACCTTTTGTACTCTCATTGTCTGATAATGAACTCATCCCGAAAGTGAATCCAAATGTCTTCTAACTGGGGCATGTGAGAACTGGATAAACCTGTTTCAGTGAACTTTCCCTAGTAGTCAAAGTTGGTTCTGGGATGAAAAGGTTCGTAGAGTAACTTCAGACATCTTTGCATCCACATTCCTTGCTTTATAAATGTTGGCACAAGTATATCGACCAATTGAAATGGGAAACTGAACTCCCGCCTTATGTCATTTGTTTTGGATTTTGTGATAATCCAACAATTTTTCAAACCAACTCTAACATAACCCATTTATCAGTAGGGCATCTTGGCAACTTACTCGGTGCTGCCACGAAACCTGGAATCCTGATATACATAAAAGTTGGAAATTAAAGGTAAATTTCCCCCCACTCTCGCACCTCTTTGAAAGCCTCATCAGAAATCCTTTGATTATACAAATCTTTGTGAAAATGATAAAGAACAACATCAAAGAAGGCATCATTGACTCTACAAAAATGTTTGCTTCCCTTATCCATTGTGATTTGAGGATAAAAAAAAAAAATTGAGATACACTTCTAACACCTTTGGTATTCAACTCATTAAATTCCCCCATGACAGCTGCAACATAGACCAAGAAAGAGGTCATGTAAAAGTTCTTGGAAGACAAGACTTTACTCAATTGAAAATAAATAGAGCTACTGATGTGCTCTCCCCATCGAATGAATTCATTGTTCTTCTTTATAGTGGTGATATACAGGAACATCCATTCCTGAAATTCCTTTGCAGAGGCAAGACCTGAAATGTTGCTCAGCAACACAATAAGATCTTTTACCTGCTGGATGAAATCCGATCGGTACATTGTCTTAGGCAACTTAGTGACACTTTTAGCAAAGTAGCTCTTCATCACGACCCTTGCACACAATTCGGTTTCCTTGTCCCAATGTTTAATTACAAATTTGGGTGAAATTGTGGCATAGTCCCTAACATCTGGGAGTTTGAACAAATATTCAAAGAAATCAGTGTCTAATCAAATTACAACCTTGCCGTCAACATTTTTCACCAATCTGGAATCCTCATCAAAATGGGCTACTACAGCCAAGATGAATTCGGGACAATGCATGGATGTTGGAAAACTGGCAACGAGGGCAAGCCCACTATCATATATAGCCCACATCTAGGACTTCTTGTTTGCAACTTTCAATCTTGTCCAAAAGTATGGAAAATCTACCTGCCCTAGATCAATATCTCCAATATTCCCTTTGTCTGAGGAAAGACACAAGTGAGGAGAAACTCCTAAGAATATATATTTCATCTTTTCTTTGCCTTTTGCCGAAGAATTTGACATCAAGTTTGGGTTTCATAATCTGAAAGGGCCTTTGGAAATTTGTAAAAATACTGTAAAATTTCTAAAATGCCGAAGTCTGGAAGTTTGAAAAGATCCTCGTTCTGAAGTGTGAAATATTTAAAAACCCAAAACAACGGATGTCCAAAACTCTAAAAATCAAAACCTCTGAAACCCCGAAAACTGCAGACCTCCGAAACCCTGAAAATATAAGTTCCCAAATTCCAAAACAACGGATGTCCAAAATAGGCAGACCTTAGAAATCAGACAGACCACCGAAATTAGAACCGAAAAACCTCTGAAATTACAAAAATCAAGACTCCAAAAAGGCAATATGTGAACTGCGGATTCGCAGATGAGCAAAGAATGAGAATCAAACCATTGTAGAGATCTGGAAGAAATTATTATGCAATCTGGATTAGATGCCTACATATGTTGGAATTTACAACTGTGGAAATCAGGAAACATTCCTAAGGAAAACTTGGCGGATGATGAAAGTCTGATTTCAAATTAAAACAAGGAAGAACAAAAGAAAATAAACAAGGAAGAAAAACCCAAAAAGATCATAAACCAAGAAGAAATAACCCTACAAAATTACCTTGAAAGCGAAGCCTCAAAAGTACAAAGAGTTAGGTAAAAATCAGGATGTTAGAGTAAAAAGTCAGGTGAAAATGATTGATAAAAATATGAATTTATATAGAAAAACCCAAAATTAATGCCAAAAGCTAACACATGGGGGGGTTGGTGAGAAGTAAATGCTCAGAGGACCCTGAAGTCCAAAAAATCAAAAGTCTGAAGTTTCAAAATTTCGGAACTTCAAAGTTTCAGAATTCAAAACTTGCAAGGCAAAGTTATAAAAAATATGAAGGAAGACTCCGAAACCCAAAATTCTGAAGTTCCAAAATTTCAGAAGTTCAGAGTTTCAGACTTTAAAACTCTAAGTCGATATTTTCCAAAAAGGTAATGGAAGACTCTGAAACTCGAAAGTCCAAAGTTCCGAAATTTCATAACTTCAGAGTTTCAAACTTCGGAACTCTGGAGGCTAACATATCAAAAAGAAGATGGAAGACTTCTGAACCCTGAAATTCCAAAGTCCAAAACTCCGGACTTCAGAACTCCAAGTTGAAAAAATAAAAAATAAAAAACCACCCAAGGAGACTTCCGAATCCCGAAACTCCGAAACTCTGAATTTCAGAGTTTCAGGATTTCGGGTTTCGAAACTTGGAAATAAAAAATTTAGATTTTGGTAGTTTAATCCATAAAAAGGAAAACCTCTAAAATTTGAAGCCCGAATTTTCGGGCCTTCGGAATTTTGAAGAACTTCAAACACACTACTCTAAAACACTTCCGAGCGAAAGATTTCAGAAGAAAATTCTGAATGAACTTTAACATCTTCATTTTAAGGTAAGATTTAAAGGTTAACAAAACCCAAATAGAGAAATCACGAAATGAAATATGATCTCCATGATAACCACCCATGATCGATATTGACAAATAAGGTGACATGTATATTTATATCAAATTTATGATGATAGCCACCAATTTTAAAGAATGCCACAAAAACACTTTCTGTCCACAATTTATGACAAGCAAGTAATGATATGAATGTTATGTTTATTTTTGAAAAAGGGGGTTTGTTAAATTTTTAGCAATAACAGGTTGTCCCACCCACCCCCATACTTGTTGGTGCCTCAATAGAGGTTTGTGGTGCATACCACAGCCCATGCCTATGACATGGGCCACATCCCTCACCCCTCTATATGTTGTTGTAGCTAAAGGAGTCATCCAATTTATTCTTAGGCCGTTTAGCCTTTAAATCCAACAATCACTCTCCCATGGGATTTTAGACTACGCGGTTAACACACACACACACATTATGTATATAGCAAGTAGATTCTTCTATAAAAATACAAATCTCCAACTCTCTGTATAATAAACAAGAGAACTTCTCAGAATTGTTTGCCCTGGTTGTGGGCTCTACACCAAAAGAAAACAATAAAACGAACTTCAACCCTGCAAATAAACAAGTACAAATCCTAGTGATTTGCCATAGAAGCATGGAGGTGAAATTTAATCCATAAACCCCTGAGCTTGAATCTTGGAGCTATCATTCCTACAAAAACAAAAAAAATGTAGAGAGACCCGAATAGAGGTGGAGAGGAAATGAAATAAAAAAACTTAAGTTTTACAAATTATATCCTCACCTTATGTTTTTAGGGCAACTTAATCCTGTGGTGGAGATTGAATTAATCAAAGGGTGGTGATTTGATGAGCAAAATGAATTAAGTTATATGGGTGCACTTTTAAATAAAATAAATTGATTAATTTTACTTGGTTAGTGGCTTAGGTAATTTGGTGGCAAATTATAAAAGGAGTTTAATTACATGTCTTATTTTTGGGGAAAAGACCGAGGATTAAATGTTTAAAATTTAATAAAGGAATACATTTTTCTTTTAAATCTAATAATGTTAATTGTAAAATAAATTTGAAGGCATGGGTCTATTTTGGAGACGAAATGGGACCCATGACTCTTATAATATAATTGTGGCTTCCTGCAACTTGAAAATAATAATAAATAAGAATATATTAATTGTTCTCAGCATGATTATTAACCTTGTTGTAAATTGATTTTTTTAAACTTGTTTTTACCCTCCTAGTGCGATAATCTCTATCACTATCATATTATCTCAACCCTTGCCGCTGTCATGATTTTGTTATCACCGACGTTTATAAAGTAATTGTAAATCATTTAACTTGCGAACGCGGGACTATGCCGACCCTCCGCCCCATGGTTTAAAATTACTTTGCTATTTCCCCTTGTCGTTCATGAGTGTGGTTTGGTTTCGTCTCACCCTTCATTGTGACTTCGTCGCATTGCTTGTGTCTACGGGTAACTATAATTGTTGTAGAGTTAATTAAATTAAACAAACAAAAATTATTACCACCTTTATTACTCTTTCCCATCTTCGATTGGGATGTTTGATTTTCTTTTACCATTTTTGGAGCTCACGTTGAGTGTGGTGCGACATCTGGTATTAGAGATCGGTTCCAACACTAGAAAATCTGCAGATATGTTAAATTTTTTTGTTAGTTTTATTTAGATAAAACCAATTTGTAATTGTTTCTGTAAAACTCTAATGCACCGTTTTTCCCTCGTGCAGGATGACAAGGCACAATACTAGAAAAGGTGCAACAGTGACTCGAAGTCATGGATGGCCACCTCTAGAGGCACCTAATACTGATTTTTCACCATAGATCTTAGACGCACTACATCAGATGATGAGGTCCTTTAGGATCGACTTCCTACACAACCAGAACTAATGTCAGAGGATATTTAGCCAGATAAGGAGGTACTCCTAGATGACAACTTGTACTTTTCTACTCACATACATGTCTCTTGACAACGAAAGAGGTCACACAACCATTTAATTGAGCTTGGGGCCTGGCAAGAGAGGTCTCACAGTCCTTCAGTGAATATTTAGAGAGTGGTTGAGACACGTCTTCATGGGCAAGAAGTAGGCAATGCAATTCACGATATCCTTTGACTTCACCCACCTACATATAGAGGCATAATAAATGGATTTAATGCCGAGTCATGGCTTATAAGATTAGTGATGTACCATTGTCTTGGATCTCACAAACTCAACAAGATATGGTAGTTAATCAATTCAATTTAGACTAATCCTTGCCCTTATACCTTGGTGTCAATGCTTAGAAAACATCCAAGAACCCATAACTCTGCCCTATAGACACAAATAAATACATTAAATGATACAAGCATGTTTGAACTCCTTCATTCATCTTATTTCAATGATTCATATCCTTAGAAGATTAGGAAATTATCATCTCACTCATCTTTGCAAGGATTGCCTCATTGGGCTACTTAAGAACCTTGTTCATAGATTGACATGAGACAATACAACTTACAAGGTTTATGAAGAATATGTCAATGGTTTGAACCTTTTTTAATATGTTATAAGTATAGGCAACTTGGTTTGTTCAAACTCTCATAGAATCTACTACTTCCTTCACTATCTATATCTTAGCTAAAGTTACTTCCAGCCCCGATTCTACATAGAAACACTCATTCGTTTGTCTCAGGAAATAATTCCATGAATAAGAATCATTTCAACACCCATTTTTGACTATTCTCAAGTGTGCAAATTCTCAAGAAACCTTCCTTCAATAATTCCTTCACAAAACCCTTGTCTCGAGCACAATTAGGTCTTTCAAAAATAGTCTACAGTAACTTCTTTCAACTGTCAATAATTACAAGCTTATAGACACTCTATAAGGTATGGAACCTAATTATTCTCCTTACTTGTCTCCTCATAGTGCTTACCTTCAAGTCTCAAGGCTCTACAGTTAATAAGAAAAGAAAGAAAATAAATTCTTTATAATGGCTTAACTTTTTATTTCTCCTCAACTATGACGGTAAATTGTTACAAAAATATCCCTCAAAATGAAATCAATTGAGCTAATTCCTTTTGAAACCTTTACACAAATCCTAAGCAATGATTACTTGAAAATTAGAGAATTTATTATTGGATTAAAATCAAGAAATTGATTTTTTCCCTAGTATCAGAGTTACCTGATTGCCACGAACCCGAGAGGTAGAATCTCATTTTTCATGCTTTTTGTTTGATATTTTCCAGTTCCAAAATCTTTTGAAGGATGAGTGGGTTCTATAGAAACTTCACAACCTCATAATTCTTCTTGAAAAATCTTGCAATTCGTGTATAGGCTATTTAACAGTGCCACAAATTCTGAGATGAAACAAAGGAGTTCATTATTTAAATGGTTAGGGGTTTATTCAGGTCTTCCTCCTTTTTGTAATGGTTTGAATAGGATCACAGAGGCCTGCTCATACTCATGACTATATTTGTAATTGAAACATTCATTTCTTCTTTTCAAATAATTAAAAAACCCTACTGATTGCACACATATAGTTCCTTCACAGTGAACTACAAGTTATTCATTCAAAACACTCAAGACCCTCGAATTTGTTATTCACTTACTCTAGGAGAATGATTATACCTCCATATTAGTGATTTCCACCTCGATCTTACCTGAATTTTTCCTATTAAGTCTTGCACATTCATGTCAAGTCTGATCTCACATAAGTATGCATACAAGAATATGAAAAACCCTAAAAAATTTCTTGGAGCTCCAAGATCGAATGTTTCTTGATTGATCAATAATAAGAACAGTTACAAAATGATTTTTTATATGCATTCTTGGCTTGAGCTCCTTCGTAACTAACTTTTTCTTGGTCATATGCAAGCTTTACAAGATGTGGTCAAATTACAAAAGGTGTGTAAGAGCTCAAATTGATTAGAAGTTGCAATTACTTCATCACCCTAGTACTTGGAGACCAAATTAGATCTTAAACCAACTACAAAATGCTTGAAAATGACTAAAAACTCCCTATACAACCTAGAAAGCCAAAAATTGTCTTTAGAGAATTTCAAAATTTCAAATAAGGAAAAATGGAGGGAAAACCTCTAATTCAAAAAATTGAATCTCTTAAACCTAAAGCATACTAAAAATGACTTGAGGACATCCCTAAGAACCTAAACAACCCAAAATTTGTTTACTAGTAGTCTAACTAGCCCTGGAGTAATGATGCTCCTACATCACTTAGATAGTTACTTTGGGTTGCATACTTATGAGAGCAATGTAAAAACCCTCCTAGTCATACACCTCCTCTATGATGTAGCAAACATCTAGTAGAGGAATGAGGAGTGGAATCTCCATTTGACCCATGAGACCATCACTTATGAGCTATTTGAGGAGTGTTTCAGGGATCGATACATGCCAGAGCACTTTATCCAAAAGAGGATTGACGAGTTTCATGATCTTCAATAGGGTTTTGGTTCAATGGCCCAATATGAGTGCATATTTTTGGACCTCTTTCAGTGTGTCGACTATCTCCAGGATGAGAAGTTACGGGTGAATAGGTTCATCAGGGGCCTGGATGCAGACTTGGTAGGAGCAGTGAGGATTTTATCTCCCCCGACCTTGGAGAAGGCAGTGGATAAATCTTATCTCGCATAGAAGAATAGGACTAGGACACAGGATTATCAAGATAGGAATTGGGGCAAATTATAGGAACGAGTTCACTCATTTCAATATCAAAGATCATGTGGTTCTACTCCACCCCGAGAGGAGGGTTTAGATTGTTTCAGTCAACTTCACGACTGCCTACACACTCACAATAACCCTATCAGTAGTAAGCTCGTCAACAACATAGGACTAGGCTGAGTGAGGATAGTCAAAGAGGTAGGGACCGTAATCGCCACATTTTGGGTAGAGATAGGAGGCCGGGTAGCCAACAACCTAATCATACGCATTCATAACAGTCAGCTAGAGTGGTACCCATAGGGTCAGTAAATTAGAGCACACGAGGATCTCAGTCGCATAGAGATGCACCAGGTTGTTTAATTTTTGGGGCCCTTGATCATTATGCTTGATTTTTTCCTTAGAGAAGATCTTTTTTCGAGAGGAAAAAGGCACCATCTTCAGAGCTGAGAGTTGGCGACGCAGGATGTGCTCATCACGTCTATGCCAAAGTGGAGAATCGTCAGGCCAAACATCAGGCCATGATCATTGAGATGACATGTGTGATTAGGGGTAAACCCATTACTGTACTATTTGAATCAGGAGCTTTTAAATCCTTTATATCACCCTCTTTAGTGGATAGGTGTGGATTGGTAGCTTCTAGGTAGGCACATATGTGGTAGGTAGAGTTGGCCACTGGGCCAAGCTCACCATAGACTCATATGTGGACAGTTGTATTTTGGACTTAGGTGTATTCTCAACTACCTTAGACCTCTGAGTTTTACCGTTAGGATCTTATGAGGTTGTTCTGGGAATGGATTGGAATGATTCTCATCAGGAAAAAGTAGACTATAGACATGAGTTTATTGAGTGTGTGGATGCCATATAAAGTTATGTAGTTATATATGGGGTTCAGAGACACGTGTCCCTACATATGATTTCCGTTATTCAGCTCAAGCAAAGCATGCACAAGGGGTGCCAAATGCTTGTTATCATGATCAGTGATAGATTGAAGGAGATTTCAGCGAGTTTTCCTTTGGATGAGCACCCTATTTTGAGAGAGTTTACAGATGTTTTCCATAGTGAGCTTCCGGGTATGCCACCACATTGAAATGTGGAATTTACTATTGATATTGTTCTACGTTATACACTTGTAACCTGTGCTTTGTATAGGATGACCACACCTTGAGCTCTATGATCTCAAGATTTAGTTAGAGGAGTTTTTAGAGAAGGGCCTCATCTGACTTAGTGTGTCTCCTTGGGGCGCACCAGTGATTTTTGTGAAGAATAATGAAGGGTCCCTTCATTTATGTGTCAACTTATGAAAGTTGAACAAGCTAATGGTGAAGAACCGTTATCCTTTTCCCTGTATAGATGATTTGTGTGATCAGATGAGGGGAGATAGAGTGTTCTCCAAGATAGATCTGAAGTCAGGATACCATCAGTTATTCATCACAGAAGCAGACATCCACAAGATAACTTTATAGACTTGGTCTGGGAATTACGAGTTCATTGTAGTTCCTTTTGGTCTTTCTAATGCACCTACAGTTTTTATGAGCCTCATGAATGGGGTTTTTAGGACCTTCTTGGATAAGTTTTTCATTGTGTTTTTGGATGAAATTTTGATATATTCTTTCTCAATTGAGGAGCACCGAGAGCACTTGTGATAGGTTTTACAATTTTTGAGGGAGCGCCAGTTGTTTGGGAACTTGGAGAAGTGTTCCTTCTTCTAATATGAGATTCAGTATTTGGGGCACATTATCACAGGCAAGGGTATCTCAGTGGATCCCTCGAAGATCCGTACTATCATTGATTGGAAAGCCCCCACCACTATGACATAGGTTACGATATTTATGGGGTTAGCTAGTTACTACCATCGTTTTGTTCAGAACTTTTCTAGGATTTTCAATCCTAGTACTTCCCTTCAACACAAAGGGAAGAATTTTTTTTGTCAGAGAAGTGTGAGAGGGATATTAGTTGCTTAAGGAGTAATTGACTAATGCACCCATCCTCGCAGTTCCAGATCCTTTGGCTGAATTTGTGGTTTGCACATATGCATCTATAGAGGGAATTGTAGTGGTGCTCATGCAAGAGCATCATGTAGTTGCTTTTGAGTCCCACAAGCTCAAACACTAAGAGCTTAAGTATCCCACTCACGATCTTGAGCTTGCAATCGTGGTTCACATGTAAGTATATTAGAGGCATTTCCTTCTAGGCACGCCCTTTGTATTGAGGAAAAATCATTTTATCCTTCAACATATCTTTTTGCAACCCAACCTCAATGCCTAACAACAACATTGGATGGAGTTCCTCTGTGAGTACGACATGGACATCTAGTACATCAAGGGGAAGGAGAATGTCATCGTTGATGATTTGAGTAGGCGGTGACATGAGATTTCTACCTTCACAGTATGATCATATCTCATAGGCAGGATACTTCAGTAGCTTTCATGTGAAATATTTTATGAGGGTGCTAGGAAGGTGGTTGAGTCTCAAGGACCTTTAGTGGGCAAGTACATTGGGTGCACATTAGAGTCAAATGATATTTTTTGGTTTAAGAGATAGGTATATGATCCTAGAGCAAGTGATTTGTGCAGGTTGGTTCTTTGTAAGGAACATTGGGCACCTTACTCCACCCATCCCAGGGTGAAGAAGATGAATGCATAATTGAGGAAACTTTACTTTTGACCAGGGTTACTCTGTGATATTGTTGATTTCGTATCCCGCTGTCTTGAGTTTCAGAGGGTGAAGGCTGAACATTCTCACCCCATCCATATTATTTACCCTCATGATATTCCAGAGTGGAAGTGGAATGCAATGTCCATGGATTTGATTGTTGGTCTTTCCACATCATTGTTTCATCATGACACCATCATGGTGACGATGGATAAGTTGACCAAGGTTGCCCACTTCTCTCCGATGAAGCTATTGTATAATGCAGTTTCAATTGCACATGTATTTATGGATGATGTAGTGATATTAAATGGTATACCTAAGATGATCACTTGCGATCATGGATCGGTTTACACTTTTGAGTTTTGGACCTCTTTTCAGGTAGCTTCGGGGACACAGTTTATTTCAGTTCAGTGTATCACTCTCAGGCATATGGGAAGAATGAGAGGGTGAACAAGGTACTTGATGAAATGCTTCAAATGTACATGATGGATCAACAAATGAAGTGGGATCATGACCTTTATTTGGCCAAGTTTTCTTATAACAATAGTTTTCACAGCTCCATCGACATTACGCCTTATCAAGATTTTTATGGGAGACCTTGTAGGACACTGTTGAGCTGGGAAAAGTTAGATGACAAGATTGTTCTTGGTCCCACATATATTTAGGATATGGAGTAGTAGGTTGTTCTTATTTGACAACGTTTAAAGTAGGATCGTGCATACCAGAAGGCATATGCTAACACGAAGATGGTAGAACATCACTTCCTTATGGGTGAAAAGGTGTTTCTCAGGATGCGTCCGCACAAGAGTTTGATCCTCTATGGAAAGGACTCTAAGTTGTTCCCTCATTTTGTTGGACCTTTTGAGATCTTGAAGACTATTGGTTCAGTTTCCTATCTCCTAGCTCTGCCACCATGCCTATCTTTGGCACACAACATGTTTCACGTCCCAATGTTGCAGAAGTATGTTCCTGATACAACTCATGTTTTGGATTGGTTAGCCTTACAGTTGGAGACCGAAGGTCAGTGGACTTTGGCAACCATGCATATTCTGGAGCATAGGAGGCTAGCCCTTTGGGGGCACGACCTAGACTAGGTTAGAGTTCAGTGGGATAGGTACGATGAGACTACAACTACTTAAGAGGATGTGACACCATTATGGACCCGATATCCTTACCTCTTTCAGTGACTTCCCAGAGAAATTTGGTTCCTAGGGGAGGGGGATGTAGTGCCCACATTTTTCAGTACTCTCATTTTGGTCACATGTGACTCATTATATCTATACTATCATGGTGACAATGCCATTATTGCTTATTTTGTTATTTTTATGGGACATTATCGCATAACATTATTTCTTGATAGGAATATTACTGCTTTAATACACTGTTTTGATATGACATTATTCATGATATCGTATTGCTAGCATTAGGATGCTAACTCTTCTTAGATATTATGAGGCACTTGATGCCACTGTTTATTATTATATATTATGTCATGGCGATGATATCATGAATTATTATGGACATGTTTTATATTGAAATTGGATCCATTTTTGATGTATGACGATGATTATACCATTTCGTTAAGTGGATGATTCATGATTTTGATAGACTGATAGCTTAACATGGCTTATATAGATGTTGATTTTGATGCATATAATCGTATCATATTTTTTTATCATATTGGGCAGATATGAGGTTTTCATTTAGTTGTGCAATTGACAGGAAATGAATCATGAGGAAAATGTGGGATTAAGGGAACACACGTTGTTTAGCACAAAAGGCCTAATGGCCAAAACTCTTCTTCTTATTATCAATTATGATACCCCTTTCTCATGTTGTGGATCATCATGTTATTTACCTTGCTTTGAAAATGTGAACCAAATATTTCCCTCTAGCATGGTGATGAAATTGTGTGTTGCTTAGTTACTTGTTAAATTGTTACGTTCCCTGGTTTATTGATTGTTAATGTTAAATGTTACCCTTTCCATGTGGTCCTAGCATATAATTTCGGTTTTGGGATGATGAGTTGAGGTTAGGTGGATTAAGACACCTAATCATGGATTAGTTGAGCCTAATTGCCCCTCCTAAATGCCACATTTTTCCCAAACTCGGATTTTGGAAAAATGTGTCATTTAGGAAGGGTGTATGACAAGCAAGGGACATTATTTGCATAGAAAAGAGGCCCTAACTCCCATCCCTATGGGTGGGTGGGCTCTTTCCAATGCAAATGAGGCTCATTGGCCCATTTTTCCACTCACCATACACTTCATCTTATGTGAGATTTAATTTTGGGAATGTATGGGATTTGGGAAATTCTCTCATGATTACTTGGCCTAAATTTGAATTTTCCCTTATTCCTTTTTGGGTGCAATTTTGTGGACTCTCCATTGGTTTGGGTTTTGGTGAAAGGAGACAATTTTCACTTTCCCACTATTTGTCTTGGGGTGTCTTCTTTTCTTTTTAAACCCTCACTTCATGGATATGGGGTTCTTTGGCTTGGAGAATTTTGGGAAAAAGCTTGGAAGCTTGGTGGAGATTTGAGATCTTTTGGAAATCATCCTTGGAATTTTGGCTTGTGGAATACAAGGTAGGACCTTGTATACTTATGTTTTTACTCAATTTTTTCCTTGCATGTTTGTGTATCATCAATTATGCAAAATGCATTATGTGTTTCTTCATTTTTGCTCCACCCACCCTTGAGGGGTGTGGGTTTTGGGAGTTTGCATAGGAAGAGGGAGGAATTTTCCTCCACTCTATTTGGGAACCCTCCTACATTTGGTTTGTAGGTAGGGATAGATTTACATTTGGGTTGGACATTCATACCTACCCTCAAGAAGGAAACATATATGTTTGAAAATCCTTCTTAGGGGAGTTTTGGAGAGATAAGGGGAGTTTTTGGAGTGATAAGGAGTTGGAAAAAATATGGAGGGATAAGGGATTTTATGGTTGTTTTGGCATGGTTATATCAAACATGAAATTGGGATATCCATCCCCTCTTCCTAAAAATAGAATCTTGGAGCTTCTTAGCATGTTTTTCTTGGTTGCATTATGTTTTTGAATGGCTTTCAAATTGTGTTGAAATTTTTGTTTCCATTCAAACTATCCCTATGTGCTAAGTGAAGTGAGTTACTTCTTTCCCATGGGCTTGGGGGGAGGCTAGCATGTCACCTTGGACTCCTTGGTGGCATGTAATGATGTCAATTGGTTGGGTGGTCAACCAAGAAGCTTTCTTATGATTTGAAGAAATATTGCATGTTGTTTTGGGAGCTAAGTAGAGTGATTCAAAAGTTTTAGAGTTGCAGATTTTGGAGTTGTATTTTATTATCTTTTGAGGAAAATTTTTGGCATGTTATCTCCTCTTGAGAGGAGGGCTTGTGTACTTGAATTTTACTTTATTCCTTCATTATGAAATGAATTCATTAATTAGTTATGAGATTTTAATTTATGTAATTTGGATGGTTGGAAACATGGTTTAAAAATTACTGTTGTAATTGTGATGTTACTTGAATTTCAAGTTTTAAAATGTCTCCTTGAAATATTTGTTGTTATCTTCATTTTGAAATAAAAAAATTTAATTGAGGAAAGTAAATGATGTGCATTTAACTACTTTTTATCATCATGGCATGTATATGTAAAGAAATAAATGGATTGTTGTATAATATTGTTAATTCATGCTGAAATATTCCTTCTTGTTCAAAGTTTATTTATGGAATATTACTATAAATTTGGTTTAAAATCTGTATGATAAACTTACTTAGGAACTTGAAATAATTCCTCCTTGTGTAATTAAATTTTTCTTTTACTCATTCTGAACTTGTGTTTGAAATAAATCAAGTATTGAACTTGTTGTTTCTAAAAAAAATTAAGTATTGAACTTGTTGTATATGAAATAAATCAAGTATTGAACTTATTGTTTATGAAATAAATTAAGTATTGAACTTGTTGTGTCTGAAATAAATCAAGTTTTGAAACTATAAAAAATATTTTTATTACCATATGTGGTATTTGACTAGTTCTTGCACATATATGCATGTACGTATATATATAAGTGTGTATACACACACACACACACACACACACACACACACACACACACACACACACACACACACACACACACACACACACACACACACACACACACACACACACACACACACACACACACACACACACACACACACACATTAACTTATAAAGAAAAAACAAAATGAATCAGATATTTTGCTATCTCTATGTCGAACCCATGAAAATATATTATCTCAATTTTTTTATACTTTATATATATATATATATATATATATATATATATATATATATCTATAAAAGAGTTTGATTATGGTAAGGTCGTATGGCCAAATGAATTAGCTTTGTTTATTTATAATAGATCCCCATACATGTTTGTGCCTCAATAGAGGGCTATGGCATGGGCTACAACCCTCACCCCTCTGTATGTTGTCGTCGCCAAAGAATCCATCCACTTTATTCTCAGGATGTTCGGTTCTTAAACCCAACAATCACCCTTCCAGAGCCTTTTAGACTACGCGACCAACACACACACACACACACAAACACACACACACAAACACACACACACACACACACACACAAACACACATACTAAGTAGATTTTTATATAAAAATACATATCTCCAACTCTTTATATAATAAACAAGAGAAATCAAAATATTTTCCTTGGTTGTGGGCTCTAAACCAAAAGAAAACAATAAACATAACTTCAACCTTGTAAATAAACAAGTGTAGATCCTAGTGATCTGCAATAGACGTATGGAGGAGTAATTTAATCCATAAACCCCTGAGCTTGAATCTTGGAACTATCATTCCTACAAAAACAACAAAAAAAATCCAGAGAGGCCCCTATAGAGGTGGAGAGGAAATGAAATAAAAAACTTAAGTTTTGCAAATTGTATCATCACCTTATGCTTTTAGGGAAACTTAATCATGCAATGGAGATTGAATTAATCCAAGGGTGGTGATTTGATGAGCATAATGAATTAAGTCATATGGGTGCACTTTTAATTAAATTAAAATAATTAATTTTACTTGTGATGTAGATCTCACTAAAAAATTAACCCACTCTTCAAGACAAGAACAATCAATTACTTATTTCTTTCTTTTACTCTTGTTGTGAGGTTTCTTCAAACTAGCTTTGAGGGATCAAAACATGTAAAAATTCATCATTTTCAACCTTAGCGATCTTCACTCCTTTACTGCACCTTGTTTTAATACACCAACCAATGGCATGACAACCATTAACTTGATTAAAAACAATAATTTTGATCAATGTCTTCTCATTGCCAATTCTATCCCAGTAGACTCCATTAAAAACTTGGCTAAAAAAAGCTAAACTTTGGATTTCTATACATAAATAATCTATCTAACCATGGTCCATGTTGCATAAGCTCAAACCAATGAAATATCAACCAAAAATATGAGGCAAAGTGATAAAAACTTCAACTATCTCTCAACTTACCAAAATTGGTTCTTAAGACAAAGCTCTAGGCGAGTTCATGAATAAGAACATATAGGTATATCCAAAACAAACCAAGCACATTATCAACTACCCTTTTTTCTCATGAAGGTATAAGGTAAATTTCATGGTTTCATTCCTTAACCTTCTCTCTCAATCCCACTTTTCCTCCTTTCAAGTTCACTAGCTCTAGTAACCCTACACAATGAGGTTTTCAGGTCTAAAACTTGATTAAATAGGTTTCAAGACACACTTTAATCACTTTTGAATACCCATTTGTAAGCTTTAATTGTCTCCAAACTTTCATGGATTTTATCTAAGTAGAAAACCTACTTCCTTACTAATATGACATTGTCAATAAGGTCTTTTGACCATCACCTTGCCTGTGGCAGTAGACTGTCACATTTTCCGCTAAATCCGTCCAATGAAAAAATCAAATTTTGTCAAAATCCTTTATAGTGCCCTGTGCCCACATCAACTTCCAATCTGTAACCTAATATTCAATGGTAAAATCTTCAAATTTAATTTCTTTCACCAAACCCTAGTTAACAAATTTGTTACAGTCCTTCAAGAGGACAACTATCATCTTTATATGAGATTTTAAGCTTTATCATGTAAATATTCTCTCTTAATCTATCTGAGGGGATTGTCAATACTATTTCTACCAAGTTTCATGTGTTGGTTCAATGATGAAAGACTCTAACTAGGGCTTCTTTACCAAACCATTACTATGCATTGTAACTACTCCGGAACGATCAAAAGCTCTTAACTTGCAATATACTTGGTTTCAACTCATCAAAATCCCACTATAGGTCTTTATGCACCTGTAGAACATGTCTAGATTGACAGATAAAGGCATCCAATCATTACATTGTATAAAATATTCAATTCCTTGGTTGTGTAAGCTGTACAGAGTAGGGTTTGAGAATATAAACAAAGTATTCAAATAAAGGTTATCTTTTAATTGGTTGGATGGCCTTTACACCTTTTTCACAGGTATTCAAACAAACAATAACTTCTCCCATGAGCCTTAAGTGTTCTTAAATCACACATGCAATGATCTTAAACAAGTTTTTTGCACCTACACACACATTTTTCTAAGTCAACACACTCACAGTGGCTTGTGAATCTTCTTACCTGTAATGAAGCCCAACATGGAGGGTTTTATAACATGACACAAGATTTCAACATCTGAATCATGTTTCAAAAATATTTACAGTGATGATAATATCAATACAAAGAGGATAAACAACTTTACACGACAAACAATCATCAAACATTTCTTTCAAAGCAAAGTTTCCATCATATTTAACTAATCATTACAAAAATGCATCCTCTTTTCTTCATTCTCTGCTCCTGATCCTCAAGGAATGCCTTCACCAAACTAATTTTCCCCTTCTTATTCGAGGTTTATCTCATGCTTCCCTCCATTTCATACCCAAACTAAATTTTATAAGGCTCTCATTTCCATAGATAGCCAACATGGTCATCTTACATCATCTTGTAAACATTTTACTAGCTCATTATAACCTAGGAATTTCTTTGCACTTGCTCAGACTCCTCTCACACACTTGTAAACCATCTATGCCCCCTTTAACTCCTTAACAACCCATATTTATCCTTTTCATGTATGCTTTAGTAATTTGAATTGTAAAATGGAGGGAAAATGATGGTTTTAAATTTTAAACATCTTGACTAACTAATACCCCTCCTTATGACCTCACTACATTGTAAAAGGCTAATTTGACCTCATAAAGATGACAAAATACAACTTTATCACTTTTCTTGATGCAAATACTAATCAATCTCAAACAACTCATAATGTAGCAAGAATAAAAAACTCAAAACCAAGCCTTCAAAATTAGCTCTTTCTTCACTATCTACACACCTAAAAATCAGGCAAATCCTTGATATATAACCTTAGGGAACTTAACCAACACTTGTACCTTACTTTTAGATCTCATTCAATGCAATCTTAACCATCCAATTCATTCAAAGCAAATAAGAAGTTCAAATGACTCACCTTATTGCAAAATTGTCCTTAAATGCTTCTCAAGGAACTTATCATAGCTAGATTCATGGATGAAGCATTTTACAAATTCCCAAAACAAAGTAATGACTTTTCCTAGCACCCTTTATCTTGTTTGAGGTGTGTGCTGATTTTTTTCCTCAATAACTTGTTTAAGTCTTCCTTTCCTTCAATTCCTCTCTTCTAGCTTATCTCTCTTCTACCAACTCTTCCTAACCTCCTTTTAAGCTATAACTTTTGCTTCAATGCTAAGTTCAAACCTACATTCCTTGATTAAACCTTTGCACCTCTGTCTTGTTTTTCTTACCTTTCTTGGGAAACTTTGTATGGTACAGTCCTTTGACATTGACTGTTAGTAACACAATCAAATAAATGAAGTTATTTACCCTTATCAAATTTCAATGCAATGTTTGTTTGAGAATTTCATAACATATCTGACAAGTTATAATTTTATCTTTACCTTAAAAACCTCTCCTTGCTCTTAACAACCATGTTCTTGATTCTTGATCTTCACCTACAGGTTGCATGTATAACTATCACATCTTCTCTCTCAATCAGGGGGATCTCGAGATCCTAACCACTAGATTTCATCGAGTAAAGGACTTGAGAACTAAGATTTTGTTATATAATTCATCTTCACATGATTTTAAATCCCAAAAAATTACCTTAAGGTCTGTAACCCATATCCAAGGAGTTTTGAATGAAAAATAAGGTCTTGTATGTTACTCACATTTGGAAATTATTCAAAATGCTCCACTCTGCCTCTCTGAACAAAGTGGCTACATGTTCAAGGGTTTTCTATCCTTCTCAGGGATGCTACTTGAGAAGAAAGAGAAATGGTTAGCGTAGACCATGAGTGCACAAAGGTATACACATAGCCGTGAAAGGAAGTCATGACAATGGAAAAGGAACAAAAGGAAGAAATTGTGAAGGAACATGAGAGGTGCCTAGAATACAAATAAGATGCACAGGAGAACATCTTGGAGGGATAATGAGTGGGGTGCACAATAGAAAGTGCAAAGGAAGAAACCCCACCTAGAAAGAAAGGCACAATGAGTTGTGTAGAACAAGAGACTCCAAGAGAAGTAGAGGAGAGTGAAGGTGACAATACACATAATAATGGGAGTATCTGTTAGTATAAAATCACAACACCCCCAAATGAGTCGTCAGATCTTCTTTTCTAGGGAAGATTCATTTGGTATGATTCACATAACATTGAGTTTTCCCCCAAAGTGTGGGACTTCGCAGGTGGGAAAAATTGTCCAGATTAAAGGCTGGTTCCTATTCCTCTGTTTAGGTGCATACATGAAGACTTACAGAGGGCCTATTCCTAAACCTAATAAAAGTTTTACCAAGGAGACAAGGATACAAGGAATACAAGAAATCAAACTAAGCTTTAAGGTGATGCACCATAGGAAAGATGAACATTTGTTTTGTTGATGGACACAAACCAACAAAATGCATACGATAACCAAGCATAGATAACCAGATCTATAATGAAAGACTAGATGAAAGAAAACGAGACAAGCAAGGATCTAAAATCAATCACATACGTGTTTTATTACTCTGCAGATTGATACAATGCATTACAAAGTGGCCAAAAGGTATAAAACGTATTACAGTCTAGTGGAAGGTATAAAAACTCCATGAATTCCCTTGCTAGAAGAAAAGGGGAGCCTGCAAAATAGAAGAATGTCCAACCCTTTACAATGAGTCCCGACCCTGTATTTATAGATTCAATACGAGAGAAGAAATAGAGAAAAATGGGAAAATCAGGTCGAAGCTCAACCAATGCATTTAATGCCTCCTATAAAATCTACCCACAAATATTCCTTGACTGCATCAACCACTGGTTCGACACCTTGAAGGAAGAAGAAATGGTGGAAAAGGTCGAATCTGATCTGGTTGTTGAGGCAGATAGATCAGCATTGATGGCCCTGAAGACATTTTCTTCATTTTTCTTTACCTAACCTCTCCAAACTTAAAGTTTTAGATCTCCATGGCATGGGCGAAGCCGAGATCTTTCCAGCGGTGTCAGATTTGCAACATTTCGAGCCCTGAGTTGAAAGATATGTGCCTTCGAAGTTTGTATCGGGTCTGTACAAAAGGGTGGGAAAACTAGTTTGAAAAACGGGCCCCCTTTTGACCTTGGGACATGTGATTGGGTAGCGCATATCTAAGGGCGACATCTATATTTTTCTCTTGAAATGACACAGGGCCGACATGTGGCTTCCTCCGCTGGCTCGCTCAATTTCTTTATTTCTCGGCTAAGCTTTTTGCTCGGCGGGGTCATATGCCTTGACCAGTGATACATGGTGGTTTGACACTTGTTTGAGAACCCTCTCTCAATTCAATCCTTGAATTAGTGCCATTTGGACACTTGGTGCTCTCCATTGGTCTGCCACCATGCATTGACTATTCAACTCGACTCTATCCCCTTTTCGAGACTGGACGCGTGGAGGCTCTGCGCTTGCTGAAACTCCCGATCAAAATTTTTCCCTTAGAGGAGCGTCGAGGTGACACTTGGGAGCCTCCGCAGGTCTTTGGAATTTTCAACGAATTCTCCCTTCCTTTTTGGGCCCAAGGCTACATGGCGAACTGGTGCTCATTTAAGTCTTCTCTTTGGACTCCCATCTTGGATTTATGTCGAGCTAACACCTGGCTTCTTCTTGCCAAGCTGAAGACATTTCAACGGCCACATAACTTTTGGGGCTCTGGATGCGTGGAAGCCTAACACTCATTTGAACTTCCTTTCTTGGATTCAACTTTGGAGAAGTGCCATTACGACATGTGGCTCTCTCCACTTCCTTCTCTATAGTTAGCTGATTTTGGGACTTGTTCTGAATTGCTTTGAGCCCGAAGACTTCAGATCTTCGTAGTTTCTTCTTTTTCTTATCCCTGGCCTCTCCGCTGCTTCCATTACAGAGTCCTCTTGCAATATGTTTATAGGAATCGAACATGATTTCTCAGGTTCCTTTAGTGTGGGGTCATTCTGATCCAATATTTTTCCCGAGGGGAAAAATATGGATAACAATTTGGTGACTCACAGGGGTATCTGCTTGCTAGATGAAAAGACCAATTGCCTTGTCGATACTATTGGGCATGGAGTCGAGAATGATGGTCTGAAACTGAGTCTCTCTCTGATTCATGAGCCCGAATGTTGCACTCTCAATCTTCATAAGAAATCTTGAAACAATGGATTCTGAGAGTAGAAAATTATTTTGACTTGGGGCTACGTCTGTTTCTGGATGAACTATGCAAGAGAAACAAAACATCACCACAACCATATACAAAATTGAAATCATACGTGCTCCAAGTAGAGCATACAGAGCTGTGCAAAGCACTAAGGGAGAAAAGCAACCTAAACTACAACAATACAATGTGCACAAGCACTTAGAGGAATGAGAAACTAAACTAATATGTACAAGGTGAGAACCTTCCTTTTAGTAGCAGTGTTTAAGATAGATTCCATTCACTGGAATCTACAACTCTTCACCATCCAATGTAGACGATTGGAAAACATTGCTACTTTTACATTTTGTGACCATGTAAGGGTCACTTCAAATGTCATTAAACTCTGAATGCCATCCTGGTTTTGCCCGATCTGCATCCCATTTCAAAACTAGGTCTCCTTCCTGGAAGGTCCTGGTTCTTGCCTTCTTGTCGAAGCATCTCTTAATTGAGGCATGATCCTTCTCCATTGTCTGAAGTGCACGGTCTCTGGTTTCTTCCAACTCCATCAGCTCTGTATACCTGGCCTCCATTGGTTCGAACTTAGACATCTCCAGCTACTTCATGAGTTCCAATTCTGGCAACTTAAGTGATATAGGAAACACTGCCTCTTTCCCATAAATGAGTTTGAATGGAGTGCTTCCTGTAGACCTCTTAGGTGTTGTCCTATCAGCCCATAAGGCTGATTTTAGTTTCATGTGCTAAGTCCTCTGATTTTCATCCAGAGTTCTTCTGACAATCTTCAGTAGATTCTTATTCGTGGACTCAGCTTGGCCATTACCCTGAGGGTAATAGTTTGATGAAGTGCTTAGGTAAATCCCATTCCTCACAGCCCATCCTGTGATTTTAGAACCTATGAATGCCAATACATTGTATGATATAATGGTAGCTTGCACTCCAAATCTGGTCACTATCCCTTCATAGAAGTCTAATATGCTGGACTCATTAGCTTCTTTGAGTGCCAATGCCTCGGTCCACTTGGTAAAATAGTCTGTTTCTGTCATAATCCACTTGTGGCCTTGGCTCAAATTTGGATAGATGACCCCAATGAAATCCAACCCCCATTGCATGAATGGTTGGTCAACTGAAATGGGGTGCAATGGGAGTGTTTCTAGCCTTTCTTTGCATATGAAGAACGCACAGTTCCTGCACCTTTTGATCCATGTATAACAATCACTAAACACCCTGGGCCAATAATAACCTGCCTTCATGATCTTGAGTGTTGTCACCCATGGAGCACAATGGCCTCCAGCTGCTTCATCATGGAACTCTTGTAGCACTCTCTCAACTTGATTTGTCCCAATGCACCTTAACTAGACACCATTGATATCCTTCTTGAACAAGATGACATCAACAAGCACATATGGGATGGCCTGTAGTCTGAAATGTTTCATTTTTTTTACTAATTTCTGGAGGACACATACCTATTTGAATGAAGTGCACCCATGCTCTAAGTCTAACAAGGAGCAGGCACATCCTCATTTTCTTCATCTTGACTATCCTGTAGGACCAAAATAGCTTCTTTTTCATCACTTGCTTCTTCTTGTTGACTTGAGGCCAGCTGCTCACACAATACCTTACCACGGACCAGCTTAGTGACCTTGATCTCAATGTCATACTCCATGACACGAGTGATCCACCCCTGCATGCTTCTCATACAGGTCCTTGCTGAGAAGGAAGTCTTTAACTCTTGCATGGGAGACTAATAGTTGGATTTTATTGTTTGAGACCAAATGCTTAAACTTCTTCAATCCTCTGATCACTTCCAGGACCTACTTTTCATTGAAAGAGTATTTCACTTCATAATCTTCCAGGCCTTGGTTGAAGAAAGTAATTGGTTGTTCTGCGTCCTCTTTCTTCTGTTGTACTAGGATTGCATAAATTATGTCACTACCTCCAAAGGCATATAGTATGAAGTCCTTGAAAAAATCTTGATTCACAAGAGTTGGGGCCTGTGATATAGCTTCTTTGATGGCCTCAAAACTTGCCTTTCCTTCAAATTTCCACCTAAATGCCAAGCTATTCTTCAACATCAATGTGATTGGCTTGACAAGGGCAAAAAATTTTGGTACAAACCTACAAAAAAATTTGATTTTTCCCAAGAAGCTTTGAAGATCCTTCTTATGACTTGGCAATGGCAACACTCTTATTGCTTCAACTCTCTCTGGGTCAATTGCCAAACCTTCATTTGACACAATGTGGCCTAGAAGCCTGCCCTCATTGGCTAATAATATGCATTTTTGGGGGTTCAATGATACCCCGAATCTCCTACACCTTTGGAACACCTGTCTTAGGTGAAAAAGATGGTATGCGTTTCTGGAGAATATAGTAATGTCATCCAGGTAGATAAACACTATTTTATTGATCAGCCCTTTGAATGTCATATCCATTTCCCTTTGGAAAGTGGCTCTGACATTAGACAATCCAAATGGCATTTTTCTGTAGGCATAGGTGCCCGTTTGGTGGTGAAATCCATTTTGAACTAATCATATTCTTTCACCATGATATGGTTGTACCCTGAGTATCCATCTAGAAGAGAGAATCTCTCTGACCCAGACACTACATGCAAGATCTTCTCTATTGAGGGAAGTGGGTAGTGATATTTGAGGGAAGCTCTGTTCAAGTCACGAAAGCCAACACACAACCTAATATCCCCTTTCTTCTTCCTGACTGGAACCAAGTTTGCGACCCAACTTGAGTGTTTGATTGGAAAAATGATACTTCCCTCTATCAACTTATTCAGTTCTTTCTTCATTAGAGGCTCAATATGTGGATTGACTGGTCTTTGCTTCTACCTGATGGGATTAGCAGATGGATCTAGCTCAATTGTGTGTTAGGATAAATTTGGATTGAACCCTCTCAGGTCTTCATAGCTCCAAGCAAATATATCTAGAAACTCTTGGAAAAGGTGTATGAATTCATACATTTCTTACTCGGTGGTCACCTTGCCAACTTGTAGTTTTTTTCCTTCTCCAACTAGAATTGGCTTTGAATCTTCCCCTTTGATCTATATATTGGCCTTCTCCTTTCGAAACTCATCATTGGGATTGAAGATAGACTCCAATGTCACTAGGCCTTTGGGAAGCTTGTTTGTATGTAGTTGTACTACTTGATTTCCATATTTCTGCTCTAGTCTACTTTGATTTCTAGCTGAGAATTCAGCTTCCACTTACAAAAATTTGATGATCTGCTGATCATTCTTGAACACCTTCTAGCATGTGTTATTATCTGGTACTATTGGTCTCACAATAACATGAATATGTGGTTGTTCTTTGTCCCTTTTTATGCTGCCAACTACATCAAATGTTGTTCCAACTGTTGCAAGCCTGTCAACAGCTTCGTTCTCCTTTCTAGGTATGGACATAATGTTGAAGGCTTCAAAATCCTCAATGAGGTCCCACACCCTATTCCTATAACCTTTGAGCAGGTCATTCTTGAAAACATTTTGTCCTTTAACTTGATTGGTAACCAGTTCACTGTCACCAAACACCTGCAAGTTCTTGATTCCTCATCTTCTAGCCCAATGCAATCCATGGACCAAAGTCTTATATTCTACAGTCCTATTTGAGTAGGCAAACTAAAATCTAAAATTTGAATAATACTTCATACCTTGGGGGGACACAATCATAGCTCCACCTTCGGCTCCTTGTCTACTCCTAGAGCCATCAAAGAAAAATTGCCAAACTTCATTGTCATCCTTATGCTCTAGCTTAATGATGTCAGGAAGAGGATGATTCTCCTCATGCAAGTAGTAGAATCCTAGTTCAAATTCTTCCATCTCCTTATAGGGATCAAAAGCATGTATTTTGACCACCCATTCATCGAGGGTCAGGTCTAGGGTACACCCCACCTTGGTATCTGCTTCAAAAGTGCTTAGGAGGTCCTCCTGATCAAAAGCCAAACAATTTGCATTGATTGGGCTTGATACGTAAGACTCAATGTGATAGTCTGCTATGGGATTAGATCTAATTATGGCCTTCACTCCATACCTTGTTCTAAATACCATATGAGACCAGTCAGCAGACAAGTAGCCTCCAATTTTGGTAGTGAAGTCCCTAGACAAACACAACGTAAAATGTGGTGTCAAGTCTATGACTGACACGTTCTGCAATACAGTCACATTAGGGCAGGCATGTAGAGTGAGTCTCAGATCCTTGATGACTCCAACAGTGGTCACTGATGTCCCATCCAATTATACTACTCCTCTAGAGATGACTTCATACTGAAGACCCAGTTGATCAGCTATTTGTTTGGGCATTATAGAACTACTTGCCCCCAAATCGAACATACAGTTGTGCACCGGTTTATCTCCAATGATTAATGAAACATAAAATGGGGGAGGCTTCATATTTTTACCTCGTTGTTCTCCATGGTTTCTCTTAGGTTGAGCCACATTGGTAAGAAATTTCTCTTGTTGGTTAGGGGGTTGACTTGAGTTTGACCAATTGGCCATGATAGTCTACAATAGATCTCTCTGCCCTGGAATAGCCAGTGACTCCCATAGTGAAATGTTCACACTTTTCCTCTTCATTTGCTTGATGATATTAAAGGAACTATTTTTTTGTTGCCCCTTCCTTGGTGCATTTTTCTCTTGCACATTGGTTGTTACAACCGGTGCCTGAGTAGGTCTGGAAGGTGGCTTGGATTGACTCTGCACATTGGGAGTTGTATTTTGAATGCCAATACCTTGCTGAGCAATGGAGGATTGAGGATCACTTGAGTTTGGTGAATTTCCTTCTCCAATATTTCTCTTCTTAGACCGTGTATTGACAGCTATACTTTGAGAAGGATTCAAATTCATTCCATAGAATTCCTCAACCTTGCCAATTGACAAGCATAGTTTTTGTTTGGGGGGTCCCTTTTGCTGAGCTCCTTGCTGCTGAATTTCTTCATGGCTAGGTTCTTATGACACACCAAACGGTTTGCACCATCAGATCCTGATTTAATTGCACCCATTGAAGCACATCGACTGATTATGTGGTTGATTACATGGGAAACACCATTCATACTCTTGTGCCATGTTATTATGTGCTGGAACCAATTCCCTTGATGTTGAAGATGATGTTTGGGTCATATGACCTGAAAGGTCTAGCAACTTGAGGTTGCCCTTGGTGTTGACTTTGATTTATAGCCTGGGCTGGTGGTCTATTTTACTGATACGGGGGTCTAGCCTGATATTGAGCCTGGGGCTAATATGGCCTAGAACTCTGGGCTTACTACCTTTTGATGGTTACTAACTCATTCCCCAGGTTCTGAAGTTGTTTCATGACTTCCTTAAGCTCTTTTGAGGTATTAGATGATGAAGTGGATGACTTCAGCTGAACTTTGACTCCTAGGTGTGGGTATAGGAGTCTAATATGGGTGCTTGGTTGGTACCTAGGTTTACTAACTTCGGGGTAAAGAGGCATGGATGGCCTAGGGGTAAGTTTTCCAGCGTGAATCAAATGGTTCTCAACTCTTATAGAAAGACTATAGGCTACAAGAAATTTTGTTCCTCCCCCATTAACTGAATCATCAAAGAAATATCAAAATTTAAACCCCTAAGAAAGTATAGGAATGCACCTTCATTAGTGGGCTTTACCACTGTCAGAATCCTATCCCTGGTCTGTTAAAATATGAGGTTGAAATCCATCAATTTCTCATTTAGGAGCTCTCTTGATTGTTGTCAATTGCTCCAATAAAGATAATTTATCACCTTTTTCTCTAAACTGGTCATGAAGAGCTATGCACAGCTGGTTCCAATTTTGAATAGAGCCTACTTCAAGACTCTTGAACCATTGTGAAGCTTTACCTTTGAGTGAAGAGGCTAGCAACTTGACTACAATATCCATCTCATGGATCTCATGGATTGTATAGACATTTTGCAATATCTTGGACATGATCACTGGGAGAAGTCTAGTTTTCCCTAGGGAAATATGGGATGCTTTTTAATGCTGCTATTGAGGACTAGATTTTGTGCATTTAGAGTGAATAGGATACTACCAGTGAAACTGACTTAAGGATTATGTTGATCCATCATAATCAGACCCAAGAACTCTTCTTGATTGAAAGAATGGCCTACTAGGAGGAGGGGTTGATAAGGCTCTGTTTGGTGGAGATAGAGACCTCTGGGCTCTTCTTTCTCTTCTCCCCTTCTGTCTTGGAGACAAGTCTATGATAGTAAAAATAATCCTTCTCCTCTCTAGCTCTTGACCATGTTTGTATTCTTCTCATGAACTTGGGAAACTTGAACTACTAAAACCACTGGATTCTCATTCCTTTTGGATTCATCAGATGTGTAGTTCTTAAAATCTTCTTGAAAGCTGGAATCACAACAAGTGTACATCAATCTTACTGTCATAAATATTGAGAATTCTTTGTCCCACGAGGCATGCCAAAACTGTTAGTGCAAAAATCGCAGCAGCCCCAAATGATTTCGTATAGATCTACTTTTCTAAGGCAGAGTGCATTTAGTGTGATCCACATAACATTGAAATTTCCCCCCAAGGTGTGGGACCTTGCAAAATGGGAAACAGGTCTCCAGATTAAAGGTTAATTCCTAGTCCTTTGTTTAGATGCATACATGATGAACTTGCAGAGGGCATATTCCTAATCCTAATCTAAGTTTTTCCAAGGAGACAGGGGTAGGATGGAATGCAGGAAATCAAACTAATCTAGAAGGCGATGCACCAAAGGAATGATGAACATTTGTTTTGCTAATAGACACAAACCAACAGAATGCATACAATAACCGAGCATAGTTAACCAGACTCTGTAACGAAAGACCAAATGAAAGTAAAATAGACAAGAAAGGATTTATAATTGATCACATACATGTTTTTATTGCTCTGTACAGATTAACACAATGCATTACAAAGTGGCTAAAAGGTGGGAAATGCATTACAGTCTAGTGGAAGGTCTGAAAACCCCCACGAGTTCCTTTTCCAGAAGAAAAGGGGAGCCTACAAGACAGAAGAATGTCCAAACCTTTACAATGAGTCCCAACCCTGTATTTATAGATTCAATCAGAGAGAAGAGAGAGAGAAAAGTGGAAAAATTAGGTCGAAGCTCAACCACTGCATTTAATGCCTCCTAAAAAATCTACCTCCAAATTTTCCTTGATTGTATCAACCGACTAGTTCGGTGCCTTGAAGGAAGAAGAAACGATGGAAAAAGATTGAATCTGATCTGAATGTTGAGGTAGATAGATCCACATTGATGGCCCTAAAGACTTTTTTCTTCATTTTTATTTACCTAACCTCTCCAAACTTAAATTTTTAGATCACCATGGCATGTTGGAAAAATCTGAGATCTTTCCAGTGGTGTCAGATTTACAATATTTTGAGCCATGATTTGAAATATATGTCCCTTCAAAGTTTGTATCAGGTCCGTACAAAAGGGCGAGAAAACCAGTTTGAAAAATGAGCCCCCTTTTGACCTCAAGGACACGTGGAGGGTTGGCGCTTGTTTAAAGATAGACTCTATATTTTTCTCCTAGAATAGTGCATGGGCCTGACACGTGGCTTCCTCTGGCAGCTCGCTCAATTTATATATTTCTCATGGCTAAGTCATTTTGCTATAAGCGAGGATCACATATGCCTTGACTTGAGGACATGCGGCAGTTCTGGCACTCATTTAGAGAACCCTCGTCTTTATTCAATCCGTGAATCAGCACGTTGTTTAGACACTTGGCATCCTCTTCCACCGGTCTGCCATCTTATGCCTTGACTATTCAAGCTTGACTATGTACCTTTTTTTAGGTTGGACACGTGGAGGCACTGCGCTTGCTTGAAAGCTTCCAATTCAAAATTTTACCTTTGAAGGAGAATTGAGTTGACACTTAGAAGCCTCCTCAGGTCTGTGGACTATTCGATATGCAACTTCTCCCTTCCTTTTTGGGCATCGGGGCTACGTGGAAAACTGGTGCTGAGTTTGAGTCCCCACCTTGGGCCTCCCATCTTGGATTTGTGTCGAACCGACACCTGGCTTCTTCCTGCCAAGCCGAAGACTTTTCAACGACCACACAACTTTTGGGGCTCTGGATGCATGGAATCTTGACGCTCATTTGAACTTCCTTTCTTGGATTTAAATTTGGAGAAGCATCATTCCGACATCTGGCTCTCTCCGCTTCCTTCTCCATACTTAGCCGATTTTTGGACTCGTTCTGAACAGTTTTGAGCTTGAAGACTTTGGATCTTTGCACTTTGTTATTTTTCTTGCCCCTGGCCTCTCCACTGCTTCCATTACAGAGTCCTCTTGTAATCTATTTGTAGGAATTAAAAGTGATTTCTTAGTTTCCTTCAGTTCGGCGCCTTCTGATCCAATATTTTGCCCGGGGGGCAAAATATGGATAACATTACCATTATAGGAAAATCCAAGCAATCCAAGAAGATTGTTATAGTATGCATGAAAAATGGTGTACCTAATAAGGACACTGATGATGACCCTAAGAGGAGGTGTGCACAAAGGCATGTAGGAGAAAAGGAGCACAAAAACAGGAGAAAGTGTGAGGACAATTTGGAGAAAGTGAAGGTGGAGACAAAGGAAGGATCTAGGATTAAGAGAGGACATGAATGATATGACCCATAAGAAGTTGCCTTGAAGGTAGAAAATGTATGGAAACTAAGGATAGTTTTCAAACTGTTCATGGAAAGAGGCACACGAGGAGGAGGAGATATCGACATATATCTCAAGCAGGATTCCTGTGGAGAGGCTCCTGAAGTCTTACACAAAGCAGAAGATGCAGGAAGATAAGATGAGAAAAAGGAAAGAAGTTGCATGATGAAATTACCACAACAAGGATGATAAAATAAAGGTCATCAATAATATTTCTATCTAACAGATCCTAAGATGTTAGGGAGATAAGAATATTTGAATAATTCTTTAGGAAAGGGAGCCACAGAGGCGCAAAGGAGTTGTGTTTGTAAAGGTGCACAAGGAGATGAACACACAAAGAAGTGGAGGAGGAATGACGAGTTCAGATACGCAGGAAGGGCCCAAAGAATGAAGGGAAAAAATGAGAAGCAACGTATAGAGAAAAAGGCGCAAAAGAAGGAAGTTGAGACAGAAGGGTGATAGATAACAGAGGAGAAAATGGTGGAAAGGCCGTAAGGAGGAAGAAGAGACAGAGTAAGTTGAGACTTAAGTGGAAGAAGTGCGATCAGAAGATCACTAAGGATCAGGAAGGAGGATCCACCTAGAAAAGGAAAATATGTGGGCAAAGGGTACTCATGAGAAGATGTGAGAGGGCACCCCAGAGTCACTAAGAAGTGGATAAGGATTGTAAGAGGTGTCATAAGAAGCACAAGAAGAGGATGGCTTGTTGGATACAAGATTTGAGACAAGTTATCCAAAGGGAAATTCTATCACTTATACATTTTCTTGAGGAAGGCCTCAAGTTTTAAATTACCCTAGACGTTTGATGTAGAGTCATCCTGGGACTTAGACAAAATCTGCACTAGAGAAGGGATATGCATGCAAGAATCGAAGGATGCATGGGATAAAGAATGAATAAGAGCACACAATAATGGGATTACCACTGTAATGGGAGAAAGGTGTTGTCTCGAATGCAATCAAACAGAGCAGGCGTATGAGAGGTTGCTAGAGTGCATATGAAAAATAATGCACCACAAGAAAGAAGAGGCATGTGAAAGGTATGGAATTACCATACCATGTAGAAAATATTGTCAAAGAAATAAGCGTGGAAGAGATACACGACTGATGAAGAACTACCAAAAGGGTAAAGGATAGTTACGAAGACAAACGATAAAGACACATGAGAGAAGTGGCCTGAAGCTATAAAGACTAGAGACAAGAGTGGAAGAATTATACATAGGTCAAGGATGATGCACAAGAATGGGTGCATAGGGTATAAATAAGGCTAAAGGACTTGATCAAGGGAAGAGGGAGATCCTCAAAAAGAAATGTGCAGTTAGCAACAAATAAGGGGAAGAAATGTTTGTAAGAAGGGGCATGAAAAGAATGGCTTTCCATGATGGCATCTAGCTACAAGGAGGAGCAAGGATACATGGGAGAGAAGTTACCTGGAAGCTAAAGGAGAATAAATGTGTAAGGAGGAATTCACATAGGAAGGCATGTAGAGAAATAAAAGAAGTGTGTGAGGATCTCGAAGGAGGTCATAGCATAAGGTGAGGGCGCAACAGAACTGCAGAGGATGAGGCCTGAGAAGATAAGAATATAATAACAATTAACAGAGGAAAGGATGGACAAAATGAATCTGTAGGTTCATGTGGTTAATGGTGACTGAATGATGGAATGAACAAAAAGGAAGATCCATCCACCAAATAACGTGGAACAAGGGGATTGGGCATAGGTAGATTATGCAAATAATATAATTAAAGAGCTAAGTTCGAATTTGAATTCCAAGTGGGAAAGATGAAGAATCTAGCATAGACGAGAGAGAAGCTGGAAAATTTGAGCACATAGCTATAAACAGGAGGGAAGTCCACCGGCGAAGAGGTTTTTGGGTTTATTGAGTTGCAGCTAATTCTAAGATCCATAAAAAGGGGCTGAAGATGCGAAGTCAACTGGAGAGAGTGAGAGGGGCCAAGAGATGAAGGTGGGGATCAGACATAGAGCCGAAGTAAGAAGTAAGTTTGGGCAGCCATAAGATGCGCAAATAGTTGTAAATCCCCTTTAAGGGAAATATTGTAGATTCTGTAAAGGCTTACTCATGAAATATATGAAACATAAACCGTTTCATCCTGTAGTGTCAAAATTTGAGGAAACAGAAGGCTCATGAAGTACCTAGTAGAGACGACCCATGCCGTCAGATGGAATTTATAAATAGCCCCTTCTATGCAGTGAATAATGTAGCCCAAATGCAATTCTTGAATGTTGCTCTTTGTCCAAGTGGAAGATAGTAAGTAATAGCCCAATTTGTCTCAAACCCCTAATAATAGTGAGTAAGTCATGTATATATGATTCCCTTATTTGAATTTCATCATTAACAACCAAAAAGATTGAACCAACATGATGTGTAGTAATTCGGAAATGATAACAAATGATATTTCAAATTTGAGAAAAGGATGGAAAAGGACATAAGCGCCCTAAGGGGACAATAGCGCTTGGGTGCTCTTGTCCCTAATGCATGGTAGTGTATAGCATGCATGGAGAATAAAATAGAAAATACAAATTTAGGTCACACGTTATCCAAATGTTCACAAGTGGTCATCCCAGAATAAAAATGATAAGAGTATCAAAAAGATAAAGTAATGTAAAAGCAAAACAAATGTTGTTAATGCCTAGTTTTCTTACTTTGGAATCATACATATAATAACATACTTAGAGGTGTGATGTAAGTAGTAAGTACATGATTTTGTGTCTACAATAACTAGGGAAGAGCCCTAGATTTTTAAAAACATAGTGACAATTCTAATCCAAAAAACTCTATATGTGGGGTTTACAAAATAATATACATGTTATCATGCACAATAAACATAACTTAACCCATTAGACCAAATTAAAGCTTGATTATGAGATGGTATCCTTCTTTGAAAATTTTAGACCAACTTGTTAAGATCTTTATACAAGGATCAAAAACTTTCCATCGATTATTGATTCCAAACTCTCCTCCACCATACATCATTTACCCTTCATCAAGTCCTTATTGGCTTCTTCATCCTTGACTATTGAAGTCATGTATGCGTGTAATGGTCTGTTAGAGAAGAGAGAAAATATGTGTATTGTGTTCTTATTGTATCTCACACTATAACTCTACACAATGAAAACAATGATATGACATTTTAGTTTTATTCGCAGCAATCGATTCCTTCCCTAATTCTACAAGGCTCTCTCAAGCCATACAGCTTTCAGGATGTGAATTATATTTGCATATTCAATATCAATATTTGATATAGATATTATCTATTGATATAGGATGAAGGACATATTTTCAATCCCTTAAGCCCTTGTATGATGCCAATTATACATATGAGAACTAATCATTTTCCTTTCTTCCCCTATAATTCCAAATAGGGAGGACCTAACTCTTTCAAGTACCTTGCATGCAAATTGAGTATTCAATCCTTTCTTGTGTGTGCAATTATGGAAAGTAAAATTTCTCAGAATTCCAAATATTTTCTAAGAATGGCATTAACAATTCTTCCAAGTACATACATACACCAATAGGAGTTCATATCTATCAACTAAATGAAAGTGTGTGCATGTGTGTGCATGTGCATGTGTGGGTGCATGTGTGGGTGCATGTGTGTGTACATACAAATGTGTAGGTGTGTATATGTGTGTCTATACGTGTGTCTGTGCACCCATGTGTGCATGTGTGTGTGTGTGTGTGTGCATGCATGTGTATATATGTGCACATGTGTGTTTACATGCATGTGTGTGCTTGAGTGTGTGTGTGCATGTGTGCATGTGTGTGCATGTGTGCGTGTGTGTATGTGTGTGCATGTGTCTGTGTGCATGTGTGTGTGCACGTGGGTATGTGTTGATCGACCATTTACATTATTAAACATTCGAAGTCATCATATATCAAGAAAAATTTCTAGTTTTTCATCTAGATTATTGGTAAGGGAAGAATTACACAAGCTACCCATAGTTATCACAAAAAAATATATACAAGTTATAGATCTATTTTAAAAAATACTTAATCCAAAACTTTCATGTTATCTAGACTAGCTTCCATTGCTTTACCCCATTCATCAACAAATGGGAGGAAACAAGCATCACAATTCCCATTTATTTGGCTAAATGTGTTTGACCTTTGCTTAGGGATCTCATTCTTTCCAACATGATTTGTGTTGGTGAATAATTGAATGCATTATGAATTCAATATCATGTGATGTTTGTGTATTGTGAAAGAGATGATTGCATTGGAGAGTAGGTTAACATAGCTAAAGAATCGAACCACATCAAATATGTTTCTTCTTTCAATGGATTACCCAAGGATAAACATCATACTTTTCATTAGAATTCAAATATATTCCACCTCCACATCATTTATATTTTTAACAACACTCCACATTATTTCAAACTGGTAATTCCCTCTCCCAATACTATTCGTGTATAATTTTTGAAATTGTTGGTTAGGGATAATCTATTGCATGAATTTTTTTTAGCTTTGAGGATCCAAAAACCTTTCTTAAATTTCTTGAACTATGCACGGTTGTCTAGGAAAATATTCTTCTTCCTTGAAACAATAATAATGGAACAACATTTTGTAAGAATATGAGAAAAAATGGGGATGTTTTTTACAGGCTTGTAACATTCCTCCATTATTAATTGGCATGTTGGTGTGAATAATTGTTTGAAGCTGATACACCAAGTATAATGCAAGTAAACACATGGTCCATTATGATGTAAGTACACAACACTTATAAGTTTCAATGACCTAATCATTACAACACAATAAATGTTACATGTCCTTAAAATTTCCGTAAGTTCTTAAATATTATTGTAAATGCTTATAATTACTTTTGGCACAAATGTTTTCTTCTATCAATTGACCATTCTTATGTACTTAATGTCACAAATGCACTAATTCAATTATGTATGTACATATTGTGCTCATGTATAATTTACTAAGCTATAAATTGAAACTGATATCTACATAGCTTCAAAAGAAAATGTTAATTAAACAATGAACCATCAAGATAAGAGCTTAAAGGAAATGCTTCTTCAATGCATTAATGAAACTACATGCTAAGCCATTTACTACTCTCTATGATTGCTAACTTAAACTATGAACCTATGAAGAACATAAGCAATCAAAGTGGATTGTTACTTGATCTCAAGGATTGAGAATGGAATCTCACCAAGAATGGTTACAAGGCCATTTTGGATTTTTCCATATTACTCAATTTTGAGTGAAAGGATGCAAGATGGAGAAGCTATTTCCAATAATGGAGGATGGCTCAAGATCAAAATTCTTATAGTCTTCACTATTCAAAGCATGGTGAAAGAAGAAAGGTAAGAAGGAGGGTTCTTTATATAGCTTACCTGAAGAGGCAAGGCTAACAAATCAATGAATGTGGGATAAAGGTAAAACAAGATTAGGAATGGATAAGGTTGTTTTATAAAAGGTAATCTTAATTTAGAAGAGTTTAATTTGTCATTAGTAAGTCATGGGAGTTGGGGATGTTTTAATTAATCAAAGGTGATTAATTAATAGGTAGAAGTAAGGTTATAGAAGCTAATTAGAGGAAAATTAGTATGATTTGCGGGATGTAAGAGAGGAATTTGATCCAATAAATGGTAATTTATTGATTTAGAGTTGTGAGCGTAATTAATTAGCCCAAGTAGAAGTAGATATTAATTAACTAAAGGGCGTTAATCGACATCCTTAATGATAGGAAGGCTAATTAATTAACGAAAGGTTGTTAATTAACGAATATGAAGAGGAATGTTAGCTAATTAGCGGAAAAGTGCTAATTATTACAGAAATGATGAGAAAGGGGATAATTAGTGCAATCTTAGCATTAAAGCTTGCGTAATCAGATTTTAGGTGTCTACACATACTACTTTAATATTATATCTCACTAACCATATACTAATGTATGTGAATATGCTGATGATGCAAGAGCATTCATGGAGAAATTTTGTAATTTTAGATTTCTTAAGGTCTAGGATTTCATTTTGAAAAATAAGGCATGTTTTCCTTTCCATTTACTTGCTTTTGGCCACTTTAAACATTCAAAATGGGTTTTTCCTACGAAATCTTGAAATTTGAATCTTTGATGAAGGTCTAGTTGCTTCTTGGGGTCTAAATCTTTATTTTTTGATCATGTTATTTCAAATGAGGAATAAGGAGATGTAGTGGCGCATTTAACAATGTTGATCACTTGATATACCCTATACCCACATGTGTAACTCATTGTAGTTACAACCTTTGAGTCAAGAGATTGTAGATGGTTAAGCTCCCTAACTAAATTTTAGGGAAAACAGAGGATAAGAGAGATCATTATTGACTCGAGCAAGGAAGCAAGAGTAATATAGTAGAGCTAGGGATGTGGGAGGAGTGTTTTGTAAGTCAAATTGGAAAGGATTTTCTTGAGATATATTAATACATAATTGAGAAGAGCCTATAAAAATAGGGTTTTTATTGTTCCTTGTAATTTCTTACTCCTCAGGAGTGGTTACACAGGGGAAAAAGCTATTGAAGAGGAAAGAGAGACTATGATAGAGTAAGGAATGTAGGAGAGGAACCTTTTTAAAGGTTAACATGGATATTTTTCTTATTTTAAAACACATTCCTAAGAAAACGTATAAAAATAAAGTTTTTCTTCATTTGTTGCTAGTATTTCTAGGATTCTATGCATGAAATAAAGGTTTACTTAAATGAATAAGGTTGCATATGAATTCTCTCATTCTCATAACATTTATTTGATCCTTGTTTGTATGTAGTAAGGACCAAAAATATGTGTGCTTTTGAATACAGGGTTGTCTTTCTAAGTTCTTGATATAAAGAGAGGATATACATTGTTGGAGGTTACAAGAATGTGAAGTGGTATATGGACAAGGTATATACCCTATAAAAATAATTGAATATGCCTTGGAAGAAAATTTTCTAGTTTATATCTTAATATAGTCTATGCATGAATAATAAACTAATATGTTTTGTGTTTCATAATTCCTCACTTAAATAATGCCTAATGATGATAGACATGAGTTGTTTTAGCATATATCTAGGAAATGGAGGTCTTTGGAGTTTCATTCTAGTGTTGAAGACTACATATTTTCATATAACCTTGTTAATGTGTGATTAGATTGTCACAGTCTTAAGGATTGTATTGTTGTTTAATGACTTCTTCAAGTTTTCCCCTTAAGAATTATTGGTCGCTATATTAAGAAAGGTCGTGTGAGACTAGTTAGTGAAATGGAGGGGAAAAAATTAAACCCATGTCTATGGAGACCTAGTTACACAAAAGCTTCTATTATCTTTTTGTCTCAGTCAAGGAAAATACACTTAGTTCTAGAGATCTATATTGAGTCTTCAAGCTTCACTGTTATCCCGAGGCTTGTAATCCAAATGATAATCCACTAGAAACTCTTATTTATGCCTTGATGATTAAATCCACAATCTACACTCTAACATAGTTTCTGTTAGAATAGTGAATTGTCTTGATTCCAATATTTATGATCCTATGTTCTACAAATACTTGGTCATGACATAATAGAATTATTTTAGCATGTATATAGAGAAAATTTAAGACAATTCGATTAATATCAAGTGTATAGAGATGAATTTTATTTAGAAAACCCAGTCCCCTACCTATTCATTTAGTGAAACCCTGATTCTAGGTATGATTTATGTTAATCCATTGCTAAGAAAATATCCTTGTGAAAGTTAGTTTTAGCATATGTGACTCCATCAATGATTTGAGAAAGACTATACATAGGTTTATAACAAACTAGGTGAACATTCTAGAAGTATTTTAACTTGATAGAATAATTGAATGTCTTAAAACCCTTGTATTATACCCATAATAGTAACAATCAAGCTTAAACTCTAAGAAAAAACCTTGTTACCATCAGTTCTAAGTCTTAATGATTATTGTGAATTAGGTATTCCTATCTCCATCAAATTGGTATCAAAGCGATTGAAAATTTTGTTGACTAATAGGAGTTGAGAAGTAAGTTGTGAAACAAAAACTTGTAAGAAGAATATAGAGAAATGACTCACAAAACTAAGGCCAAGGGAGGACAAAAAAGGCAACCACGAGAAGAAGAATTAATAGCACTAATGAGGAATTCCCAAGTAATTTGGAGGCAGTATAAATTGCTCAGAGAAGAGGTGTGTTAGTAGGTGATGTCAATGATAGAGAAGAAGTAGAGGAAGGATAACTAGAAGAAGAATTTAAGGAAGAAGGTGTAGAAGTAAGAATATTGAGAGAAATAGTAGCAGTAAGTGTTAAACCAAAATTTAAAATTCTAGAGTATGGGGGAAGCATGAATGTTTAAGAAATTATTTATTGGATAATAAATATGGATAATTATTTTGATTATGGAGTAGTTGATGAGAAAAAGGTGAGGTTTGTTTGTACTAAGTTGACAGAGCATGCATCCATTTGAAATTGAAAGAAACAAGAGGGGCCAAGAGAAAATCAGATCACAGGACAAGATGGTGGAAAAATTAAAAACTAAATTAATTCCTTCAGACCACCAAGCAATATTTTTTAAGAGGATACAAAATTTGAAGCAGAAAGAGATGAGTCTTAAGGACTATACAGAGGAGTTCTACAAGCTCTCAATTAGAGTAATTCATATAGAAGAGGATGCAGAAAAGGTGGCTAGGTACTTGAATGGATTGAGGTTTAACATCTAAGATGCTATTAGTTCACTAACTTTGAGGACATTAGAAGAATCTTATCAAGTAACTCTTAAGGTAGAAACGAAGTTGAATAAGAAACACACAACATTCTAGAGGTATAGACAAAATTTTCATAGGTAGAGGACAAAAATTGAGCAAAGGACAACATCAAAACTCTGAAGAGGCAACTAGAAGCTTACAAACTTAGAATGTTTACCCCAAGAGGAAGTCATTATTTCATAGGAAGAGCCAAATTTAGAAGAGAAATAGGTAGAGAATTTTTGGTCAGATGTTTCAAGTGCAACAAATATGCAAAACATAGGTCATTTGAGCATCTAGAATATATCTAAAACAATAGTGGAAGGATTTATGCTAGAAATCATGTAGTTTATATTGATAATGATGAGAGTGTTGGATCACCAAATCATGTGGAAGAACTAGAACAATTAGAATAATTGTTGATGAGGAGAGTGCTACTAAAAATAAGCAAGGAAGTGAAGGAGCCAAATCAAATAAAGACCTTATTCAAGACCATGTGCAAATCCAAAGGTAAATTTTGTAAAGTTGTTATTAATAATGGAATTAAAGATAATTCAGTTGTACTATAAATGGTTGAAAATCTAGGATTGATAAAATTAGGACATCCTACTCTTTAAATATTTTCTTGGATACAAAAAGGACATCAAGTCTTGGTTAGTGAGAAATTTCAAGTGGATTTTAATTTTGGTGGCTATAAGATGAATTTCTTTGTGATATTATGCCTATGGATGTTTTCCATATGTTTCTTGGAAGACCTTGGCAATATGACAGAGGAGATATGCATGATGGGAGAGATAATTCCTATACCTTGGAGAAAGATGGCTATAAACATACTTTAACCCCATTGAATGAAAGTAATGAAGAGGCTCAAGGTAATTCTAGAGTGATGGTGATGACAAAAAATGAATACTTAAAACAGGAGGACAAGTGCAATCCTTCATTAAAGAGAGAGATAGTTGGAAACTTGTATGATGTTGTAGAGGATAAGGTAAAGGAAGTGATATGCTAGAAATTCAATGAAGGAAAAGAGAAAGGAATTCAATACCAATTTTGTGAAAGAATTAAAAAAGAGTTAAGTCATGGGAAATATCAATTTTCTAATAAAAACCTAGTAGATCTATTCAAATATCTTAGGAACCATATGAACCTAAAAAGCATGTGGTAATGGTTGAGTGGAGAGGAAGAGTTTCAGAAGAAATTCAAGAAAAGAGTATTGAAACAACTGAGTATGAGGTGACTAAAACACTTATAGAGGAGAAATAATAGCAATATACCCTTAGAGAGAGAAAAAGAAGTTTAACAAGGAGATAAGTATGTGGTAGGATAATTAGAAACCAATATATGAGATTAGTGTATGAAGGGAATAATTAATGGACAAGATACAATCCATAGAAAATGGAGAATATAATAATCATGAAGATGAAGTGTGGACATTATGATTTTTTAAAAAATTATAACAAGCTTGAGGAGACTGCAAAGTGTTGTGTTGACACAATGGAGATGAAGCAAGATGATGTGAGAGGCTAAGTGTTACCTCATCAGGTATTTATTCTAATATTGTTTCTAGTTGTGAATGTGTAGGTATATCAATTAGGAAAGAATAAAATAATGTTATATGTTATCAAAGTAAGAAGAGTGATAATCATCATGTGAGCTCACTCAAACCCAACAATAAGACATAACATCTCACAGAGTATTCAAGAAGGTTGAAAAAGATAGCATAATAGCAATAACTAGGAAAATTCCATCGATACACCAATGTGCATGGAAGTGGTTGAATAGAGAAGTTGTTATATGACCTATTTTGGCCCAAGAACACCAAAAATAAGTGTTATCCAAAATCACCCCCAGGCCATTTTGGTGTTTTGAGTGCACAAAGGGAAAATATTTTCAGTGTTAAGCAAGAGGGAGAAGAAAGGACTTAGTCATTTTCATGAAAAAGCCCCTTTGGCAAGAAAAATATGGCTTTGAAGGAACTTGAGGAAAGTTCCTTTATTCCTCTTGTTCCTTTCTTCCTCGTGATCCCTAAAAAAACACTTGCAAAATCTCTAATCAGAAAATTTGAAATGGAAACCGTTCCCTTGTTCTTGGCATTTACTACATTACTGACTTTACCGCATGCACTAGAGAATCAGGATTACCGAGTTTTAACAACACAGGTGGAACATTTCAAGCATTTTCCCTTTCCATTTCTTCTCTGAACCCCTGATCTAGCTAACGTGGAACAAGGAAGAGTAGTTAGGTATATCATACATTTTTGAAACCTCTATAATAGTTATAACATTATGATACTTCCCCTGAAACCAAGTGGATAAGTCAGCCTTTGCAGGAACATTTGGCATTGTTCAACCATTCCAATGTTCCCCCAACCACCTAAAACTTTTTCCAAGGGCACAAAAGGTTATATTGGTTGTTTAAGGCCCACATGGAACAATTCCAAGGTTCCCACATTGCCTCGAAACTCTTCCTAGGATGCAAACACGTGTTTTGGAGGGAAGAAAACACAATTTTTTTGCATCTACAAGCATTCAACCACCTCGCCATCCAGTATCAATTACCTAATGATGCTCATGCCTTGTCCAGTTTCTCTAATGGCATGTACAAGAGGAAGATAAGGATGCCCATGCTTGAAAGTGCAAATATGATGAAATTTGGTCCTTAGTATGTGGAAATGGGCCATTTATGGTTGTTTGGTGTCCCCTCTTTTTGTCTCTCTCTCATTTCCTATATAGGTAAGTGTTTATGCATATGAGAGGGGCTCTTATTTATAGGATTTGGAGCTCTACCTTAGAGTTTTACAACTTCCACACCTTCAGACCTCTGTAACTACATTTTTTGTAAATGCAAGTGAAAATGCTTTCAATGACATGTAATTGTGGTTTATTCCTTTAAATGCAATGTCTTTGATGTGAATATCTTCCCTCTTGCTTTATTTTGAATATATTCATGTGTATTTTGCAAGAAATTTTTGTTTCTCTTTTATTCCTATATATGTGGTTACATTTTTGTCTCTATAGGTCAAATTTAACCTTGTTTTAGCTTTGGTTGCATCACCCCCTTTCATTTTGCAGCATTTTCCCCCTTTTCAACCTTGGTCCCTGCAAATTTGTAGTTTAGATTTAGTTTAGTTACATTTTGAAGTTGTAGGATTGTTTGTAGTGGGCTAAGACAAAAGGAACCAACCTTCTCTGGAGGTTTGTCTAAATTTGCAAGGTCCCACACTTATAAACATTCCCATGTTACCCAAAAGTGTGGATTTTCCATGATCAAATCCTGGGGTGAAACTTTTCTAAGATAACGAGAAGATGAAGAACTAATGATACAGTTTGTAGCCAATGAATAAATAGTCCAAGAGATAGAGAAGTAAATTATGGCTCATGATAAGCATCAAGAAACAAAGGTTTTGGAGATAACATCATACCAGTACGAAAAAAGCACAATATCTATAAAGAACAACATGTCTACATAGGTAATACAAATAAGTTCTTAATTGCATGATTCAATTGATCAAATACATGATGGGAGTACATCCATGGAATGGATTAGTATAAGGTAAGAAGTTTGAAATCAACTAGAAAACAAGAAAGAAGGAAGAAATTTGAGGCTACAACTCATGAGCAGAAACTCAGGAATATTTTCTACCCTGGAAGTTTGATGCATGAGCATCCAAGAGCATTCATGGAGAAATGTTACAATTTTGGATTTTTTAAGGTATGTGATTCCATTTTTAACAATAAGGAATGTTTTCCTTTCCATTTAATTTCTTCTAGCCCCTCTAAACAATCAAAATGGGGTTTTCCTGTCAAAACTTGAAATTTGAAAATTTGAATCTTTGATAAAGATCTAGTTGCTTCTTAGGGTCTAAATTTTTCAACATTTTTGGATTTTTTAAGGTATATGATTCGATTTTGAACAATAATTAATGTTTTCATTTCCATTTACTTGCTTCTAGCCCCTCTAAACATTCAAAATGGGGTTTTCCCGTCAAAACTTGAAATTTGAAAATTTGAATCTTTGATAAAGGTTTAGTTGCTTCTTGGGGTCTAAATCTTGAATTTTTGATCATGTTCTTTAAAAGGAGGCATAAGGAGACCTATTGGCACATTTAACAATGTTGATCACTTTATATACCTTACACCCACATGTGTAACTCATTCTAGTTACCACCTTTGAGTCAAGAGATTGTAGATTGTTAAGCTCCCTAAATGAATTTTGAGGGAAAAAGATGATAATAAAGATCATTATTGACTCGGGCAAGGAAGAAAGAGGAATATAGTTGAGATAGGGATGTGGGAGGAACATCTTGTAATTTAAATTGCAAAGGGTTTTCTTCATATATATTAATACAAACTTGAGAAGAGCCTATAAAAATAGGGTTTACTATTGTTCCTTGTAATTTATTACTCCTCAGGAGTGGTAAGAGAGGAAATTTTTTTTAAGGTTAACAAGGAGATGTTTCTTAGTTTAAAACACGGTCCCCGAGAAAAACCATAAAAACAAAGGTTTTCTTCATTTGTTGCTAGTATTTCTAGGCTTTTATGCATGAAATAAATGTTTCCTTTACTAAATAAGGTTGGAATTGAAGTCTCTTAGTATGGTAACATTTCTTTGATCCTTGTTTTATCTTGTAAGGACTGAAATTCTATGTGCTTGTGAATACAAGGTTGTGTAGGGTTGTCTTTCTGATTTCTTGATATACGAAGAGGGTAAACATTATTGGAGGTTTCAAGAATGTGAAGTGGTATATGGACAACATAGATACTCTATAAAAATTATTTAATATGCCTTGGAAGAAATATTTCTAGTTTATATTATGATATATCATGTGTATGAACAATGAACTAGTACTTTCTGAGTTTCATAATTCCCTGCTTAGGGAATTCCTAATCATGATAGACATGAGTTATTTCAGTATATATCTATGAAATGGAGGTGTTTGGAGTTTTTTTTTCTGGTGTTGAAGACCACATATCTTTATATAGCCTTGTTACAATATGATTATACTATCACAATATGAAGGATTGTATTGTTGTTTCATAACCTCTTCAAGTTTTCCTGTTAATAATTCTTGATCACCATGGTACGAAAAGTTGTCTAAAACTAGTTAGTGAAATGGAGGGGGAAAAAAGTTAATCCCATGTCTATGGAGATTTAATTACACCAAAGACCCTATTATCTTGCTTTCTTAGTCAAAGAAAATTGTACTTGGTTCTAGATATTTGTATTGAGTCTTCAAGCTTCACTGTTATCCTAAGGCCTGTAAGCTAGATGATAATCCACTAGAAACTCTTACCTATGCCTTAATAATCAAATCCATAGTCTACACTCTAACATGGTTCCTGTTAAAATAGTGAGTTGTCTTGAATCCAATATTTGTGATCCTATGTTCTAAAAATACTTGGTCATGACAATAAAATTATTTTTAGCATGTATATAGATAAAATTGAAGAGGATTAGAGTGATATCGAGTGTCTAGAGATATAATTTATTCAGAAAATCCAGTCCTCTTCCTATGTCATTTAGTGAAACCCCCTATTCTAGTTATGATTTATGTCAAGCCACTGTCAAGAAAATAACCTTGTGATAGTTATTTTTAGCATTTGTGACTCGATCAACAAGTTGAGAAAGAGTATACAGAGGTCTATAACATACTGAGTGAGAATCCTAGAAGTCTTTCGACTTACAAGAAGAATTGTATGTATTAAAACCACTATATTCTACACATAACGATAACAATCAAGCTTAAACTCTAAAAAAACCTTATTTCCATTAGTTCTAAGTCTTGATGATTGTTGTGAATAGGGTATCCCCATCTCAATCAAATGCACTAGTAATATTTAATTGTTATATAATATATGGTTAATTCACTTGTTGGTGCACACTTATCCACATACATTGATAGAGAAAAGTGTTAATTAAGTTATTGAATTTATTAAATTTCACTATTAATAGATTAAATTGAATATTGATAGATTCTACTAGTATATTGAAGCAAACTTGCTCCACAAGATAACTATTCTCCAACCCTAATAATAGGCGTTGTTTGTTTATATGAAATCATAAAGAGTTAGTGTTAGAGTTAATTTCATTGTGGAAGATGTTTATGGGTATATAGGTGAATGCAAGCCAAATGTTTTAATAACAAGAGGTAGTAGTGCTACCTGAATTATAAATCTATGTTATGTTTTCATTTTAAGCTTTTATTGATGTATATTCTATGCATGTATGTGGGCAAATGTGTTATGGATATTATAATGATTCTTGAGGATATTCATAAATCTAATATTCTATAATACAAATTAGGACCCTATTAACATGAATGTCAACACACAACAGGTGGGAAAAATCAACAAAGAAGGGCCAAAAACCACAAGGAACCCAAAGATGAGTCAAAAGGAGGCCACCTGACCTTATAGATATAATTGTAGGGGAGTCAAATAACTGTAAGGATATACTTTTAGGGGAGCTAAAATATAATTGTACGGGTCTAGGGAAAACCAAAAAACATCAAGAAAAATGTGGGGAAGATAGAAAAAACATGAGAAGAGATAAAACAAGAGAGGAGAGAGAGAAACATAGGGTAACATGCTAGAAGAAAACCACAAATAAGAGCCTAATCTGGACCAATAATCAATAAACACACAAGTACCCTACAAAAATACAATTTTACTACAAATAACTAGTCATATACCAAAAATTTTCTTACATGTAGCATGTGTTTATGCTTAATATGTTTTTTGGACAATTAAAAATGACCCTAATGTATTTATTAGCCATCAAATGTGTACAATTATAACATATTTGTGTACTTGTCTATTATCAATCCAAATAATGTGTTCTTGGCATGTTTTGTTTTCCTTTGATGATCCCTAACCCTTCTCTCAATGCCCTCTAGCTACCATATGTTCCCTTGTTTGATTTCCACCCAAATGGACCCTTTTGTTCCGAGAATTTGTATAATACTCCCAAGACATGTCAGAAGCATATGAACATTCCTATAAGATATTTTATGACCTATTTAAGCTTAAGCATGATTGTCCCTTGTTTTCGCCTTTTTTGTTTTTTTATCATTGGAGGTTGGTTTGAGCAGAAATAAGGTCTTAATTTAAATTCATTTTTTATATAACTACACATGCATTCTAAGTTGGTCATTAAGAATTAATCTAGAGATATCTAAGACAATTTAAGAATCAAGTAGTGTCAAGCATTCATTAAGAAATTATTTAGCACGTGCAAAAAATATGAAAAATATTAAACATTCATTAGAGCATTCAACGAAGTACAAAAGTTTATGTTCAAACACAAACCACAAGACACTTTTTTGCATACTACTACAGTCAACGATGTTTGTTGTTTTTTGTATTGTTATTATCTAGTGGACTCAAAGATATCAAGATATTTATGTTACTCTTTATTTATCGTATGCCCCAAAACTATCATATCCCTCTTTTTGTTGCCTTTGACAGTTAGCCATTTCAACATCAATAGTTTATTTTATCATTGTTGTTGGTAGCAATGAGGCATTTATTACTATTTTTTATCATTTATGTTGTTAGTATCATAGACACCACTAGCTTTTTGGCATATCAGTTACAAATATGTTACATTATTGATGATGTATTTTTCTATAGTATTATTAAGTGTTATTTTGAAACATTAATACAATCATTATTGATAGTTTTCATTATATCAATGATGTAATTGTGCTTTTTGTCCACAAATACTAGTTATCAAGTTTTTGTATTGTGATGTGTGTACAAGTACGGATGGAATGACAAGTCATTGGAGATGGGGTTGGTGTCGATGAAGTAGACTTTGATCTTAATGAACACCCTTGTACCAATAGTCAACATCATGTTTTTGCTCATCTATATTGTCTTATTTGGGTTTGTTGAGTCGCTTGTTGACACATTTCTTTCTCGGTTTTTAATTTCACATGTTAGTATGTTATGAAATATTTATTTTCCACCTTTGGGATTTTTGTTGTGTTTTTATGAGATTTGACTATGATTTATAAGTTTGAATATCAATTTTGATTTTCATATCAGTAATCAATTATCAATTATAATACTTTATTGATTATTTTGATCTATGTGAGGGTAGATGCACAAATTTGGGGGTCAAATTTGTGGTCATTATTTTCATTTTCACTAAGGGTGTATACCCTTCTAAAAAGTGGACACACCATTTGTAAACTCCTTCCCAAACCTATTTTGAAAATATTTGGGATTTACAAAGCAAAAGGGTGTATTCCCTTTGCAATACAAATGGTGTACACTCTTTGCACTTACAAAGGGCATACACCCTTTGCATTACGAAGGGTGTACACCTTTTTTACTACAAAGTGCATATCCCCTTTATAGTTAGTAAAACAAAATATATATTAGAGGGGTCACCATCAAGGTTTTAGATAAACTATTGGGAAGGTGTTTGGAATTAAAACAAAGGGAAGATATACAAAGATAGGTATAAGAAGTAGGAGGAACTATAAACATTTTTTAATCCTTTTGAACTCATACATGAGATGGAGGATGGAATTCTTTGAACTTCATTTCCTACCTCGTTGGTGGAGGAATTTCTACATATAATGAAATATGTAACGGTGGAGGGAAAAATTAGAAAGATCCACTCCCACCATTTTTCTCTTCTAAACCATTTTAGACACGAAAAATAATGAACATAACCTTATTTTTTTCATGTCATTGGAGGACACAATTAAGGATTATTAGCTTGAAAAAATTGATGCCCCAATCCACCAGGAATTTATTCTCCTACTCTTGAAAAAAGGTTAGTCATGTATAACAATTTAGAACCATGGTAGAAAACAAGGGAAGGGGAAAATCATAAGATGGAGGACATTGAGTATATCCCTTCCTCTAGTGAGGCTAAGGAGAATGATTCTGAAGAAAATAACATCTTGGAGGATAATAAGGATGAATATAAGGCTAAGTATTAGAGCAATGAGGCCAAGAATGAGGGAAGGAAATAGAGTGAAGAAGCGGTGATTGTGCTTGAAAATATCTCAATAGTGGGTGGGTCCTCAAATGGAAAGGGAAAGGAGAAAATTCATGTGAACACTCCTTTCCAAGGTGCTTTTGATGTGTAGGGGGGACTTCAAAGGAGAGTGAGTATTATGGAAAACACATGTGACATCTAGTTGGCATTGTGTAAATGGTTGGTGTCATAGGTTTAAAAAATAATGAGGATATCAAACAATTACAATTGGATCTATGGAAGGTGTAAGTGACAAATGTCATCTTGGAAAAACGGTTAAAAATTATGTAAAATGTGTAGGTGAAAAAGGTGTTCCTATAGGTTACTCCAGAGGAAGACAAGACTAGTAATGAGAGGAGGATAACAACATCAAAGTGGTCAAGGCTAAAGATGGGATTGAGAAGATTTCAAGCAAGAAGAGAAAAATTTATAAGATGGAAGAAGATCCTAGTGTGTGCACAAGAGGAAAACATAGGAATAAAATGATGAGGATGAAAGATAATGACTTTGTTAAGCTTGATAAGGGGGAGGACCAGTGAGCCCCTTGGATGGTGTTGAATTTGGTAGACTAGTTCCTAGAGTTTTTTTGTAAACTTTTTATTAATTGGTGGTTTATAATGTCAAAAATCTATATATGTTTGTCACTAGTTGGATCAAGTTTTTTTTATCATGTTTGGTGTCTAATGTGTGTGATATTTTATGTTTTATCTTTTCAGTTATGTACAATATTTTGGGAGCCTTTCAAAACCATAACCATTTACCTAGTCAAAAAACAAAAAAAAAACATGTCTATGTATTTTACAAACCCGTGATTTAAAAAATTGGCATTAGAGCTCACAAAAAAAGCATGTACGCTCTTTGAAAATCCTTTTCCTCGTTATTCTTCATCTTATACGTTCAACCGAATCTCCCATGGACCCATGTGATTCCATTTTGTCAATTTAGTTTGATAATTTGTTATTTTAAATAAATTACAGGTTTTGAAATAAACAATAAATGTTTTAGAAATTATTTTTTCATAAATTTATGTTAATGGAGTCATTATATAAATAAAGTGTGGGGGGAATGTAGAAAATATTGATAATCCACAAGAAAACCCCCATGAAAAGCCTAAAAATCTACAAGAGGATCATAAACATGAAGAAGAGGAATTATTATAACAATATAACTCAAACCAGCAACAATAGAAAATAATCATAAATATTTTGTGAGATTCCTCAACCAATAATGCACATAATGCTCTTGCAAATATGTTGGAAAGTGTTTGCAATTAAGTTAAAAATGTTTCAAGAAAATTAAATTTAATGCAAAGTGAAAGGGATGCATGCAAACAATTATATGATAATGGATTGTCATATGATGCCATAAAAGGCATGAAAATATCAAATCAAGATTTTTTTACTTTGTTTCATAATCCCAGAAGAAATTATCCATGTAAATGAGTAGGAAACCTATTATCATTGTTTCATGTATCAATGAAGAAATGAGAAAAAACATTTGGAATAAGCGGTGAATAGTCTGTCATGAGCTTCTATGTACTAATAATGAGGTTTCGTTTTTTTTTTATGAAAAATATATTTTGAGTTTGTGTTTAATAAGAAGACAAATTATTTTGATTTTAGACCGTCTCGGAGAAGGGGAGGTGCGTCATCATATGAGAGACCTATTTCTAGGTGAGACTAAAATGTAAAAAACCATCCCCTGAGAGGTAGGAGGACAAAATTACATGTTTCCATCCCTAGTGAAATTTGTCGCAATGCACATAAGGAGACCATTCAAACACTTGTAAATTTGATATATACATTAATTTCCCATGGGATGCATACACGGGGTACAGATGTTTTTCATATTGTATGGTCTGTATGTGGTAGTGTGAGTAGTATTTCCCTTCATAAGTTTGATGGTTCAAGTGGTGGTCCATCAATTTTTTCAGGTGGTGGCATAGGTAGCGGCGGTATTTCATTTCGTGTGCATAAATATAGATCTTATATGCATAAATGTATATATTGTGACAGGATGTGTGTTATACCATCTACATAAACTACTTGTATAGATTTTGCCAAACAATTTACACAGCCCTATGATACCACTTTGCAGTACTCTATGCAGCAATCGATGCCATCTATAGTTACTCCACCGTATAGGAATGCTACACATATAGATGTGCAAGATGTAATTCTATCCTTTAGTTACTAGAAAATTTGAAGGCCATACCGAGTTAGATACTGAGGACATAACTATTTTTGATTACTTATTCACAGAGGTAATCAATTATAATATTGTTGTAGAAGTAATAATAAATTTTTCTTCACATATGTTTACAAGTACAATTGATTCATAATTATGACTTCTTCATTTTATTTCTTGTACATTTGATAACACAAGCCATGACCAGCCCACCTGGATTAGATTATGCTATTACAACATCTATTAGTGTTGCAGGTTATGCATATAAGTAGATATGTATTCTAAATTGATTGATGTATTGTTGAGTTATTTATTGTTTACTAATGTTGGCAAATGGCTAGATCTATTTGTACATGTAAATAGTAACATATTTGTGTTGCATTATAGTTAAAACTAGAGGAACATATTGACACGGTGTTTCCCAACACCCAGCTTCTACTACGTAACAATTACTGACTACTCAAGTGTTGAGAACACATATTTTAATTGTAATTTATTATTTCAAGCAATGTTACTTTAAACTTCATTTGTACTTAAAACGTTTATAAATATCTTTAATCTTATATGTATTTTTATACTCTATAAGATTCACTAGTCGTGTACTTCAAGGTCTCCTAGAGTGAAGACAAACCTTCCGTTGACCTAATTATCCCTTCCAACCACAATCATAACCTTTTAGAGAGGTTGTTTCTTAGATAATTGTTTCTGAAACAATGTTTGAATGCAACATCGTAGGTATATTAAATAAAATTAGGAACTTAAATCATCATTTTATATTCGAAATGCATATTATTTAGATTTATTTTAAATTTAGAATTATATCATTTATGATTGAAGATGAATGTTGCACAACTGAGGATGTGTCTTCCACACCACAAGACCTAAGAATCCAAGTGAGACGTGCTAAAATTCTTGCAATAGAGGTATAAATTCAATAAGATGCATATAAACTTGATTAGTTTTACATGATTTAAATTTAAAAAAATATAATGTCTTTATTTATCATAGAGGCATGCACAAATGGCAAAGAGAAGAGTATCTCCTCATTTGTTGAGATCCAACACCCCTGGATCTACATCTAGGGTGAAGAGGGGAAATTTATTTAGTGATTCCAAGGATATGAAGAAATATTTATAGATATAATTGTACGGAGATATATGTTGAACTATTTGTAGTGCTAGTGAACAATATGGCATGTTTTGTATGTCTATATGGCCCATGTTGTATGTTCATGAAAATTTTGTATGTTTTTCTGGCATATGATACATATAAATGTGCACATTTGACTTAATTTTCATATTTATGGGTATATAAAATTATAATTTATGTATTTCATTTTAATTTTACTTATCTATTAAATGTTTTTTTCATATTCAACTTAGTGCTTACTTGTTCTAAAAAATACTTGTTATTGAAGAGATTAAGCCATTTGCAAAATCAACAATCTTTAATTCATTTTCAAATCAACAATCAATGTAAAAAGAAAGTGATGTTTAAGAAACTTACACCACATGCCAAATGTTTAATTGAATTTGTAATGAGAATATGGTTCTCACTTGGTAGTTAGTGTATTATTTTTTTTGAAAAAATAAGGGCGGTACTATACATCAAATTGATATAAATTAATTTTACAATGAAAAAAGAAAAATATAGAGGATAATTTATATAAGAAGGGTATTTGTATGTCAAGCAAGCTTATACCTCTTCTTGAAAGTGACTTACAACACACCAAAATTTTATAAGGTCCTTGTCCATGCACCTAATTTAGTGTTTTGGTGTGGACCTACATTGACAATTTAGTTGACTGAGGATCAAATTTATGCAGGAAGGGCGTGGAAATTCAAAGAAACCTTAAACATTCACAAGTTAGGATTTTAGATCAAAATCCACTTGAGGAAAAATTACAATGTTTTAATCAATCTTACACCTCTAATTAAGAGAAGCTACAATACATTAAGAAAGTGTAAGTGACTTGCCAAGCACCCAACTTGGTATTTTGAATGAACTTACATTGACAAGTTAGTTAATATGAAATCAAATTACACTTGGGAAGGGTATGTGTATGCCACACAATCTTATACCTCCATTTGAGAGTGACTTCAACATGCATAGATTTTATAAGTTCCTTTCTAAGCACTTGGTTTGATGTTTTGGAGTGGAGCTACATTAACAATTTAGTTGACTCAAGAACAAATTTACATGGGAAGGGCATGCAAATGACAAAAATTATAAATATTCACAAATAACTAACGAATTCTGATCAAAACCATCTTGGGAATAACATTAAAATGCTGAGAAATCTTACACCTCTACTTGAGAGAGGCTACAATACATCTGAAAATTTTAAGTGACTTATAAAGCACTTAGTTTGGTATTTTGGTGTGGACTCACATTGACAATTTAATTAATCTGAGATTGAATTGCACTAGTGAAGGGTATGTATATGCCCAAAAAATTGCAATTATGCTTGAGAATGACTTAAACATGCCAAAATTTTGTAAGTGCCTTGTCATGCATCTGGTTTGGTGTTTTGTTGTGGACCTACATCGATAATTTAGTTAACTAGAGATTGAATTTGCATGGGAAGGGCATGACAATTCCAAAAAGTCTTAAACATTCATAAGTAATTCAAGACTCGAGATCAAAAACCACTTGTGAATGACATTATAATGCTAAGAAATATTACACCTCTACTTAAAAGGGGCTACAATACATTCAAAAAGTGTAAATGACTTGTTAAACAATTGGTTTAGTAATTTGGTGTGGACTTACATTGACAAGTTATTTAATTCAATATTGAATTGCACTCAAGAAGGGTATGTTCAAGACAAGAAATCTTATACCTTACCTGAGAGTAACTTCAACATGCTAAAGTTTTATAAGTGCCTTTCCAAAAACTTGGTTTAGTGTTTTGGTGTGGACCTACATTCACAATTCAGTTGACTCGAGATCAAATTTACATCGAAAGGGCATGCCAATTGCAAAAACATGTTAAACATCCACAAATAAGTCACGAATCAAGATCAAAACTCGTTTGGGAATGACATTATGATACTAAGCAATCTTACCTATCCACTTAAGAGAGGCTACAATACGTCAAAAAGTGTAAGTGACTTTCCAAACACCTAATTTTGTATTTTGGTGTGTACTTACATTAACAATTTAGTTAATCCTATATTGAATTGCACTCGAGAAGGCTATGTGTATGTCAATCAAGCTTTTATCTCCACTTGAGAGTGACTACAACAAGCCAAAAAAAAATTGACCACTGTAGCTAAGAAGGGCTTATATGGTTGGGCAGCGAAACAATGCCTTCAATAACATCTACCAGCCCACCTGAACATGTGTGATTTGTTAGTTTAGTGCCACAAGGTGTTGACTACAAAATATTGCCATGGAAACCCTAACACTGAATCAAATTGATGATTTTGGCACATTGTGTTTGTTGCCACCACGAGAAAAATTTTGAGAGATGAGAGAAACCAAGAGATAATTATGTATATGGACCCATCACCGAGCTTTAAGTTAAGACAAAATGTTCCCACATGCCACATATTGTGAAACTTGTCAATTAAAGTTTGAAAAAAAAATTCTCTTAGGGATCTTAAGATACATCAACCAACCAAAGTATCTAGGAAGGACCAATATGGTTGGGAAATGAAATAACACCTTTGGTGAAATCTACCAACCCACATGTATGTGTGGGCATTTCCTGTTCATGCTATGAGTTTTCGATTGCAAACTATCACCTTGGACACCCGAACACTAAGTCAAACTAACACTTAATGACATGTTGTGTTTGGTACCACCGTGAGAAAATCATTAAGACTTAGGAGATACCAGGAGGGGAATTTTGGATGGACCTATCATCAAGACGTATGTTTAGGCATGACATTCCTAGGTGTCATAAATTGTGAGTAATTTCATGTCAACATGTGACAATTTATTACTCTCATGGATCTTAAGTGACATCAACCAATGAATGTAGCTAAGAAGGATCAGAATGCTCAGGCATAAAAAATGTCACATATGGTGGTTTCTACCAACCCATCGAGATGAGTGGGCGTTGTCGATTCAGTGTCATGAAGTTATGATTACAAAATATTGCCCTAGACACCCTAACACTAAGTCAAACTAACATTTTTTGGCACATTGATTTATTTTCCACCACAAGAAAACTAACTCAACCTATGATAAATTGTGAGAGGATTTTATAGATGCAACTATCACCAAGTTGTAGGGTCAAATTGGACGTTCCTAGGTTTTATGAATTATGAGAACTTTCTCATCAAATTTTTGACAATTTTGTGTTTTTAGGGATCGTAAGAGACATTGCCCGACTAATGTAACTGAGAAATATCAAGATGGTTGGGAATTAAAACCATGTATCTGATAGTATCTACCAACCCACCCGGATATGTGGAAAATTTTTGATTTAGTGTCATGAGGCTAAGCTTGTAAAATATCACCCTGAACACCCTGACACTTACTCAAACTAATACTTTTACAATTTGTTGAAGTGTTATATCGAGTAGTGAATCCAAAGGATGAAAATTCAATGAGTATTGAATATTTTGATGATTCTCATGCTTTCATCATAATTCATGTAAATGATAGCATCAATGTTCCTAATGTAAATATTGTAAATGGAAATACTTGTGATGTCAATATTTCTTATGTACATGTTTATGATAATGTAATGAAAAAATTATTTAAAAGAACACTAAATTTTATGAGGATGACATAGCTTATTTCCATGTACACCTTAGATCACATCATATTGAAATTGATGTAGTGATATACAACCAGATAATAAAAGTAAGATCTAGATAAGGAATTCATACTTGAGAAAGTACACATCAAACCTTTAATTTATTTCAATCTAGCTTCTAGGGGCTCACATTTTATGATAAGTGTTCAAACTAATACTACCATTGATCAACCTCATATGTATATACCTATGAGTTCTCAAGTTATGCACACAACTAGTATTCTTACTATGGTGTTACTACACATTTCTCCTTCAATTAATATAAGCATTCCAAACAACATACAAATTCATCTATGTGATTTGTACTAAGCCAAAAAGGTTGTGCAAAGGACAAATATATAAGTAATTAAGTTAGGAAAGCCTACTCAAGAGGATTTGTAGATATATGTGATGTTTCTTGGCACTTCAAGAATATCCAAGTACATGATATACTACAAGCTTTGATGTATAAGTTGTATGCAAGAGAATGATTGTGTGCACCATTGTGCCGAAGCATAATGTTTCCTTAGTGCTTTGCCTCAACTCAAGGTGATTCTATGATCTAGGGTGAGAAAATAGGATGGTATGAGCCAACTTAAAGCGCACATAATTTTTTTAGGTCAGCTCTAATATTTAAATATAATACCTTTCCAAAAACATTGTCTTGTAATATAGAGGTTTACCTATGTAAGGATTAATATCAATGTATTTTACACTTTGAAAACAGTCTAAAAACTTTAAAATTTGTCATTTAAGTTATAAATTCGTATAGGAGGCATTAAAAAAAGTTTAAACATATTTATGTGGTTGCACATGGATCATTGTGCCTTGTAAGCCAACTTCTAAAAGAATTTATTTCATGATTTTATTCAAAACAATAAAATGCATTATTTTAAGCATGTTTCTACAAGTCCTACTTAAAATGCATACTTACTATAATTTCAGGATATTGAATCCCAACTCTTACAACTACAACAATGTAACAAGACAAGTCTTGTGATCAGATGTATTGACATGTTACACAACCAATTATATCTTTAGAACCTTATTTACCCATTTCCTACTAGGTTTTTGGAATCTAATATTACATTATACGATGTTAAGGGTGACCCACAACAACATACCAAATCTTTCTATATTGCATGTCTAAATTACATGAGTAACAATAAATTTATAGTCAAGCTCTTTCATGAAGTCTCAAGGATTATTATTTAAACTAATTTTACACCCTACCAATGGGATCTACACATGCTATCAATCCTTTATCCAATATTTTTAAAACTCATTTCAACGTATTTTAACCTCTCTCAAGGAGAGGTTTGAGATTACTTGGCATATAGATGCCTTTCTTAGTAGGGTTCAATCTTGAGTCAACTAACTTGTGAATGAAATTCTATGCCAAAACACTAAACTGGGTGATTGGAGAGTCACTTAGTAATTTTTGATGTATTTTAGCCTCTGAAGCACATGTTTGAGATTTCTTGGCAAAGACATTCCCTTCCTAGGTAGGGTTCAATCTCCAGTCAACTAAATTATGAATGTAAATCCACGCCAAAACATTAAATTGAGTTCTTGGAAAGGTACTTAGTAATTTTTTACGTATTTTAAGCTCTCTAAAGTAGAGGTTTGAGATTGTTTGGCATAGACATGCTCTTCTCAGGTAGGGTTCAATCTCAATTAAACTACCTTGTGAATGTGATTCCATGCCAAACTGGGTTTTTAATGAGTCCCTTCATAACTTGTGACATAGTTTAACTTCTCTCAAGGATAGGTTTTATATTACTTGGCATAGACATACCCTTATAAGGTAGGATTTGTGAGAGTGAACCACGAGTATCAACGGAAACCATGCACATCGAGGTTGTTGCACTCCAACGGAAACGAGAAAATGCTCCAAGTAATTAGCAAGAAAATTAACCTCAGGAAATAAAATAGGCCTACTCATACGCATAGATCAAAAAGAGAAATACATATGGGGATTTTTCTGTAACTCTCATGTCTGGACATGTCACACTCCCATGATGGAGTGAGGAGTTACAATGCTAGGAATAACATGTAACTCATGTATGACAATGACACATATGACAAGTATGACAAATTCTATGACAAAAAATTTCATATGTCATATAACTACCTAATGTATCTATGACTCACCTAAGTGAGATGAATCACCGTGTGTGAGATGGAAAATGTGTTAGGTCCGAGTATTTCATCATTAATTAATTATTGCATATTGAACAATAAACTATAACATAAAACATAATAATTGAATATAACACAACACATAATTTTAATGTGGAAAATCCTGAAGGGTATAAAACCAAAGAAAAAGGTAAGATTTCATTAATTGAGAAACATAATTACAGTCTAGTAATAACCTCCATTGACCTCACTTATCTCCATTTAAAAATCAATTCACAAACATGAATTTTGATCAATAATATCACTTGACCCCGCAGGTTAATTTAAATAGTTTAAATGGGCGTGACTTCTCATGAAACACCCCAACTATTAATTAATTGATTTATAAAAATAAATTTAACCATAAACACGTAGTTTATATTACATAATTTAAAACATATAATACTCTAAATTATTTAATCATAAAATATATTTTAATTACAAGAACACTTAATATTAAATGTTCTATCACTCCCCCTTAATATTAAGTGGGGAACATATGCCAAAGTTACTTGTTTATACAATAGAATTTACAAATCCATAAACCACAATTAAGGTTTAGGCTAGCATATCACTTTTGAAAGATTTATACACCTTCATCGTGTTAAACTTACCTTTTGGTACAAAAAGATTTGGAATCCATAAATCAAAAGTTATGATTTATGAAACTACATCTCACTGTTTCTCATGGAAAATCTATACAAGCATCTCTAGGAGCCTTTTATAAAGTAAGGACCTCCTTTAGAACATGATGCAACATTACTTGACTACACTATAAACTTGAGTTATCAGTTCACTAAGATCATAAAAATATCTTTTACAATGCTTTACATCGGAGAAAAAGTATAGAGGAGAAGGAGAAAACACATAGTTGGCCATTAGGAGGTGGCATTTCCATGCACACTCCCCCTCAATGGAAACTTTAAAAAGCCAAGCATTGCACGAACTTATAGAAATTTACAACACACAATGGTTTCATAAACATATTTGCAACTTGATCTTCAGTTAGGCAGTACTTGAGATCTAAATCACCATAAAGCACTTTCTCTCAAATTGGATTATTAACAAGATAAATACAACTCTGACTATCACACACAAGAGGAGTACTTACTTTAACTTCCATGTGAATCTCTTCCAAAAACCACTTTAGATGAATGAATTCTTTCGTTGCTTCCTAAATCAACCATTTCAAAGTAGTGTTTCAATTTAGCTTTAATTTTGAAAATCAAACTATTAGAATTGCTAGTAATAAGCAAATCATCAACATACAATAAAATAAGAATAATATAATTATCTTCAATTTTCACAAACAAATCATTATCAGAAGAATAGTTAGTAAAACTAACATCTTTGGAAAAACTATTTATTTTTGCATACCAAGCTCTAGGAGCTTGTTTTAGACCATATAGATATTATTCAGCTTACACACATACAATTCTTTTCTAGATTCCTCAAAACCTTTAGATTGAGACATGTAAATTTCTTCTTTTAATTCACCATTAAGAAATGCATTCTTAACATCCATCTGGTGGATTTCCCAACCATATTGATCCGCGAAGGCAACAAGAATCCTAATTATGCTCATTTTTGTAACTGGTGCAAAGGTTTCTACGTAGTTGATACCGAGTTTTTGAGTAAACCCTCGAGCTACCAACCTGGATTTGAACTTATCAACACTACCATCAGCTTTATATTTGATTTTGTAAGGCCATATAGAGCCAACTATACTACATTTTTTAAGAGGAGGCTACGTTTTTCAAGAGGAGGGACAAGATCCCAAGTCTAATTTTTTATTAGGGTAGAATATTCATATTTCATAGCTTCTATCCATCTTTCTTTGTGATATTCCTCTTCAAAAGATTGGAGTTTTAGCTCTTAAATAGTCATTAAGGCATGATATGTATGATGGCTTCCAGTCATTTTAAGGACGTTTTCAGGATTAGATTCTTGAAGAAGAGATTGAGCCCATTTAGGTCTTTTCATTATGGAAGATACATGAAGAGACTATTTTCCAACTACATGTTCATTAATAACATCTACTTGATCATCATAATAATCATTAGGCTCATCGTGTACAATAGAAACATGAGAAAATGAAGAAGAACAAAAGGTTTTTTCTAATATTTTAACATCCACGTTCTCTATAACTTCACGTTTTGAAGGATCATAGATCCTAAGACCTTAAGTTTTACCTCCATAGCCTACAAAGATACATGGATATGAGGTTTGATCTAACTTCTTCCTATTTGATTTAGGAATGAAGATAGAGGATAGGCTACCAAAGATTCTCAGGTGAGACACACTAGGTTTCTGAAAAAGAGTTTTAGGAAGTCCCTTTTTCATTTTTCAAGTGAATATTTGAGTCGTATTTTCGGTGTTTTTTGACCTCTTCCATGCCGAAATAAACCTAACAAAAAAATACTTGCACAGAATATATTAATTTGACTATAAAATTCACATATTCAATTGAAATGTAAACGATTTGTTTTTAGTTTTTGAAAAAAAAAATCTCACCTAGTTGACGTAAAGACGAGTGCAATACTTCTTATTTTTTTAAAACAATGAATTTTTAATTATCAACACAGTAATTTTTTTTAATATTCAAAAAAGAATTTAAATTTTTCTAATATTAAATAAATAATAAAATATTTCTAAAAAATAATAATTTTTGATAAAAAATACACTATAATAAAAAAATTTGTTCAGGGACTAAGCTCCTTAGTTAGATTGAGCTTATATCAACTCGGTTGAGCTCTTCAAACAACCTTACTAAACTCGGTGATCTATTCAACCAGCAGAGCCCATGGGAAGGGGCTAAGCGCATAACAAACTCACCGTCCACTCATCAATGTGGCTGAGCTGCCTCAAACCCAACTCGCCAACAGCCTTTGCAGATCTCGGTGGTCTGTTGTTTCCAAACAAAAAAACAACGGATTGCATGGTCATAGCCATAACTCACATTATTATCACTTTGGCTTATAAATCCTAAAACAATTCATTACACCCCACATGTGGAATAAAAATCCAACACAAAATAAATAAATTCAAACAAGTTTTAAAAATTGGAGGTTTTAGGCGAAGACACTTGTTATAACCTACCGGCTTTATGTGGAGGCCTTGGTGTGAGCGAAGGGGGATAAGTGGAGCAGATCGTATTAAAACCATTCACATATACATATTTGACCAAGCATACACGTACAAGTGGTTAGTAATTATAAGTTATGTTTTAATGTTTTTAGACTTAGGTGAGGGGTAAGAACATTAACCAACCCACTGCCATGTAAATAATTATACCAAGCAGCCCTTTGACCTAAATAATAAGAAAGCGGTTAGGTTGTTATTTTGTATAGGTTAGGGATTATATATAGGACACATACATAAAGTTTATATTATATAGCATATATAATATAAAACATATATTTTTAAGTTTGCAATAGACATTTAGAAGGGGTCTGGACATAGCATAGATTAGGGTATGGGTTTATAATATAAATTTTTATAGAGATGTCCCAACTTAAAAAATAGGAGGGGGTCATAGGTTAGACATGGGATTTGAATAACTTATTCCAACACAAATCCAACCAATATTTTTTCCTTGCCAATAGAAAAAATTGTAATCCTATATTTGTGGAAGCTTGTCTCCATCCTAGGAAACCTTCCAATTAACCCTCAGAGACTTGATTTCCTACACACTTTGAAAACATAACAAAAAAACTAAAATCACAAAATTATTCAACCAAATAAACCTTACCTATGTATGCGGAGTGGGCCCGGAGAATGATTTTCCACCATAGAGCAAACTTTACACAATATTTTACATGAGAAGAAATGTGAGAGAGTGTTTTCAATGAAATGGAGGGGGGGCATATTTTTTCGACCAATTGTAACCACCCACCAACTGTTGAAACCATTGGTTTGGATTATTTAATTAAATTAAAATATTAAAATCATACTCTGGTACCATGTGAGGTCCGAGTGTTTAATCATTAATTAATTATTTCATAGCATAATAAACTATAACATAAAACATAAGAATTAAATATAACACAACATAAAATTTTAACGTGGAAAACCTAGAAGGGTAAAAAACCACGGACAAAGGTATGATTTCATTAATTGAGAAACATAATTACAGTCCAGTAATAACCTCCATTCACCTCACTTCTCTTCATGTAAAAATCAATTCACCCATGTTAATTTTGATCAATAGTATCACCCGACCCCGATGATCAATTTAAATAGTTTAAACGGGTGTGACTTCTCGCAAAGCACCCCAACTATTAATTAATTGATTTATAAAAATCAATTTAGCCATAAACACATAGTTTATATTAAATAATTTAAAATATAAAATATTCTAAATTATTTAACTATAAACTATATTTTATTTACAAGAACAATTAATATTAAATGTTCTAACAAAATTCCCTATAGCTAAATAAAAGTCAAAAAATATATCTCACACCAGTACCCCCTTAATCAAAGCTTAGGTAGAGGTATGGCAACCCAGAAAAAGAAATATGAACTCCCCTAGACAACTAAGAAAGATGAATCACATGGGTCCTGGACAACTAAAGGCCTGAATGAGATACCTATGTATAGAACTGTAATATTTTTAGAAAAAGAAGAAGAAGGAGAAGAGTTACTAAAAAGCATGAAGAAGTATGAGTGGCTGCATAGTGGACCTCACCCCAAGAAGGGAGTGTAAGTGAAGGAACTTGGTTTCAATGAAGGGCTTGGTAAAGATGTCTGCAACCTAATCTCTGAAGTCTAATAGCTACTAAAAATCAATGATGTATCTATGGATCAACTCCTGAATGAAGTGCATGTGTATCTCAATTTGCTTTGTCCATGTTGATGCTGAACTGGATTTTGGTAAATGGAGATAATGCTTAAGTTGTCACAATAGATGATGGTAGGACTTCCAAAAGTGAATATTAAAACTCTATCACAATCCTCATGTAACCAAATTTTTTTTGTGTGGCAGCGTTGATGTTCTCCCCTTGTATTCTACCTTTGTACAAGATATATAATCAATCATTCTATGCTTCTTGCTTGACCAACTGATAAGACTCCAAATCAAGAGAAAATTTGTAGTCAGAGGTAGAATTCTGATGATCAAGATCATCATGACCCAATCAGGAATTTTTGTATCCAACTAAATCAATATCTATCCCTCCTAAGTAATGAATGCCATCGAGTGTGATGTGCCATGAACATAGTGAAGGATCCACTTAGTTGCTTTCCAATGTAGCTCATGAGGATCCAACATAAATCTAGACACGATGCCAACAACAAATGAAAGATCCAGTATGAGTGTGAGTTAGGTAGATCAAGCTCCCCACCAACTGGTGATAAAGGGTACTATCGACTAAGGGAGTGGAGAAATCAGCAACTAACTTAACCCTAGAAAGGAAGGGAGTTAGAGATGGCTTACAATCAGACATGTGAAATCTGACTAGTAAATCAAGGGCGTACTTAGGTTGAGGAATCATAATTCCTAAGTCAGATTGGGTAATCTATATCTCAAGGAAGTAGTGAAGTAAACCCAAGTAAATCATGGAGAACTTGTTGGCTAAATGAAGTCTTCACATAATCAATGATTAAGGAAGAGCTACCCATAATCAATAATTCATCAACATACAAAATGAGGATAAGGCATGGACTCATCTTGCCAAAAAATGTAAACATTTGGGTCAGAGTGACACCTAGTGAACCCTGATGCAAGAAGAAAGGAGTCCATTTTGGCATACCAAGCCCGATGGGCTTATTTAAGGCCATAGAGAGACTTCTTTAAGTCTACAAATGAGGGAGGAATCTTAGACATAACCCATGGAGGTTGTTCCATATAGATTTCTTCCTCTAGGTCCCATGAAGGAAGGAACTCTTAACGTCCATTTGATGGACTTCCATCTATTAGTGGAAGTATGGAAGGGTCAGTCGAATAGAAGTCATCTTTGTAATGGGAGAAAAGGTCTCTGAATAATCAACCCCAACAACCTGGGAGAAACCCTTAGCTACGAGTCACACTTTATACTTTTTGATGTTCCCATCGGAACCATACTTTGTTAGGTATACCCACTTACACCGAACCATTTTTCTTCCTTTAGGAAGAGGGGTGAGATCCCAAGTATTGTTCTTCATGAGAGAGGAATACTCCTCATCCATGGAAGAATCCCACTCAGGAATCCCAGTAGCCTCCGAAAATATTGAGGGTAGGAAGTGGAGGTGAAGAAGGTGTGGGTCCAACAAAATCTAAATGAGTTTTTCTCTCATCTGAAGGATCCCCTATCCAATCTCAAGCACTCTGTAAGGTCTTCCTAGCCCAAAAGAGGACCAAAGGAGATTCAGGCTCAAAATCTATAGATTCTCTCACTCGAGTGAGAGGGGACATAGTCCTCATCATCACTACTCTAGAATTAGAAGATTCTAATCAGCATGAGGAGGAGGAGGAGCAGGAGGATCAGAGTGGGAGGATCAAAAAATCATCATTAGAAGAATCTAAATCAAAGTTCAGAGAGGGAAAAAGGACCTCAATGGGTGGAGAAGTGGAAGTAGAAGATGACTCATCAAACTTCACACTTCTCTCAATATAAAGTATGATGAGTAGGTGGGGTTCAATAATTCTATATCCCTTCATGCCATCAAGATACCCAACAAAGATACAAGGTTTGGATTGTGGTTCCAAGGCCTTGCATCTCTTTTTGGGAATCTAAGCCATAACAATTGATCCAAAGACAAGAAAGTTCTCAACATCATGTTTATGTCCATACCAAGCCTCAAAGGGTTTCATCCCTTTTACTACTTTATGTGGAATGTGGTTCTGAATGTAACAAACATAATTCATGGCTTTCACCCAATACATGTAGAGGAAGGATTTAGAATGAACCATGCAAGTGGCCATCTCCTTAAGTGTTATGTTCTTTCTTTTCTGTAACTCCATTTTGCAAAGGGATGTAAGCAATTGTACACGTTGCAAAGTAATCCCTTTGGAGGTGTAGAAATCATCAAACCTATTACTCACATACTCACCTCCATTGTCAGTTCGAAGAACCTTGATAGACCTTTCTACTTGTTTCTCAGCAAGAGCCTTGAAGTCTCAAAAGTGATTGAAAAATTTAGATTTCTAGTTTGAGAAAGTAAACCCACATATAATGTGAAAATTCATCAATGAAGGTAAGTATATAAAGAGATCTAGTGAAGGAAGGATATGGAAAGGGCCAGAAATTTCACTATGAACAAGATCTAAGGGATGAGAAGCTCTCTAGGATTTTCCCTTGCCAAAAATTTCTTCAGGTGCTTCCTAAGGGCACAACCCTCACAAAGACCCTTAGAAAATTTGACTCAAGGAAACCCTGTTGATCATCTCATGTTGGCTCAATTGTTCAAGGTAATGATAGTTTAAATGACCAAAAAGCTCATGTCATAGCTTACTAACCTCATCAATGTGAGTAAGAAAGGCAGTGGGTGAAGAATCTAAGTAAAGTGGGAAAAGGTGTACAATCGAGACTGGTGATCCACCTTTCCCTCATCCATTGTAGTCTCACTGTGAAGCTCATAATGATCATCGAGTTAGGATTAAATTCCATTCGCATTCCTTCACCAATATGAGTGATTTGGTAAACTGATAGGAGATTGGTAGAGAGATTCAGGAACACTTAAAACATTGTTAAAGGTTCCACCATCTACTTCTACCGATCCACTACCAGCAACTGACACAAAGTGTCATCACCCAAAGTGATTTGGGACATACCACATGGTTCAATGTTAGAAAAAATCAACATGTGAAGAACCCATGTGGTGTGAGGCACCAAAATCTATGACCCATGTCAATGAAGGAGAAACTCTACTATAAGGGCCTTTCCTTTCTTCTTCTCATATTTGGATTCCTTTACTTTGGAAGACTCAGGTTTCAGAGCATTTTTCTTGATAGACTCAGGAACACCTATATTATTTTTCTCAAGTAAATGAGTTAGGTGGTCAATTTATTTTCTCATGCATTGATTTTCTTCATGTCCTGACTTCTTCAATAGGAACACTTACACTTTTCCTTCTTTGGTTTTGCCTCAGAAGTAGAAGTGCATTTGTGTTGGGTTTGGTTTGGGTGGTCTTAGCTTCTTTCTTAGGTTGGTCCTTTTTCTATTTCTTCTTTTCATTTTTCTTTTCCTTTCCTTTACAAGTACTTGCTACTAGGGCATGTGACTTGGACTTGATTTCTCCCATTTGAATCAACTTGTCCTGTTCTCAAATGAGTTGGGATGAAAATTTGTCAAATGAGGGCATCTTCCAAGTAGTCCCTAAAGCTTATTTCATGGCGTGAAAGGTAGAAATGAAGAAAGTATTTGGGGCCAAGCTTAGAGAGAATGGATAAGATCAGTTGGGAATCCTTTTTTCAACTCCACATTCTTTCAACAACAATCTAGTGTGAAATTGTTTTGAGAAGAAGGCTGTAGGTTATCAAAGTTACTAGGAGTTAATCCTAGCAATTTCAGTTCTCCAACTCATGGGCTCTCATGTCATCTTGTTTTCCAAACATATCGTCAAGAGTTTTCTAGTATCCATCAGGTGTTGTGGAAGACTCAATGTGGAAGAGAAAGTGAGGAGAAAAGACATACAAAGAAAACCTAAGGCTTCATCACATCGGTTGAACCACCTATATTTCTTGGTTCAGTTGTTGATTCTTTCTCCACTCCCATAGTGATGCGGTACAACCCTTTACCCCATAGTCTTATAATCATATTATATTTCCATTCAAATAAGTTAAACGATGTGAGCAAAGGAACAACACTATAATCCATCATGAGGAGAGAGAAAGCAAGAATGCAGAAAGAAAGGAAACACACACACACCCAAAACAATATTTTCACCCCTTATTTGCGGTACTTTATAGTTTAGTGCGTTGATTACAATCAGATGCATTCATGCAACATGAAATAGTTGGCCACTCACCTTACAATTGGTGTAAAAAAGTACAAGTGTGGAGACCACAATAAGTTTCAAGCATTTGTAGCAAATCGACATCGTAACAAGCACAAAAAAGGCGAAAACAAGAAAGAAGGGAAAAAACAAAGTTATGTGTGAGAAATAACATCTCACGTCACTTTGGAGCTCCCTTTCTATAAGGTTGTGGTAGACACACTCACTAACCTGCAAGCAATAATAAGAGCTCGAATACAATAAAAAATGACTCTTGAAAGAGCCAATAACCTCCGAAACATTAAAAAAGCCTCCAAAAATGACAATCACCTTCACAAGAACACATTACAAAAAACACCCAATAATGTTAAATTTAAATTTTTCCCAATTACTTTAGTTAATCAAAAATTATTATAAAAAAAAGGGTACTTAATTAATTGAATTGGCTTTACCCTAAACAATTAGATGACCTAATTAATTAATAAAAAACCTTATTACTCATAAACCTGATACTAGTTTAATAAAATAACTAAGTTTAAAAGTTTATAACCTAAGGTTAAAAAATTTGTAAATGGAGATCTTTAATTAAAATGGGATTGATTAAAAGGGAGGGAAAAAGATTTCAAATTCAAAAATTGAATTGGTCGACGTGGGTATCAAGTGAGCACGAGGGCAGGTGGGTGAGGCAAGTTGATCCAATGCATACAAGCGTAGGATCGATTCGGGTTTAGCTCGGTTGGTCGAGCTAAGGTAAAGACAAGTCAGGGTTTTGAAGAAGATAGGGGAATCCTGAGGAGGTCTAGTAGGAATACAAAGACAAGACAAAGTTGAGCCTTCAAGCTGAGAGCACGAGCATAGGGGTAAGATTAGCATGGAGCCAAGCCACACTTTGACAGATAAGAGCAACTTAAGGAGTCATGTCTGGAGAGCCCGGGTTGGCACGGGAGAAGCCCGAGCTTGGGATAACTCAGATGTAGGGTGGCATGGGCATGGTGAGAGGGAGAAAAATGAGTCACAATAGTAGTGAGATCAACAAGCTTTGAGAAAGGCTCAGCCAACGAGAAAATGGAGCTCATGTAAGAGCCAAGCCAAGGAAGCTCGGTGTGAAGTTGGGAGGAGTCACGTGCTCGATGAAATCACAACAGGAGACATGGATCTCGGGTAAGACCCAAGTTAGATTAGAGCTCATTGGAAGCTCTCCTAGGTAAGAGGAGGGGTCAAGCCTGAGGTGGCTCAGATCAAGATAGGTAAAGAGCTCAAGGAGCTCGGTTTGGAGCTCAATACAGAGCTGATATGGAGTTACTGAGTTGGGTGGGGACCCAAGGAGCTAAAGGAAAGCTAAGGGTTTGAGGATTTGGGCAGGAAGACAGGGAGGAGGAAAGAAGGATTTTGAAAGGAATAAAAAAATTTCAGGACTGAACTTGATGAAAACAACCAAACCAAATCCAAGACAAACAAAATACCTCCAAATCTGGTTTCTACCAAAGTTAGCTATGAATATCCAGTTTTAGATGGAAAACACCTATCGACACAAGCACCAAAGCAAACACCAAAAACCATCAAACTCCAAAAAATAAGATTAACTTGGATTAGTACCAAAATGCACAATATAATAATGGATTAATGAAACGTTCACAAGAAGATAATAACTCACGAAACTGGAAGTAATTAGCAACGAACCAACATGAGTAACATGTTTACCGAAACAATAAGCTCTGATACCATGTGAGAGTGAACCACGAGGATCAACAGAACCTGTGCACATCAAAGTTGTTACACTCCAATGGAAATGAGAAAATGGTCCAAGTAATCAACATGAAAATTAACCACAAGCAAATTGTTCATGCAAAAAGAATAGGTCTACTCATACTTCGTGGATCAAAAAGAGAAGTACATGTGGGGAGTGATGTGTAACTCTCATGTATAGACATGTCATACTCCCACGATGGAGTGAGGAGTTACAATTCTAGGAATAACATGTAACTCCATATGAAAATGAAACATATGACAAGTATGATAGATTCTATGACAAAAAATTTCATATGTCATATAAATCCCTAATAGACCTATGACTCACCTAAGTGAGATAACTCACCATGTGTGAGGTGGAAAATGCCCCATAACTAAATAAAAGGCAAAAAATGCACCTCACACCAACAGGGTGCAATCTCAAGTCAAGTAACTTGTGAACGTAAGTCAACACCAAATCAAGTGATTGACAAGTCACGTACTAATTTATGATGTATTTTAACTTTTTTCAAGCACAGGTTTGAGATTTTTTGGCATAGACATGCCCTTCCTGGGTAGGATTCAATCTCAATCCAACTAACTTATGACTATAAGCTCATGCCAAAACAACAAACCGGGTGATTAAAGACTCACTAATTTTTTACATATATTAACCTCTCTCAACTAGAGGTTTGATATTGGTTGGCATAGACACGCTCTTCCTGGGTAGGGTTCAATCTTGAATCAACTAAATTTTGAATATAATTCCATGCCAAAACACTAAACCTAGTGTTTGGTGAGTCACTTCCTAATTTTTTATGTATTTTAACCTCTTTTGAATAGAGGTTTGAGATTGCTTGACATAAATACGCCCTTCCCAAGAAGGGTTCAATCTCAAGTCGACAAACTTGTGAATGTAATTCCATGCCAAAACACCAAACCAAGTGATTGGTGACTCACTAATTTTTGACGTATTTTAACCTCTCTCAAGTAGAGGTTTGATATTTTTGGCATAGGCATTCCCTTCCTGGGTATGATACCAATTTCTTTACGAAAATGAACATTACATTAATAAAACAACAAAAATTCAAATACACTTAAGTTAACCTTACTAGTTCATATCATAAAAATATTTCAAAACTAACCTTTCTAAGTCATTCCAATAAACCTTATAGATCAACTATCACTTTAAGAGTTGCAAGCATCATTTCTTAATCGGCTTCGTGAACTTTCCATAAATATTTGTTGTAAGGTTTTCCACGAAGTTTAATCAACTTAATATTTGTAGCAATAAATAAATTTGAATAGTGAAGTATCCTCATATGGGTTTTAAAGTCTTAAAACAATTATTGATGTACATTTTTATGAGGGTATCTTTAAAGCCAAAGTTTAAGTGACAACCACACATTCAGTAGGATAAATTAGGTTTTCTCCACTTGTGGCAATTGTAGTTAAATTATTTTTTAAATCTACACATCGAAAAATATAGTAATATGTACCCTTTTCATTTCCTTCATATGAAACAACTACAAAAAATTGCTTTGCATTCAAATTGATACCACATTGTTAGTACATTTACAAAAAACTCGTATATTTGTAATATTTAAAGCAAAGATTGTATTATAAATTTTTTACATGGATCCAAAAGATTTGAGATGTGCTAAAATTAGTTGACAATGTCATTTCATTATCCCTTAATGTTTTTGTTAACCGGTTTGTCTCTATAGGCGTAAGGGCCCTCCAATACCATTTGTTAACCCATTCTTTTGATTAACACCCATTCTAATCAAAATTGATACAAGTTCAACAACAACATGACATGATCCTAGTATAAATAGTCTAAGAACTAGAAGCAAAGATTTGAAATGAGTGGAAGTTGTTTGATCCAATTAATGTGCTACAATATTATACATTTCCTTATTTTCTTCCTTCACTAGCCAGAAGAATATTTTCACATGAGAATATTTTTCTCATCCATGTGACAATTTTTTTACTACAACAATCTACAATAGTTGTAGCATAAATTAATTTAGTGCCATTATTGTACTTCAACTCCTCTCTTTTCAAGGACCTTTTTACACATGCTATCGCACCATCATGATCCCCTTTTTCATTCTCAACTTCAAAGAAACTCCAAAATTTTTGAACTTCAATCTTCGCATGCATCTTTCTCAACCAATAGAACATGTGGGAATTATCAAATGAAGTTGCACAATTGTCAGGACCAAACATAGTGTTGATTGAACATGATATGTTTGGCATTCAAATTCTCGTAAAACATCTCAAAAAAAACTTGGAAAAACTTTGGGGAATGTGAGTTGTCATTACTAATATAAAATTCGTACTCCCTCAAAATCTTTCTGCTATCATCTGCGCTATCAGGCGCATATCTAAATGTAATATGCACAAAAATATAAACTTGAATTAAATTATAGTACTAGGAGTGAACCTGATTTTTTGGTTATAGTGTATATTTTTTTAGCAAAATATAGAACTGAAATAATGGTCCCAATTGGGAGTTTGTCCCCACATATCCTGAATTTCCCATCCAAAAATTGAGATCGATGTGCGTCTTACATAGTAGTAAATAATGTTCTTAAATTCTACTGTCAAATCAAATACATTTACTTAGGTTGTAACCAACTCATATCTTGATGACTCTTGTCCATCTTTTAATGTATAATTTACAGATTTGTACTTTTTAAAATCAACCAATTGCTTTTCAAACCGTGTGTATTTTCTTCATGTAGACAACCACTCCAATGCAACAAGTTACCACAACTAATACATGTTTCATCTAAATATTTTTAGGCAAATTGCCTATCGAGTCTTTTACATAAAATACTTGAGACTAATTATCTTATATATTTTGGTCAAGAAGGTACCCTACATTCTTACATAATATTGTAAGTATGTAAAGTATAACGTATATAACAAATAACATAAAAATGCATATAAAATATGATATGTATTTTACAAGAATAAATGTTATGTGTTTGGTTTATTTTGGCATAAAACGACTTGCACATCTCAAATAACCTTTGGTTAATCCTCAATTAATCCTTATATTGTTCAAGAAACTTATTATAGAATTCTATTTTGGTTGTTTCTAAGAATTGTTTTGGATGTGGCTCATGAATTTCTAAACTCGTTCTTCTTCTTGATACATCTTTAAGATTTGGTGAAACTCTTGTGTCTCATGCCAAAAAAAATCAATCAAATGTCTTGTTGCTTCTACGAATACCTCTCTTTTCGTTGTATTCTACCACTAAATGTCCAACATTGTGTCATTAAAGGATCATCTAATCTTGTTCTTCTTCCTACCGTTGTATATAACATTTTCTTATTGGATATCAAGGTTGTAAGTGTTTCACTTACAAATCGATGTGTGTTTGTTGCCTTACTAATAATAGCCTCGGTTAATATTCATCTTGCAACATTATTATCTTTATTTTGACTATTTTTACCTATTGAATTACATGCTTCACTTAGATTCTTTATGAATGCATTGTTTTTTCCTTCTAATTTGCTTGTTCTCAACCCTAAACTATGCATCACATGCCTCATTTTAATTATATTCATTATTTCAAAAAATAATTGGCTTCGTTTTGTATGTGCTTTATTCTCAAATGCATAGTTCAATAATTGTTTATCATGACGTCTAATTGTATGTTTTGACATTTTATCTTCCATGGGTTTTAATATCTTCTCATCTATTTCAATCAAATATCTTGGTGTCTGTCCTATTATCTTAAATAGAAGGGTGGGCCTAGATAAGACATCGTTTCTTATGTGTTGGTGTTATTTCTTAAACCACACGAGGGGGATGTGTGTCTAATTTAACATCTAACTCTATGGGGATAGTAATTTCTCTTCATTTGGAATGGGTTAAAATGAGATAATTATGTGATCATGTTCACTATTATCATACAAATTCATTGTATCAACATACTCCAAAACTTCATTACTGATGGATGTTTAATTATATCATTTTCCCATGTGTTTCACATTCATTCATTACCATGTCCTACATATTCACTTTCATCATTTGACTATTTTATTGAATTAGACATGTCATTTTCAATCAAAACATTATTTTATTTGAAATAAGTATTTTGACCTTCATTAAAAGTTTTTTTCATTGCTCTCTTAAGTGTTTGTCTTTTTTTTAATTTTTCTCTTTGAACTTCAAGTTCTTCATTTGTTTTCTCTTTAATTGGTCTTCGACAGCAACTACAAGACCCCAGGGTCGATCTTTATGCGTTGTAATTATATGAGGATAAAAAATTTAACAAAAATGATCAATTTTGATGTTTGAGATAAGACAAAATGAATTCAAATGGTTATCATGTGCAAAGTCAGTTCAAAACTTGTAAAGTGCAAAATTTTCTATGAAGGTGGTAAAGGAAATTTGAATTTTATGATTTTGTTATAATGTTATAAAGGGTGTACGTCCTTTACAAAAGCATGCATGCCCTTTGCAGATATAGTTGTAGATGTGGAAGGTGAATGGGAAAAGAAGTAGTTGTAATTATTTTTAAAAACATTTAATGTTATTCCTTCTTGAACAAACATGGATTTTGGCCAGAGAATCTGAACCTCAGATTTGGACTTACATTTAATTAGCCAAGAAGGATTTTGGAGGATTTTGAACATTTATTTAGCTTTCTAGGCACAAGATATTTGTAATAGTTATGTATTTTAAAAATATGTATATAGGTTTATAGATGGAAGAATCTAGTTTTTGAAAAAAAAAAAATTAATATCAAATTATTATTTTCAATTACTACTAAATTTCTACATAATGTAACTCAATATGGTTGATTCATAATGTTTCCACTAGTTTGATAACTTTCTGACTATCAACCAATAGATTACAAAACTTATATTTGAACAATCTACTCATTGTTGACTAATGTTTAGAAAAAAAGAAAAATTAAATATATGCATTTAAGCTCAAAAAGTTGTGCTTGTACACTTATGTTTTCTTTTTTCCAACATTCTTGACTTGTAAAATCATTTAAAATTGTTATATTAATTAGAAAATTATGAAAAAATATTATCAACATTTTATGAATCTTTATATGAAATTTCATTTAAAAATTAATTTCTTTGCTCTTAAAAGGTGTGCCCGTACAAATGTATTTTTGTTATGTTTTCACAAAAAATTACTATGTCATTGTTAGAAATGAGTAAATTTCACATACTCATCTCATATTAGTAATTTCATTAATAGTACACGTGGGTGTTCGCATCTTTATTTCTCAATTATCAATTTATAGAGTGTAACAATGACAAAGAGAATGAAATGAAAGGGCCAATTTTACCTCTTTATGTCATGGTGGAAGCAATAAAATATATCAAAGTTGGTGAAGAGCTTCTGATTAATTATAATTTTAAAGGAAAAAGAACACCAATGAGATTGTGGAATAAAATGTTGACAATGATGATTGACATGTGTGTGTGTGTACATACAAGTTTTTAAAACCCAATTTTTGTCACAATTGAGTTTTCTATAGTGTTTTGAAAATTATAATGTTATATTGTTTATGTTATGTAAAATGTTGTTTCTTTCGTAGTATATGATTTTTAAAAAATTAAAGAATGTGACAATATTTTTCTAATTATGCGTATATAAATTTGATGAACACTGATTTTTTTAGAAAATTCAAAAACAAATTGTGTTTTAAGACATCATTATCTTTACATTATGATGAGGATCCTCTTCCATCCCCTTGCACCACCTTCAGTGTCACCTTCAATGTCATCTCCACCATCACTACATGTATCACTACAACAACTTCATAGAAGATCAAGTGAAACAACATATGATAATGTTCAACCATCTTCCGCCAATCCTTCGAGACATACATTTACAAGGGTGTTCACTTGTACCTTCTATGTCGCCTATATATGTTTCGGATCCTTTAGAGCAATGTACCTCTAAACCAAGACAATCATGGTATGAGTTTTGTAAAAAATTAAGGAATACCACCACCCTCCACCTTAGAGAAATCGATGTCTTTATAATACTATTATATAAAATGAAGGATAAAAATGTAAGAATTTCACCATGTTAGTTGTTACCCACTGGTTATAATATGTCAATGTTATTGTTTTCATGACTATAAATATATATAGATGTCTTACTTTTTTCCTACTTTGAATATAGTATGTTGTCTAGTTGTTATTTGCGTCTTTTAAAATACAAATATGGTCTACGATCATAATACAATGGTAATTTTATAACATGGTGATTGATTAAAATTTTAATATATATTGCAATTGATACAGGTATCAAAACTAATGCACACAAGGGGTATAAACCCAGAGTCTCAAAAGGGTTGTTGCAACTCATCGTTTGGGCCAACATAACCTAGAAGAGGCCCTTAATAAATTTTTGTAAGCTCTATATAAACTATATTTTATAGAGTTATGTTATTGTGTTTTGATCAATTTTTAATAAAAATATTTATATATGTAATTTTATCATATATTTGTATTCACATGAAGAGTGTTATAAGAAGCGCGCACAAACAAAGAAAGTGTGACATTGAAAGACTTAGGATGGAATATCAATCAGTGGTCCAAGATAATAGTGTGTCAGTAAGACGTGTAGTGTTAATTTTTTGTACACACAAACTATAAAATTTAAATTAAATACTTTAAAAAATTTATCAGTAAGTTTGTCAAGGTAAAACATTGGAAGGATGAAGAGGTTGTTGAGAAGGACGAGGATGATGAGGACAATGAGTATGATGAAGAGGATGATGAGGATGAAGAGGAGGATCAAGTTAAGAGTAGGAAGATTGTGAGGATCATGGGAAGAGAACGAGACTAATCATTACGATATTTAGGATGTAATTTTACATCTATTTATTTTATTATTTGGTAGGGGGTGTTAGTTCTCCCTCGGATTACACTATTATATATTATCGTAAAATACAATTTGAATTCAAACATTGTCTTCTTATTATTAATAATAATATTTGGATATTTTACAAATTCTCAATGTACAATTTCTCAGTGACAATATAATGTAAATAATATTTTAGTATATAATGCTTAATTGTTGTAAATAAGTAAAAAAATGCAATACAATTATTCATACTTATACCATTTGTAATTATGATTAATTTTATTTCATTTTTTTTAAAGTATCAAACGAGTTTTGCATCACATTTGTGCCACCCCTCAATGTTAATGTTGTCGGTCTTGCATTGTTATAAGGGGTAGACACATCATTTATATTATTTACAGCACTCCACATTCTTCTAAACTGTTAGTATTGTCTCCTAATACTATTCATGTACAATTTTGGAAAGTGTCGGTAAGGAATAATCTAATTGCATGAATTATTTGTTAACTTCAAGGCTCCAAAATCCTTGCTTAATGTTCCTAAAATACGCATAGACCTCTAGGAAAGAATATTCTTCCTTGAAACAATAATAATGGAACACCATTTTGAAAGAATACAATAAAAATGGGGTATTTTTTTACAGGTTTGTAATATCCCTCAATTATTAACAGGCATGTTGGTGTGAACAATTTTTTAAAGTTTACACACAAAGTATAATGCAAGTCAACACGCGGTCCATTATGATGTAAATACCCAACAATAATCACTTTCAATGACTTAATCATTGCTACACAATAAATGCTCGGTGTCCTTCAAATTTCCTTAAGTTCTTAAATGTTACTATGAATGCTTGTACTTACTTTAAGCACAAATAAACTCTTCTATCAATTGATCATTCCTTTGTACTTCATGTCATAAATGCACTAATGCATTTATGTATATACATACTTCTTTATTAGTGTCATTAATTAACCATACACTATTGTCTGCGAATAAGATGCACTTGTAATATTTAATCTTAATATAATATATGGATAATTCACTTGGTGGTACACACTTATCCACGTCTATTTATACAGAAGAGTATCAATTAAGTTATTGAATTGATTAATTTCTGCTATTAATAGACTAAATCAACTATTAATAAATTAAAGCAAACTTTCTTTACAAGGTAACTATTTGCCAACCCTAATAAAGAATTTGTAGGTTTTTTATAAAAGCATGGAGAGCTAGTGTTAGAGGTGATTCATTATGGAAGAGACTTATGGGTATACTAGTGAAATCAAACCGGAAATTTAAATAACAAGAGGTAGTAATGTTACTTGAAATGTAAATTTGTGTTATGTTTTCACTTTAAGGTTGTAACGACCCATAATTTCACACCCAAACAACATAGTAAAATACAGGATAACTTTTTTTTTTTTTGGCACAAACACGACACGACAAACCACCACCGAGGTCACAACTAACTCCGTGGATAACTCAATACAAGGACGACCACAAGGGTAGCACGGAAATGTTCACACCCACCAAGGATGGTTTACTTTTCTATTGACAAAACAACATAAGCAGCCACCACTTAACACACCTACAGATAGGGCAAGCCACAATGAGGAAATTATTGATGGTTATTTATTTTTATGAAACCTCTTTCGATCCTTAACTACAGTTTGCTAAGACTCTAGATATGATTTGTACAATGCTTCTTACAATGCTAAGTTTTCTCTGGCTTATTAAATCTTATCCTCTTCTAACAACTAACAGTTCATTTCTCCTTAGGGTTATTTTACAAATTTCACCCTAAAGGAATAATGTTCACTAGAGGAGCTAGGGTTATCATGTTATATAATTCTTACTCACAATGATGGTCTCGCCTATGATTTCTTTAAAGAATTCCTTGCTCTCAAGTTGGTAACCTCTACGTTAATTTATTTAAATATAACTTTTTAGTTCAACTTTTATAAGTATTAAACAACCCACGTTATTTTACTTATGTCGCATTATAAATAAGTCATAGCAAGATTTACTCAACATTTCTTTTCAAGGGTAGAGTTTAATAACACTCATTCACCAGAACAAAACAAGGTTACATCCACACTTAAAATACCAATAATCCAATAAGGTCACTCAACAAGCAGTAACCAATATTTTAATATTTTCAAAGATGGTCAAACAAACCAAGGTGTCCAAAGTTAAGATGACAAAATCCACAAATACATTATACCAAGACCAGGATCCTCTCCTACATTTTCCACTGTATGTTATCAATAGTTGAACAATATCAAAAGGATTTATGTAAGAACTTCTCAGCTGAGGTTGATGCACAGGTTTACAAGTCTATCCCTCATCTACTCGCTAAAATTCCATCTGCAGCAAATATTTACTAGAGTCAGTTCGCTAGAACTGAGCATGATAAGATATAAACCTCACCTAACAACTTATGCCATCTAGCATTTAAATAAATGAAAGTTTGCAATACTCCCTATCAAATAATTCCTAATCATGTATTCAAATCTTAACTGCACATCTCATGATAATACATTTCATACCCATCATTGAACACTTCCCTAAAATTTGCTTACATACGAACAAAAATTCCAAGTGGCTAGAAGATATGCAACCTTAACCTTGCATTTAATCATAATTAAATTACAGTAGTAATAATAACGCTCACCTAATACCCTCAACCTACTTCACATATATAAGTGTCCCGCAATATTATCTTTCAATTAAATAAAAGCACCAACGACATTAAGCTTCTATAATAAATACAAGTGTCAATCTTATGATACACATCAATATTACCCAAGTATCAACCTTTATAGAAAATCAAGGATATGTAAGTATACTTTTGATACTTATCTCACAATTTAAAGAATGTACTTATGTAAACAAGGGTTCCACCAATCAGCAAGTTCATATTTTATTTAGATATCCTATCGGTTGTTTATTGTCATGTCTCTATATGCCTCCATTAGTATAAGAGTCCAACTCAGAGAAATGAATTACGAACAACAATACCGTCATACTTTGTTAATGAGTAGAAGGTACATTTGGCTAGCTAAAACAGGTAAGCGTGGTCCAAGCCACTATAAATACAAGTATCAACATTATCTCCACTCACAATTGAGATGCAAGTACCAATTTTAGCTAACATAATAATCGTCGTAAAAGCCAGAAAATAATCCACGCGCTAACCAAGTATTGAAATAACATATTTATCCTTACTGGTTACCTGATAACATAATATATCATATTATATAATTCAACCTCCACTTGCATATCTCAATTTATGGGTATTAATCATTGTCCTATATAATAAAGTTAAATAATTTCAGGTCGACTTCAAACCTTAACGTCATATAAGGTATGAACAGTCCCATTACGGTAGTTGTCACCTTTACTTAAGGCTATGTGTGAATCCATTTTAGGGTAGTTCTCATAACTTCCCTATTCATCTGCTTTCCTACTAACAAGCATTTCAACAAGCTTTGAAGTCAAAGTATAGAATAAATTTATAATCTCATATTTCAAGCATTGTCTGAATTCATATGCCTGAGGGCCATCACATATCAATCAAACTTTAAGAATGTCGTCATTCATGAGAGTTCGATGTATCCAATATTACATTAACCGATTCAAAGATCCAAGAAGCGCCTCAAACTTAAGCCATATAGTTATCCACACAAACTAACGTCTTGAGGCTTACCGTATTCAAAAAGGTCACAAAATAGAAACCCCATTAACACATGTTTCGGGAGCGTTCCAATCTAAAAGTAAGCTCATAGTAATAATAGTAGTAGAGGGCCTGGTGAGGGTTTTTTCAATAATCCCCAAAGTAAACGATAACCAAAGGAGTCGGATAGTATCTAGAAGGACCAGTAAGAACCAGTACGACTCTCCCCAAATAGAAGCCTCCAATCCTAATGGGGGGGTTTAAATTATTACCAATCCACATTAAAAGACCAACACAGTCTTCCGAGAAGATTTCCCATTTTCAAGCCATGTTTTATAATAAAACAAGACACAAAAAAAATTCTAAATCTCATTCACACACCACAATATTTTCTACAGAAAACACTATTCACAGGAGTAATCATGGCAAAATGATAAACTAACTTTATAAGGTCGAAAAGCGAGAATCACTGGAGAGAGGTCAGCTCATGCAAATTGTGATTAAAAGTCATTCGAAAAACCCATTTCTTTTGGGCATCTCGTTCAAGAAAGAATCAACATATATATGTAAATAAATATTAAATAATATCAAGAATCCAAAACGTTACTTACTTAGTAAAAGAGAATCACACATCAACAATCCAAAGGAGACTCACATATACAGAATTCAAACAAAATTGCAGAGATTGATTTATCTAAATGCTAAAAGAAATAAATCATTAAGAGAGAGGGTTAGGGCTTATCATGCCTTTAATGCGCTTCCCAAGACAAGAGCACGCTGAAACAGGCCCTTGAAGGTAGTAATGAGCCGAGGTTCGCTGCTACTAAGAACACCAATTTCCGAAGACCAAGTATCACCGTTACAGCATGCATAGTGCCCAAGTATACCACCAATTAGACCAGTAACCAAAGGTGCCTTTTCTGAGTTCAAACATATATCATTCCAGCCTGTCAAATAAGCAACTCCTAACGCTAGTGCTGCGGCAATCAAATTATTCACCAGCACTTGCATCCAATCCCGTTGGGCCTCCCTCCTTGTATTCAGCATCATTTTTGCGCTTCTTTTCAGTACCAAGCTTTGTGAGCTTTGAGGATGAGAAGAAAAACATGAGGAGAGCTCCAAACCTGAAGGAAGCGATGATAGATGCTGACATTACCAGGATCCCGGCAAAACCACCCGACAGGTTTAAAGACTTCCGCCGAACAGCCCATCCTGCTATGAATAATGCAAGCGGCACACTTATGAACGCTTTCATTACCAGGGTCTCCAACAGCAAATTGTGCTTCATGAAAATTCTGATAAGAAACAGATCCACACCTTTGAGATTCTCTTCCATGAGTTACATCGTAAAACAAGTAAGGTCTCAGTAGAGAATCTCTGCAATAATTTTCATCAGGTCTCCTGGTAACATTTCTCACTGTCACTTAATCGATTTGATAACAATATCTTATAGGAGAATCCCAAATTTGAAGATGTGTTGATACTGAACAGATAACAACAAGGTTGTGCAACCCGCTTGGTGGAGGCACTCACAAAAGGCTTCGACTATACCGCAACAAGCTTGCTGCCTTTCTAATTACTGTGCAGGGCGTTGCTGTGGATTTCGACAAGAGCACACCTCGCAGCAACCAATGAAACGTGGAGGTAACACACCTACCTCACTAGCTTGAAGCTTCATCAAACAAAAACGTGCACCAGGGAGGAAACCAGGGAGGAAAAACGCCATGACAGAAGGATTTTACTGGCCTTTCTAACCATGCAACAGGAAAAAACATCCCTCAGCCACTCCACGTGCAGAATATCCTAGGGAGATCTCACGCGGTTTTGAGAGGAGGATAAACAGACAGTCAACAAGAAGCAGGTAAGATTTGCAAATCAGAAATAAAATGAGTGCGGCCAGCAGGGAGGATTTCAACATGCCAAATTTTAATACTCCACCCCTCCACGCCAAGAAAGAGACAAGGCTGACCATGACCAAGTTGGTTGGGGGGGGCATTACATAGAACCGTGATAATTGTTATTGTTCTAAGTTTTATGGGTTAGTTTAGTTGTATGAAAAAAATCAAAATGTGAAAATTTCGGGAGGATATTTTAAAATATTTCTAGAATTTCATACTAAAATATTATCCATGTAGTTAAAAGAAAATAAGGAGAGAATATTTCACAAGTCGTGTGTAGATTTGATGAAATAATTATTCAAAAACACAAGTAGCAGTCAGGATTTTCCCCAAAAATATACGTGATGATGTCATCCATTAATGAAAACTACAAACAAAACTTCAAACTTCTATTTTCCATAATGTGTGTCAAGAAAGTTTTGCTAAAAATCCTAGTTATGCTTAAATCTGAAAATCTACATATGGTAGGCATGAAAAAAAGTACATTTGCAGTTCCTTATGTTTATTCCATTTACATCTACAATTAGGGTTTCTCTTTAACATTTAAGGGTAACGATTGTGGTTTCTTGTCAGTAACAATTCTGATGAAGTTTTATTGAAATCACCACCCACAGAAAACCTTTACCTTTAAATTTCTTTTATGCATGTTAGGAACATACACCAATGCTCCCCTATGGAAATGCCTACTGATGTAGGTAATGCTTGAGTCATTTGTAAAACTATGGGAAAAATTTGTTAACACTTGGGACCTCATTCGATCGTCAAAATCATCCAAGGTAATAAATAACTAACAATTAGTTTGAAGATTATAATTGGGCTGGCATGGTGTCATACTTTTCTTGCATTAGTCTATTTAAGAAAAGTCGCTATCAAGCTAATTATTTGTCACAAGAACAATCCCATTTATGTCATCTTTTTAATGACCACTCACACAAAATGATGACCTTCTATATTCCACGATGCATGTCACGAACATCCGCCAATGCTCCCATTTAGAAAGGGCCAATCAATTTAAGTAATCTTTGAGCCATTTTCAAAAAAGAAGGAGAAAAAATGTGCATTCATAGGACATCAACTTCTATCTTCTAGCTCATCAAAGGTTATAAATAGAAAAATTTTAATTTGAATATTATAATTTAGTTGACCAGTTAGAATTTTCTTCTGCATGAGTTAAATTTGGAAAAAGAACTATCACCTAATTACTTGTTAACATAAAACTTTTAACAATAGAATTACAAAATATTGTTTGTGTATAATTCATTACTGGCCTATAAATTATTTATGTATATGTAAGTGTTAGTGTCTACTTTTTCAATGTACATTTTCTGTGTATCTATTTGCAAAAGGTATACTTCTTTCTGATATAATCAAAACCCGTGGACACATTTTAATATTCTAATTTTTGTGGGCTGGATTAATTTTATAACTAGTTTATTTTTGAAAAGTCACAAATTTAATTTTGACATATCTATAAAAGGTCCAATTAAAATATTTTCTATAATGAAGACAAACCAAAAATAAAATCTTGTTGAGGACCATGTGCAGATATAATCAAACAAGAATTAAAACAACGCAAATCAACTTAATAAGAAATGATATCGAACTTTTTAATAAAATATCAATACACATGATGTTAATGGAATTTTTAATAAAATATCAATACACATGATGTTAATGGAATTACAACTTAAACATACCAAAATGAAAGTATACAAATGCATTATTAATATTAAATTTAAAACCAAAAAACTGAAATGAGCCCTAAAAACATTTCTACGAACCCTAAAAACCTTCCCCAGAATTCCTCCTGCCCTCGGCGGCAGTGAAAATGGAGGTAAGGACGGTTCAGAACGTCAAGATCCTCGACCAGGGCCAGACAGTAAGGGAGTGAATGGGTCTCTTTCTCCTGTTAGTCGCGGTCAGGAAGTTAATTAAGAGGATACTGGAGGCGGCGGCTCATCATGGATCGAACTTAATTTTCCCAAGCAAGGAGGAAGCGCCCATTCACAAATTCCTTTGACAAAAATGAGTAGAGACAGCGATCAAAGAGACAAATCTAGCTTTTACCTCTGCGGCTTCTGGAAAGATAAATATAGTTGTGATTAGGGTAAAAGGACTAACTCAAACTGGGTGGGAAACAAATTCTTATCAGGAATGGCGCTGGGTGGAGGTGTCGCCCGCTTCGTCTGAGATATAGCATGACCCTCACACCTAGAGATCTAGAGGAGGAACTTTAGGGGCGGGAGGTCTATAAAATACCACCTACAAGGGGTGGAGAGCAATCAGGGGTTGGTGGAAATGTCAAGTTGCCCGGAAAAACGTAGCCACGATCCCTTCCCCTTCAGCAACACATAATGCGAGTAGATCTATTGATGGGAAATAAATAGTGGACAACCAGTGGAATGCAGCTCAAAAGAATCAAAATGGACATTTGACTGAAGGCCCCTTCTTTTGCTGCAGTCGCTTCACAACATCCAATGGCTCGCCTTCGTACTAGAAAGAATCCCCTAAAAACCGTCTCAAACAATCGCGAGGCTAAAGATAGAGGAATATCTGCTACACAAGGTATTAAAGGAGGAGGAAAGTCTTACTCAGTTCGGCCTTATTTGTAGATTTCAAAAAATTTGGCCTAAACTCTCTCAACTACATGACTTGATTGCACAAAGATGGAGAGAAAAAATACAAGGTAAGATTGAGCTTTATCCTTGACTGCCAAGGCATATTTCATTGGTATCTTTGAAACGCAGGATAGGGATTTGATTTTTAATCAATATTGGGTTTGGGGTGAATACAGACTGATGTTCAAGCCATGGTATCTATCATTTGATCACCTGTAATATTCCTTTGATACCTACCCTCTGTGGGTACAACTTGTACGGTCTTCCACTTCAGCTCTGGAATAGATCTTGCTTGCTCACCATAGGTGATACTCTAGGCTCACATGTGAAAGTTGATGATAAGACCTCCATTTAGATTCATACCACTTATTCTCTAATCCTTGTAGATTTGTATACTTCCCAAGACCTACCAGTGGAAATAAATTTGCAAATTGGAGAAAGAAGTTGGATTTAGAGATTGCATTATGAGGGTCCTTGCATTTAAATGTCGGTGTTGCTTTCAAATTGATCATATTTCAGAGGATTGTAAACCATTCCAAAATGAAAAGTCAAACCTGCATGGTGGAAGGATTCTCTACATTAACATATAACAATCAATCCTCATACATTTCTGATTTTGGAGCCCCTCCAAGCTAACTTACCCATCATGAGAGAGATTCTGAACTCTATAGAGAAGAAACCTCAAGATTCATCTCCTCAAAGTGTTGTTTCAGTGATAGAATTTGATTTGATGCCCCATGCTGAGGGCCACATACCTATCAAGTAACTTGAAGTTGTTCTTCCAATCTTAGTGGAAGAAGAAAAAGAAGGAATGGAAGGTGGTAGATAGAAAGAAGAAGGGATGCGCCAAATATAAAACCCTCCATTGTCTCATACAAGACATGAGTCTTTTTCCTGTCGTGTGCTATCAAATGCTACATCTGGGCTGCTGGCCTCTTGTGTTGCTTGTTGTCTATTAGCTGTTTTTTAGTTGTAGGGTTGTTGGTTTTAGGTTGTGACTTTGGCAGAATGTTATCTATTGTTGGGATTATTTTCTAAATCTTGATTTTGATCTCTTTTAATATGCCGATTTTACAAAATCTAGCTATTGAACCTTGTTGTACAAGGGTATAGTCCCTTTCAAAAAACTATTTGCCAATAATAACAAAAAATATTAAATTTAAAACCAAGAAAAATAAACCAAATAACAAGCCCGTGAACTTTAAGAACTAAACCGATAAATAATGAAAACTATTAAAATGAAAATTTTGGCAAAATCAAAAATATTAAAACAACTTAATCGACATAGATGATTAAACACGGGTTGAGGTTAACAGTATCATCCACATATAAAACTAGTCTGCGCTCATGGTTTGGTCGAATAGAATCCAATGCGGTGAAATCTAAGAATATAACTCAAATCCACCTCCTCTTCAACTCTTTTGCTTTGAATGTAAAATAATGTAGGATTTTCTTATTTCAGTGGGTCAGTTGTCACGTGAGGACAAGCCTCAAGGATATGATTTGCAAGTAATGTGCTCATTGTAACATGCATAAGTAAGGTATGTATCTCACTGTCAAATGCGGGGCTGAAACCATTTTTCTGTATTGTGATGTGTACAAGTACAGACAAAATGTGAAGTCGTTGGAGAGGGGGATGGCATCGATGAAGTAGACTTTGATCTTTATGAGCACCCTTGTATCAATAGTTAACATTGTGTTTGTGTTTAAACTCTGCCACATGGTCTTATTTGGGTTTGTTGAGTCAATGACTCATCTCTTTCTCATTATTATTTTTGCATGTTAGTAGGTTATGGCATAGTTATTTTCCGCCTTTGGGCTTTTTGTTGTGTTTTATGAGATTTAACTATGGTTTACATTGTAGAGTATCAGTGAGGTTGATTTCTTATTATTGATTATTATACTTCGTATCAATAATCAATTATCGATTATTTTTACTTTGTTGATCATTTTGATTTACGTGCCTATTACGAACGTTTTTTATTTGTTGGCTTAAAATTTCAATTGTTGGCTTGATGCGCCTCTCTCAGTGTGTCATATTTTATTTGGACCATTGTTTTGCTCTTAAACTTTTATTGTCGTCTTGAGATGACTTGGATATACGATGGGGTCATTGCCTAGGCATATTATTATAAGGGGATTATAAATGTCATTCAAATATGTTTTGGAGTGTTTGTTGCATTTCAAAATATATATTCTTTAATGAATGAATTAATAACTCCAAATTAAATTAAATAAATAATCAAACTGCAGATAGAATGCTCTTCACTTGTCGTCACAATCTAAACTTATCAATGTATCTACCACCCCTCACATCAAAACATGGGCCTATGATTGTCACCATGCCAAGACCGTATAAATGCCCTTGACTAACTGTAGTGCCCACACTTTTTATAGCTCAGTAGCTTGTTGTTTCCTTGCTCATAGACATGTTTTGACAATGATTGGTTATATCTTGGACATTATATTTAGATATTTGATCTTATTAGACAGGTGTGGACATTTAGGCATATAGCGACAATTTAGCTTAATTTCTATATTGTCGCATTTTCTTGTTATGTCATGGAAACTAATGAATATGATGATGTGTTTAGAACCTAATTATATTGATGGATAGTTGTTGCATGGTGGATTTATATGTCACTTTATCATCTTGTCTAACTTTTGGAATATGGAATATAATTGTGCACGTTGTCGCATCTTGATTTTAGTAGGATGTTAGGCTAGTTTAGAACGCATTGATATCTTACTATGTCATTAAATTATATTGTATCGGACAGGTGCGGTTAATGTGTGCAATGAGTGTGCAGGTGACAGGTTTACAGGAGAACGTGGGATTCAGGCCAGCTACTCAATCTTGCACAAGCAGCCTAAGGGCTGAGCCCTAGCCATGTTCTTTGTGTGAAGCCTTAGTATAGGTGATTATTATTTTGGGCACTATGAGTGACCCCAATATATGTAATGTATTGTGCTTTGAATTATTAATTTTGGTTAGGGTAGTTGGTTATGATGTAAACTTGTTTAGGGAGTTAATAATTCCTCTTTCATTTAAATTTTTGATTATGTTTAAATTGTCACCTAATCACAAGGGTTTAGGGTCACATGTGAGACCCTTGGGTGGTCCCCACACCCTCTACCCTTGTGCCAAAAATGTAAAACCCGAAATTAGGGTAGTTTGGGCATTTTTGGGGACCCCTTTGTAGCTTGGGAGTCCCCCTAACATAAAAATGAGCCCTTAGACCCTACCTAAGGGGTAGGGGGGCTTATTTTCAAGGCTAGAAGGAGTTTTCCCTCCCTTTTTACCTCTTGTTTAGTCACATCCATGTAAGGGATGTGGATTTGTGTGTTTTTCAAAAGTTCCACTAGTTTTGTCTTGCTAACATTTAGGGGAATTTGGGAGAAGAGGGCAAAAAGTTAATTTTACCATTTCTGTCTTTTGTTTTGGCATCTTTGACCTTGATGAGGGAGAGGGGTGACACATGTCACCCCCTCATTTGTGAGGATGTTTGTTTGCTTCTCTTCAAATTCCCATCCATGGGAAAAGAGAGGGACTTTTTTTTTGGAGCTTCTTGCTTGGATTTTGAGTGATTTGGAGCTTGTGATTTGCTTGAATCAAGTGTGAAGAAATTTTGAAGTTGGAGAGCTTTCCTTGAGGTAGGCTCTTATGTCTTTTGTTTGTGTTGCATTTGTCTTAGTTGTTAGATGGGTTGCATGATTTTGTTATTTGGTTATTTGTTTGTTTTTACTCCCTCTATCATATGGCATGATGGAGTTTTTGAGTGTGGGGGAAGAGAGAAGGAATTTTCCCTTTCAATCCTCAAGGTTTGATGGACAAGCTTTGTAGGGTCTTAGTGTTTCTCCTCAATGGTTGAGGTGGGGAAGTTGATTCATTTGGCTTGAATCTTCTTCCCCGTTCTTGGTAAGGAAACCCCTTTGGGGTTTGAAAATCCTTCCAAGAAGGACTTGGAGAAAGTGTGGAGGAATAAGGAGGGTGTTGATTGAATTTAAGAGCAATAAGGAGGGCATGGAGATTTCTTACTTTGTGCAAGCAATTTTGATATATATCTTTGGAGAACTTTCTTCTCTCTTCCCCATTTTTGAGGATGAACATGGGTTCTCCTCCTTGTAAATTTGAAGTCTTGTGTTGTTGTGAACTACCTTTGTATGCTTGTATTATTGTTAGTGAACCCCTTCTTCTTGTGCAAGTTTTGGTTAGTTGACCTCTTTCCCATGGGCTTGGGGGAGGCTAGCATGCATCCCAACCTTGGGAAAGGGATGTGATGATGCCTATGGTTGGGTGGCAAACAAGCTCTTCTCCTTGTTGGTTTCCTTATAAATCACTCTAGTTGAAACTCAAGCATGGACATGGTTGGATTTGTGGCATCTTGGCCTATTCTTAATTCCCCAAGTTATTGAAGCATTATTTCTTGTAACACCTTGAGTATGGGTTGTGGACTTGTATTCCATGTAAAATTCCTATTTTGTAAAATTATAGCCTTGAGATCTTGAGTTTTTATTTTATTTTAGCTAAGTAAGTCACCTCAAAGTCTTGTAAAGATATTGTGTTAAACCTCTTTGGGTGGATATGTATTGTGGTATATGTGAACTTGAAAACCAAAAAAAAATAAAGTATTGTATTTGTTGTTTTCTTAAACATGAAACATGACATGTAATCTCCTTTTGAAATGAAAGAATATATATTTGAAAATATGTTTTCTTGTTAATATGTATGCATTCCATGTTGAGAACCTCCCATGTTAAGAATATGAAATATTGTGGGTGTTTGCAATAGAGATCTTGTAAAATATTTACATTCCTTCCACATGTTTTGTCTTGAATCTCATTTTGATAAAGAAAGATTGTTTATTTAGAAGGTGTTATTACAAAGGAAATAATATTACTTGTTGAAGGTTTTTTACTTGTTTTTTAAAAAATCTAAAATAATCTTGTAGCATTGCCTTTGAAAAGGAAGTAGTTTCCTTTTGCATTGTTTCTTTCATTATCTCATGAGTACGTTACCTTTTTTTTTCAAAACTAAATATTGGGGGAAAAAATAAAAAAATAAAAAATAAAAATAAAAATAAAATATAGGCCTACTAGACCATAAGTTAATGAAGTAAATTCTGTTAGTTATTTCAAGTTGAAACCAGCTTCATTTATCTGTGTACAAAACAGAATAATAACATCTTGAACTATATATATATATATAGTGTTAGTGAAATTGTTGAAATAATGTATCATGTTTGTATGTATTTAATATAATTATTACAGGTTTCCCTTTAATTCTTTTTATTGCCTGAAATAAGAATATATATATGTGTGTGTGTGTGTGTGTGTGTGTATTAGATATGTATTTTAAATTTATATACTAAATATGTCATTGTATATATATACAAACTCCTTTTTTTTATAAACAAATAATAAACTAAATTATAAGTTATGGGGGGGGGGGAGGGGGGGGGGGGGAGGGGCGGGGGGGGGTGGGCTCGGCTGCCCCACCCCTATGTATGTGCTTTTAACAAAAAGAAATGGCGGGGGGGCCCGAACCCCCCCCCCCCCCCCCGCCGCCCCTGCAACTATCCCGGGCCACGGCCCTGCCCCGCGTCCCTGCAACTGTCCCGGACGCCACAACCGCGCTCCCTGCCGCCCCTGTTCCACGGCCTCCCTGCACGCACAGCTCCGCCGTCGCCCCCCACGCCTCCCTCCTGCCCTCAACCGCCGGCAATCCGCGCCTCCCTCAGGTCCGCCGCCCTGTCCTCTCCCCCGTGCGCGCACCCTCCCCTTCACATAGTCCCCAGTTCCAAAAGGAGATCCGCCCCCACCTCTTACAGAGCAAAAACAACAAATATATATATATATATATATATATATATATATATATATATATATATATATATATATATATACACACACACACACACACACACGCCTCCTTTATCAAGAGAAATCCAGCAAGAAAGCAAATAAAACAACAACAAACCACAAGCCAGATTCTCTCCTAAGATCCTTCCATCAACCTGCCTGAAGAAACAAAGACCAAACAAAACAAATGAGGGGAGAAATGAAAATGAGGAGAAAATAGCAAAGAAAGCTAGGGCAATATTAGGGTATTTTTTTTTAAATCAAGGGTCAGATTTGATTTGACTAGATCAGATCTTAGGGCTCTTGTTTATCCCTACACACTTAAGGTCATGTGCCTTTATGCGGGATTGAAAACAAAATAAATAAAAAAGGGGAGGCTAACTAAGTTTAAAAAGGGTTGTAAAGTTTTTAGCAAACCTTGTGCTTTTAATTTTATTCCCAGTAGAATTAAATAATCCGTTTGTGTTGGTTTAGGGTTTTAGGCATTTTCGGAGAAATGAATAGGTATTATAAATTAAACATTATTGGAAGGGGTTAGGTAGAGCATCAGTAATTATGGATCACATAAATAAATATCACATAGGTGTAAATTTAAAGGATAAGTAATGAATCAGTATTAATTCGACACTTCAAAAAAAAAAATTCCCCAAATTTTAGTAACTTCTGGTTTGGATTGTTGTCCCGAGAATGGGCGTTACATTGACTATGATGGCCATTTGCATACTTCAAGTAAAATTGCATGCATCTAAATCCAGGTATGTGATTGTCACCATGTTAGGACCTTACAGATGCCCCAAGTCAACTACCGTGATTTATACATACACTCCTGGTGAAATTGTATGGCACGAGCATGATGTGCAACGACATTAGAAAATCTAAATTGTGTACACAATAGACACATTTTTCCCATAAATGCATGCTTCTAACCCCTGTGTTTATGAAATCTGCAAATGTGAAATGGATGGGGTTTGTTAGTGTCTATTTATTAGAGGTAGCTCCTATCACGACTATCTAGCTCCTCTAATTTATCAAACTCCTCAAAACTAACAAAGATGTCGATAAACCAAAATTGCATACAAAAAGATAGCTACTATACAATGCTTCAAAATAATCTTTGTTTAAATGCATCTAAATACATGCCTAGCCACCCCACGTCAAATTTGTCTCTAACAAATCTTATAAAAACTTTTACAAACCCAAAATTTTCATCACATAACGCTTGAATAATAACATGTACTAAAGATTTGTTTGTACTTGAGAATGCTTGATGATCAAATCAGTCTAATCACTTCCACAAGCAATAGTGGCAAGATGATCTCAGCATGAAACATGAAAATCATTAAATGGCAATAGAGATTAGCATGGGGACACGGGTTTTAGGCCAAGAAGTCAATATAACAATTAATTAAACATCAAAATTTGACCAATCACCCACAAATCGATAAATGTACCAAACATGCATAAAATAACACTCAAGATTCCACCAGATAAATTTGCTGAATATAGATCTATTATAATTTTTATTTTATTTTGTAAAACTATTTTCTTAATGTTTAAAGAGGATCCGTTAATTTTACTCCCCCATTAAAAAAGATTGGACTATTTTCAACCCTTAAAATTTACTTGATATTTTGTAATGCACAAGTTTAATTAAAAACAAACTTAGATGTACAGTCAGGTTTGTAAAGAATTTAACTAGGGAGATGATCACCAAAAAAAAGAAGATCCGTCATAAAAAAAAGCCATCTTCAATGTACCTTTAAAACAATCATGTTTAATAGCTTGGCAAACTTAGTATGTCCTAAGTTTTCATGCATTTAATAATTTTTTTGTGAAATACAAGCACAAAGCAACAGAGGGTCTTTTTTTCATACAGATTCCAAATGGTACAAGCTTCCTCTGCAAAAAACAAAAGAGCGTAATCAAATATATCTCTAAAAAAAGTTTAAATACATGTCTAAAACGCCGGTTACAGAATGCTGGTGTTTAGCCAATAAAGGGGCCTCCAAGCTCTCGATCAATGGATATATATAATCCTCAGTTATATATAGCAGCCTCAATTTCGTTAGTTGATCGAGTGCATCCTATGTATATGGTCCCCAAAAGTATATAGCTAATAAAGGGGCATCCCATTTTAACTTTCTTAATGAACATCCAGCCTCATTTTTCTGTATGAGTATCTTTTAAGAACTGGTTTGTTTGCTGAGTGTCTTTAATCAAGCCACAGCACCTGTTGTAATATAACCATGAAATATGACAACACAATCGGCACCACCACAAGACCCTGAAAACCATATAGGCAAGAACAAGTTCCTAGGAGCTTACGACTAAAGAAAAACCTAGCAAAACAAAATTAGTATGTGTGTTCTTTTGCACATAGTTTAAATATCACTTTTAGCATTCACCAAATGGCATAAGCTGCTCAATATAACATAAATTGCAAAGGTTAATAGTCACAGAACAAGAACTTCACTCACTGTTTCTAGAACTACTCCCCCATTGGCACGACCAATAAAAGAGGGAGTTGTGCAACAATAGTACAAAAGACCAGACAAGTTAACAGCTAAATAAGGCTGTGTTTATTGAATATCCATGTACTTTTACAACCTTGATTCTATTCTGTCAAGGATGATTTTAGCTCTCCTGCCTTGTGCATTTCCAGCACAATGTCACATCCCCCAATCAGCTCACCTTTGTAATATAATTGTGGAAAAGTAGGCCAGTTGGAATAGGTTTTCAGGCCTGTTCTGACCTCTTCGTCACTCAAAATGTCAAAATACCCAAACTCTAAACCCTCTTCATTCAAAGCATTTACAACCTTGGAGCTGAAGCCACATCGAGGGGCATCTGGTGTCCCTTTCATGAACAGCATGACGGGAGAAGAACTGATTAATTTTTTCAACCGATCATCGAGTGATTCTTTGGCCACCACCCCTTTCTCGGAGGCAACGATTTTCAACTCTCCACTCTTGTGCATCTCTATCATGATATCTGATCCACCAATAAGCTCGCCTTTTATGTATAATTGTGGATAGCTGGACCAGTTAGAATATGTTTTAAGACCTTGCCGCACCGCTTCATCAGTCAGAATGTCAAATGTCCCAAATTCTAGTCCTTCCTCTCTAAGAATTTCAAGGGCCTTCCGACTAAAACCACAGCGTGGCTCTTCAGTAGTCCCCTTCATAAATAACATGATAGGGTTGGAGTTGATAATGCTTGCTAGTCGAGAACTTAATGTTTCACTTATACCAGTTGAATCTGCTATGCCACCATCCCCATCACCAGACTCAAGGATATTTGCATCAGATTTTGGTTCAGCTGCAGTCTCTTTTGCAGCCAATCCAACAGGCATGTCAGCAATAGGAAGCAAACCATGGTCTTCAAATACTTGTTTCAATTCCCCACTCTTATGCAGTTCAAGGGTGATATCACAGCCTCCAAGTAGCTCACCCTTACAATAGAGTTGTGGAAAGGTCGGCCAGTTGGAAAATGCCTTCAATTCCTCCCGCACTTGCTCATTCCTTAAAACATCAAAGCTTCCATATTCCACACCCTCTGCTTTTAAAACATCCACAACCTTCTTGCTAAAGCCACATTGTGGCTGCTCGGGGGTTCCTTTCATAAACAACATGACAGGTTTGGAGTTCACAAGTTGTTGCAGTTTGCTCTGCAATACATCCCCAGACTCGGTAATAGTTTTAGCAGTCTGAGGTGATTCATATATTTGTCTCACTGTCTCGACGACTGTAGGACCAGCAGACATTCCAATACTAGCAGGAGCGGCTGCATCGGCAATGCTTATGGAACCAGACACCTTGGCCACTTTGTTGGCCAATTCTGATGGATTAGCACCTTCCAATGTATCTACAACCTTCCCATCCTGCAAATACTAGCATGTATAAGGCCACTAATATTCCAAGACAACTTATGATACTCGGAAAGTAATTTAGTCATAACTAAACATGCAACCTAAGTCGAGGCATAATTTTTAAGAAGCTACAAAATTCCATTGGCTTAAAAAATTTACGCAGGTATTTCATACATAATATCATCATAGTAACAATGTATAACTACAAAAGGTTTATATGGTTGGAAGGCAAAACAGGGCAAAAATGCATCCAAAAGAGGCAGCGCTAGGAACAAGTCAGCACAACGTGCATGTAAAAAAGAGAGTAATCTAAATAAGAATATCAAAATGGAAAAAATGGGGTTAGCAGTCTATGACCACAAAAAATTTAATCAAATTCAAATTAAAAACACCAAGAGTTTGTTTTTTTCTTCCTTTAATGGAATTTCATTAAGAACATTCGGGTAAATATAATAGAATTTCTCCACCACAGTTTGATTTAATTGCCAATCCTCTGTTTCCACTCAAGCACGCAATACTAAAGCTTCCAATCTAAATATTTAAATATTTTTCTGATACTTTTGATGGTTATATCATGAATCATGTCTTTGTGGCAATGAATACCCATGTTACTACTTTGTCAGGTAAATTTTAAAGATCATGGACTCCTCAGATGCACACAAAGCTCACAGTAGATACATGATATTGAATAAATATGATATCTGATAAAACATCGAGCCACCTCAGGTGACATTTGCATATCAATTTGAAGGTGGATGTGAAGCTCTACCAAACACAGCAAGTCCTTGATTAGGCTGTGCAGCTTTTGCAATAGATCCAAAGCTAACAGAAATTAAGTATGATGCAAGCAGTGTATGATTGTGCAAGCACAGATTGCACTCCCGGGTTTATTGAGCAATCCTGACAGATCAATTGAATCTCTGTATAGCATTACAGTATGTATGATTTTAGGGAGAAATGACAAGAGCATAGCTGAGAAACAATAAGAGAGTATCTCTAAGGTGCGCATTTCGTCGCTCTATAGTGGGCCTTTAGTCGACACTTTTGGACCTGGGGTCCCTTAATCTCAGTTACCTTTAGCAAAAAAAACAAAACACATGCACACAGCCTTATAATAAGGCAGTGAAACATTAGGGGTTCAACTAAACTTATAAAACCCTGAATAAATTTTTAGCACTATTTACTCTGAAAGGCTACTAAAAATGGAGGTTAAGGAGTGGAGGTTAGATGCAATGATCCAAGAAGCAATGCATATATTATATATAGATGCAGCTTGATCAAGTGACTTTCCAGCATATCAGAAGAAAAGGAAACAAAATTACTGATAAAATAGCAAACTTGAGCATGACCATATTTGAAAAGGAATGAAGAATCATAAAGGCATGGGCAGTTGAATATTTTTATTCCCCCTCATAGCATAATATTGCAAACTAATGTCGAGGAATAACACTCCGCACACATATATCTATCAGCAACAGATAGATATCTATCTGCACATAGCGCATTCACATGCATATACAGGAACCGTGACCTATCGCTGAACCCAGTGTTGATGAGACAAACTGTTAATATTGTATGAATATGAACTTCACTGCACACACTGCAATATAATTGAATGATGGAGTATGGTATTTCTGCTTTCACACACTCACTTGGCATTGATATATGGCACACACATTGAAATACTACAGATAGGAGATTCTACTAGATATGGGAGATTACCATATGATTCTCAAGAAGACTTGTGGATGCCTTGTCAAGGGCTGTGCTGGTTTTGGACTGATTGATGCATGTGCAGTTCGAATATCCTCGGAATCTAAATAAAATCACATTGCACTATTTCATCCCTGAATGTGGGGTGCAATAACCACACAAAAAGATATCTCATGATAAAATGCAATATGGGGAAGGATATAGAAGAAGCCTGCATATATTGCATATCACTCTAATTAAAGTTAATTGGATACTGGTCCAGAACATTTGACACACAGTCACTCCCGCATTGAGATCTAAAGAAACCTGAGCACACAAATTGATGCCTGAGCCATGACCTTCAGTAATGTATGGATGTATGGGCATCAGACCACCAATATTTACATAGTTTTTCATACATTTTATGGTTATATCAAGACTCTTGACTATGTGGCAATGAATACCCATGTTACTACTCTGTTATGTAGATTTTAAGATAAGATCATGGACTCCTCAGCTGCACACAATGTCACATCATCCTGAATGAATGTGCTATCTGAAAACGAATGTAGACACCTCAGGTGACATTGTTTGTATCAATTTGTAGGTGGTGTGAAGCTCTACTGAACACAAAAAAACCCTTGATTAGGCTGTGCAGCTTTTGCAATAGATCCAATGCTCACAGAAAATACGAATGATGCAAGTAGTGTATGTTTGTGCAGGCACGGATGTGGCAGTCCCATAATAATAATGATCATCATAAAGAAGCGGTAAGGCACGAAGTCTTTCAACACTCCTTTGTATTTATATTTGGAAAAGAACTCCACATTTCTTATTTTCTTTTTTCTCAACAAAAAATGTCTAGTGTCGAAAGTCCTTTTAATCACTTTCTGAAATTAAAATAATTTCATTTCTCACAACATATGACCTTTTTGAAAATGACATAGAGTGACTTTATTGAATGATGTTATAAAGTGACTTTTATAACATGTCCAAAGGCGGTTAAAGTGGACAACACTTAACCTTGAGTTGTCCTCTTTGGAGAGGATTCATTAATGTTGATTAATTCAATGAACTGCTTTTGAGAGTTCTTCTTCCCTAGCCTGAATTTCTTGAATCTCTCGAGTGAATCTTTCATCTTATCTGCCTAGGGGAAACACAAAGATCTGAAAAACACTTCACAAACAAAGTGCACTTCTGAGATAAGTTCTGGAACAAGGTGATACTCAATCAATTTCTTCTTTGCGTCATCAAACAAGAAATGGAGTCAAATGAATTTTGTGATAGCAGAAACACCAAAACCCGAAGATGCAAAAGGCTGGCCTTTAATCAGATTTTATGGTTGTTTCTTGCACCTCTACATAGAATTGATTTGATGTTGCTTGTGATAGAAATCAAAATGGATTTCTGCACTGAACTCTTGAATACTTAACAAGACTTCATTATTGTTGTCTCTAATGTTGTCGAACCTTGCTTTAGCATTCTTAAACATTTGCCTTCCAAAATTGAATCATTATACCACTCAATGTGATGACCATGATCTTTATTGTTGAGCATCCCTTCTGCAACAAGTGAAGAAAAGCCTAATTGGATCATCTCTTGATAATTAGGAGAAATTGTTTCCATGAGTGTCATCTTTCTAGTGAATTCGGCTTCAAAACCTTTTGGTGCATCCAACCCTGTTTGAATCTTATCAAAATTTCTCATAACCTCATCAATGAGTACCAATCCTCGTATCAACATGCTTTCTAACCATGTTTTAGTGGCTTTTCCCTTATTTCTGATTTTGCTGGCTGCAAGATAAATATTTGTCAAGTGGTGTGATCACAAGATACAAAGGCACTGGAGATGTCTCAATTGGGGTTGACAAGGTGTTGAACATATGGCGCCAATCGATTTTTCTCCTAATTGTATTGTGTTGCTTTCTGTTTATATTTCTCCATGCACTCAATGATTGTGTTCAACGACTCATGCATGTTCTTTATCTCCCTCTTTTGTGGATTTGCCTAGCATCAACCTAAGAACTTGATAGTCATTGATTGACACATCATCTTTGCTTTCGTCACCAATGGGAACAACTATCGTGGCATATTTGATTCCTTGTTCATCAACAATTATCTTAAAGACCACCTAGACTACCATTTTTAGGTGGCAGGGAAGCCCAAATAGATGTTATCGCTCCATAATCCAAAGCAAGGGGTTTACTATCCTTTTCCTCTTCTTGACCAATTCATTGAGCCAGGTTGGTGTTTCAATAGCAGAATTGTCACATTCAGTTACCAAATAAATATAAATCCGAGCTTGCTGGGAAGGAAGTTGCTGGAAAGCGACCAAGCTAGACATAAGCTAGACAAGATCTTCTTGAGGAGATGATCTCGGAGAAGTTGGAATATTGATAGCAAGGTGTTGATTTTGGTCCTAAACCACAAATTGCAAAGCGGTGTTCTCAATAAATCTAGGAGAATCAAAAAAAGTGGGAGAATATATGGAATAAATGAATTGTGCAAATTATAGAGCCTTCTCCTTCTCTTGGTCTTGTCTTAAAGATGATCTTGAGATTCTTCTTGATTTGAGGTTCTTCATGGTCATTAGTAACCCTGGACGCTTGTCTCTAACGCGAATCCTTATCACCCTCTATACTATATGCAACAGTGTTTGTTTGTGAAGAACGCCTCACACAAGTAGAAGATTGTGTTTGGACTTGAGCTCTTCTCCTTCCTAGTGACTTGAGATGACCCATGACCCTCCGCATGATTGATTCTCAACTGCATTACACTTGGATATTCTCCTTCGTAACTAGGAAAGAGTATATGGTTTATGACCACCTTGGTCCTATCTTCAAGTGTCATTGCTTCTCTCTTTGACCAATCTACCTTAAGAGATAGGCAGACAACATCATTTGTCAATTGCGATTCCTCGTGGCACATTCTTTGTTAATTCAAAGGTGACCATCTAGTTCAAAGTCATTCTAGAATAATAATTGAAACATGCACCGCATTCATCTTCAAGATTCACCAATAATCCTCAACACATGGATGGTGTCCGTATGCGTGACCTAAAATTGCTTCAATGATCTTGTGGTTGTCAAATTATAGTCTCCGCGCAAATGCTTATTGAGTCATTTTGGTCATCTCAGCATCTATTGCCTTGGCGTCGTTTAGTGAAAGAGCAAGTTTACTTCCAATGGAAATTGGGAAGCATATTCTTGATTTGTGTTTATTAGCCAGAAAACCTACAACACTGCCAATTGTTGACACAATTCTAATAAACCCCGCTTGTCACCCACATACTTCAACAACTTGTAAGGAACGTCATTGCATTAGAGTAAGGTGGAGAATTGGATAAACCAGGTGCACCAATTTGTGATCATAACAGCTACTTCAGCTGATATATGCTTGTTGAAATCATTTTGAAATCATTTTTTGGCATCCTAATGATATGAAAGAGGAAGACGTCATTAACACTCCTAGAATGTTTAGAGCTTGCATTGATCTCCAGTAGAGGGTAGAAGTCATACACTTTGTTTTGTCTGGGAGCTAAGGCTCCTTTGGTTTCCAAGCTTGCAAAGATCTTGCACCTTGCAGCTCCATACATCAAATATGAGGTCATGTAGAAATGGCATATATCTCATACTTAACTGAGTTGTCTATGTACAAAATCGCTTATGATTGATAATAGTCGATGAATTACTTTACTTTGAGGAGGATGCAGATGAACTTGTACAACCATCCCTGGGAATCATGAGCAATTGTGATTTTGAAGATTTGTTGAGAAGAGTGATTATGTTGTTTATCTTTGTAGATTATACATCATTTCCTGGAAATCACGAGCAAATGTGATTCTAAACACTTTGTTGAGAAGAGTGATTATGTTGTTTATCTCTATAGATATATCGCTCCTTTGCAGGGTCTTTGGAAACTTCTTCACGCTAGTTTGCTTTTTCACCATTTTATGCTTGTTCATGAATTTCACACCACATGATCGGATCATCATCCCAAATCTGTTGAGTAGACTCCAATTTGATTTTGATGTGTTCTTTGTAATTAGTATCTATAATAGGTCTTCGATAAATTCTAGCATGAACAACACCTACTCGTTAGATTTTAACACTCTTCACCTCGCCTAGCTGGATCATAATGATTTGTGCACACTATCATGAGGTATGGACACTGAATTGAGACAATGAAGGCCGCAAAAAGTATTCAATATATTTTGGCGTGAGCAGAAATGCCGACTCATTATCAAAATTGAACACTTCTCTCCTCACCTTACAGGATCATAATGCTTTGAGCACGCTATCATAAGCTCAAGACACACAAGTGGAGACATGAAGGCCACAACAAGTGTTAAATATATTCGACAATGAGCAAGAGCACTAGCTCATTGTCAAAGTTGAACAATCTTCTCCTCGCCTCGCAAGATAGTAATGCTTTGTGCATGTTATCATGAACTCTGGACACTAGACTAAGACAAAGAAGGTTGTCGCTTGAGGTAGATCGTCATATATTCTTTGTACGAATGTTAGTACTTCCTTTAGACCTAATCCTATTAATGAAATGCTACAAGTTGACACCCATCATTCGTGTTAATGATGGGCACATAATTCAAGCTCAAGGTAAAAGAGGGCATAACCCCTTAAAACTAGCACTTTGTCTTTGTTCTCACAGACATTAAAGACATGCATGAAGAAACACATGTCATTGCTTTGATGGACCGATCTTCACAATGGGTTCGATTTTCTCACATGTATAAGTTACGTTGGGTTGAATAGCATCAAATTCGCCTCACTTTTGAACTTGTAACACAATCTTAGGCAACTATATGGTAGCTCCAGTTTGTTTCAAGAATTCTTCAACCTCGCGTAGCTTTACCAGCTTGCTAGAGATTCTTCTCTCGAGTCTGTTGTTTGGTCTATCATAATTCAAATTTGGTGCTCAACTCACGCATGTTCGTCTTCAAACTCTTTCGAGGTTACTTTGATCCAATGCCTCTTGACCTTCTCGTGAAAAGCTTTCATCTCACCACCATGCGAGTTAGAACTACATGTTGTTTGATCTCAGTTCGTGATTTTGCGTTGAAGTTACTACATTGTGCTCTAATGCTCTCACATCTTCAAGTTAGCTTTAATTGTCACTTGGTTCGAGCTTATCACCTTTGAACCCGAAGAATTTGTGAGCCTCCATTTTGCTACTTTGTGACTTTGGACTTATCTTACGGATTCCTCAGTTTCACTATATTTCGCACGACTTTGGTTTATCTCGTTGTCCTCTTGATTTGAGTTCTCGGTTATCTCTGTTTAACTTGGTCACTGCACCTTACTCGCCTCAAACAGCTCATGGACACCTCACAAGCTTTGTTGTGATTCACTTTTAACACGTCCACTTTTGGCTCCACCTTGAACATGTATTTCACCATCTCAACTTCTTCAATTTTTGCTTCGAATTAGTTATCTCCTCCTAGTTATCAATCACTACTTTCATAACTCTATTTCACTATTACCTTGCTCGAACTCAACTCAATTTCGTAGCTCGACTTGACTTGTTGCACTCACCTAGTATTCAACTTTGCACTATCCCTTGCATCTTGAACACTATCAACTCATATCTCAAGCTTCCTTGACCTCACAGGGCCAAGGAAGACTTGACACCTAGTGCTATTCTTCTTATCGCTCAAGATGTTGTCATCTTGTCACCTTTTAGCTAGTGAGCTGCCTTTGCAATGGGCCTCTATATCATTTTGCACTCGACTTTGTCCACCTACAAACCTCTTAGCAATTTGTTTTCACGTGCATACAACTCCTCACTCGAGGCTTCATGTCACTCGTTCACCTTCAATGTTTGGGTCTCTTCATTAACTCAAGTTGCAATATCAATGTCAACTTAAGATCCTTCAGTATACTCTTCGAATTTGATCTCGCCCTCCTCACCGTGATGTTCAAGTTTCCACCCTAGTTCTTCAAGTTTATTACAGACTGTTAATACTTCTTTGTGTTAACTTCGTTGTTTGACGGTCTTCTCGTGATTCGGCTCAAGCTTGACTACTACTCTACAAATCGGCTCTAATTCATCACTACAAGCTCTCCTTTCTTTCAATCTCCTATTGCTTAGTCACCAACTTGATTTCGTCTTCAAAACCAAATTGACTCATTTGTAGCTCCACCTCGGCTCATGGACTCCGTTCAACTCCTCTATGAGCTCCCACCTATCTCACCTTTGTTCGAGGTTGCAATTCACCATCTTTCTATCTTGGCTCTCCTAATATGTTCCAATTATTTTTCATAGACGTCGGTGCTTCCTTGACTCCTTCACCTAGCTCAATCATAGTTTCGTCCCAACTCATTGGGAGTCTACAAAAACTTCTCTATAGGCAATGTCTAAGCCATCTCAAGTTTGATCTCAAACCGGTTAGTTGTTGGGATTCAACGTGCAGCTCCAGTTCATCATCACTTTCCGGTCAAGTCTATCACAAGCTCAAATTCATCGTTGGTTTTGACTCACGTTGTCCAATACTCAACTCATCTAATCGCCTTACTCAGCTATGCTCCAACATTCGATGCTTCAACTCAACCTATGTCGTTTCTCTAAGCTTTGCTTTGATCGATCCCGCCACTTGCCTCCAGTGTCAAGCTTTGAGTATTTCTCCAACTCCCTTTGGATTGTCTTACAAGTTCAACTCATTACTAACTTGCTTCAAATAGTTGGATAGACGTCTCCAATAAATGGTGGACCCTTTTTGTCTCACATGCACAACGTGCATGATGAAGGTGGATTAAAAACAAGGAGTTCAGCATTGTTTAAAATGTGGATTTCTTCATGGAAATCTCCAATCGAGACATTTGCATGGCATAAAGTCCAACACATTGGGCCATTTTATCAATTTTGACAGCTTTCATTCTCTATAAAAGGTTTTGACAACTGCATGTCAAAGATTTCGAGGAAGTAAACAACTTTTGACAATGTCAACAAACCTCTTACTTTCTTTCAATTTAATCAAAGTCTACTTAAAATCCCGATTGGAAGTTGAAGATCAGTTAACAAAATGAATCCTTTTATTAACAAGAACAAATCTTTATAATAAGTGGTATGATGTGCAGAAAAGGAATGAGGAACATTTAATACGTTTTATTTGATAAGTGAATTTGACTAGGGGATGAACTTGCTTCAGCTCGGGCACTTTAAATATATTCAGCACGAGCTTGTATCTGACCTTTGTCGCATTCAATAATTTGTGTGGTCTTACTCAATTGTGACTTTCTCATACTTGACCTTATTACCTTGTCCAGCGATTTTCATTTCATCAAAGTAGCACAAACGCATTTCGGGGATCTTGGGCACTTTGGGTATGAGAAATGCATGCCATCCTACACCCTATTTCTTAAACAAGACAAAATGTTCGAAATTGAATTACGGGCAAACTATACGGGCTATGTGTAGAGTGTTTATAGTCAAAACTCATCTACAAGACAGAATCAAGATGTTGGAACAGAAATTGGGAAGTTTCGAAAAATCAATTTTCTGGTACAACATTGAGGAAGTTTAGAATTTGGATAAAATTACAACTTTACGGGGCCAAGAGCAGGTACGTAGTAGGTGTGATTCTTGAGTCAGATTTAAATTTTGGGATCGTGTTTGGCTCAAGGAAATGTTAATATCCATGATAAATAGAGACTTGCTACTCTCGTCCAAGATATCGGCTAAGAAATTTTCATCTTCACGAAGGTTTCAAGTGGAGCATGTTAGAAGAGATATACAAATTAGAACTTCCTTTCAAACTCCGAAACTTCATGTCTGATCAGTATGCATCTCAGGGCACAGACAATAAATCTGCTAAGGCTTTGCTGCAAACCATGAGAATCGATTTGATTGTATCGCTGGAGTTTTATTTGGAGAATCCACCTGGATCAAACCATTTAATTTGCTTTATTGCTAATGCTAAGGTGCATAATCAAAATGTTTTATCTATGTTAGAAAAAACTGAGGAATGGGCAGAGGTTGAGGTAAACACATAAGTACAAGCTCTGTCCTCGTAAGTTCAATGAAATGCCCCTGCACAAGGCATTTCCTATTTTAAACATTTCGGAGGCGAAACACCAAACCAAAATGCCACCAAAATGCTCTTCAAATCCAGCTATGCATTGGAAGCACCACGACTGGAAAGGTATTTTCGGCACATACCCGGATTTTAAGTTAAAGCAGAAAATACCCTCTATTTTTTTTACAAAAAGTAGAACTTAAAATTAAACTCACATATCCTAAACCCATCCACTAATCACACTTCAACATGTCAGAAGGAAAATGTGAAGTAAAAAATATAAATCCTAAACAAAAGTTAAGTCATAAGCAAAAGTAAAGCATATCAAAGAGCACCTCAGTTTTTTATTTTGCATTTCAAACTTTTAGTGACAGCCATTGGAAGGAGTAAAACTAGCAAATAAATAGTTGATTAGCAGTTGCAAAGATTAAGAATATGTTAGAAAATTAAAAAATTTATTCTCTTTTAAGTTGTTTTTTAATGTTTTCTAATTGTATTATAATTTTAATATGGCTTACGTTTTTGTCAATTTAAAAACTCGGTTCTAATTTTTATTAAGATTTCCATTTCCACTACAGATATAAATGGCATCAAGTTCAGGTTTGGGTGGAGGGAAAGATGAAGCAAACACCTGGACCTTCTTCCCCGTTTGCTTTCATCTTTCCATCCACATTCACGTTAAACAGGACATCAACTCACCTTTTGAAAGGCATGTGAGATTCACCTGTACCTTCTTCCCCATTTGCTTCATCTTTCCCTCCACATTCGCATTAAACATGACATCGACTCACCTCTTCAAAGGCATGTGAGAGAGAGAAAATATTGTATGCAGTGGTTAGTCATCGCAATGTGTTATATAAGGCATCATCTCGAATTGCATTTAGCCCAACTTAGAAGGGAGTTCAAAGAAATGTAATATAGCTGGAAAGGTGAGAGAATATGTGAAAAAAGCAAGAGGAAGTTGATACATAGGTTGCGGGATCTTGGTCTAAATCACGCACTTTGCGACACAGACCTTCAAGAAGACCGCCCACACATTCAGCTTCAGGCCATAGCCAAACACATCCTCTCATATAAACTCAACCACTTCAAACACTTTTGGATGAAGAGACCACCTCACGAAAAAGACCAAAACGAACATTGGAAAGAGCATTCAGCATTAACAAGAGTGCGATAACTTTTGAGTTAGTTGTTTGATGCATTTATGCCCATGGGTTGTCCTTCAACATAGTGAAGTCACGATATCAGCAACAAATAAAGAAGTATCAATGAAGCTCTACAAGGGTAACCACAATTTTAAATACAGAAATGGAGCATAAACAAGTCTTGCAGCCAATTAGGGATTTGTGGAAGGATATAGGGGTTTCCATTACTTCAAATTGATAGGAGAATGCTAAAAATAGATCTTCAATACATGTTGCAATATCCCTAAAAGAGGCAATGTTTTTTATGTTCTCAAAATTTGTTGATTGCAAAGTGCAAGTGAAAGATACACGTTTTTTATTGTTGATATTTTAATAAAGGCTATTGAGTCGATGGATCCCCAAAATACTGCCCAAGAAAACACGGCCAATACAAAAAATTACAATGCAGTTGAATCGTTTGTGGAGATGATATATGAGCACATATTTGACACCTTAGAGCAACTTGTTTCATGAATTTGATGTTTTAAAATTTTGGCAATATCTCATTGATACACCAAGTTTATACATAGACAAATGAGATCCAAATGTTTGTAACAAATCTTCACATTCTAGGCCATCTTTGAGACATTCTTAAGGCTAGAGTGGTTAAGGGGTTTCCATTAATTCAAATAAATAGAAGGACACTAAAAATAGACCTTTGATAAATGGTGTTGCACCATCCACTAAAGAGGCAATGATTTCATGTTTTTAAAAGTTGTTGATTGTAAGGTCCAAGAAAAAGATGTACGTTTTGTTGTTGACATTTCCATAGAGGCTATTGAGTTAGCAGGTCCCTAGAACATTGTCTATGTAAACATGGTCAGTGCAAAATATTGTAAAGCAATCTATTCCATCAATTTGATGTTGTGAAGAAAATGGTAAAATCTTATTGATAAATCAAGTTTTTTATAGAGGCAAATGAGATTCAGATGTTTGTGAACAAATCATTACATGTCCCGGGTCATTTTTAGGTCATTCTTGAAGCTAAAGTTGTTGAAGATAAACAAATTTGGTGGGTCCCCAAAACATTGTCTAAGTAAACATGGACATCAAAAAATATTATAATAACAATCTATTTTGTCAATTTGATGTTATGAAAAAAATGACAAAATCTCATTTGATAAAACAAGTTTTATACAAGTAAATGAAATTCAGATGTTTGTAACAATTCATCACATCCCAAGCCATCTTTAGGACATATTCTCAAAGCTAAAGTTGTTGACGAACAAATTTTTAATTTATAGGATTTTTCTATAAATTTTCTAGTCTATTAAATTTTGTTTAAAGACTTAAACTTAGAATTTAGTTTTTTTAATATTTTAATTATATATATATATAATATATATATATATAGGTTTATGAGATGAGAATTGTCTTATGCAATTTTCTTGCGACGATTTGTTAAGGTAAAAAAAGCCTTAAATAACATGGCTATTGGTAACTTTTAGACCATGGGGAAGACAATCAAATGTAGGTGGAGCACAAAATAAAATCTTTCATCCTTGATGATGATTACTAGGCCAAGGTTAATTACTTGCTCGGTTTTACAAATTCTATTTTCTCTATGATAAGATATGTAGATATAAATGATGATGCATAAGCAAAATCAATGATGGAATTGACTCTATGCTCAACTTATGAGAGATGTCATACAAAAAGAAGATCCTAAAGAAAACTTTTACAATGAAGTTAAGTGTGTGCATATTTAAAAAGACCCTTGCATATGTTTTGATTCTGATATATTAAAACAACGAAAGACTTTGGTTACCAAATAGGCAAAGAACTACATACTGTCACGAAAGTTGCAAATGGAACTATGGCCATATTCAAAAGACGTTTTCTTGATCCATCTATAGCAAGTCATCTGCAACAAAATGGAAATGTTTGTAGCGTTAGAGGTAGCATCGGGAGAGAGAGGCTTTTTGACCAATATAGCATGTCCCCCAGTCGACTAGTGGTATGTCCACGGCCGTCATGAGTAAGACTGACAACCTATTACAATTAAAGTTCTATCACACATGTAAAATTAGAATTGTAACTTATATCCAAAAAAATTGTTTATTAATTGAATGATATCTTATATCTTTCAAATTCTAGGACTCTAGTTCCCAACAATCTTTTATATTGTGGGCAGTTAGTAACTTTTCAAAAAAGTGGCATTTGAGTACATACTCCTTTATCCACTCAACTAAACAAAACAAGTCAGCATCAAAGAACATTGAGGAATTAGTGTATGTGCATTCCTGTCACACAAGATTGAGGGATATAGTAGAGGGCCTAGCAAACTTTGGAATATTTACCCACAACTACTCTCGCCAACTTTCATCACTTTATGTCAATGATAACAACCAGGGATATCTAGACAAGTGGAGAGTGGAGCTAGTGGGAGCCTCCTATCACATAAGATTGAGGACCATACTAGAGGGCCTAACAGACTTTGAAATATCCATAACTACTCTCCCCCAACTTTCATCACTTGATGTCAATGATGACAATCATGTAAGTTCTACACAAGAGCTGGAGAGTGGAGCTAGTAGAAGTGGTGTTCCTAATGATGTTGATGATAATGAATTTGAGCAAAATCTCAATGATTTATCCTAGTTTATAATCCTTGCATACTGAAATAATTTGATATCTGCATTTACATTTTGAGCTTATAAAAATGACATGCAACATGAACATTTCAAATTTGAAGTATGTTGAATGTTTTAAATTTTCATGAAACCATATTTTTTAAGCATTTTATGTTTTATGAAATAAAAAAAAGTATTTTGCATATATATATATATATATATATATATATAGGCAAAATTTATTGTATGGACATCTCGGTGTTGTTTTGTTTCCAATAGCTCTCGGAAAATTGGTGTTTCCTCAGTTTGGATCCAGTTTTGTTTCTTAGTGACTTAATTTTTCAGTAAGTAGTGTCGTTTTACCAGCCATGTCAATAAAAGAATGGAATAGAGACATCCTCATTGAATGGGTAAAAAGTCATCTGCATCCTACAAAGAGGATTTTGTATCAAGTTCCAAATTGATGGGTAGAAATAGTGAGACTTGAAATGATAAAGGGTAAGAACCTTGTTTCTGATTCTGTTGCTATGGTTCATGGTACTATAAATAATTATTGTCGGAGGTTTAAGGAAGATCGTTGACAAAGACAACTATAGACAGTTGTTCATCATGTAGTCTATTGCTCAGAAGATATGGATAATTGAAAGTTCGTGTGGCACAATGTTTGATAATGGTATTGAAGTTGGTGAGGGAGAAGCTTTTCTTCCTCCAAAACTGTTGTCGAGATTTATAAATCGCCAGCACCAATAGCATTAGCACAACTCAGTGTTAGGTGGCTCTGGGTGTGATTGAGATTCATAAATTGTGTCAAGCTTTTGGAGGAGGGTAATGCCAACAATTTATGTCATCTTCAGGGTGGAAGGGCAACTGAACAATGCCCGTAGGAGATGAAAAAAGAAATTCACAACCCTCGGGGCATAAAAGAGAAAGTGAGAAGCATATACCTCTGACAATCCTATAACTTTGGATAAAGCAGTTTGTCCCATACCTTTAAAAACAATTCACGGATGTCGTAGTTGATAACACATGTTTTCGCCATGGCTCAAAAAGCAGTGTTGATGCAGGAGCATCTAAGTGCACAAGTAATTCCCATCACCCAAAAACACTTACGTAGGGATACGTTAAATAAAGGTTTGGTCTTTGCAAAGAAGTGAGGTAGCTCGGAGTAGAAGTTGGGAACATACACACCAGGCAGAAAATTGTAGGAGCAAGGCACAAGGAAACACTTGCACAACATAAGGAAAGGGGCACATACAAAAGTTTTGTGCACTGATAGAAACTTATGCATCTTGCACAAAGGGCAATAACTACGAGATAGTGCACGCATTTGGTCACAACACTAGTGCCAATTCATCCGCACTTGCATAGGAAGGAACATGAATCAAAGTCCACGTGTCAGTTCAAATCAACATTGACATGGAAGCCACATGTCACATGAAAGAGGCCCTCACGGTTGTGATAATATAACTGCTAGAAGATGAACCGTTTCAACTTCTATAACTACTTCCGAGCTTATGAATATGTTGGTCGAAGTCATTGAAGGGGTTGCCAGCGGACATAAGAATATACAGAGACAAGTCTAAGAAGAAGACTACAAGTTGTTGCAGCTTGAACATGAAGAAGGACCCATTATTGGTTCAAGCAAAGTCTTGTTAAGCCTGTAAGTCTAGGACATAAGCATTTTGTTTTGAGATCACATTCAGGACCATTGTAATCTTCGAATTTCAAGACGGTAATAAGAAGGACATATTTTGTGTGTGTAATTGAATTTCGTCCATTGAATAAAAATCTTGTTGTTTGTGTTTTACATTGTGTGCTACATATTGTTTTGCACCCCATTCTAGGTAATAGCACATAAGGACTACAAGCTACATGGTCTAACCAACTACATCATTTGGTATCAAAGCAGTTTATATCCTCCATATGACTTTTGCTTTCCACATTTGCGGAGTGGATAGAAAACAATGAAGACATCTTCCAACATCAAGGTATTTCACATCTATCCTAAATCAATTAATTCCCCTTCCTCATTTCCCACAAAAATACATTTCGAATTAATCAAATATAATTTGATTAATTATCCATTTCAAAATCCAAAAAATAATCTAATCCTCATCACATGTCATTATTCTCCATGTTTTTCCATTATTGAATTAAAAATTTAAATTCAAATCCTCACCCACCCTTCGTGGTCCCCACTCACCTAAAATCCTCCACTTATGAATTAAAAATATAATTCAAATCCTCACCCATTCTTCGTGGCCCCCACTCACCTAATCTTGCACACATTTTCAAACCACTCATCTAATCTTGCCCACATTTTCAAACCACTCACCTAATCTTGCCCACATTTTCAAACCATGATTACTTAAATTAATCTAAGTTAATCACTCCCCCAGGCTATAAATACAACCTTACCCCTCCCCTCTAAACACACGGAGAATAAGCTTTCATGCCATATCTAAGTTCTTGCATCCTTTGAGCAAAGAACATCCTTTTGCCTTGTCCTAATGCCAAAATAGCCTCATAATCCTTTTTCCCATCTAGTGCAAAGTAAGAGGATCGTTGTTGCAGGAAGGTCTTGCTCCGTCTTGAAGAAAAGCACCTACATATCACAAAATCAGGGCTCAATCCAAGTTTCCTAGCCCATTCTGAGGTTTGCTACGGAACGCGAAGGAGGAGGTATGATTATTGGTATTTTACTTCCTTGTTAGTAGTGTATTTTTCATAGCTTACATTCTGGCACGCCCGGTTACTTTCGATCTATTACCATTAATTTCCCAATTAGTGGTTTTATCTGTTCTTTGTTTATTATTGTTCATTATTATTTCCTTTTCTGTTCCTTATGGTCTTCTTTGGTTAACCTTCACGCTTTGGGTAGTATTTTTGTTGTGTGGTGTCTTGTGGTGTATCTGCAGGTTATAGCAACAATGAAACTCTGAAGCTCATCTTGTCTTTGATCTCCTCGGTGCTTGGTGTTTAGTTGACAGTTTTGGCTTTGCTATTTACTCGTCATCTGTAGAAACACATGAACTATCCATTAGTTTATCATCTTACTGTCATGGGACAACCAATCCGGAAAATATATTTATTTATTTCCTTTTGCTAAAATAACTGCTTTGTAGGAAGTTAATCATTTATTTATTTTTTTCTTTCTTTTATTTTAGTCAATCATTTTATGATCTAACTCTTTCCTTCTGATTATTGTTATTTTTTAACCTTGCTGTCAAAATCTTAGCTTCTCAGGTGAAGTACAGAAGTCAGAAAATAAAAAAAACCAGCTCCCGGGACGTTTTTCTCACGTCCAAAATTTTCATTCAGAGTGCTACCGTAGCCCATCTTCCGGAAGCCATAACTTTTGCTCCCGAACTCGGAATGACTTCATTTTTTTTTAACGGAAAGGTATTGAAAAGATCTATGCAATAAAAAAATAATTTTTAGATTTAGACTTACAGAAAAAATTTTGGTTTCATTTCTTCTAACACTTGTCTTTTTAACAAAAAAAACAACAAAATTATAGTTTTATTTATTTATTTATTTCACGAAACATCCTCACACGTATGCTCTTTCCTCGCACTTCAAAAGTGATCTTGGAAATCAGAAACGTGAGGCCACTCGAGCTCTAGAAAACAATTTTTATTTTTAATTTTTTTTGCCTTACATTTAACTTTTCCACGACAACACTTCAAGGTAACGTTTTCACCCTCTTCTTTCATCGTTTTTCTTTTTTGTGAAAATAATCATTATCGCTATTTCGCAATCATGATTAATTGCAATAATTATTAACATTTAAAAAAAAAAAAAAAAACTATTCCAATTGTATCCGCGTATGCTCTTTTCTTGCGCCTTCGAGCGATCTGGAAAATCAGAAACGGTCACAATTTTTTTTAGTTTCTTGTTCTAACATTGCAGGATCCTCTAGCTTTGTTTTCCAACTGTCATTTTAATAATTATTTTCCTTTGTCATATTCTTAATATTTGTTTGGTCGTTGGTTGTGTATGCTCTTTTCCTGCGCCTTTGAGCGATCTGGCAAATCAAAAACAACCACGATCACTTTTCTAACATTTCATTTGCAGGATAACTACTAATTTGTTTTCTGTAGAACCGCATTACTGGAATATTGTCAAAAACAAAAACAAAAAAAAAACAACAAAAATCCCGCAAAAATACCACCATTCAAAGACAATTGCTGAAACCAAAAAAAAAAGTACGCTCAGGTACGCAATTATTTTCTGCTAGTGATTTATTTCAAATTGGAAAGAACCCTGCGTTTAATCACTTCATCATATTGTTTTAGCACGTAGACAAGGTGGATTTCATCACCACCAAAGCTACACCGGTGACGTGGACTTGACTACCACGCACCAACAACATTTGCATCTGCATTGCACTTTGAGACCTAGTCTCATCACAGCGTTCGGTATTTACCTCGCCGCTGCTCTTCACTTACAGGTAATGCTGTCGTGCAGCGCATGCGAGTCACGCCTAAATAGCTGTAACAACGAAGCCTGGGCATCGTCCCTGTAAATCTTCGGGGAGTTATAAGGACACCATACACATTCATCCCTCCATCACCTTCCACCTTTTCACAAAACCTGTTCTGGACGTGGTGATTCACTCCGAAACAGGCAAGTAAGAATTGGTGAGTCTCCTCCAGTGCTCTAAGGGTTCCCCGTACCAATTCTGTCCCCGTACAGAATTAGGTATATCAGGACTAGGGTATATCGGAGGACGCATCTTCTTGGAGTAATAAGAGCCTGCATCCACCATTTCACAGCATACTTGTATGATTGCATGAAACAATGATCATTCCTGAAGAAGTTACCTCATAAGCCAAAACAATTGAATCCACATGACTGCTTGCTGTTTGAAAACACAATAGTTTAGCATTATTTTATCATAAAACTTGGCTGATATCAATGTGTTCATTGTAAAAGTTCAGACCCTAGTTGTGTTCCACAAAAAAAAAATCAGTTCTCGACCAATTCAATACCAAGCGAAAACATCCAAACAATCCAACAACACAGATCAAACCATCACACCAATTTCATTAGCTTACCTCATCCAACAATACATTTGTCATAGCTTGTCTTCGGCTATATCCAACTGATATTGAGTGACTAGCATTCACTCCCCATATTGTCAATTGTCAAAACATCCTTCATAGCTTGTTTCCAGCTATATCAAACTAATATTGGGTGACTTGTTTGAGTTCATTCATTATTCTGTCCACCATCGCATTTATCCAAATCACAGCCAACACAAATCCTTTCACAACCATATCGTGATTAACTTATTCAGGTTACTCTCCCCGTCAATAGTCCAGAGCTTGTTTAAGTCAAATCTACACAACGTGCAACAAATCGTCTAATAACTCGTCTCGAGTTACATCATCATCATATTGAGATAACTTGTTTGAGTTACTCTCCTTATCAGTCATCACAAGCTTATTCACGATAAATCCAAAGTAATCAAAGTCATCATGGTATTCACTCGTAGTCACAATCATGAAAATGACGACGAAGAAGTCGCACAACCAGAACTCACCACTGAAGAACAAGAACAAGTCAATAAGGTGATAGAACAAAACAAAAATGAATATCTGTTACGCATCCTAGCCATGGGGGCAAAACTACCCCCTGACTTCGGGACCGAAAATTTAAACAAACTCATCGACAATGGTGAATCCAGTTATCACAATGAAATACCAAACAATCCAAATGGTTCTTCGGTCGAAGAATTATTCACTAAAATCCAAGATTTAACAAAGAAACTTGAGGAAACAACGATTAGAGCTGAAAGATTAAAAGACCTCAATCTAGATTCCAATACTCACGACATGTTTGATAAACCGTCACCCGCTTCTCCATTTGCACAAGAATGGAAACTTATGAAAGACACCATTCAGGGACTGCAAAAACAATCGAAACAATTCAACTTTGAAGAATTGTGTCCTTATCCATTTGATACAGAGATATCACGATTACCATTTCCACCATCCTTTGAAATCCCTAAGTTTGATAAATACAAAAGCAAAGGTGACCCCCGTGAACATGTCAAGGAATTTTACATGCAATGTCAGGAAGTTGCCTATCGAGACACGTACCTTTTACGATTATTCCCCCAAAGTTTAGGAGGACAAGCTTTAGACTGGTTTTTCCATCTACCCAAAGGGTCGGTCACGACATTTGCAGATTTATCGGAGAAATTTGTCAAACATTTTTCTTATAACCTAGACTCAGAAATAACCATGCTTGATCTCTGCAACACTAGGCAAAGGCCAAACGAAAATTTTGCTTCCTTTTTACAACGATGGCGCGGAATTGCAAGCCGATTTCCCTGCTCAGTACCCGAGAGACAACTAGTTAGCATTTTTGTCCCTAATCTCAATGCCGAATTATCATTCCACATGCAAATGCATTGTCTGAATAGTTTTGAAGAAGTCATCGAAAAGGGGACACAAATCGAAAAAGCCCTCATTTCTAAGGGCTTACTTAAAGCACCCTTTAGAGACCAACCTTATCGAGACACTCCTCAGAACCAGGACAAATCTAAATTCTTTAATCGGAATCGAAATATCGTCAACGATGGCATTACTGATTCCCGCCATGTCTGAAATGTCCAAAACCATCCCACCAACACATTAAAATCGAAACAACCCATCATTATCCCTAGAAAGGAAGTTCCTTCTAGGGATCGACGAAGAGAGTTCACTCCTCTCGGAGAAAGTCTATCTAGTGTCTTTCGTCATTTGGCAAATGCTAATATGATTACATATCCCATTGTCAGACCCTTCGAAGAAGGACAACCCAAACCAAATTGGTATAAAGACAATGAATATTGTGATTACCATCGCATAAAAGGGCACTCCACAGATAGATGCATGCAACTCCGCCATTACGTCCAAGACCTGATTGAACGTGGAGACATAGAAGTTGAAAATACTTCTGAGACAAAAACACCTAATGAAAAACTTCACATGTTCAAAAATCCATTCCCTAATCATGATAACAATTCAAAAGATAAGGGTCAATCGTCAAGTAATGTCGAGTTTGACTCAGTCATCTCGACCATAGATTATGACCAAGACTTAGTGGCAACTATAAAGATCAGAACTGACTGTGCAATTACCACTAGACAGAAAAAAATATGGGTCCCTACAACAAAAAAATCTGCCACTTCGTCCCCGGCATCACCTCCTAATCCACCATCTAATTCCGCCGCCAATTCCTCTCCACAACCTACGCCGTCATTTAATATTGTCAAACAATTAGAGAAGACTCCCGCACAAATTTCAATCATGGAACTACTTAATTCTTCTCCCGCACTACAACGCATCCTTATGCAAACATTGAATAATGCTCGTGTCCCTGAGGACATCAATTCACAACAATTTCAGGCTTTAATTGCACATCTTACAGTCCCCAATCCTATTTTATCTTTTGGTCCCGATGACATGCTTAATCCCAATATCGCTAATAATCATTCTTTATACGTCGAGGGTTATGTAACTCATCGTAAAATCAAGCGCGTCTTAATCGACAACGGATCAGCATTAAATATTTGTTCCATGAAACTTTTACGTTGTCTAGGTTACACTGAAAATGATTTGCAAAACAATATCATAACCATTCGTGGGTATGATAATAGCGAAAGAAAGTCTGAAGGCACAATCACGTTGCCTCTCCAAGTTGGACCCATCACCTTAGACACGATCTGTCATGTGGTAGATGTAGAAGTTGCCTATAACATTCTTGTCGGTCGACCATGGATTCATGCCATGAAAGCCGTCCCATCAACATTCCACCAATGCATTAAGTTTCCTCATTTGGACAAGGAATTTACATTACGTGCAGATCCCCAACCTTTTGAGTATTGTAGATTCCTTGAAGGACGGTATCGACATGATCACTATTGTCCATCAACAGATAAATATGCTCCACCTCGTATAATCCCTAATGAAACACGCATTGATCCTGATACACTCCCTAACAGTAATCCAAAACCATCATCTCATAACCAAAACACATTTTCCAATCCATTATCATCTGCTCATCAACCACCTTCCACCAGTCCTCCTCCCACTAATCAATCATCTTCTTCCACTAATCAAGCTTCTTCCAGCAACAATTATTCTTCCACCACACCATCTTCTTCTTCACCAAGCCAATCTTCTTCATCCAACCACACCTCCTCTATTAAGATACCTCCTCCTGTGAATAGCCAACCTTCATCCTTCAATCCACCCCCTTCTTCTTATAACCCATTCTCTTCATCTTTTAAGACTACCAAACTAACTTCCCCATCACATGAGGTACCTATTGGTCCCCCATCTCACACATTTAAAATCATTGACACGGGATACGGTGAATATCAATTTCAAAAGATGGCAGACTCTTTTTATATCACCAAATCCCCACATAGCTATGGCAAACCTAACGCTCCACATCTGAGAATCCATCCCAATTACCAAATGGGTCAGTCAGTTTGGAAAAAGTTTGGTCATCTTGACAACGAACATATTCCAAGTTCTTCAGGATCTTGGTTATATAATGACGACTTTGCTCCATGTTATGAGTCCCCTCAATTTACCAAAGCTCACCGAATAATGAAAAATATGCGATGGCAGGGTAAAGGACTCGGCCCAAATGAACAAGGTCGTTTAGACCCTATAAATTGCACACAACATCACGGTAAACATGGTCTAGGTTTCAAGGTGTTTGATGTCGCTCCCATAATAATTTCGAGTGACAATGATGACACCAGTTCTGATAATGACATTAGGTCTCCATGTAGTCTTTTTGAGGACCTCGCTGAAACACATCTTGCCTTTGAACATTTCTCTATTAATGTCATCAATTTTGAGCCTACACATCCGAGTCTCATAGACCATGGCCAACCACATCATGCAGCCATGGACATGTTCCAAAATGATGAAGCCATCGAAGAATTCCTTGGAACTCGCGACCAAATACCTACTTCAGACCATAGAAAAGGATTTGAAATCAATCTAAATGAATCGGCCTATTTTGGCGAAGAGATAAAATATTCAGATCCTTCACCATCAGAAAATTTGGATCAAAAGCGCAAACAGAGGATTTCCCATAGTCAAAACCTCACCGCCACCCTATCCAATAAACATGTCAAAAAATTCCAACAAACACCCGACACTGATGACCTACATCAACCATTAGCATCATTCTCTGAAAAGGATACATCTAAAATGCTTGTAGAAGAAACAAAAGACATAAACATTGGCACCACCGAACAACCAAAAATTTTACAACTTGGCATTAGTCTGTCTGACCAAGAATGCATGGAATTCACAACACTCCTTATTGAATTCCAAGATATATTTGCATGGACATATAAGGACATGCCAGGCCTGGACCCATCTCTTGTAGTACACCATCTTGTGGTACATCCAGATGCAAAACCTGTAAAGCAAAAACTACGTAAAATGCATCCCCAAGTTGCATTACTTGTTAAAGCCGAACTCGAGAAACTCTTGGAAGCTGACTTCATCAAACCTATTGATTATTCAGCATGGATATCTAACATAGTTCCTGTCGCCAAGAAAACTCCTGGCATCAGAATATGCACAGACTTCCGTGACATCAACAAGGCTTGTCCCAAAGATGACTTTCCCTTGCCAAATATAGACATGATTGTTGATTCTACGGCAGGCCATGAAATGCTCTCCTTAATGGATGGATTCTCTGGTTACAATCAAATACGTATTGCTGAAGGAGATCAACATAAAACGGCATTTACTACACCATGGGGCACCTTCTGTTATAAGGTCATGCCTTTCGGCTTGAAAAATGCTGGTGCCACCTATCAACGAGCAATGACTGTTATCTTCCATGACATGTTACATGATATCATGGAAGATTATGTTGATGATATATTAGCAAAATCTAAAACACGAATAGGGCATCCAAGTGTGTTGAGACGCATTTTCGATAGATTACGTGAGTATAAGGTTCGTCTTAACCCAAAGAAATGTGTGTTTGGAGTAACCTCTGGTAAATTATTAGGGTTTATTGTCTCACGAAGAGGCATAGAAGTGGATCCTGCCAAAGTCAAAGCCATTATGGAAATGCCTCCTCCTCAAAACCTAAAAGAATTACGCAGTCTTCAGGGAAAGATACAATCTATTCGGCGTTTCATATCACAGTTGGCTGACAAGTGCCATCACTTTAATCAGTTACTCAAGAAAGATGCACACTTTCACTGGAACCACGATTGCCAAGATTCTTTTGCTAAGTTAAAAGAATACCTCTCTAGTCCACCTGTTCTTATGTCACCAGTTGCCGATAAACCTATGTTGCTTTATACATCTGCCACTGAACATGCCATAGGAGCTCTACTAGCACAACATAACAATCAAGGAAAAGAACAGGCTGTATATTACCTTAGTCGAACACTTATTGAGCACGAAATACGTTATTCCCAAATCGAAAAAGTATGCTTAGCGGTTGCCTTTGCATTCCATAAGTTACGTCATTACTTGCTCAATCACACAACTAAGTTGATTGCCAAAATTGATCCTCTCAAGTATTTGTTGTCCAGACCCATTCTCACGGGAAGAATGTCTAGTTGGGTTGTATTACTTAGTGAATTCGATGTCGAGTTTGTTCCGCAAAAAGCAATTAAAGGACAAGCCCTTGCCGACCAACTTGCCGAGGCACCCCTTCCTGGCACAGAACCACTTCAGTTTTCTTTTCCTGATGAAGATATTCTACACATAGACATCGCGCCAGCTTGGACTCTATTTTTTGATGGATCTTGTAATCTCCATGGCTCAGGGGCTGGTATTTTGCTTATCACACCCAGCGGACATGTTATCCCCAAATCATTTCGCTTAGCATTCCCATGTACCAACAATATCGCAGAATATGAAGCTCTCGTCGCAGGGTTAAAACTGGCTATATCTTGGAATCTTACAGAATTAGCTGTATTTGGTGATTCTTTACTTATCATCAAGCAAGTTACCGATGAATACCAGGTCAAGGATGAAAAACTTATCCCATATAAACGCATGGTGGATAGTCTTCGAAGCTATTTTCGATTAATTAGCTTTGATCAAATTCCCAGAATTCGTAATAAATCTGCCGATGCTATGGCAACCATCGGATCCCTATTAGAAATCGCATCTAGTCAACCCCAGGCACATTTTCTCGTTGAACATCTCTTAATGCCTGCCTATGATCTTCCTGAAAACACTATGGTATGTGAAATTGTGGGTCCTGAATAACCCTTGGTACCACGATCTTTATACCTTCATTCGTGATAAAACGTTTCCTGCCGACATGAAACCAATGCATAAACGTGCTTTAGCACAACGTGCTTCTCGTTACACCATTTTAGCAGAAACTCTTTATAAACGAGGATATGATGGCACCCTGCTCCGATGTCTTAATCAGGAAGAATCCTCGAGTGTCTTAGCTGAAGTCCATTCTGGTATCTGTGGAGCACACATGAATGGTATCGCCTTAGCCAAGAAAATCCTGCGAGTTGGATATTATTGGCCCACCATGGAAAGTGACGCATGTCATTTTGTCAAACATTGTCAAGCATGTCAAAAGCATGGAAATCTTATCCACGCACCTTCCCAGGCATTACAATCGATAACCACACCATGGCCCTTCTCTCAATGGGGACTTGACCTCATTGGTAAAATCAGACCAACATCTTCCGATGGACATAAGTTCATCATTACCGCTACCGATTACTTCACTAAATGGGTAGAGGCTATGCCTCTCACTTATGTTACCGGTAGCCAAATATCGAAATTTATTTTCAATAATCTCATATGTCGATTTGGTATTCCATCCGCTCTGGTTGCAGATAATGGTAAATCATTTAAAAATCAGGATGTAAAAGACCTAGCCAAACGTTTTCACATCAAACTTAAATGGTCCACTCCATACTACCCTCAGGGCAACGGTCAAGCGGAAGCAACCAATAAGACCTTAAAATCCATCATGGAAAAGATTGTCAACACCCATGGACGAAATTGGCATACTCAAATTTACCCCGCTCTTTGGGCTTACCGTACATCTTACCGCACGCCTACCGGAGCCACCCCATTTTCCCTTGTTTATGGTTGTGAAGCCATTTTACCTATTGAGATAGAACTCCCATCCTTGAGAATCTCCCTTAAAGATGTAATTAATGAGGATGAATACCGACAGTCACGGCTTCAGGAGCTTGAGCTTCTCGATGAAAAATGACTTAATGCTCTCAATCATCTTCAAGTCTATCAAAACCGACTACAACGCAGTTATCATAAAAAGGTAAGACCCAGAGAATTTGAAATTGGTGACCTTGTTTTAAAAGAAAATCAAAAGAATACCACTAAAGAACGAGAAAAACAAGGAAAATTTGAGCCTAATTGGTTAGGACCCTATGTAATCACAGCTAAATTTGGCTCTGGAGCCTATAAATTGGCCACTGCAGATGGTCAAGATCTTGATGAACCAATGAATGCAGTTCATTTAAAGAAATTTTATCCTTGAGATGTTCACTATTCCAGGATACAACATGTACATTGTTCCTTTTGTCTTGCTTATCTCCAAATAATTTAAATTTATTCATTTCCATTGGCAGATATTTTATTTATCAAAATCACGTCTTCATATTTATCATCATGATACAAGTGCTAATATAAATCCTATTAAGTTTGTGAGCATCATACTTCTTCCACTTTCAGTCGCTTTCCTCTATGGTCATACCTAGAAGCTTACTGATGGTAATATATCCCCTTCTAATACATTCTCTCTTTCATAACAAAGCTCTAAACTTTGTTACCCAGTTCGTTTGGTCGTCCATCTCAGTCTTCGGTGTTGAACCCTCGCGTCCTACTAGTCGTGTGGGGCTGAGATTGGGGGCAGATGTTTCTTCCCAAATACAAAGCACTATTGTAAAAAAATCCATCAATTCAATAACTTATGAATAATTCATTGTCACATCTTTCGTCCTTCATAGTCTTTGGTGTTGAGCCCACACTTCTTACTAGTAGTGTGAGACTGGGAATGGAGGAAGGTGCCCTTACTCGTCTACGTCTTGTCTTCGGTGATAAACCCTTGCCTCTTACAAGTGGCATGGGGCAAAGCATAGAGGGTCATTCTCATACAAGCATAAAAACATTGCAAAATATTGCAAAAAATTAAAAAAAACAAAACAAAAAAAAAAAAAAAAGACAAAAAGGAAATTCACTCGCCTATATTTTGCCTTTGGTGATGAGCCCTTGCTTCTCACTAGTAGCATGGGGCAAGGCATAGGGAGTCATTTCAAAAATACAAAATCTTATAGTGCTTACAAATTATAGAATCCCCAAACACGTAATTTAGATGCCTAAGTGAAGAGAGAACTATCCCTTAACCTCATATCTTATCAATCAGTAGGCCACATAACTGTCTAAGTCTAGCATGTGACTCATAAAGTGAAAGCCATTTTTGAAACCGGTTCAGTACCATTATGAAGAATGGAGTCACAATTTCCCAAAGGGATTTTTGTTAGCATTTGTCTCTATATTCATTATCCACCTCCTGCGTCCTTCTTGATTCTCGGTGATGAGCCCACACATCTTACTAGTTGTGTGGAGTCAAGAATGGAGCTGGAATTCTTTTCATCATATCATCACCACCATATCCTACCAATGGAAAGAGAATTTGTGTTATTCTGAGCATAAGTTACAACACATTGAACACGGTACATATGGATAATATCCATGTTTATCGCCTCTCAAAAATAAGTCTGCACTCTGGGCCATAAATTGCCACTCACAGTGTAAAAAAATCTACCAACATTTGAAAATCGTCAAAAATCCAAAAACATTTGAACAATCGTCAAAAATCCAAAAACATTTGAAAATCGTCAAAAATCCAAAAAACAGTGTAAAAATTCAAAAATCCAAAAACATTTGAAAATCGTCAAAAATCTAAAAACATTTGAAAATCGTCAAAAATCTAAAAAACAGTGTAAAAATCTCAAAATCCAAAAACATTTGAAAATCGTCAAATTCCCAAGTATAAAAATCCCTCAAAAAAAAAAAACATTCAAAAATCTCCAAAAAATCTAAAAAATTTATAAAATTCAAAAACAAACATTAGAAAATCCAAAAATCCAAAAACAAAAACATTAGAAAATATCCAAAATACAAAAACATTTGCAAAATTTTCAAAAGACCAAAAACATCCACAAAATCGTAAAAACTCAATAAGCAACACAATTCATCCTTTGAACTATTATCCCAAACAAATGGTCCAACCACCTTATGACTACCAATTTCAAACCACTTCTCCTTGCGTGAATCCTCGCTTGGGGAAAATCCGGCTCTCATTGTTTCCTTGTTTGAGGAGACTGACCCAATCCCTTGTACCCCTACTTGGGGGCACATCTAATCAATCATCACTGTGGAACACGTTAGGGACATGTTTACTGGTTCTTGTGTTGCATTATTAGTGGTAAATTATTAATTGCTTTCTTGTATCTTGATATATTACAGGGGGCATCTTGATTTTATGTATCCTGGTGTTCTCTGTAATATTCTTATGTTATCTGATTGCATGTCGTACTGGGCATCATACTTTCTTGATGGCCTCTGTCTATGCTCTCTTCCATTTGCATATCGTACTGGGGCATCAAACCTTTTTTATGGCCCCTGTCTATGCTATCACGCATATTACAGTCTAGTCATCCTGATCTTTTATATCACGATGCATCCTGTTATGTGCTATATTAAAATTAAGATGCTTTTCGTCACGTGAGTATCTTCCTGCATGATCAACATCTTACTTTGCACCCCATCCATTCACCCATACTAATGCATTCTCCAGTTTGCGAATCCTACTTGATCACCGTTGCAGTTTGCGAATCCTACTTGAAGATCTTTCTCAAGTAGCATTCACTATCCAGCAGCTCCTTCTCCCCCACCATGATCACCATGTATTTGATCCATTCATTCTCACTCCTCATTTTTACTCCTCCGCCGCTTATACCCATATTACCCTTCTCACCATTCCTGTCCCCTCTCACCCATTGGTATTCTTTCCTTTCACCCTTTTGCTTCCCGCTTGACAATCTTACTTAATAACCCCTTCTATATGGAATCCTCAGTGGAGGTTTACCCTCTCCCTAAGATCTTCCCGCTGTAGAAGCTTCTTCACCACCTGCCCTCTCATCAAATAACCATCACCACCAAACACATCTTCCCACTCCACCTCTTCTACTTCTCATTCTTGCATCATTACTCTCACCACGTGGGCATCCCAATTAAGGATTCCCCTCACACTCTCCGCCCTCCACTACATATATTCCTTCATCCATTCATGTTACACTCCTTTGTGTCCTTTCTTTCTTATTATCACCTCATCTCATATCATATACCACTTAGGCATACCTCACTCACTCTTTTCTCATCCTTCCCCAAATCCACCTTATGCCTGGTCATCCTACTTACACACTCTCGTAGTATGGCAAATTCACTTGAGGGTTCCCCTTTAGTCCATTTTGTCATACCCTATTCCCACCAACTCTAACATCATCCTTCTTCCTCAGCTTGGTGATCTTACTTAACCATTCCAGCCGCATGGCAATCTTACTTAAGACTTCCACTTAAGGTTGATCTGCCCTGTGGCCTTCCCCCATCCCATCATATTTCCCCCATCTTATTTCTCCCACCTCTCATCGCGATCATCTTCTTCACCCTACCATTCCACCCCTATCTCCCAATATCATTTTGTCTTTCTCTTTGCATATCATCCCTGTCGGTTGGGTGACCCTACGAAACCTCTCCAGCAGTATGACGATCTTACTTAAGAGATTCTCTTAAGCATGACATGTCATCTTACACTCGCCCATCACTCTCCAATCTCACCATCCATATTTCCTCTTCATTCCCCATCATCACATCTTTTTACCACCACTATCACCCTCCTCTGCTTGGCAATCTTACTTAACCACTCACCCGGCATGGCGATCTCACTTAAGAGTCCCTCTTAAGGATGATCTGTCTCCTTGCCTTTCCCCATCACTACACACCCTTCACCCTTCATTTTTTCTCGGCATTCCCCATTATCACATCCTTTCACCTCCTTTTCGATTCTCGCAAACACCACTTCTCGCTTGACCATTTTTCATCTCCAGTTTTGCTCACTTGGCAATCTTACTTAACCACTTCCATCACATGACAATCTTATGTCAGGGTCCTCCCTACACTTAACTTGTCATCGTGAACTTCTCCCCCGCCTCATTCTTCGTTCACCTTGTTGATCGCTTCTTCCACCTGGTATCTCCTACTACCCACTTTTTCCTCCTACCATTATCCTTTCTCCACCTATCCTCTTACAACATACAACTAATCTCTTCCACCTACAATCACATTCTTTTCCCTCATTTTCCCCTTCTTGATCCATCATCCTTCATACCATTTCTTCCCATTCTTTTCATGTCTTGTTTCTTCATCCTCACCTCGTTCATCCTCATCACTCCACATCCTCTCCTCGCTTTCACCTAGTCCCAACTCATCCCTCCCATCTTCTTTACTCTTTCCACTTCATCTTCTCAAATTCCCCCCACATTTCTACCCACACACACATTCGCCATTATTGTTAACATTCCTCTATCATTCTTTCATCATCATCTTCTATTCCTGTGCTAATAATTATCAACGTGTTTTCCCTAAAAATCATCAATCCTCATTCTGCACGACCTCATTCACTCCCTTGGACCTTCTAGAGTTTCCCTTCATTCCTTCCCTCCTCTAAGCCCACCACTCATTGTCAAAGGGTTTTCCCTAACATCCCTTTGTTGGCGTTACCCTTTCCAGTCCTCATTAGTTTTCTCCTTTTCTTCATTTTTTCTCTCACCCTTCCCCACCACTCATTGTCAAGTGGGATTTCCCTAACATCCCCTCATTGACATTGACTCTTCTATCCCCCATTCTCTTTTCTCTCCTATTCTTTTCCCTCACTCCCACCCTTTCTTGTCGCTTCTTACCCATCTCTCCATCTCCTCTTTGCCCTCTTCAATATCTTTACTGTCTTCATCATACATCCTTTTTCTATTTTCTCATCATCCTAGTATCCTCATTTCATGCATCTCCACCTCTTTTCCAATCGATGTCATTCCTCCCCTCTTTCTTCTTTGAACATTCCTTATACCATTCCCTTTCCACTTATTACACCCTTTCTGTATTCCCTTCCTTCTACATCATTTTCTTTGTTATCCTCTTCTCTCTCCCACCCCTCGTCTTATTTCCCTTCCCCTGTATCATCTTCTTCCCCTTTTTCCATCACGTTTCCTCCTTACTTCCCCATCGATAACCTAGCTCTTCAGCGTTGTCCTATCTTTTTTATCATACCACCCTCCACATGCATCTCCATACGGTCTGTTCCATATTCTTTGCCTTGGTCTTCCTCGCAATGACGTGATTCCTTCAATCTTCTCCTTGTATTCGTTCTATCTTCCTTTCCTCTCCCCTAATTTTCACGTTTCTTCTGACCACTTCTCCTTTTCTCTACCACCCCTACCTTTTCGTTCATTCTGTATATGTTTCTCTTCCTTTCTCTCTCTTTTTCACACTTTCCTCGCCCCTCATAGTTTCTTTTTTTTCTCCGTTCTACTTCTTCTTTCGTCCTCTTTCCATTTCCCTCCATTTCACCCCCTACTCCCACCTCGTTTTCTCCTTCTTATTTATCCTTTCCCATTTCCTACTTTTCTTCACTCTCTCATTTATTTCACTTCCACGTATCCCTCTTTACTATCTCTGTTGCTTCCTTCATTTTGCACATCTCTCTATTTCATCCCTTCACCCTCTACTCTGTCATTTTCCTCTTTTTCTCCTTGTTTGTCCTTCATCATTCCCTTCTTCCCCTATCATCCCTCTCTCTTATTTCTACCTCTTTCATTCCTTTTTTCCCCCTCCCCTATCTCCCTTACTCTTCTCATAATCAACCCCCAATCCTATCCATTCCCTTTTCTCTTTCCCACGCACCCTCACACCTAGCATTCAAGGTCAATTGAATCATTTCTCCATTTGCGTCCTCCGGTCATTGGAGTCTCTTCCACTCCATTATCATCTCTTCTCCTCTAATCTCATGTCTCCTTCTTTCGACTTTCCTGCCATGTATAATGATTCTTAGTTCTCTCGAGGGGGCATCATCCCCATCTGTCCATAATCACATCTTCTCATGCACATTTTAGTCTTGGAGGATACTATGACATCCGTCACTCACCACTTTCTATTCTCCCAAGCAAAGAGCTCTCGTTAAGAAAAGTAGATTGAATTCTTCCCCCATAACGTCTACTTTCTTTGAAAGGACACTACTTTCATAGTACCCTTCCAAACGTTTAGGGGCAAATGTAGACACATCAACTTGTCTCAATATCTCAGTGCACTCAAATCCATGGATTCCTTTGTTCCTCATTTCCCACAAAAATGTATTTGAATTAATCAATATAATTTGATTAATTATCCATTTCAAAATCTAAAAAATAATAAAATCCTCATCACATGTCATTATGTCCTCCATGTTTTTCATTATTGAATTAAAAATTTAAATTCAAATCCTCACCCACCCTTCGTGGTCCCCACTCACCTAAAATCCTCCACTTATGAATTAAAAATATAATCAAATCCTCCCACACAAACCCATCAACTCATTTTTACAAGTCGTGACAACCAAAACAAAAATGTCCACATTTAATTCCTACTCAAATCTTGCCCACATTTTCAAACCATGATTACTTAAATTATCTAAGTTAATCACTCCCCCATGGCTATAAATACAACCTTACCCCTTTCTCTAAAGACACGAGAGAATAAGCTTGAATGCCATAGGTCTAAGTTCTTGCATCCTTTGAAGCTAAAGAACATCCCTCTGGAGTCCTAACCAAATTCTCACTAATCCATTTTCCCATCTAGTGCAAAGTAAGAGGATCGCATTTGTTGCAGGAAGATCTTACTCCATCTTGAAGAAAATTACCTACATATCACAGAATCGGGGCTCAATCCAAGTTTTCTAGCCCATGAGGTTTGCTACAGAAACGCGAAGGAGGAGGTATGATTATTGGTATTTTACTTCCTTGTTCAGTAGAATATTTTTCATTAGCTTACAGGTGCAGTAGCTCATTATACAAATGGGCAGCATAATGGTACCAAGACATTCCTCTCCCTCATTAAGTGTGAACAACTTATCCACGGCAACCAGCTCTCTTTTTTGTCCTGGCTAATTCAGGGTTGTAATTTTCAGAGAGCTCCTTTGTATTGTGTTCTGCTAATCATTATCCTTACCGGATTGCATCTATAACCTTATTTTGCAATTGATATCAAAATCGCAGAGAAGTCAAAGAAATAGATAAAGGAGCTATTTTAGGAGCGTCCAAGAAGATTGGATTACCAAAGAATCGAGGGAAAATAGCCATGTAAAATTATTTTCATTAGACTGATGTCCAGCTAGCTACATTTAAACCAGAAAATAAAAGCCTAAAAAACCTAAGAAAACTTGTTACTTAACTATTTTGACTGCATGATTGAAATTCTTAATTTTACACTGGCATATTCAGCAACTTAGCATCAGGGTAGAATTTACTTGTACAAATGTGATGAATCAAACATTTCAAAGTATGTTTTCAATTTGTGATCCAGGAACAATTTTTTCATTAGTGCAAAGATAGGTGATCAATTCGAGTTAGATATTCTTGTAACATTTTCACTACTGTGATAAGGGGAGCCAATAGTAGATTTTACAAGAATTTAAATGATGTAGTTTAACAGAAAAAAAATTAAGGTGAGTTCATTACTTGAATGAAATTAGATATGCTCAGGTGTCATTATTTAATTGGTTACATTTGTTGATATTATTTGAATTGATTTGCTTTCATGATGACAGTTTTGACTTTAAATTTAAAATATAGAATGATATGTGCTTATTTCAATTTTAGGACATCAACTAATAATATCTTGTACTATCCATGTTGATAGATGGAGAATCATTCGCTCCTATCAATCTAATGGTCAGGACCGGATTAAGAGGATTATGCATCCCAAGTAATACTAGAGTTAAAGTCTTGGTTAATTTTAGACAATAAAAAATTATAATAAAAAAATAATTAATTGGGCTACCAAATATGGTATTACTCGATATATTATGCAGCTACATGGAAGTAAACACATATTTTGAAGATTTGTAATATCATTAACTAACTGGAAGCTTTGATCATTTATAATATCATTAACTACCTAAAAATTTATCCAAATAACAATGTTATTTAGTACTAAATTTGTTCTTTCTCTAAGTGTTTGGAGATATTATCTAAATGGACAAAGACCCCTTGGTATAGAGCTATAGCGTTTCTTCTCAAGTGTTGGGCAATACATTTTAAACATTTATTAGCACTTGCAACGATGTTTGGTTACGGATAAATAGTTGTATGCATATGCTGTTCCTTCAATAATTTGGTCTATGCAGATCCTTTTTGAGGTATAAAGTGAACATTATGATTTCGTTAATGACTCTATTTTATGACAATATTTGTTTCATGTTATTGGATATATATGTTACCATACTTTTTGCAAAATCAAATTAATATTTTTCTATCCAATCAAGGATGTCTTCTCAGTTCGTGAACTTCTTGGCTACCTTTATCAGTTGATAAACCGATGGTATCCCTTCCGAAGAGCATTTGCTCGGAGCCAAGAAGGGAGAGATTCCAATTTTGGAATATTTGAGGTGCTCTGGTTTCATTGGAAGACAAAGGAATAAAAGTAATTTTTTAACTCACTGGAGGTCGTAAATATCAGGGTGACATAAATTATGTGAGGAGAACGTTATCTTCTATTTTGTGTAATATGGTTTTCAAGGGTTGCAGTTTTACTTCCTTTGACTGAAGAAACATCGTTTATGCACACTCATGATTTTTCTATAGCAGGTTGAGTGTCTTTCCTTAATTTAACTTTCTTGATGTGTTTGCAATTAAAGTGAGGTATAATTTTGATTCTAAGTCAGTACCAAAGGAGTTAATTACAAGTGAGGTATAATGATTGCTAAGTACCAAAATCTAAAATCCAACTATTTAGTTTTTGTGTTACGTTTCTAAATGCTTTGATATCTTGAAACACTACTTCCACATATTTCTGATCATTTTGCCAATTTTGTATTCCTACACTTCTGGATCTAACAACTCATACTTTTAGAATTGTGAATTATTGTTGTGGGCTGTCATTGAAGATATTTCTAATTTGGGGTTCCCGGAGGTTTTAGTCCTTCTTTATTATGCACCACTAGAGTTTAGTTTGAATTCAAGGAGTCCATAAACGTATGAAGGTATATTAGTGTATTTAGGGGGAGATTAAATTAGAAGTGAATCATACTAAGTTGTCAAAGGATAGAGTCTATTATATTTATGAATCTTCACTGCACTAAAAGAGAAGTTCATGCATTTAGAGAGCATCTAGCACTTCCCATTTAATGTACCCATAGAAGAAATAATGGTCGGGATACTTCAATACATATATTGGATTGTCTATTGAATATCATTAAGTGTTGATTTGAAAAATGTTCCCCTAAAGAGGGTTTGGTTGAGATAGGACAAACCCTTATAATATTAATGAAAGATACGATGTAGGATGTTTGAGTTCATGTTTACTAGATTTTCAAGGTCTGTTGATGTCAAATTAGGACTAAAAGAAGGTGAAGAATCTCCTACTGGCTCATAGTGAAATTTGGAAAAACAAGCAAGGTTTATAGAGAATATGGGAAAGTGTTCATTTTGTCAAGTTGTTTTGACAATCATAAATGAGTGGCATGTTCTATGCTTACGCTGCCAGCATATAGAATATGGTTTTAATCATCTAGGAAAACTTCTTCATTTAATTTACAAATTTTGGGTTCGATTGCTCTCACCTCCTAAACATGTTTTCCACTATTTATTTCTTCCAACAATCTCTTTATTCACAAAAATTCAATATTATTCTTAAACAACCCCTCCATTTGCTTTTTAAATTATCTAAAATATGAAGTCTTACGATTAATTTTAATTTTTTTGTTTTATTTCATTAGATTTGAAATGCAATATATGTGACTGGTTGTAGTGCACTGTTATGGTCAAATTGCTTTTACTATCTACAAAAATCTAGAATTTAGTGATGCTGTTAGTTTTTTTATTGGCAACTTCAATGAACATATTATGCAAAATTTGGTAGTCCGGAGGGATCAAGAATACCTAATAATCTAGATCTTTGAAAAGTGAAACTCTCACAAAAAATGAACGCCATCGATCAACCTTATATGGAGCATACACTAAATCCTCAACACATGTTAGAGATAAATCACAAGACTTAAATCCAATTTGAATAAAAATTCTAATTATTAGAATTATTTTTGCAAAAAACTTTTGTACATATCAATTATCATACAAAGATTACAAACGAAATCTCAAAATGGGATTCGAGTGTTAGGACTAAATTAATATTTCTGCAAGAAATGTGCTAAGCTTCTAATAGAATAAATTATATCTTAATAGTCACGTTCAAGAGATGAATCATATTTCTATTTTTTAAACCATTGACATTAGTGGTGGTATTAAAAATGCAAATGTGGGTATTTTCTAGCCATTTGAAAGCTAGTTTCAGTACAATATATTGTTTTAAATTACAATATGACATTACTAAAAATATTAAATTACACATGCAAAATGTGTTTCTTCATGAGAGGAGGTTTATACGTAAGGAATACTTTCACGACTAATGAAATCATATATATTTAGGATGTGTAGTGCCGACTTCCCTTCGACACATTTTTTGTTATTGATTATGATACTGTTGACTATACTTATGGATATTATTGTAGTTTTTTATTTGGCATGATGTTAGATGTTAGAGATCATGAATTGATGTTGATTTTGATTCATATATGATGCATGTGGATAATTAGAGACATGTTATACTGATATTATTATGATGCTGACATGGTGATATGTATATGTGTGTGTATTGTTGAACATGTGTTATCTTGTCATATTGAGTAGACCTAGAAAATTGAACTAATCTTGTGATCATATGGTTATGGATGAAATTGTAAATGATTTTGTTGTTTACTTGGATGATGTTTTGATTCATATATATAGATGATTTGGAGTTATATTTTATATTATTTTGGATGTTTTGATGTGGCCACGAGGCCGAAGGAGGTATTTGTGTTTTGCATAGTAAACATGTCACAACAAACATCAGGGGATTGGAGACCAACCACATTAGAATTCTAGATGAATTTAACAAGGTCACCATGGCAACATGTATTTGTTGTTGTGCATGTTTGTTTTGTTGTTAGGGGTTCCCATGGGGGGATCACCTTCAAATGTGACCAAGGGGTTTATGTGTATTCTTTTATTTAGTTTCTTTTGTTTAATTTTAGTATGTGTTTATTTAGTGATGTATTCTCCCCTTCATTATTTATTTATTGGTGTCAAGATTAGTGAGTAATCATGTTGATAAATTATTTAAATGGGTCAAAAGAATGCATTTATTAGAGTTGATGGCTCTTGGGTTATGTGTTGTAAGAGATGTGTAAGTAACCTTGGGTGTGAAACACTCCACCTTCCTTTTGAAATTCGGATCTGTCCTTAGGGACTGATTTTGGAGGCTTGTGGGACAAGTTAAACTTGTCCCACACCTCTTAAATTGTTACACCAACCCTACCTATGGGTTGGAGGGTCAAAATTAGCCCTTATTATGCATTTGGGAAGACAAGTTGTAAATTCTTATTGCACCTTCTTACATGTAATTAATTTTGGTCCTTATGGGGTGTGGGCTTGGATTGTGTGTGTAAGTAAAAAGGTCATTTATTCACCCACTTTTTTTAATTATGCTTTGGATTTTGAAGTTGACTTGTGAGGTGGAGTTGAGGATGTGTGATGTGGCATCCTACATGGATCCACCTCATCCTCCTCTCTCCCTTTTCTATTTATTCGAATTCATTGGCTTGTTTTGGGGTTACTTCATTTGGGGACTTCATTTTTGGTCACTTCTTTTGGTTTTGAGCTCTGGTAATTTTGAAGAGAGTTAGAGATTTTTGGAATGCTTGTGGATTGTTGGAGCTTTTGGACTGTTTGGATTGGAAAAAGCTTGTTGTTGAACTTTTGGAGCAAACTCTACCATGGAGAGGTAGGAGCTTGGCTCTTTAAAATCTTCTTCTTTTATTTATGCATATGTGAATGCTTTGAATATTTTGGTATGTTGTTGGTTGGTTGGGTAGATTGCTAGGTATGGTGTAGGAGAAGACTATGGAGATCTCTTGTGGAGGAGGCATAAGAGTTTTGGGGAGGTATAAGTGTTATTGTGGAGGGAGTTTGGGATTGGGTTCCACCTTGTAAAAGAAATAGCTTGCATTTCTTTACTCGTTATGGGGTGCCATAAGAGTGTGGGGAGGCATAAGAGAATGGGAGGTATAAGGGGTACTTGGGGGAGGCATAAGGGCATGTCGGGGCTTTGAAATTGATATATATATATGTGTATATATGATATATATATATATATATATATTCGTGGGTTTATCTAAAGGTGGACACCCATTTCCCCATTGGGAGGTATAAGCAAGCTTCCCCCATAGGTCTTGCTCCTTTGGCTTGTGCATGATGAAGCCTTGAGTATTGTTTGTTGTTCTTCCTATGGTTGCAAACTGCAACATGTATTTGGGTTGTGTTCTGTTTGTGAAATTTGTTTTTGTGTTGTGGAAGCATGTTTGTTGCCATGAGTTGGAATACATTTGTTATTGCTTTGTGGTTGGGGCTCGGGGGCCAATGAGGAGGATGGCTTCTCCTCTTCATTGGAATTTTTGGTTGGGTGGAGAGCATTGCCTCTCCTCCTTTTTTGTTGTGATCAAAAGATATATGGTGGATCTTCTTGTTGTTGTTCTGGAGCTTGAGGATGAAGATAAATTTTGCAGTTTCTCCTTGGGTTCCTTATTGTGAAAATTCCCACTTCAAGTGGATGGCATTGTAATATTATTTGTGGTGGGAAAGTTGTTCTGTTTTGGAAATGGAACCTACATTTGAATGTGAGAGATGTATATTTTGTAAGTTGTATTTGATGAATGAAAAAGGAAGTTGTAAAAGAATTGTTGGAAATCAAAAGAAATATGTTTTATGGTTTTCATTTGAAATATGTGTTTGAAAAATATTGTGAAGTCTCTGTTTGAAAATTAAAAAGAAATACGTATGAAAAATATTACATTTCACTTGGTGTTTCATTCAAAATGCATGTTTTGAAAGTAGAACTATATTTTGGTTTTCCACGCATGGAATGAGTAAAGTTAAACTTTGTAAATTTAGAATGGAATGAACTTAAATGTTTAAAGCATGGCAAATGAAATAGATAAATCTTCATATTTTGAAATACGTGGATCTCTATTAGATTGTTTCAAACCTGCAATAAATGTCAAGAAAAATATACAAAGTACCCTACAGCTATGAAAGACAAAATGAAAACTTAAAATGAACTAAGGATGATCAAAACGCATCCCAAAATAGTTTGTTTTGCTATAAGAAATTTACTTAGAACTTTATTAATCGAGCTAGAGGCAGAAAAACAATGCCTTTACCAAGAAAAGAGAAAGGAAATAAATCCGTTTTGAAATCCCAACATAATCAATTAATCCTTGCAAATCTGTCCAATTTCTATCAAGTGCGATCTCCATGTTTGTTTGGCATGTTGAAGAAGAAAATAATGGCGGATCGAATCAAGTCTGGTTGTTGAAAAAGTTTAATTCACGTTTTAATGGCAGGAAAGACGTTTTCTGTCAAATTCACCCACCTAAGTTTTTCAAATCAATGAATTTTGATGTTTCCTATGCAAAAGTGGAGTTCGAGCCCTTTCCAAAATGTCCTCATTTGCTCGAATCCAAGCTTCCAGTCGAAAGTTATGGCCTTCTGAAGTTTTTACTTCGTTTGATTTCAAAAAAAATAACTGTAAAAAAAAAAGGGAAATTTTATTAATCAAATTTGCGGGCCCGAAAATTACTTAGGACACTTTTGCAAAAAAAAACAAAAAAAGTCAAAATTCCTCCGCGGCCCTGCAGCCTCGCCTGTTCAATCTTTTGGGAAAGCGCTTCCGTGGATTTTGTGGGCCCACACCTTCAAACTTTACCCTTTTGTAAAAGGGCGAAAAATCTTAAGTCTCCCCGCCGGTCCGCTTCCCCACCTGTCATTATGGGTCTGACATGTGGCTTCTTCACTTTTGGAAAGAATTGGTCGATAGAGGCTAGAGTTGTTTTTACCGTCGCGGATTTAGCAATGCCTTTTAATGCAAATGCTAATCCCCCAATAGAAATTCATACACGTGGTTTTAACGCCCATACGGTTAGCTCCCTTTCTTCCTCCCATTGGAAACTTTGGGCATGACAAGTGGCATCCGATGGCAGTCGGCAAAGACACGGCATGGATGTTTTGGACCTTTTTGCCCTTTAAACAAAAAAAATTTAAAATCCAAATGGGGCCTTTGGAAAAAGCTCCGACAACCCGCCTTCGTAGGCATGTGGGCTTTTAACGTGTGCCACGTGTCCCCTTACGCTGCAGAAATTTGGGAAAATAATGTCTTCCCCAAGCCCGCAGGCCCGCCTTTGGGAAAATTTTCTTCCCCAGGCCCGCAAGCCAGCTTTTGGAAAAAAATTCCTCCCCTAGGCCCGTCAGCCTGTAACTTAAGAAATATGAGGAGTTAGGAGGACTTCTTTATATCATTGGAAAGGGGAAGAAATTTCCTATCTAATGGAATGTTTTTAGGAAAACCTTAAGTGTGTTCAAATATGAAAAATCAGGTTGAAGTGCAAAGATGAGTTTGAGAGTGGGTAAGTGGGAAATTACCCCTTTCTAACTTACATGTTTAACTCTAAAGCATGGGTTGACCTTTTTAAGGGGTCACGTTAAGGGATAAGAGAATGTTTTCTATCCCATGTAAATAAGAACCTTGGTTATTGTTTAGACCTAGTCAAATTAAAAACCTTGGGTATTTAATTGCTTGGGCCCCTTTGACCCTCTAAAATTAATTAAGGAACATTTAAACATAGTGTTAATTTAATTATTTATTAAATTAACACCTAAGAGAAATTTAACTAATTGGATTAAATTATACTCATTAATTTTGTGATGTGGATTTAATAATTGTTATAACGGGAAAAATTTATTTATTAATTATAATTGACTTTGAATCCTTGTTGTGACAAATGTTGCTTGAAGCCTGGTAGTGATCACCCTTTAAACAAAAAAAAAATCCATAATTTTTTTTTATCTAAACCTAGGTTGATCTTGGGTCTCGAGTGGTCGTTTTAGCGAGCGTTACACATGTAGCTAAATCTATTTTTCAAGGAACTTGTGGGAGTGCATTGATTTCCATGCAACATTGTATCTAACAAAGATACTAAATTTGTAAAACATTTCTAGAGAACATTGTGGAAAAAACTAAACACCAAGTTGCAATTCAGTTCAATATGTCATCTTCAAACAAATGGTCAAATGGAAGTGGTGAACAGGAGTCTGGGTAATTTGTTGAGATGCCTTGTGGGAGAAAAGCTTAGACCATGGTAGTCAATTTTGGCATAAACGGAACTTGCATACAATAATTTGATAAAGAGTAGTACTAGAAAACCTCATTCTTAATTATTTACAAGCAAAGTCCAAAAGGACTGACAAAATTGTGCGACATCAAGGAAGAAAAGGGGAGGAACGCAAAAGCGAAAGATTTTGTAGTGTATATGCACAACGTGCACAATCAAATGTGCATACAATTAAAAATAAATAATGTGCAGTACAAATAGTGCTTAAGATGTAAAGAGAGAAGTGGAGTACCAAGTAAGAGACATGGTCGTGGCATACTTGCGAAAGGAAAGGTTCCCTAGATGATGACAAATTAAAAGTGGAAGAAAATCCAGCCATGTAAGGTATTGAAGAAATTTGCAGTCGACGCATATAAGAGTTCCTTGATGGGATAGATAGATATATATATATATATATATCTACAACGCTACATATTTGTACCTTTATATTAAGGGACAAGCAAGTGCAAAGGATGATAGTGCAAATTCTGAGAGGCGAGATTGGAGACAAAAATTACCTGAGAAAGTGTGATAAATTAAACAAGTGATTGATACCAAAGTCAAGAAGACACGCCATAATGAGTATAAAGAATATCTGGCCAACCGGAAGCGTCATGAAGTTGAAGATGTTAAGTTGTGGAGCATGTTTTTATGTGAGAAAGTGTTGAAGACTGTACACTAAAAGTAATGTGCACTTTCCACAGTTGTCTCGCCAGGGTTAAAATGTGTCCGATATACCGAGAAACGTGTTTTTATCATATGGGCGGGTTTTTTGACCCATTCGGACGGTTTTGGCCCATTGTTTTAATACCCACGGTTTTGTAAATTGTTCAAGCAGTTGTCTACTTATATGGTTTTATGCATATGATAGGTATAATGTAACATTGCAGATGTGTTTTGAATTCAGGTGTAAATTTTGTAGAGTTTGTTGAGCATAGCTCCAAACAGATATGGGTATCGTATTGGGAGAGCGGTGGCTTGTAATAAAATCCAAGCAAGTGATTCTTGGTGGACGTAGCCCAAATTGGGTGAACCACGTTAAATATTGTCTCTTTGTGTTGTGTTATTTTATTCTACACTTTTATTTGAGATCTGTAATATTTTCTGCATATTAGTTTCTACTATTGCGATTCTGTGAGGGATTATTCCGCATATTTTTACCCCTTATTTCCTAACAATTGGTATCAAAGCCTAGTTTGGTTTACTGAAATGTTGAATCGCAAGGAAAGTTTAATCTTGAGTGGGAGCTATGGCAGATAATGGAAGATCTAGGGTTGATAAATTCAACGGAAAGAATTTCAGTATTTGGAATATGCAGATGGAAGATTACCTTTATCAAAAGGATCTTTATCTTCCGTTGTCTGAGAAGGTGAACAAACCCTCGAGCATGAAGGATGCGGAATGGGATTTGCTATATAGGAAGGCACTTGGGACAATCTGGCTGGGTCTTGCATCTTCAATATTATTTAATGTTTCAAAGGAAAAGACTACAAAAGAACTGATGGATGCATTAGGGAAGTTATATGAAAAACTCTATGCCTCTACTAAGATATTTTTAATAAAAAAATTGTTTAATATGAAGATGTCTAAGAATGGTTCAGTAGCTGATCATTTAAATGATTTTAATATGGTTGTAAATATGCTAGCTTCGGTTACAATCGAATTTGATGAAGAAGTTAGGGATTTATTAGTTCTGTGCTCTTTACCTGAGAGTTGGAATACCCTGGTAATGGCAGTAAGCAACTCGGCTCCAGCTAACTCAAAGTTAAAATTTGAGGATGTTGTAGGGGTGATTCTAAGCGAGGAAATGCGAAGAAAAAACTCTGCGGAATCTTCTACTTCAAGGAATGCTTTGACAGAAACTAGAGGGAGACATAAGAATAGAGGAAGGAAAATCAAAGGATGGAAGGTCAAAATCCAAAAGCAAGATAGTATGTTTGCATTGTGGAAAATCTAGGCATGCAAACAAGGACTGTTGGGAGCTTCGGAACAAGAAGAAACAAACATGAAAAAAACAAAGAGACAAATGTGGCAACATGGAATGTATGTCAAAATGTTTTGATTCTTTCTTTTCACAATATTACTGAATCTTGAGTTTTAGATTCGGGGGCTTCTTTTCATGCTACTCCACATAAGCATTATTTTGTTGATTATGTTCAAGGAGATTTTGGGCATGTTTTTCTCGGTGATGATGAGCCTTGCAGCATAGTTGGAAAAGGTTCTGTTCAAGTTAAGATGCAGAATGGGAATACTTGGTTATTAAAGGATGTCAGACATGTGCCTACATTAAGACGAAATTTGATATCGGCAGGGCAGTTGGGAAGTGATGGTTGTACTGTGATATTTACAGCGGATTCTTGGAAGGTTACCAAGGGTGCTCGTGTGGTGGCAAAAGGTAAGAAGGTTGGAACCTTGTATTTAACCACTTATAGCACTAATATTTGTAATCTTGTGGCTTCAGAAGTAGATACAACATTGTACCACTATAGGCTCGGTCATATGAGCCATAAGGGCATGGAGATCATAAAGAAGGATTCGCCAAAATATACAGAAACAGGTTTGGAGTTCTGTGAGAACTGCATATATGGGAAACAGAAGCGAGTAAGGTTTCTCAAGGTTGGACCTACAAAGAAAAAGATTAAATTAGAGTTGGTGCATTATGATGTATGGGGGCCGGCTCAGGGATTATCTCTTGGGGTTCCAGTCATTATATTACTTTTATTGATGATGCAACAAGGAAAGTTTGAGTTTATTGTATTAAAAACGAATCTAATGTATTTGACACTTTTGTTAAATGGAAAACTTTGGTAGAGAATCAAACAGGTCTTAAGCTCAAATGTCTCAAGTCAGATAATGGAGGGGAGTATTGCAGCAATGAATTTGATGATTACTGTTCTAAGAATGGAATCCGCAAGCAAATGACGGTTCCAGAAACTGCGCAACAGAAGGGGTATCAGAAAGGATGAACAAAACAATAATGGAACGTGCTAGAAGCATGAGGTTACATGCAGGACTATCTCTTTCTTTTTGGGTAGAAGCAGTGAGCACAGATGTGTACTTGATAAACAGAAGACCCTCAAGTGCCTTGGATGGAGGCATACCTGAGGAGGCTTGATAGGTAAGAAAGTTGATTATTCATTTCTTAGAGTCTTTGGATGTGAGGTGTTTGTCCATATAGATAAGAATGATAGGACCAAGCTAGAGGCTAAATAAGAAAAATATAATTTCATTGGTTATGGTGGTAATGACTTTGGATATAAATGTTAGAGTATTAAGAACAAGAAAATAATTCAATATAGGAATGTGATCTTTAATGAGAAAGTCATGTATAAGCAGCAGTTGCAGGAAAACAGGGAAGAATCCAAGAAAAAATATGCAGCGGTAGAAGATCTTCCGGATGGGAAAGTGACACATGAATCAGTTCAGAAACCTCCTCAACAGGAACCCCAAACTCCTATATTGAGGAGGTCTTCTAAGGTAAGAAGAAGACCTGAACGGTTTTCTCCTTCTCTTTATTATTTATTACTCACTGATAGTGTAGAGCTCGAGAGCTTTGATGAAGCAATGGAGATAGATGTCAGGAAGAAGTGGGAGCAAGCCATGGATGAGGAGCATTAGGCTCCCATGGAGAACCAGACATGGGATATGGTGAAGTTACCCGAAGGCAAAAGAGCATTACAGAACAAGTGGGTGTTCAGAGTCAAAAAGGAAGGAGAAAAGAAAATATATAAGGCCCGGTTAGTGGTCAAGGGGTTTGCACAGAAAAAAGGTATAAATTTTGATGAGATTTTTTCTCCTGCAGTAAAAATGACTTCTATTAGAACTGTTCTTGAAATAGTTGCAGCAGAAGACTTGCACTTAGAGCAGTTTATGTAAAGACTGCATTTCTCCATGGTGATTTGGAGGAGGAACTATATATGCAACAACTAGAGGGGTATGAGGTCAAAGGTAAAGAGGAGATGGTGTGCAAACTGAAGAAGAGCTTGTATGGCTTGAAACAAACTCCACGTCAATGGTATAACAAATTTGATAGCTTCATGATGAAACAAAGTTATATTAGATGTCACTCTGACCATTGCGTGTATACAAAGAAATTTGAGGATGGCAGTTATATTATCCTTTGTCTATATGTGGATGACATGTTGGTTGCAGGTAAAAATAGCAGGAAATAAAAAATAATCAAGAAGCAGCTAAGTGAATCCTTTGCTATGAAGGATTTGGGGGCAACCAAACAAATCCTTGGTATGACGATATCTCAAGATAGGAAGAAACGGAAGCTGACTTTATCTCAGGAAGAGTACATTAAGAAGGTCTTGGAGAGGTTTAATATGCAGGATGTTAAACCAGTTGGGACTCCTTTGGCAGGTCATTTCAAGTTATCAAAGGAGCAGTGTTCCAAAGTAGAGCAGGAGAGAAACGAGATGTCCAAGGTATCTTACTCATCAGCGATTGGCAGTTTGATGTATACCATAGTGTGCACCAGGCCTGATATTGCCCATGCAGTGGGAGTGGTGAGTAGATTTATGAGTGATCCAGGTAGAGATCACTAGCAGGTAGTAAAGTGGATCCTTCGATATTTGAGAGGAACCATGGAGACAGTTTTGTGCTACAGTGGATCAGACACCACTTTGTGTGGTTATGTAGATTCAGATATGGCTAGAGATGTAGACAGCAGGAGGAGCACGACAGGTTATGTTTACACTGTAGGTGGGACAGCAGTGAGCTGGATTTCACGACTACAGAAGTTGGTGGCTTTGTCAACCACAGAGGCTGAGTATATTGCTGCCACAGAGGCAAGCAAAGAAATGATTTGGTTACAGCAGTTGCTTGAGGAGTTGGGTCATAAGCAGGAGGAAGGAAAGTTGCATAGTGATAGTCAGAGTGTTATACACCTAGCTAAGAACTCTGCTTTCCACTTTAGGACGAAGCATATACAGTTAAGGAACCATTTCATCAGGACAGCTTTGGAGGAAGAGAAGTTGGAGTTGGAGAAGATTCATACCAGTCAGAATCCTGCAAACATGATGACCAAGGTGTCACAAGGGAAAAATTGAAGTTGTGTTTAGCTTTGGTTGGTCTTCACCAAAACTAGTGAAGGGTTGAGAAGCTTGCTCAAAGGAAAACTAGTCTCCAAGGGGGGGGAGATTGTTAGGTTGTGGAGCCTGTTTTCATGTGAGAAAGTGTTGAAGACTGTACACTAAGAGTAACGTACACTTTCCACAGTTGTCTCGCCATTTTATCATATGGGCGAGTTTTTTGACCCATAGGTTTGTGGGACGATTTTGGCCCATGGTTTTAATTACCCACGGTTTTGTAAAATTGTTCAAGCAGTTGTCTACTTATATGGTTTTATGCATATGGTAGGTATAATGTAACATTGCAGATGTGTTTTGAATTCGGGTGTGAATTCTGTAGAATTTGTTGAGCATAGCTCCAAATAGATCTGAGTATTGTATTGAGAGAGCAGTGGCTTGTAATAAGATCTGAGCAAGTGATTCTTGGTGGACGTAGCCCAAATTGGATGAACCACGTTAAATATTGTCTCTTTGTGTTGTGTTATTTTATTCTGCACTTTTATTTGAGATCTGTAATATTTTTTGCATATTAGTTTCTACTATTGCGATTCTGTGAGGGATTATTCCGCATATTTTTATCCCTTATTTCCTAACAGAAGATAAGATGTGGTTGAGTGCATCTGAAAGTGCTATGCATGGATGATTTGTTGAAGATCTAATGGAATACGCATGAGCAAGGAGCTCATGGTTCATTTTTCTTAACCGAGTTGTATGATGTAGGACCAACAGAGAGCACAAGTAATCGGCATCACCTAACAAAACTTAAGTAGGAATAAGTAAATAAAAGTTTGGTTTCTACCCAAAAGTGAGGAAGCTTGCCGTAAATGTAGAGGCGCAGAAGTTGGGAACTTGCACATTAGACGTAAAAGTGTAGGAAAAGAGTGTAAAGGAACACTTGAGCTACTAAAGGGAAGGGGCAAAAATAAAAGTTGTGCATTGACACAAACTTATGCGTTTTTGCACAAGGGGTAATAACAGCAAGATAGCACATGCAGTTGGTCACAACACTTGCGCACACTCATTGACAATTGCAAAGGAAGGAAGACGAATCGATATCCATGTGTCGTCTCAGATCAACATTGACATGGAAGCCATGTGTTGTATTCAGGAACCCTTGACATTTGAGATAACATAACTACTGGAAGATGAACTATTTCAACTTTCATAATTACTTCCTACCTATACATAAGTTGGTCAAAGTCGTTGAAGGGGTTGGCAACCAAAGTAAGTATATATAGAATAATGTCTACGAAGAAGATTGCGAGTTGTTGCGACCTAAGTGTGAATAAGGACCCATTATTGGTTCAAGCAGAGTCTTGATAAGCCTACAAGTCTAGGATAGAAGCATTTTATCTTGAGATCCCATTTAGGATCATTGTAATCTTTGAATTTCAAGGCTATAATAACAAGGCCATATTTTGTGTTTGTAACTAAATTTTCTTCATTGAATAATTTGTGTTTTACATTGCATGTTATCTATTGTTTTGTGCTCTATTTAGGGTAATAGTGCATAATTATTATGGGTTGCATGGTCTAAGGTAGTCCTTAATTAGACCCCCTAACCACAACTACATCAAGTGTTCAACCAACGCCTATGTACTAACAGGTGGAAGCACCAAATGGCCCAATCTTCTAGCTTGTAAGTGATTTTCACTCTTTAAGCCTTGATTTGAGATTGTTGTTGTTGGTATCCTTGGTTTCTTCTATCAGTGGTTATTGTGTTAGCTTATGGTACTTCAAAATGCATCCTTCAACAAGGCTCACATGTGAAACCTGGGCACACTTCAATGGAGCGTGCAATCATAGAGAACGACAATCCTAATCCTGGTTGTCCTATTCTTGGTTGTCCAAATTTAATAGTTGTTCTTATGTAGTTTGTTTTCCAGAATTAGAAAAGCAATTGTTTATTTACCGATTAGCTTTTATAAAGTTTGACTTTGTCAATTTAAGGGCTCATATGCCTAGGATGAAATTAGATCAAGGGTTTATTTAAATTTGGGATGGTTCCAATTTTAGGATCCAAGCTATTTTTAGGATCTCGTCTTCAACTACAAGTGAAGGCCTAAGGTAGGTGTTTTATTCATTTAATTTTCATTCAATGAGTGTTTTTTCTAGACTGTGTTCCAATGCATTCTAGTTTCTATTTTCTGATTAATAAAACAATGATATTATTTTGGAGAAGATCTGATTATTTTTCAATTAGTATTTCCCTGTTGTATGTGATTGTAAATTCTAGCATTTAAAGTTCGGCAATTTTGATTAGCTTTCAATTTTCAGAAATCTTTAAGATCAAAATTTACTTGCCATGGTGTAGAGGAATTTTCAACATGGTATCAAAGCACAATTGTTGAAATCTTCCAAATTCTACTAATTGTTTTAAGTAGAGTCATTGGAAGGATTTTAGTGGGTAGAATGTTCAAGCTTCTGTGATTAAGACAAAAGTGTGTCAACAATCGATACATGGACCTCTAAAGGCTTGTGGGGTGTGAAACTCTAGTTGATCTCACTATTTTGCACGGAAACGGAAATGGATACGAAACGCAAAAACGGCAATTTTCAAAAAACCTTGTATACGAAACGTTGCCGGAAACGTCCATACAATATATTATTAAATATATATATATATATGCATAATACTCATTTTATAATTGTAAAGTTGTAGACCATAAGAGATAATTGATAAAGCACTCAAAATATTTTGTATTCATTGAAATTTGAACTTCTAAAGAGTCATAACTCATCATTCAACATGGTTACAATTTCAATGATTCACATATACATGATAATAATCTAGATAAGTTAGACGTTTTTTTTTAATTTTAAAAAAAAAAACGTTTCCGGAAACGTTTCGAGCACGTTTCATATATGTTTCGCGTTTCCGAAACGTTTCTGCATGGATATGGGACCCCCAAGGGCATTTCGGTGCTTCTGAGTGATCTCGTGAATGTAGATTTGAGCTTGTTCCAATAGTTGCAACAATGGCAACTACCAATATGCGACAGATCCTCTATGTGTCATAGAAATTAAAATCTAAGTCACCACATTCAGATTCATGTTCGAATTCATGAAGGATTAAATTCGTAAAAAACCATTACTAAAAAATCAACCATAAAATTCGTGAATAAATTCGACTAACATTTCTACAAAAATTTAACATTTCATATAAATCATTTATAAACATATCAAAAACACATTAAAATAAAAACATTAAACTAAATTTATATGATAAAAACAATAAACTAAAATTACAAAAAAATAAAATTAATTATAATAAATAAATTATAAAAACTATTAAATATATAAGTTAAAAATCCCACAAAATTAGTTTCTAAATTAAATTATATAATCTATTACACAACATTAGTAACAAACTTTTTTTATATTATAAAACACAACAAAATCTTTATAAATAAATAAAAATAAATAAAGTTATGTTTAGGCATGTCGTGAATGGTCACAGTTAGGGTTATCATCTGTAATCTAATTCGTGTGCAGGTTTTTCAGCATTATTTCTAACTGCGATCAAGGAATTTTTCCAAGTTTTCTGTCACAAGAGTGCTTTGTGTTTATATTCACAAGGTTACTTTCTTTGGGTGCACACTACTTAGCGTTCAGCCTTGGGTCGCCATAACCACATCCGCTGCCATAACTTTAACTCGAGGTGATTATGATTGAGCACACGATCCTACAACCTCGTCTAGCTCCATAACCATGCATCCACGCCCAGAAAATATAACAAGCAAACAGATTGCAAATAGGGAATGATTCGATTCACGAATCTTGACAAATTTCATCTGTGATTATCACATTTGACGATTTTCAATTTTTTTCAATAAAATCCGCCGAATGCGGTGACTAATATTAAAATTGCAGAATATCTTAGGAGAAACAAAATTATAGTACCTCATGGAGAAGGTTACACCTCCCACATATCTGGCAGAGTACAACAAAGCAATGAAGGCAAAGCAACTCCCATTGGATTTGGTAAAGGACCATTTGATCCTTCTTATTGCCACCAATAAGACTGCCAAGGAGATGTATCGTGCCTTGGGAACCTTGTGCTAGAATGCGAATGTATTCAAGGTGATGCTTCTAAGCTAGTCCAAATTGCTTTGAATCGCTTCAATACACCATGGCAAAACTTTGTTCAGGTTATCTTTGCTCAGAAGAAGTTAACTAACTCAGAACAGTTGGATGCTTTCATTGGAGAAGCGATGAGACAGTCAAATAGTTTCGAGACCCATGTTCCATACCAAGGCCTCATCGAGAACGTAATGGAGGAAAGAAAAGATTCAAGAATGGTCAAAAGAAGAAAGAAAACTCAAGGCATCTACACACCAAAAGAAGGTTATGAGTCCTATCAAGTGATCAATTGCAATAAGCATCGTCATAATGTTTCTCAGTGTCCAAAGAGGACAAAAGGTAAGGGCAAGCAATAGCAATTTGCAAGAAGTATGGAAGCTTTAGGAGTAGACAAGTTGATTGTCAGGCTTGACACAACCTTTGCCATTGTGTCGTGCCTTTCCACCAACACAGTCTCAAGTGTTGGGTGGCACATTGATTGTGGATCCTCAAGACATATGACTTTGAACAAGGCAGATTTCTTCAGATTGAAGGAACAACAAACAAACATTCGAGTGGAGCATGTCGATGATGTCAAGTACTCAATGACAAGCATTTATCTCATTCTGCATGCCAACATGGGAAGTTCAACATTTGCATGAGGTACTATATGTTCTTGGTATGACTAAGAATCTCCTTTCAAATTCTTCTAATAGATTTAAAGTGTAGGGCTGAGATTGATGATCAACAAGTTCTCATCATGAATCATACCACCGAGCCCGGTCGAGTCTTGGCCAAGGTCGTTCAAGAGGGTGGCCTTTACAAGTTGCTAGTAGATCTGACGAAGCAGAGAGCTTTATTGAACAGCAATGACAATCTATGCAAGATTTGACTCATTTGACACAAAAGATTTGGGCACCTAAATTATCGATCGTTGAATTTTTTGAAGCACATGGTGGTTGGATTCCTTGACTTCCAGGTGGAAAAGAGAGGGTTGTGCAAGGGATTTGCACTCGACAAGAATGTGAAGGCCTCTTTTCCAAGCTGTGAGCATAGGTCAATGGGGATTCTAGATCTGATTGATTCAGACATCTATGGACCTATTTCATCAGCGTCGTTGACAGATAATTTGTACTATGTTTACTCTCATTGACGATTCTTCCTAAAAGACTTGGATTTATTTTATAAAGACAAAGGATAAGGTCTTCAACAGGTTTAAGGAATTCAAATCCCTTATTGAGAACCAAAAAGGCAAGAAGATCAAGTTACTGAGATCAAACAATGGACCGGGGAATATGCCTCAAATGACTTTGATTTCTCTGGCTCAAGAGCGCGGATCAAGAGAAAGTTTACAGTATTGTAGTATCCACAGCAAAATGGGGTTGTAAGAAGAATGAACATGTCTACGGTAGAGATTGTTAAGTCTATGGTTCATGACTTAGATATATGTTTCTTTGGGCAAGAACTTGTAGTGTTGAAGTCTATATATTGAACAAGTGTCATCATAAAGTGTTGAAAGGACAAGCCTCTACAAGAAGCTTTTATAGGAAAGAAACCAGATGTTTCCCATTATCGAGTATTTGGGAATCTGGATTTTGTTCATGTTCCAAAGGAGAAAAGGACAAAGTTTGAACCCTCCAATTTGAAGGTTATTCCACTTCGCTACAGTGAAATCTCTAAGGCTTACAAGATCTATGTTCCATCTCAAAGGAAGATATTAATGATTAGAGATGTGAAAGTGGATGAGGATGCATGGTCTTCCAAATCCTAGGAGCTTCCAACAGCACTTCCGGAAAAGATAACACTTGCTGCCCCAAGTGTTGATCCAACAGTTTCAGGGAGTACAAGTTCCAATACAAGTACAAAGACGACTTTACCCCCCAAGACATCTAGGAAGCCTGAATGGCTTCAACAAACATTGCAAGAGGCAAAGGACCAAGTTGGTGCTCCAAAGACTTTTTTTCGGGTACGTCATCCTCCTAAGAAGTTTCTGAGCTGTGTTGCATTCATGCCTTCCATCATTGATGCAAAGCCTTCCAGTTGTGAGAAGGCGGCAAGTCAACAAGTATGGCAGGATGCCACGGTGGAGTACAGCTCCATCATGAAGAATGATGTGGAGGAGATACTGTTGAGACTAATGAAGAAATCAGTGATAGATTTCAATGGTTATACAAGGTGAAGCATGCAGCTAAAGCTAGTATAGAGAAGTACAAGGATCAGTTTGTAGCTGAAGGATTCTCTCAAAGTGTAAAGACCAATGGGTAAGTCAACAATGGATTCCATTGGTTATACAAAGTAAAGCATGCAGCTGAAACTAACATTAAGAAGTACAAGGCTCAATTTGTGGCTAGAGGATTCTCTCAAAGAGGAGTTGACTATAAGGAGACCTTTCCTCTAAATGCCATGTATACTTCTATTGGGACCATTATGTCTTTCGCGTCTTTTTTTGGTTGGCAGTTACATCAGATGGATATTTAGATAGCTTGTATGAATGGATTGATTGAGAAAGAAGTGTACATTAATCAGCCAAGAGGATTTGAGGTGCATGGGCGAGAGACCCATGCATGCAAGTTGAAGAAAGCTCTTTACACGTTAAAGCAAGCATTCCATGCTTGGTACTCCAGGATTGATGTGTACCTGTTAGATTTGGGCTTCACTAACCAGCAACTGATCCCAATCTGTATTATTTATTCGATGTATCAAATTTGTTGGTTTTGGTCCTGTATCTATATGACTTGATATTTACAGGGAATTCAAAAAAGTTCATAGAAAGGTACAAGGAAGAGTTGGTCAAAGAATTCGACATGAAGGACATTGGACTGATGCATCATTTTTTGAGTCTGGAGGTGTGTCAAGGGATGATTGAGGTTTTCCTTGGGCAGGGGAAATACACGGTTGATATTCTAAAGAGGTCCCAAATATGGATTATAAACCCATCACCACTCTTATGATACCGAATCTGAAGTTAAATGTTGACTTATATTCAAATTTGGAAGATCCTTTGGAGTATAGGCAGTTGATTGGATCCTTACCTATATTGTTAATACCAGACCAGATATATGTTTTGCTATGAACACTTTGAGCTAGTTCACAGTTGAGCCAAGGCAGATTCACTAGGTTAATGCAAACATCAACCTTTGGAAGATCCTTTGGTGTATAGGCAATTGATAGGATCCTTGACATATCTAGTAATATCAAACCAAACATATGTTTACAGTGAAAACTTTGAGCCAATTCATGGTTGAGCCGAGGAGGATTCACTAGGTTGATGCAAATATATGCTCCGATACTTGAAGGGCACGGTACATTTTTGTATGAGATATGCAAGGGATGATGAGTTGATGTTGCATGGATTAGTTGATCCTGACTAGGTAGGAGATACAAGTGACCAGAAAAGTGCTTCAGGATGTTGCTTCAATTTAGGTTCAGGAGTCATATCTTGGTTCAACAGGAAGCATGCTTCAGTGACATTGAGTTCAGTAGAGGCAAAGTACATGGCAGCCAACACTGCTAGTTGTGAAGCCATCTAGCCTCACAAGTTAATTGCAGAGCTAACAAGTGATAAAATGGACACAATCATTTATTGTGACAATCAGTGTTGTATCAAACTCTTTGAGTATCCAGTATTTCATGACTGCTCCAAGCACATTGACATCACAGATAAATTTCTCAAAAACAGAATTCAAAAGGAGCAGTTGCTCTAGACTGTGTTTCTGACAAAGCAATAGGTTGCACACATTCTAACAAAGCTTCTACCTAAGGGAAAATTTGAGATGTTCAAGGAGAGATTGGGATTGGTGGAGAACACATTCCTTAATAAGTGGGAGTGTTAGATTATGGTACTTCAGAATGCATCCTTCAGCACGCACATGTGAAACCTGAGCCAAAATCAGCATATCATACAATCACAGAGAACAGCAGTCTAATCTTGGTTGTCCTGTTCCGGGCAGTCCTATTGTTGGTTCTCCAAATTTAGCAGTTGAATTTAAGTAGTTTGCTTTCCAGTTTTACAAAAGCAAATCTCTATTTAGTAGTTTTCTATTGTAGTGTTTGACTTTGTCTATTTAAGGACACATCCCTAGTATAAAATTAGATCAAGGGTTGATTTAATTTTAGGATCCACGTTATTTTTATGGTCTCTTCTTCAACTATAAAAGGCTTTCTTCATTCCGTGAGAGTTTTTTCGAGAGTGTGTTCCAAAGTATTGTAGCTTCTGTTTTCTGATTAATAAAACATTGATGTGATTTGGAGCAGATATGAGTATTTTTTTGTTAGTGTTTCCCTAGTGTATGTGATTGTAGATTCTAGCAGTTAAAGTTCGGTAGTTTTGATTGGCTTTCAATTTTACAGGTTCTTTGAGAATAGAGTCTGCTTTATCATGGTGTAGAGGAATTTTCAACACTATTTGGACCAATAAATTATAGTGATAATGGTTTCCTTGGTTGGTTGGAGGTGCCGGTGGGCAGTCCTATGCTTGGCTCTCCAAATTTAGCAGTTGCTTATAAGTAGTTTGTTTTTCAGTTTTACAAAAGCATTCTTTATTTAGCAGTTTGCTATTGTAAAGTTTGACTGTCTATCTAAAGGCACATATCCCTGAGATAAAATTAGATCAGGGGTTGATTTAATTTTGGGATGGATCCAATTTTAGGATCTAGGTTTTTTTTTATGGTCTGTTCTTCAGCTTTAAAAGAAGGCCTGGGGTAGGTGTGTTCTATTCATTCAGTATTTCATTCAGTGATTGCTTTTTAGAGTGTGTTCCGAAACATTGCAGCTTCTGTTTTCTGATTAAAAAAACAGTGATGTGTGTTTCTCAGCTGTATATGATTGTAGATCCTGGCATTTAAAGTTCAGCAATTTTCATTGGCTTTCAGTTTTGCAGGTTCTTTAAGATCAGAATCTGCTTACCATGGTGTAGAGGGATTTTCGGCACTATATTTAGCCCAGTAGATTATAGCGATAACAGTTGCCTTGGTTGGTTAGAGGTGCTGGTGGTTATGTCCTTTGGTGGCAATATTTTGAGGACTCTGTTAGCAAAACCATGAATCATCACAGTTTTCATACCAGTACTGCTAAAGGATACTGAGGATACTTGTTTAGCAGACAAACTTTATATTTGGGGTTGTGACAGTAATTACATGGGGATTAGATGCGATAAAATTAAAACTGTTAACTGTGTTGTTTATTATGAGGGCGTTGTTGTTTTGTGGCATATTCAATATTGTATATGGAGAATCTGTTCAATTTCATGCCTAAAAGACTTGCAGGAGTAACCCTCAAATCCGTGTCTGCCCTGATCATTCTACTTCTGTGGACAATTTATGCTGTTAATATAAAATATTTTATTTATCTTAGCCAAAATATAACATATTTTATTTGTCTTAGCCAAAATATAAATGCATCTTAGGATTTACCTCAGCAAAAGAGGTAACAACTGGGATTTTTGCCTCGAAAAAGGGCAACTTGAGTTTCGCAGCTTGCTTAATTAAACACAACTAGGGCTTTTCTTAATTGGTTCTTTTCTGGAAACTTTCTGGAAAAAGTGGAAACTACGATTTTACCTCAAAAAAGGTAACTGGGCAACATCTACGTTTTTGCTTGATTAAACACAACTAGGATGTTGCCTTAAAAAAGAGATGACTAGGATTTCGACGCTCAAAAATGCAACTAAGGTTGTTGCCTTGGAAAAGCAGGCAACTGGGATTTTGTTTGATTAGACACAACTACGTTTCCGCCTTAAAATATGGCAATCAGGTTTTGGCTCGCGTATGGAAATCAGGGTTTCGCTCACAAAAGATATTAGGATTTGACTCGCAAAATTAGGTAATTGAGGTCTGGATCAAAAACATGCAAATGCTGTCTGGCACAGGAAAAGGATAACCATGATTTGGCTCAAATAATAGACGACCAGGGTTTGGCTGGATTTACAGGTAAAGTGAACTTCACTCAACCCTAAAAAAATGAAATTGAACGAATATATCGAAAAACCGAAAGAAGAAAATAACTTAGCTATAAAGGTCTAGGGTTTAATGCAATTCTGACAGACCTTAAAGAAGACGAAAAATGGAACCGCCGAGACAGTGTACAACTCTGAAACCTCCGGTTGCTGCTCTGCTTCAACCTATTTAGCGACGAAATGATCAATATTTAAAATAATCATACAAACCCTTAAAATTAAAAAAAACTCGTAGTATTCGGGCGGGGGAAAAAATGGGTAGTTGGAAACTCACCCTGAGGAATTTCCCGTGAGGTGTATCGGTGCAGAGATGGGAAAAGACTTGATCCATCTGCTTGGAGGCTTGGCACCATTCTGCCCAGAAATGTAAAATAACAGGCCCTCCTTCGCTTAGGATGGCATCCAATTCTGCCTTTGATTGCAGATCTTTTACGTGTGCACCCATTTCGACTCTGTGAGAACTGGTTTTTCCCTGAGGGTTTAATTTATGGAGAGCAGATGAAAGGACGGGATTCCACGCCAGATTATGTGTTTGCTCGGATTATATATACGACGCCCGCTCGAGAAATCAGTGATGAATGTTCTTAGGGAGGTGCATGTAAATTTGCATTTGAATTTAACATTTATTAAAACAAATTGTGAACAGAATCAATATGTCTCAATCTAAAAGCTGTATATCATTTATTTATTGTACATTCTTATACCTCCAGTCTGCCCGTGAGCAACTAAAATGCTTCCAAGTGTTAAAAGTTGATTTTGTGGGTCCGGTGCTAGGGGAGAGGCATGAGTCGCTAAGTCCCTTAATTTGAAGGGTGTATACCTAGTGAAAAGTTTGTAGCACTACCTAGAAAATTTGTGTTTTTGAAAGGTTGAGAGTTAAACTTGGCTTCCAAAATATATGTATGGTTCAATGTCACGCATGGATAGTTGAGAGCCTGTAAATACACTTAAATGCATTCAAGCAACATTTGTTTCATCCATGTCACTTTGCATGCATCCTCCGTGAAAGTCAGTGGCCCACCATTACATCATTTTATGTTGCCATTAACTGGGCTTATCTCTCGTAAACCCTCCACATTATGGACCCTGTTGATGAACATGTGGGAGTGATTCCCTCATGTAATGTTGGCATTCTGCATCTAAGGGTTTCAACTTTGTTTCCCATGTTATATTGTTCTTTGTTTCGAAATACCGAGTAGGTCATCAAGAGAGCCCAGATTTGTAATGAAATTGCTTAAATAGATTTGAATATCGGCGACAATATAATACCAAATAGCACCCAAAATATAGAGAAATGTTCGCAAGATGCAAGTATAATAATTTAGCCACTTTGAGGGGGCAACCTCCAAACCATATAATAAGACTTAAGTATCAATATGATCATCAACTACTACATATTAACTCTTAATATTATTCCAATGTTATGGCCATCACCAAGGCTGACTCAATAGCGATATTATAACATATATGAAAGAGATAAAACATGATAAGAAGTTATGATAGCCATCAGTCGGCCATACACATCTAATATAAGATATAGGATTGAGGGCGTAGTATGCCCTTCCCCTCAGAGCAACAATGTTTTAAGAGTTCCTGATCTCTTTACCAATCTCCTATCAATTTACCAAATCACTCATATTGGCAAGGGAACGCAAGTGGAATTTAATCCTTGGTGATCATTTGTGCGCTTCACAATGAGACTACAGTGGCTGAGGGAAAGGAAAATTGTCAGTTTCAGTTGTACACTGTTTCCCACTTTAATTCTGATTCTTTACCCACTACCTTGCTTACCCACGCTGATGAGGATAATAAACTATGGCATGAGCATTTTGGTCATTTAAACTATCGTAATCTTGAACAATTGATCCAACATGAGATGGTCAATGGGTTGCCTTGATTTGATTTTTCTAAGGGTCTTTGTGAGGGTTCTGCCCTTGGGAAGCACCCCGAAAAAAAGTATTGGCAAGGGAAAATCTTGGATCGTTTCTCATCTCTTAGATCTTGTTCATAGCGACATTTCTGGCCCCTTTCCATCTCCTTCGTTCAATAGGGCTCTTTATATACTTACATTCATTGACGTTTTTTTACGTTACACATGTGTATACTTTCTCAAATAGAAATTTAAAGTTTTTGATCACTTTCAAGACTTCAAGACTCTTGTTGAGAAACAAGTTGAAAGGTCTATCAAGGTTCTTCAAACTAAAAATGGAAGTGAGTATGTGAGCAATAGGTTTGATGATTTTTGCACCTTCGTAGGGATTTCTTTTCAACATACAATTGGTTATAACCCTTTGCAAAATGTTGTGGAAATAAAGAAATGAAAACTTAAGATGGCCACTTGCATGGTTCATTCTAAATCCCTTCCTCCACAGTATTGGGATGAAGTCATGATTTGTGCTTGTTACATTCAAAACCACATTTTATCAAGGCAGTAAAAGGGATGACATCCTTTGAGGCTTGGTATGGACGTAAACCTGATGTTAAGCACTTTCATGTCTTCAGATCCACTGTTATGGCTCAGATTCCCAAAAAGAGACACAAGGCCTTGGAACCAAATCCAAACCTTATATCTTTGTACAATATCTCGATGGCATGAAGGGCTATAAAATATTTAACCCCACCACTCATCAACTTTATATTGAGAGAAGTGTGAAGTTTGATGAGTCATCTTCTACTTCCAATTAATTATTCATGAGATGGCGTCTTCCCACTAGGAAATCTATCCTAGTTCTTTTACAAGGTGAGTATTAAGATTTTAAATCTATCTGATATAGAAACATGTCTAGTGACGAGTGAGGTCTGTTGTGTGAAGGTGAAATTACGACTTACACTTTTTTACCTAAGGCGTTAACCAATCAATGGAAAATTGCACGGGGAAGTGATTAGAAAGAATTGTTCTCATAACCACACCAACCAGGAAATCAAAATATTTGAAAAGGGGAATATGTTTATTACTATAGAAGAAATCCAACTAATATTTTCATAACCTTGTTCATTGGACAAAGTAAACCACATAGTAGAGGAGGAGTAGTGGCAATGGTGGTTCAGATAAGATACATATAAAACCAACCAAACTTGTTGTGCATATAAAGCCAGACCTCTCTTGCATAGGTACACTATTGCATTGGGAGGAACTCCCTCTTTGTCTTCCATGGATTGAACTATATTGAAATTACCACACAAAATCCAACTGTAATATGAAAGTGTGTCAACACTCTACTACTAAAAATGCCACCTTTCCACAACATTGAAAGTGAAAATATTGGTAATATCGAGGAAACAATCATCAAAATCGAAAAGGGAGCGCATGACCTGATGGACAAGGTCAAAACCACAATTGACAACATGTGAGGCCAAGTCAAGTGCAATAAGTGTAACCACTCCACCACATCTATTATCATGTCTAGACATATGGTAACAAACTCTCGATCACATAAATATGGTGGCAAAATGAAGTAAAAAACCACATATTTTAACTTCTTGCAGACACAACAACTTCATATCTACAAAAATCTGCCAAGCGTCCCTAACCTTAAAGTTATAAGACAATCTAATGAGATTATACATGTTCTAAGTGTATACTAACATTGGAAAACATCATGGTTCATGTTGTTCCCATCATGCTTGTCATCTAAAGTAGCAAAAAGTTGTTATAAATGTATGCATTTTTATTGCCACGCATATAGTCACTAAGTTGGAAAGTACACCATTTTTCTTGAACATATTCACCATCTTCAGGAGGTGTTGAAGGACAACAAGACTGACACATGATTATTCTGTGTTAAAAATCACCAGATTACTAGTTGAGCCTGATTCTTTCATCTCTAAAGCAGGTTGTGATAGTCAGGACGTGAAAATTTGGCTTTGAGTACCTGAAAAATTGTTATCACTTGTAGGGTGTGTGAAATTGGTAGTGTCGCATGAGAAGTGGCTAGCACTGACTATTTTATGATGACAAAATAACCTCTTATGGGTTTGTACATACTACCCATATATTTCCTTGCTATGTAAGCTTGCTAATTAACCTTTTTATTAGTGATAACAATCCACCCGTTTGCAAAAGTAACATTATTTTTGTTCACCTCTTGTGAGATTTTAGGTTGAGTGACCAACCTCTACTGGACATCACAAATCTCATGGTTCGTGGCATAACACCGAAACTAAGGGTTGGGCATATTCATATATAAAATACATTGAGATATGTGTTTATCTCATATTTGAATGTCTATTGCCTCCTTGAGATCATTGGAAAGGTTGACTTGGAAACATACTCTTCTTTGTAACCTAGTCATATAATTTTTTCTCTAACCTCATGGAAAATAAAACAACCTCAAAGTTTGAATCAATAGATCTATAAATCCCTATAACGGAAGGGCAAGACCGATACATTCTACTTAGGAAAAATATTATTAGTTTGACATAACTCATACACACAAAAATCCCTAGTTAATAGGACCCCATTTCCACACATTGAAGTGGAATAATTGGAATATCGAGGAAACAATAATCAAATCAAAAGGGAAAGCGCATGGTACGCCTTGGCTGTTGTGTGCTCCTCACGTTTCTGCGCCCCGAAACTCGCACACCGTCCATGCTAGAGCTAGTTACGTTCACTCTCGTGGCTCCTGTCTCGGCGCGGGCCCTTCACATCACACTCCTGGCGGGGTGTATCCTACTCGGCTCACTTCGGAGTCTCTTACCGCTCCCTCCCTCACTTCTAGGGACGCTGACAGCACATGTATGATCCCTCCTTGCGTGAGTCGTATAATAATTCTGCCCTGCGGCGCCCCCGCGTCTGCGACTCGCCGCTCCGTAGCGAACACAACCTCCATAAGGACCCTGACATTCCTTCGACAATTACTAGCGGAAGCGCCAGGCCGTGACCGCATCACGCGCTACATAGCAGCGACTTCGCACCGTCTCGAGGCCCCACCACAGCGCCGGCGCGCGGGCCGCCCGGGTGCCTAGGACCAGCGGGGCAGCAGCAGCGCGGCGCACCCAGGGGGTCTTACACTGAGCCACCATCCGCGAGGAGCGTCGCGCCTGACCAACGGAGACAGTGTGGACGAGCGCAGCGCTGACCACGCTCCGCAGACACAATGCAGAACTGACCATCTCTATATTGGACGACGCTGTACTGTGGTAGGCCAGCAAAGCTTGAGTCACAGGGTGCTGTGACTAGACGGAGACGCGAGTCAATACCGCGTGCGTACGAACAGTAGTGTACCGCACGGAAGTAGAGTGTGGACCGTCAGCGGAAGGTAGCCGAGGCGGCACCGGGAAAGGATGAAAGGATTGCTCTAAGAAAAAGTGTTATAAATGGATGATTTTATGCAAAACGCATAAGTAACACTAAAATTGGGAAAAGTACACCATTTTTCTTGAACATATTCACCATCTTCAGGAGGTGTTGAAGGACAACAAGACTGACACATGATTATTCTGTGTTAAAAATCACCAGATTACTAGTTGAGCCTGATTCTTTCATCTCTAAAGCAGGTTGTGATAGTCAGGACGTGAAAATTTGGCTTTGAGTACCTGAAAAATTGTTATCACTTGTAGGGTGTGTGAAATTGGTAGTGTCGCATGAGAAGTGGCTAGCACTGACTATTTTATGATGACAAAATAACCTCTTATGGGTTTGTACATACTACCCATATATTTCCTTGCTATGTAAGCTTGCTAATTAACCTTTTTATTAGTGATAACAATCCACCCGTTTGCAAAAGTAACATTATTTTTGTTCACCTCTTGTGAGATTTTAGGTTGAGTGACCAACCTCTACTGGACATCACAAATCTCATGGTTCGTGGCATAACACCGAAACTAAGGGTTGGGCATATTCATATATAAAATACATTGAGATATGTGTTTATCTCATATTTGAATGTCTATTGCCTCCTTGAGATCATTGGAAAGGTTGACTTGGAAACATACTCTTCTTTGTAACCTAGTCATATAATTTTTTCTCTACTCATGGAAAATAAAACAACCTCAAAGTTTAATCAATAGATCTATAAATCCCTATAACGGAAGGGCAAGACCATAAATTCTACTTAGAAAAATATTATGAGTTTGACATACTCATACACAACAAAATCCCTAGGTTAATAGGCGAAAAGAACAAGGATGTTACAAAGAAACTATGGGTGGAGCTTAATCATGCCATAACTATTGGTTAGGTTTTGAATGCCCTCAAGCTTAACAATGTGGGGTTGTCAAATATGATCCACTCAACCCCTAAAGCACACTCTCCTAGGAGATTTGTCCAACAAAATAATCAACGTAAAACAACATCTACGAAAGAGTCAACTAGGACAAAGTCATTACTTGTCAAATTGAGGGCATCTCGAAACAAACTCAGTTGGGAAACATGCAGGGCAAGAAGAATTCAAGGAGGGTGGAAAGCTTTATATTCATCATAAAATAGGTGCAAAAATGAAAAATAATGGGATTAGAAAACAAAAAAAACCTTATTTGGCTTGCTTGTCACACCCATGGTACTTTATGGTTGCAAAGTTTGGAGAGGCAATGTGTCTGATCTTAAGTGGAGACAAATAGAGAGAATCCAAAACCATTTAATCACAAGTAACTTCAAAATTAAAACACCAGCTCCATAAGCAAGAACCTTTTCTTTATAGACATCTGTGATAACTCGACTGTTTACTTATTGGAGAAAGGTACAAAACATGAAAGTTTACAAGTGGCCTATAATGGTTGTAGAAGAAAATTTCAATAAGAGAAAAACACGTGAATGAAACAAAACATTAAATCGATGAACACATGGAATATTAACATGCAAGAGTGTCTAAACATTAATGAAGAAATAGAAAAGTATGTGAGAGAAAAATTCAGGATATGCATGTGGACACAATAGCTTGGGTGAAAGAAAGAATATTTCAGAGAATTTAATCCAACTTGTGACCATAGCGAAAATGCGTGCTTAGGGGTAGAAATCAAATAGAAGGCAAAAATGTTGATGGCACGATTAAGGACTAGTTCACACCATTTTAAGTGTGAAATCGAGAGATGTACATTTCCTAAATAAGAGTGGGAAGAAAGAATGTGCATGTTTTGTAACAAAGGAGTAGTGGAAACAAAAATGATTACATCATGAAGTGCACACCATATAATGACATCCGTATAAAGTAAGAGGACAATTTGAAAATAGACAACCTACCATCCTTGTTTCAAGAAGAAAGGCTTCCCAAAACAACAAATCTTTTAGTCAAATTCCACAACAAGAAATACAACATCAATAAGGTAATATATTCTATGCAAAAGAAATGAAATGAAAGATTTTAATGACGTCCACGAGACTAAAGAGTCTATGGGACCACAGAAACAGTAATTTAATCAGATTTCAGACTCTTTTCAATATCCGCTCTTCGGCTGTGAATCTTGAAGATAAAGCCTGCTGTCGCTGGAAGCTTTGTTCCTTCGAAGAGTTCCTCCAGTCTGTCCACCTTTAGATTGTTTTTATACTGAATACGGATATCATCATATGCAGAACATTCCATGACAAAATGCCATTCTGTCTCGACGACCCCTTTGCTGCAGAAGAGACAAATTCTCCTTTCCCAATCTTCCTTTGGAATAGTCCATCTACCAGTTTCACATCGAAGATGATGTGATCCAGTTCTTAACTGCGCCACTAGAATTTTTGCTTTACCCTTGATAACCGTCCCTAGATAAGCTTTTTCATCATGTTCCCCAGTGAGATTGAATTCTCTAATATAATGCGCTTTCTTCCGACCAATCTGACCTGTCCACATGGCAGTCCTGAACTTTTCTATCACATAATTTTTTATTTCCTTGTTGCTGTTAGGACACTCCTGCATGTTGATGCCCCATTTGTACATCCATTTATTATTCTGATTCATCCATGTTTTCTTTCTGCGTTCCAAAGTGTCGTTTACAACCATTTTGGGCCAGCGAAGGTTGTCCATGTTTTCAACTTTTTTCAGATAGCTTATCATCCGAGTTATTGCCGATGCTTCCAGCGAGAAAGAACCCGCTTCCGCCAACAAGATCTCATAAGGAATAGTTGATTTGACTTTAAGCGAGCTTGTGATTAGATGTTTCTGGATTCTTTCTATCTGTCTCCACCCATGATTTGACATGCTACTTCCCCAAACTTCGCAGCCATATAGAACAACCGGGGTGACCAACAAACCAAAAAGGGTTTTTTTAGTTTTCCAGTCCCAAAGTTCAGCTTCCCTGCACCTGTTTTGAAGTAGGAAAGAAGCTTTCCAACCTCCCTGAATCCTTTTTGCTTTACAAGTCTCCCAGCTAAGTTTGTGGTGAAAGTCAATCCCAAGATACTTGTATTCATTGACTATTTCTAAAGGGCTCCCCTCAAAAAGGAAGACGTTTTGTCTCTCATTCCTTTTCAAGGTGAAAATCATGATTTTTGTTTTGCTGGTGTTCACTTGCATCCCGACTTCTTGACAAAAGAGCTCTAGCGCTTTTAACTGTTCCCTCAAACCTTGGGCTGTTTTTGAAATTAGGATAAGGTCGTCAGCATAAAGAAGTAACTTCACCACATAACTTGCTAACTGAATACCTCCTCCCTCAGTTTTGTTTAACCAATCTTCAAGCTTGTCAATGTATAAACCAAATAACGTGGGAGAAAGAGGGCATCCTTGCTTGACACCTATGTTGCTGCCGAAACACTCGGACATACCTTCTCTGGTTCTAATTTTAGCTCTGACCTGCTCATACAATTTATGAACTGCTGCTCTAAACTCATCTGGAATCCCAAGTTCCTCCATCCTATCCCAAAGCTTCTTTCTGGGCACAGTGTCAAAAGCCTTCTTGAAATCAACAAAACAACAAAAAGCTTCTTCTCCTTGGGTGTCCCAAACTTTTTCAATCAAATGCCTAAGAGTGATACAATGATCAATTGTTGAGTGCTTAGGTCGAAAACCCGCTTGCCCTTTTGCTCTTTTACCCTCTCTTTCGGCCCAGCTGCTGATTCTCCGTTCTATCATGCCTCCAAATAATTTTCCAAGAAGAGGGTTGATCATAATGGTGCGATAATTGGACGGGTTATTAACGTCACCACTTTTAAATAGAGGAATAACAACGCTAGTCGTCCACTCTGTTGGAAAGCCATTCTGGTTGACATCATTGAATATTTTTCTGATGTGCGGCATGAGGACCTCAACCCCCCATTTTAAAAATTCAGCTTGCAGACCATCGATGTCTTGAGCTTTACCACTTGCCAGATTCTTTATGCCCTGCTTGATATCTTCTGCCGAGAAAAGCTCAATCGTAGTCTCAATTATGGGAGGGACATCTTTTTGTTGAGGACGCTCATAAAGGGTCTTCGCGTATTCTAACCAATGCGCACCTGTGATATTATTTTCTATGTATTTTTTCTTTTGTTGTAGCTCCTTCCAAAAACCTTTGGGATTGTGTTTTCCAAGAGAAATTAGCTCTGTCCTTCTCTTGCACACATAGCTTTCTTTTTTGTGTTGTACCAATCTCTCATAAACCTTTTTATTTTCTTTGTTCATCCCATTTTCTTTCAAAGCTCTCTTGGCAGCTTTACACTCTTCATCATACCACGGATTTGTTGGAAAAGTATTTGCCGCTCTCTTTCTAGGCTTAGATCTCTCACATACAGTTAGAGCCTTTTTAATTAAAGATATCAGCAGACTACTACACATATAACCACTCGGTCCCTTGGACGCCGTGTTCTCTGTGTCTTTCCTCATTATTTGCAATTGTTGTTTAAGGGCTGCAACAAATATTCCCTGATTCTCTTTACTAAGAATGATTTTTCCCTGTTTTTGAGATGCCTTTTGCGTGTGATGAGCTTGATTCCTTTGTTGCTGATTGAAGACGGTCCCAAGCTTTACCAAGAGAGGACTATGATCTGACTTTAATTCGATAGGACAATCTCCAATTTCAAACTCGAGAAGCGTGGGGATAAAACTTTGAGAACAAATTACATAGTCTACTACACTTTGTCCATTGTATGTTTTACAAGTGATGTTGCCTGACCTGGGCCAAGCTCTCATGCCATTGCAAATGACCATGTTGTATAAGCTACATAGGCCTAGAAGCTCAACTCCAAAATGTGACACCCCTCCACTGCCATCCTGAGATAATCTTTCCCAAAACTTGTTCTCTTCTTCTTTAAGCCACAACGGATTGTCTTCACCTCCTTCTAAACTGGTCAACTGAAGGGATTGATTATTGGCAGTCCTTGCATTGAAATCACCCAATAGAATTATTTCTCCGGATGTACTGAAAACAGAAATGTCTTTTTTTATTGAAGCGTATGGATCTTCGCTATCTAGCTTTCTTCTCTTATATGTCTTTGACCCTTTCGGTGCAAAGTAACAGGCAGCTAATCTGATTGTTGTCTTGCTATCTGTTATTTTCAGCCATATGTATTGTTTATTTGGATCTTCTTTTTCAACTTTGACATTTTCGAGCCATATTTCCTTGATTAACACTGTGATTCCGCCGTGGCCTTTCCCTGTTTCGTTCCCTTTATTCCAAACTGAAATTTTTTTGTAGCCTTCAAAATCAGGAACCTTGCAACCTTCGTGCTCATGTGTTTCCGTAAGGATGATAATATCTTTCCCTTCTGCTATGGGCCCCAAACCCGGTCCTCTTCTCCATGGATATCCTCTGCAATTCCAGCTTACTATGTGCATGAATTCCCGTGGGGCCCCTAATTCCTATTTCCTGTTTGATAAATGATCACTGATTTGGGCTTTCCCATTTCTCATCTGTGCCCATTTTCCTGCTTCCCTTGCTTTTCTCACTTTTTCCCATTCTTTCCTTCGATCTTCTTGTTGAGCGAATGTCAAATCCTCATCTAGGTATATGTGTGTGCCTCTAAGGAGTCCCCTGTTTTTTAGGATAGCATATTTGTCTTCTATTTTTCTCATAACCACTCGCACGTGTCTGTCCTTTCCTCCCTCTGTTCTCCTGCCAATCCTGTTTGCTTGTTGTATGTAACCTGTCCACTTCAATTCGTCTTTAAGAAAGTCTCTTGCCAATATGTCAGTTCTTTCATTTTCGCCAAAATCTTTTAGCCCCTTGATAATAAAATTTACTGCTCTGTTCTGTTGATCTTTCTCTTCTCTTATCTGTGTTTTGATGTGTTTCTCCATGACTTGTCTTTGTTCATTTGATGATCCACTTACTAATTGAGACCAAGTTTTAGCTTCTTCTATCCGATCCTTTAGTTGATTTTCTTTTGTTTCCATGTCTTTAATCGCTGATTGTATCTCATCTATCTGAATTGTTTCCTTCTCTTCTACCATTTCAGTTCTTTTTTCTCCCCCTGTTTTCATATGTCCTAGATCTTGTTTTATCATGATTAACTCTTGTTGCCCTCTTTCCATGAGGTTTTGAAGATTTAGAACCTGTTCTTTGAGAATTTTATTTTCTCTTTCTAACTTGTATCTGACTTCTGTGAGCTCTTTCCTCTCACTGTTTTCTTTCAATTTCTGGTTTTCTAAAATTCCAAGCCTTTCCTTCATGTTCATGAGTTCCTTCACATATAGTTCTGAAGACCATAAAAGAGGGGTTGAGGTCGGACTGTATAGGTATTTAGAGCCCTGGACTCCATCTTCCTTTTCCTCTCTGTATGCTGCATTTCCGTCGATTTTGTTCATCTTTGGTTCCTTTTTATTATCTTTCTGATTTGGTTGTTTTTCTTCCATTTTATGTTCTCTGAAAACAAAATTTTCTTTGTTGTTTGTTGTCTTCGGTAGAATCAAAGTGAGGTTTTTCTTCTGGTTTCTTCTTAGTTTTTTAGCTTGCCTACGCCGTAAAATCCCTTTGTATTGTTTTGCATTCACATATACCAACTTTTTAGCTATACCCGCTGTATGATTTTGGAAGACTTCTGCCTTTCCCCAAATTTTGTTTTCTATTGCTGTATGAGTTTCTGAGATAATAGATCCTTGTGTTGCCATACTTGGGTTGTCTTTGAAACCCTCATGCTTAACCATGGTTTGCATGTCTTGTTGAAACCAGATTTGACAGAAAATATTAAAGAATATTGCGAAGAATGATAAGGTTTGGTGGATCTACCTGAGAAACTGAGAAACTGGCTTATCTATAACCCTGGCCCTGGCCCGCAGTCCTGTCCCCTTTTATATCCGCCTGTCCCTGGCCCGCAGCCCTGGCCCACCTCCCTGGCCCACACTGTATCCCTGGCCCGCACTATATCCAGCCCGCATTCACTGGCCCGCACTGAAAAACCTGGCCCGCACTGTATCCCTGGCCCGCAGCCCGCAGCCTGCAACCCGCAGCCCGCACTGAAACGCACTGTCCCGCGCACTGTCCCCGCGCACTGTACCCCCCGCGTACTGAAACCCTCGCACACTGTCCCCGCGCACTGTCCCGCGCGCACACTGTCCCTCGCGCACTTAAATGCCTAAAACAATATTTATTTCATCTACACGAGGCCTTACACTTGAACAGTATCATCAGTTAGGTTGTTAATCGAATTGGCTCTCTGTATTTTAGCTTCGAAAGTGCTGTAGGTCCATTTTATGCATTTTCAACTCGAATCAGAGGGCGTTTTTTCGGAGCTTCTCGTAGGTAAACCTTAGAATGAAATTTCCTCTCTTACAATAGTTTTCACTCTTCAGCGGCGATAATCTTGAAAAAATGGCGTGTGCTAAAAAATTCCAACGTCCCATTTCATCCCTATATAAACACTTGAATATTTCCCGTTATTATTATTCCTCACACGGGGCTGAAGCCAAACCATTTCTATCAAAACATGACTACATAATCGACAGGGTAACGGTTCAATCCATACCCACATCCCACTTCATGGTATTTAGCAGAAGCTACAGTGCAGCAGTGGGGGCCTCAGAACAGGTGAACCTGATAAAGCAGTTGAGAGAGAGGACAAGTGCGCCCATGAAGGATGTCAAATCTGCTCTAGTCACTTCCAACTGGGACTTAGGTATTTATGCCTCCTAAACCTTGAGAATTTACTTGTTTATTTATTTAATGCAGGTCGGTAAATCTTGTGTGAGGTTAAGGGTAACAACAAGTCTGCACTACATTCTTAAGATTTATGGGTACTAGTAAGTTTACACTGCATTCCTAAGATTTGTGGGTAACAATAATTTGTACTACATTCTTAAGATTTGTAAGGATTGGCTGCAATCAAATTTATTCCGTTCTTGTTATTCCGCAGCCTCTTTTGCTGGAGTTATTGGTTGCCTTATTGGGGTGAGGGGGGATTTGAAGCCGGATTATAATCTTACGGGCAACCCTCATAACCATTACACAACCACCCCCTTAGGACTTAGTCTTTTTCGGTTGAATTGAATAATTATATTGGTAATTTCAGAAAAATATGTAGTATTAGAGGCCACAATTGTTGTGGCACAATTCGATTGGAGTAATTTACACAAAAGACTTTTAGCATAAAATGGTCAATAGATTCTATAGATGGATGGACTTGATGCTGGTCAATTACCTCTCCTCCATTCCTCTGGTTCTCAAAAGAGAAAAAAGCTTGATCATTATGAGATAAGCAGTACCGTTACAACGACAATCATATGTGCTAGTTTTATGTGGGGCTCCTTTTTTTTCTGAAATGGGTGAAGGGCCATTGATTACCTGGGAGGCCTTCCTCCTTGGTTGAGAAGCTAACACACACTTCAGACCTTTATCAGGTTGTTGTATCACTGGTCAACTCATATACCATTTTGATTTTACACAAGCTCCATTTGGTACAGGTGCATGTCTGCCAGTTTCTTTTCTGCTTAATAAGTGTTCGGTGAGGTTATGGGCCATCTTTTAACATAGTGTGGTGTAAGGTTGGACCCTCTTCTCAGGATTTGTGAAATTGTAAACACAGTGCATTCTCAAATGTATCAGATAATCTTTACACTGCAACCTTGCTGCAAAATACAAAAATGAAATATTAACAAAAGGAAATTAGAACAATAACAAAATATTGATACAAGTTACAAGTTACAACTAGTTACTACATCAATGATGAATCATGATCAAACATACAAGAAATTAGAATATTGAACAATGAATACACATAAAATAGAGGTTTAGAAATTAGAACCATAAACATTGCAATTTTCTCATTGAGTCATTTGATGTCATAGCAGCGTGCTCTAAATAAAAATGTATTACATATCATTAGTAGATACTGATTCATATCAATCAAAATAATTTTGATTTTATAGGTGGGAATGCCAATGGTACAAATACAAAATAGGATAGATACTAGAACCGTAGATGGAAGAATCTCATAGCTCGTCAAAAGTGAACTATTGGTACTTTTATCCTCCATGTCAAAATCATCAAGATCACCACCACTGATACACTGCTCTCTCCTCCATTTTTCCTCCTCAAGATCCTACTCCTCGTATCCTATATCCAAGGATCTGCATCTGCTCGTGTGGAGGATGACCCCTCAAGAGGATCACCATCATCAAAAGTGACTAGCTCTAGCATTGGTTCACTAAGATCCAAGTTGGCTAATGCCAACTCAACGCTGCTGTCCAAACCCATATCATCAGGAAATACATCCCACATCTTTTTCTTTCCCTTCAACCACTCGTCCCTCTACCTGTAAATAAGATGGAGGTTGGAGTGCACATACACCATTGTCTCTGCTCTGGACTACTCAAGCCTGCTCTTCTTCAAAGTGTGCAAATTCCCATATGTGCTCCAATTCCTCTTGCAACAAGAGGAAAGTAACCTGAGAGAGGAGCCTCATGGCTAACTGTTGTAGAATAGGGCACGTTGCCCCATGGGTTCCCCACCAAACATAGGGCTTCTTAATCCCTTCGTCTCTAAGCACATCATAACCTCCAAATCTCCTAGTGCCAGTGGAAAACTCAACAAAGCCCTGCTCCACCTCATCAAGGTATGCTTTGTCTTGATATATTCTATTAAATGCTACCTTCCTCCCCTCTGAAATCTCTGTCCATGTGAGGAGGGAATTGCGAGAAGGCCCACCATTGACCATTGCGCCACTCAGGACTGTAGTACTTGGGATTCAACAGTGAGCCAAGCAATGCAAAGGTGTGCAATTCTTCTCCCACTTGGTGATAAGAATATCCCGTATGGTGGTGAAAAAGATCTTTGTTGATGTCCCATACTTAGGGCACTCATTCTGTACAATAACATTCTTCACGGACTCAATCATGGAGTCCCACCCCTCATAAACCTCTCCTAAGATGGGTTGGCTTGTGTTTGCAATCCGCAACAAAGAAATGATAGGGTCCATGATCTTAATGAGTAAGATCTACCCTATCCCACCAACCATCATCTAACATTGTATCCTTGACCTTTTTTGAAGCATTTTGATCCATCTTTCTCCAAAAAGACCAAAACTCTGAAATAACCATGGCCCCAAGAGTGCTCTTGACCTCCCTCAACCTCTTAAGCATGATGAATGAGGAGGCAAACTGAGTATCTACAATCTTCAACAATGATAGATTTGTGTACTCTTTATAGATTGTGAGGGCATTGGTATGGTTTTGTACAAAATTACGGATATGGCGTGCATCATCAATGAGAGTTCCCATCCATGCCACATCTGAAGCAATAGATTTAAGTGCTAAATTCAAAGATGAACAATGCAAGGTGTCCAAAATATCTGTGGATGTTTAGTTTCCACAATCATGCCAGACAGCCTTGCAAACAGGTGCATTATCTGTGATAATTTGCACACAAGAATCAACACCTACATCTTCAATGAATTTAATGAACAACTCACCCATATATTGTGCATCCTTGTATTTTCCAAGAGCATCCATCTGCTTTCAAGAAGACTGGTCCATTCTGGGATGCCACCATGAAATTGATGAGTGGATGGCATGCTGCATCCATCCATCCATCAGTGTTTTTCCTGAAGCATCCGTCACATCCGGGAAGTCAGAAACAATACTAACAGTCTTCGGGATGAGGGCCATGATGCTTTAATAGGTGCTAGGATTTTATCCACCTCCTCGTTTCCTTAACCAACAATGTGGTTCTAAGCTTCTCGAAACCGGGAGGCACATACCTAGTTGGAGCCCAATTCAAGTAGAGCTCGACACATCTCCAAAAACAAAGGAGATCTGTGCAACATTAAATGAAATGAAGTTGAGATAGAAAAAGAACCCAATGGTAAGATCAACCTCATCTCGCTGTTCTGTGTTGAAAGATCTTGTCCATTGGACCACCACTGGGAGCTGGCCTCTTTCTTGCTGGTTAAAGTGCAGTCCCACTCCTAAGCTTGTTGGATGGCTTCATAAAAAATGGAAGAGGATCCTCATTTTTGTGTGTCCTACTTCGCTGCTGCCACTTTCCCCAAGCCAATATTATCCTCTTTTGACATCATATTTTGTTGGGCAGCATTCACCGATTTACATGCGTCCCATTCCACACTTAAGGCCCAACAAATGGCCCTTAACTCGATAGTAGGTGCTCTTGTAGTAGGTGCTCTTGTATGTCAACATGGCAGTAATTACATGTCCAAACAATTATTTCCTCTCCCAACAACCTTTGCCCCAGGCCCTTGTTTTTTGTTACATAATTCCACAACGGATATTTTTTATCTTAAGCTTGCTGTCTTGCTACAGCATGGTCATTTGCAACACTGTCAGCTGCACTTGCAGCTCCACTTGCAGCAGATGGACTGCTAATGGAGATGGATAAACTTAGAGGAAGGGGGCAACACCAACTGTGATATTCTTGCCTTTCCTTTGACCTTTACCAGATTGCCTTTGATGATTGAGCCATGATTTATGTGGTATGAATGAAGGAAAACGTTGCTGTTGGAGAAATGACAAATCTGGTTTGCTAGAATGCCTTCAAATCTCTCGAAATCCCTTTCAAATCTGGTTTTTATCCTTCACCTGCACAATGTTAGACAGTAAAAGATTTTCTCTATAGCAGAAAGCGACAAATATGAAGTGAAAAACTGCTTTTAGCCCTCCCACAACCCCCCACCCCCCCCACCGCCTGTGATTTCTTTTTTGCACGCACATGTTCGACACATCAGGACATGTTTAGGGTATGTGTTAGACACGTGTTTGACATGTGTTCTAACATGTCATGTCTCGGATATGTGGGATACATGACACGCGACCTATTGGGACGTGTCCGGTATCCTATGTCCAAGCCCGACTGACTACTTTTAGACCGTGCTTTATTTGAATGTTTTCCTTTGATGGTAAGTTTGGAATTACTTCCAAAAGATTTTCATTCGATTGAAGAATTACAAATGGTTTGCTCTTACAGACTCAATTGTATGTTGAGGATTAATCTTCATAAAGTGTCTAGTAGAGACATCAAGGGGTCTCACCACTTTTTCCCATCAGTCTTATGTAACTAATGTAATATATTTTTTACATTTAAATAACATTTTCACCATCTAGATGTCTATGCTGCAATTTTTCGCAAGACTTGAACCCAAGTCTGATCATATAAGCACCATCGAAGCCAGGGGACTTCCCTGAGATTGAAATCTTGGTGAATGAACTAAGATGGCAACCTTCTACTAATCTCACTGTTGAATGGACACTTTGCTGGTAATCACCAATATATTCTGCAATCACCATTGTATTCTTCATCAGGTATAAGGTCCAGTAATTACTATGGAGCAGGTTTTCCTCCCTCAGTACAACATTCCTCAGCTCAGAAGCTGACTGCTAAATTCTGCGACGGATTGCTGACTCATATAAAGTCAAACACTTTTGCCATTTCACATCAAGCCATATTAGCATGGGAGCATGACCACTGGGTTTTGAACTTTGGTCAGTGTGGCAATAAGTTATCACTTTACCATCCTACCGTCAAATATCTCAAGAGTATTTCTCGAAGAAGTGTACCCGTATATTTTTTAGATTTTTTTTGTTATAGCTCACGAGTAATATTGTTGATTTCATAATGAAAGGTAATGGTAAAACTTGAAGTCTTTCATAAATTTATCCTGCTGATGGTGATCATAAATAAATGTACTGCTACTACCATGAGAAAAAAAATGCTTCTAACAATTAGTTCTTTTTTGTTTATTTTGAGATGAAATATTACAAACAGTGAGATGGGTATTTTCTTAGGCTCACTTTGTATTTGAATGGATTGGTGCAGAGGGTGCATACACAGAGTTGAGGAAGAAGGGAATTGCAGGTGCATCCAAGAAGGCCTCTCGTATTGCTGCTGAAGGGACGTTGGCGTTGGCTCAGGATGAGAAAAAAGCTGCTGTCATTGAAATTAATTGCGAGACTGACTTTGTTGCTAGGAATAGAAATATTCCAGCATCTGGTCCTGCCTTTTCTATCCTTTCCTATTGATTTCATTGGCATTGCCAGATAATAAATTTAATTAAAAAAAACTGAAAGAAGCTCAGTAAATTTTATGTTATTAATGTTCATATTACTTTTCATAAAATACTGACATGCTCGTCATTTTCCAGTGATATATATATTGATTGCTCTGCTTTTTTGTGATCCAAAGGAGAAGTATTCTTGGTTTTAATGTAAAACAATAAGCATATACATTTCTTATGTAGTATTCAATCTTATTTTCTTTCTTTATCTCAAGTTGTTGTGCTGATTTATTCTTCTATTTGATCGAGTGTTCAAGGTTATTCCTGTTTGATAATAAGAGGACAACTTAACTGTTTACTGGTTATTACTGGCTCTAGATGCGGGTACACTATAGTTGCCTAGTTCATTATATTCAACTGTTTATGATGGATGTCATTCTTTTGCATTTTTTGATGGCTGTTAAATTGCGTTTTGTGTGGATTGTTGCTTATCGTTATAATCCTCCCTCATTCTCTGGTTTTCCATTCTTGGTATGCCTGCAAAAGCATTGCAACACTTCAATTGATATTGATTTGTCTAATGGCAGGCGTTATCTGTTGCAAGATCCGTTTTAACTATGGAATCCTTACCCAAAGTTTTATCGCAAGGTGGGATGATAAATCCAAAGGTTTTAGAGGTAAGACTATACCATAGAGTCAATTTTTTCGTTTTGTGTTGACGTTGCTATACTATTTTTTAGTTTAGGGGACAAAACATATGAATTTTATAGCAGGATTCACTTTTCTCTTGTCATCTTGTATGGGAATTTATTTCAAAATGTCTGTCTCTTCTATGAACAATTTTCAAATGTAAATTTGCAGGTTAAACAAGACATAATGTGAGACACATGAACCTTTGAGCTTATGAATTGAACTCAAGCCACTGAAAATTCTTGCAAGACCTAGGCACCAAGTAAAGACTGATTAAAAAACAAGGAGAATTAATACAAAAAGATATAATCATGTTTGCAGCGAAATAAAAGTATGAACCAAATAATTCAGACACAATATCAAACCATGAAATTATCAATGGATGTATGGTGCAGACCATAAGATGGAGGGTGAACATAACTGAATGCACAAAAACCTGGCCTTCGTAATGAATCTGAACTTCTTTGCAAAAAATGAGATCACAAATGCAATCACTTCTCAAGTTAAGCAGTTGATATCCTAGAATACAGGGTAAGGATGCTAAAATAGGATGCAGTATTATAAGGAATCAGAAGGAAAGTGCAATTTTGTTTCAGCCTATGTAGAGGTGGAAATCCCTATATAGTATGACTTTCTTAGGGCTAATAATACCATAGTTACTCTGCAGTTTGGTCTTCCACTTTTTGACACGGTGGAAGGTTGTGGTCCATGGAAGTATAGGGAATACTTTGAAGGATGAAACTGATGCTTTCTGATCTAACTCACAGATTGTACTGAGGACGAGTTTCTAGGTTTTGGCCCTGAAATTAGTGTTGAATTAGGGTTTGGCCATAAGGGGGAAATTTTTCACGAACCCAATCTCATTAGTCCCTACTTTACAAGGATATATCTGGACTGTTGAGGCTAACTCAATAGATGTGCCATGTGACTGAATCGTTCAGCCACGGAGAATGAGATATCACATATAGAACAAATGTGAAAGTTTGTGGAAGTAATTAAGAGAACTGAGGATTACCAATTCACCAGAGAGGCAGTGCAGTCCCCCTTTTAGGATAACTTTAACTGTAATGACATATCTATGAAAGTTGGCCTTCTCATAACCGTGTAAATTAAAAGTTGCATCAAACAAGTGCAGGGCGAAAATACCTTAAGGGACAGGAAAACCTCCTCAGGATTGAATCTCCACCCTTCCTATGCAAGCTGCTGGGTTTTAGAACCATCCTTACGCAAGTTGCTGCTCCCCTGTCTGATTCGCTTGCTCTCTAGCAACCAAATTTCAGATCTTTTTCATATTCGTGTACATTCTCAAATGAGAATGTGTTGAATAAGAGACGAGGACAATTTTTTTCCTCATAAATCTATATCTTGTTCTTATTCAAATTTAGCAAAGTGCATCCAGTTTGCCATAGAGGAGTTAGGGAGGCGCTCCTTCTACAATCTGCTTCCTCTAATTTGATTAGTGGGACTCCATATTAATGGCCTTTACTGGCCATTGTGGCCAGCGGCTTGCATAATGATGTCTTAGTGGGCTATCTATGCCCCTGAATGGGTATTACTATTGTTCTAGACTGCACGGATATGGGTACGGGCACGGTATGCTGAAACGGCAAATTTTAAAAATCGCAGGTGCGGTACGCTTTTGGGTATGTTTTATATATATATATATGTATAATAAATATATAAATATATAAATATATAAATATGTATATAAATTATAAATTTAAATAAGCATTTGCATACTTATTGAAATTTAATTCTCATACATTGCATACTTATTGAAATTTAATAATTAGTCATGGTGCATTTACACCTATATTTGGCGAAGTCTTTCTTTTCACATTACATAACGTAGTAGTAGAAGAGGTCTTTTACCACTCATCTATAACAAATCAATTTACAAAGTATCAAATTACTGATACAATTGCTTTTCAAAAAAATAAGTATTTAGATTGTACATTCTAAGGAAATGATCAACAAAACAAGTGTGGTAATAAAAATTATCTGAAAGGAAGGAGTTGAACATGGCAACTCCATTTGCTTCATATTTCTCTCACAATTATTTATCTTAGTGACTGTGATAAGATTCAAGGAGTTTTGATTGTTCATGGTGACCTTCCTTGATCCACTCAGCACGATATTGTTTGGCACTATTTCCCGAAACATCATAACTAAGCAGGAAAAATATGGATCCAAGCTGGCAGGTGGGATGATTAGTCCGAGCACGGGAGAATACTCGCCGAGTTTTGGAAAGCTATCCAGTATTTTTAATTACTAATCTGTCTACAGACGATCAAAGCTCATGATTCTTTCAGAAGATTGCAAGAAGGTTGCTTGGTCCAAAAAGGTTGCAAAAATGGATTTTTATGAAAATAAGAAAAATATTGCCATCAATGCGTAGAGCTCGAGAAAAAATACACGTTTAGAGAAAACAACACTTGAAACGGAGCCACAGAATGAAAGTTATGGCACATGCAAGTTTTTGCTGCTACATCTTCCCGGACCCTTTCCAAAAATGGCAATTTTTTTTCTATACTCGTGATTCACCAAAAAATCCAAAAAAGGAAAGGAATTGCCAAAAAAGGAAAAAAAAACGCTGTCTTTGGCAAGTTTTCATTGGACGGGTACGGCTGGAAACGTACCCACAGGGACAGGGTACGGTCCGGGTATGGTTTTTAACCGTACCCGGCGACTGTACCATGTCCCTGTGGGTACATTTCCAGCCATACCCACAGCGTACCATATCCCATACCAGTACCTGGTACATTTCCAGGCTGAGATACGGGGACCCCTAGGGCGTTTCCGTGCAGTCTAGCTATTATTCTCAGTACATGACCTGTATTACGTGGAACAACATATTGGCTGCATGAGGGCTCACTATCTTAATGCCAATAAGAGACTGTAGCCACATTGGAATGACTTGCAATAATGTATTGCCTTTCTTATCTGTACATACTGCAAAAATAGTTTTGTCTTCTTTTCAAAATGTCAAGATTGACCTCTGTTATTTTTGAACACACTGATTATTGGGCTTCACTCTTCTTTTCCCTGAAGATGGATCCAGTATTGAGATTTGAAACATCAGACAAAAACATTTTGACATAGATGAATCCAGAAGAATATTATTCATTATTACTCTGTGAAGAAACCAAACTGAAAACTATCACCAATTTTATATTCCTTGTTCCATTGGGGGTGTATTTATTGATGCTGTAACAAGATCAGAGGAAGATATTACTGGCTCTTTGAGATCCAAGACTTCCCTTACTACCTTTTGGATTGGAGATGTTATAATCTTCATTATGCCTTTCCCCTATATGCATCACATGCTGAGAGAGGAATAGTCTACCAATTATTTTTTTAACTGTATGACTTCTTATTATGGTTCCCTTTTAACCTTGGCTAAGAAAACTTAACAATCTGGTCATGTTGATACTTAGATGGATATCTATCTATCTATCTATCTATCTATATATATTTTAATTTCCATACTATCTACGTTGCCAGGATATGTCCCCCAGCCCCCCGTACCCTGCCTGATATGGTATCTGGTACAGATATGTCAGGGTACGGGTACGGATACAAAATACCGTAATACGTGATGGGTACATCTGGGTTCTTCCCGGGTACGCCACGGGTACATCCAGATGTACCTGGATGTACCCATCACGTATCAAAACTTAAATCTACTGCCACGAAAATCGTGAAAATCACAGGGTTTTGAAGGGTTTCAGATGCAGTTGTGAAGGGTGAAAAAATCACGATTTTTTGAAGTGTTTCAGACCCAGTTTTGAAGGGTTTCAGACGCTCAGAAACATGACTAATACAGTTGTGAAAATACAGTCATCAACAATAGTGAAAGGCCATAAATTAGTCATGAAAGGCATGCAGAAACATGAATAATACAGTCACAAAAAACAGTCGTGATTAGTAGCAAAAGGCCATAAATCTGTTTGCAAATAAATACAAGGGAAAACTGCCTTCTAAATACAACAAGGGATCTACACAAATTACTATAACATAGTCTTTTTTAGGGCACATTTTTTTACAATCACATCCTTTCAATCACAACCAACAAGGACGATCATTTTGAAGGAGAAAGACAGTGGTAAGTAATAAGACCACAATCTGGGCATTTATCTATACTCATTTTTTGGTTTAAATAAATATTTAAGCATAGAGTGGAGAGTGGAGCTAATGAGAGTGATGCTAGCGCAAGTGGCACACAAGAACTTGATTTTGATGAAAATCTAGATGATATATTCTAGATTTGTTTGTATTCATGTTGACATGATATTCATATATCATATGTATGGCAGCCACATGATCAATGAAAAAGTAAAGTCTTTAGTATATTGAATGTTTTGAATATTGATCCTACTATAATTTTCAAGTTTTCAGTTTTGTATTACTATTTTATCATTTCTTATGGACTAAAAAATGAGTCAAATGAGTACATGTGTGTGTGTGTGTGTATGTACTCATTTTTTAGTCCATATATATATATGGACTAAAAAATGAGTACATGTGTGTGTCTGTGTGTGTCCAAGACGTATCGTACCCGAAGGGCTTTTTAAAATCAACTTATCCGTATCCTGTCGAACATAGCATACCCATTATGGCTAGCATACATAGATTGTCTAGCATGACATCGCACAATCTTCAACTCCTCCTTTAGCTCTTCAATATCCTTAACACGATATGGTGGAGAACCACCCTTCCTCCTACTTTTCCTTGGCTTCCATCTATAAGTCTTGTAAGTTGCGCTCAACACATGGTGCTTCAACTCAGCCACTTGGGTTGCACACTCCTCATCCAAAATCCCTTTCAGGCCACTTACCTCATTCACAAAATAGGACCCCACTACTGCAACTTTTCTATTGTAATCCTACACAGGATCACACAGCTCTCTAAGATCCTCTCACTGACAACTCTCTGATTCTCTACCCACCCCATGCAAGATGAGCAACAGTCACCTCTCTCTAACTTCACCCATTGTTTCCTAATGGAGCTTTAACACTCTCCAACTCATCCCAGAATGAGTAACTTAGCTCTGATTACTATTTGATGTAATCTAGGGTAAGGCGGTTGCAATGAAGGACTCAGCCTTTCCCTGCAGCCCATGGGCTCAATATACATCTAAGTAGCCGGATACGTTTTGGATACGGGTACAGATTACGGAGGTAATCCAATTACTGCGGATGTGGCCAGAAGCTGTTGAAAAATTGGCTCCTCGGATACGACATTCTTATATTCGGCACATACAAAATACATATATAAAAATGGTCTAAAAATATATAAATGTCCAGCCTGCTAAATAGGAATTAACCACAGTATTGATGCATACTCCCTCAAATACTTTGCTAAATAACCACGACAAACTACTGCATATCAATTCATAATTTCAGTTTGTCCCTAATGCCATATCTAGTATGAGAAGTATGCCTTTATTACATTTATGATTTAGAATGCATACACCTGAGCTATTTAGTATCCATGTTTATGAACCCTGGGTTGTATGTTGGTAACCTTCTGTATGAATAATGGTGCTGTGAAAACTGTAACTTCTGCTGTAACTGAGTCATATTAAATTTAAACTGGGGCGAAAAAAATTCAAATATAAAAACACAGTTTTAGGCCAGCTATTACGGCAGAGATACGTGAAGCTCAGGCAGGTCCAGGTAAGGCTGGGTATGTCTGCAGACGTACCCATGTCATACCTCAGACCTGCCTGGCCGTTCTCCAGGCACGTATCCGGGCCAGTACCCATACTGGTTAAGTACGTAATGATACAAACAACTTCTATGGAGTACCTGGAGAATGTAAGTAGCCGATTACGGCACCCCTAGGGTGCAGATCATACATCCAGACCTTACTTTGTTAGACTCTGCCTGGCCATTTCCAGGCTTTATTGTTTATGACGGGCATCAGACCCAAACCGGTTACATTTTGTACCCAGTACCAGGTGCAATCTCTCAAGGGGTGCATGTATGCTTGCTACTTTGTACATTCTCCATAGCTCCATAGAGACTATTGGCTTGGACTATATTTATTGGGGAAGCGTACTAGCAGTTTAACATTTTCATAATATTATTAAGATATGGCAATTATCAGTTTCATTACCCCATGTATTTAATTAAGTGTTACGACAAGAAAATCCTATGTTTGAGTCACATTTGAATTTCATTTGTAATATAAGTAATGGATAAGGAGTAAAAAGTAAAGTAATTGATAAGGGGTAATATAAGTATATGCAGATTAGTAGATATAAACAGCACATTAGTTAGTTGTAATATAGAATCAAAACCATGACAAATTATATAGTATGGTCAGATATTACTTTGGTCGTACTACACATAGTAGCATTTGACATATATTATAGCCACCTCCTAACATGTAAAGCTGGATACATGAATCGTGACTCTAGTTTAAAATCGATTGGATTTGTAAATGTTATAAATAACAATTAAGAACCGTATTAAAATTATTTGTCCTAAGTCTAAACACCTGTGTTTGGATCTGGACTACTGTGATTAACCATAATGAATATCATTCAGTAAGTCAATTGATGTTTTCTCCATAGTTTAAATAGATGTACTTTGACATGCACAACATAGCTTCTTGTTGGACTAGGGAAGAATTTCGACAGCATTCCTCTAAATAGTTAAGGAACAAACCTCAGAAAAGGGCTGTACATATCACTAAAGTCAGGCAAAAAGAATGGTTAATGTCATTGGCAGCCAAAGTGGTCATGCTTTCAATGGATAATCACTCCAGAAATAAGATGCATGAATTGCAGCCTTTGTGACGTATGCCGACCTTCCTGAAGTATCACATGGAATTTGTCTCTATTGATCGCTCAGATTCATGGATGCAGGCGCATGGCCGTATAACCGATATTTTCAGCATCCATGGCAGTAAGGATTTAATGGAAGAGCATCATCTGATGTGCTTCATAGGGGTGGGCTCTTGTATTGCCATTCTTATCGGGTTGCTTCATCAGGCCTTCAATGTTCTTTCAAACTATCACCTTCTCGGCTGTAGCATCTAGAGGGCTCAGCGCGATGTCCTAAAAACGAATCATGTATCATACTTGTAACAGAGTCTGATATATAAAGTGTATTAAATGCTCCTGTCAATTATATCGGAAATGCAAATTGAATTCAACAACAGAAATTGGGATGTGTCAACTACATGCGTATTATAAAAGAAAATGGGCATAAAATCCTCATTACAATTCAATCTCAGTTAGGCATGTCAAAATATTCCTGCTAATAAGTATAACCTATCTTCTTATATAACGTTTATGAGTCATTTATGCAAAGGATATGAATTGGTGCTGTAACATTCGAACATGAGTGACTATTTGCACATCAGTATCCAAATCATAAAACTGGTACTATTGTCATAAAAATAAGAGATGAGCAACACTTTTTATAAACACATTCTTCTTAATTATTCTATTAATAGACTAAAATTGCCATAATATTACCTATAATGTTTTGGCAGAAAGCTACTTCGGCAAAGACATGCAGCCTGCAAACTAGAGAAGAAAGGTTCTAATTGCCGGTTAAGGACGTTTGTACCAAAAACCTTTAGCACTTCTAGAGCAGAATGTTAGTGATGCAATGCCTATAAATAATTGCATAACGGTAATGTTCTCACCAAAAGAACATGTTTTCAAAGATAAAAGCTTCTTTAAAGGAGTTACTCCATCCCTAGAAACATCTTATGAAACATTCAAATTATTGCACCGTCCATTCATCTTTTGACCAAATTCATACACTAGCATTTGCTGTTTTAGGTGACTTGTTGGACCTTGGAATATCAAGTTTACTCTTCCAAGTTCCTGGAGCAAGACCATGTTATCTATCTTTCAGTCATAATGGATTTTAAGCTTGTGAGTAAATTGAAACCCTTTTATACTACATTAACACGGCAACTGTACTATCATACTTTGAAAGCCATAACTGAGGGATCAAGATTTTGTCAAAGAATGCACTCGGTACTTGCAAGAAAGGACTTGAACATGCATATTTAGAGAGCTGTCCAATTCACACAAGCTGCTTGATATGAGGTAAACAGTATAATTGCAATCAAGAATGAGTCAAGATCCCTAGTCTTGCTACATACTAGCATATATATCTTAGATAAATCTTATCGTAAAAGATGTCCAAGAGGTATCATGTCTCGAGGTGCCTACAATTGATGATTCTAGGAGACAGGAAGCTGGTAACTTTCGCACCTCGAGAATGATACCTCTCAACATCTGACTTTACTAATAGTCATTGTTATCTGGGGACTGTATGTATGCTAGTTCTTGCATTACTCCTGGACATCTTGTTGGATCAGGGTGAAATGCCACATCAAAGTACCTAAACATGCAACTTACATTTTTATCTTATCCTATGAACTGTTGGGGATGTTTTAGGGACGCCCCCAGTGATTAATCATCTTAAATATAAGCTACATAATGCATTTTGAATAATTTAACTATTTTGAATGGATCAAGATGTGGCCGAATACGAAATGACCATCATCGAGACTACAGTTTCTTTTGAGATTTGTCACATAGTTTCAACCATTGAAGTGTCGAGCCGAAATGGATTAACAGCAGATAAATCACCTTCAGCATAATTTTTTTTTCAGCTCGCATTGGATGGCCTTTTTCTAGTTGTTTATTATTTTTCATTTGATATTGTGTATTGTCTTTTGGAAAATGCATTAATGCATATATTTTACTGTTTGCCGAAGTATACAGTGAATATCGAGTAAGAAGTCAAAAAAAAATTAATTTTGAATATCAAATTTCAGAACGGTTGGTATTGTGATGGTCAAATGGACATCAAATTTGAAGTCAGCCATTTTTATTGACGCACCACAACCATTACACTTGCTTCTTCCACCTCCATGGCTGCCATTGCAGGGTTACGCCCATCAACGTAATTATTACAAATATCTTAAACATATCTATCTGAAAAACACCGATAGATATCAATTTCAAGGGCCTATCTTAGATTTGTCACACAGTTTCATCCATTGCAAGGTTTTACATTGATTAACAAAAATGTTCACCTCTCCACAAATGTATGATGGCTGGTCACAAATGGCCTCTCGATCTCGGCACATCACTGCTTGAAATACTCAATTTGGCAAAAAAAAAGAGCTCCAAACTCCAACATATCCTGAATATATCATGATTTTTTGAGTGCCCTTCCCTGACACAAGAAGAAAATTGCATGTGACTGTCAAATGAACATCACATATAAGGTTGGCCATTTTTTATTGATATCTTACACTATTACACTCCACCTCCACCCCTTGACTGCCATCGTAGGTTATACCTATCAGCATAATTAAATTTTAATTTCAATTTTTATATATTATTAAATATTTTAATAGCTGTCCCCAAGCCATCCCCAAAATCTGTGATTTTTTTACTGTTCCAGAAACCCATCCCGTTTTATAAAATGTGCACAAGGAAGAAATGAAGAGAAAGCGGAATGCACACATTATCATTGTGTGTCCATCATTTTATCTTGTGAAAAATGGTTGAGGTAGTTTCAATTGTTTATTAGTTAATATTTAATTAATACTAACTAACACTAAGTAAATTAGCTTTATATTTGAATTCCCCCTCTTAAGGCTTACACTGAAAAGAAGAGAGAATTACAATTTTAAAAGTTTTTGTTTTGAACAATAGTTATAGGACTAGGTAGAACTCCATCAAGTTGCCTTCTTAACCCTTGTAAAGGTGTAGTTCCTGAGCTGAATTCTTGAGTTCTCGGATTCCAATTCCTCGAACTCCTAAATTGTTGGACAACCATACCATATTGAGCTATTCCCACAATACTCCATCAAGTTGTCTCATGACCCTTGTAAAGGTAAATTCCCGAGATCCATAGATTCCTGAACTATGTTGGCAGCCATCCATGCCGAGTTTTACCTACATTGGGCCCCTTACTATCTTCAAAACACAAACTTCTTAGAGTACATATTCATGTTCTTTTTCATCAATAACATCTTCAGCGTCTAATGGATTGTCAACAAAGGTCACATTTGCTTCTTTTAAATTATCTTTGAGTTTTGCCCTTTGAGAACATCATTAGCTCGAATGCGACAATTCTAGGCTGTATGACCTCTTTTCTTGCAATAATAACAATCAACTTGTCTGGTGTCTTTATCTGATTTTTTGTTATTATTTCTCACGCAGGAGTATAGTGCACTTTCATGTGAAGAATTACCTTATATATCGTCCGCAATTGTCCTCTTTTCTTCAGCCAAGAGAGCTGAAATCACATCTTCTAGGCTTTGTGAAGGCATATGACTGAGAGTAAATACAACATTGCTATATGAAGAGGTCGAATTATTTAACATAACGGTGAGAGCTTTAACCTCTGCCGATTGTCTAAGAAGAGATCTTAGATTGTTTATATGACTAGACATAGAAACATCATCGGCCATCTTGAATCGAAACAATTGAAGCTTTAAAGAAAAATTAACAATTGCTTTTGCCCCAAACAATTTACTCAAGTTATCCCAAATTTCTTTGGACGATTTATCTAAATCTATATGATGGAGTTCAAAGTCAGAAAGAGCAAGACCAATTATAGTTTTCACTGTATCATTGCGGTTTTCCCACTCTAACCATTTAGCAGTATCAGTGGATGGTTTTTCTTTTCCATTAACTATACTCCACAAATTTTTGTTCATTAATTGCATTTGGATTTTAACTTTCCAGGTGTGGAAGTTGAAACAAGAATATTTTTCTATTGGTAAAGGAAACTCCATTTTAAACATATTTATTTAGATGGAAAATATGTGAATACAAATAAGAATGAATACCCAGACTGATACTTAAGCCACTTCAAGTGTCTTCAAATTCTGACTTTGCCCGACTGGTTTGATGTATTAAAATGTTTGAGACAATCTGAAACTTGTATGGTGTGTTTATAAAACCTTGAAATACATCCAACAAACCATTCATTATTGAAACTCGTCCAAAAACCGTTTGCGACTGAGAAATTGATTTTTTTATGCTTTACAACTACTAAATCAATGACGGCTTCGTTTTTGTGATTTTCAGCCTTTGCGATCACTTTGCAAGCCCTTTTACGATTGTAAATTCCGTTTCTGAAATTCATGATTGGAGTTTTAACTGAAATTCGTGACTGGAGATTTCACTGGAGATTCGCGATTGTATATTTTTTGTGATTGGAGATCACGACTGTATATTTTAGCGATTGTTGAATGATTCTTTTTCAACTTCGTCTAAAACCCTTCACAACTGTATCCCTCTCGATCCTTTTTGTGACTTTGTATTTCTTGGCATCGGGTATAGATCTTCTTCTCGACTGTATTTTCATTGAGCCTTTTACACAAACTATATTAGGAGCAGACATAGCAGGAGGGTTGCACGAACTTGAGATTGTTATATTTCGAACTATGAGTCATTCAAGTACCTAGGGCTCTGATACCAATTTTATAAAACATGCACAAGGAAGAAATGAAGAGAGCGGAATGCACACATTATCATTGTGTGTCCGTCATTTTATTATGCGAAAAATGGTTACAAAATGGTTGAGGTAGTTTCAATTGTTTATTAGTTAATATTTAACTAATATTAACTAAAACTAATAAATAAGCCTTATATTTTAATACCCCGACACTTAGATAAGAATGCTAAAAATAGAAATTCTGTTGGAAGTTTTTACATGTGACTATTTCTCATCATTTCCTCCTTAGTGGCAGCTGTCCCCAACTACAAGATTAGGTGGGAAAAATTCTTTGTAAAATTTGACCTGGAGAACTACTTGGTTTTTGACATTTGTTGACAAAGTGCCTTTACGGCCAACCATTTAAGTAGTAGTTTGACTCTTGCAATTGGTGTGAATCTGAACATCAAACAAAGTATCATCAACCAATGATTGCTGAAAATCTGAGATCGGATCTTCAAGACGAGTGATAGAAAACTCCATCAAGTGAGATTTTTGGACAACTTGAGCTGGCTTCCATTGATAGCATCATGCATGCCAAGTTGAGCGAGGAGATCCAAGCAAAAAGCATTGGGACCCACAACTTGGAGAGTTACGTAAAGCCAATAACAAATGGGCTTCAACTTGTGATGTTGTCGGTTGTAAAACCTGCTTATCCAAGTCAAGCCAAGTACAATCACCAACTCGGAAACAATGAGGTACTTGTTGGTGGCCATGGAGTGTCTTAAATTTAGATTATGTGTTGAAAAATTTAAATTCCTCAATCCCATGGTATGCAGACCCTTATCTTAAAGGACCTTCAACTAGGTAGCTCAAAACTGAAAGCCAATCAAAACTGGAAGTAGAGAAAAACTAACTGAAAAATATTCAGATCTGCTTCAAATTACATCATTGTTCTAAAACCAGAAAACACAAGTTACAATGCTTTGGAACATACGGTAGGAAAAAAGGGTCACACTGAGTGAAAAACTAAAATGAATTAAACACCTGCCCTAGGCATTCTTTTATAGCTGAAGAAGAGACACTAAAAAATCCTGGATCCATCCCAAAATTAAATCAACCCTTGACCTAATTTTATCCTAGGGATGTGTGCCCTTAAATAGACAAAGTCAAACTTCACAAAAGCAAATAGCTAAATAAAAAATTACTATTCTAAAACATGAAAACAAACAATATATAAAAACAATTACTAAATTTGGACAGCCAAGAATAGGACTGCTGTTCTTTATGACTGTATGATTTGCTGAAGTGTGCTAGGTTACAGTTTCCACACGGACACCTTGATGGAGGACACATTTTGAAGTATCATAATCTAACACTCCCTTTTACTGAGGAATGTTTGTTTGCAATTTGCTGATCTGTCGGAATATACTCTAGAGTAACTACTCCCTTGTGAACTTTTTCTTTGAGAAAGTGATGGCTGATGTCAATGTGCTTGGAGCAGTCATGAAATGCTGGATTCTTAGAGAGTTTGACACAACTTTGATTTTCATAGTAAATGACTGTAGGCTCAATTTTCCCTCTTGTCACTTCTGCAGTCAGCTTTGTCAAGCCAGATGGCTTCACAACTAGCAGCGCCGACTGCCATGTACTCTGCCTCTGCAAGACTCAAATGCCATTGAAGTCTGCTTCCTGATGAACCAGGATATGACGCCTGAAGCCAAACTGAAGCAACATTCTGAAGTACTCTTCTTGTCACCTTCATCTCCTGCCCAGTTAGAAATAACAAATCCATGCAACATCAAATCATCATCCCCGGCATATCTCCAAGCCAGATGGCTTCACAACTAGCAGCATCAGCTGCCAAGTACTCTGCCTGTGCAAAACTCAAATGCCATTGAAGTCTGCTTCCTGCTGAACCAGGATATGCTGCCTGAACCCAAACTGAAGCAGCATTCTGAAGTACTCTTCTTGTCACCTTCATCTCCAGCCCAGTTAGAATTAACAAATCCATGCAACATCAAATCATCATCCTCTGCATATCTCAGACCGAAATGTTTTGTTCCCTTCATGTATCAGAGCACATGCTTTACAACGAGCCAATGAATCTACCTCAGCTCAACCATGAACTGGCTCAAAGTGTTCAGTGCGAAACATATATTTGGTCTAGTATCAACTAGATACAACAATGACCCAATCAATTGCCTGTACAATGAAAGATCTAGCATATCTAAGTCCAAGTCAGCATGTAACTTTAGATTCGGTATCATGGGAATGGGTTTGCAATCCATTATATGGAACCTCCTCACAATATTGTGTATTTTCCTTGCCCAATGAAAATCTCTCGTGTTGTATGACACATCTCTAGACCCAAGAAATAGTGCATCGATCCAAAGTCCTTGTCAAATTCTCTGGCCAACTCTTCCTTGCACCCTACAATGAGATTCTTTGAATTCCCTATAAGTATCATCTGCATACAAGACCAAAACCAACGATTCAAATCCATCAAATAAATAATTTAGACTAGAATCTGAAATTGTTCTGGTGAAAACCCAAATTCTAATAGGTACTCATCAATCCTGGAGTACCAAGCACAGGGTGCTTGCTTCAGCTTTTAAAGAGCATTCTTGAACACGCACACATGGACCTCTCACTCATGCACCTCAAATCCTCGCAGCTGATTAATATATGCTTCTTTCTCAATCAAGCTATTCAAAAAAGCCTTCTTAACATCCTTTTGATGTAACTGCCAACCAAAAATAGGTAATAAAGACATAATGGTCTTGATAGAAGTATACCTGTCAATTAGAGCAAAGGTCTCCTCATAGTTTACTCCCTCTCTTTGAGAGAATCCTCTAGCCACAAACTAAGCCTTGTACTTCTCTATGCTGCCATCAGCTGCATGTGTTGCATTATACAACCACTTGGAATCCATCACTGATTTCCCCTCTAGTCTTGGCACTATCTCCCTCACATAATTCTTCACGACAAAGTTGTACTCTTCCACCATGGTATCTCGCCATACCCGCAGACCTGCTGCCACCTTATAACTGGAAGGCTATGCATCAATGATGGAAGACATCAGTGCAGCATAAATGGAAAACTCCTTAGGAAGATGACATACTTGAAAAGAAGTCTTTGGAGCACCAACTTGCTCCTTTGCCTCCTGCAATGTCTGTTGAAGCCATTTAGGCTTCTTGGCTGTCCTGGGGAGCAAAGCTATCTCTGTAGCTGTGCTGGAACCTGACTGATTTGAACCTGTACTCCCTAAAACCTGTGAATCAACACTTGGGGCAGCACGTGTTGTCTCCTCCTCAACTGCTTCTCGAAGCTTCTAGGACTTGGAAGATCATGCATCCTCATCCACCTTCACATCCTGACTCACTCCTATCTTTTGCTGAGATGGAACATAGATCATTTGAGCCTTAGAGGTCTCATAGTAGCCAACTAGATTACCATCAAACGGAGGGTTCAAGATTCGTTCTCTTCTCGTTTGGAACATGAATGAAAATTGGACTCCCAAACACTTTGAAATAAGAAACATCCGGTTCCCCTTGTAAAAGCCTCCTTTGGAGTCTTGTCCTTCAACACTCTGTTATGACACCTATTCGATATGTAGACTGCAACACTACAAGCTACCACACTCAGAAACATATGGAGACCCAAGGCATGGACCATAGACTTAGCGTTCTCTACTATGGACTCGTTCTTTCTCTTTACAACTCCATTTTGATGTAGGTTGTATGAATAATGATACTATAAATTCTCTCTTGATCCCTGCTTCTCTAGAAGAGGAATCAAAGTTACTGGAGGCATACTCCCCCTCCATTGTTTGGTCCTCAATAAGGGCTTTAATCTCCTTAAACCTATTGAAGACAACATCCTTGGTATTCATAAAATAAATCCAAGTCTTTCTAGAAGATTCATCAACGAAAATAACATAGTACAAATTCCATGCGAACGAGGCTGATGAAATAGGCCCATAGACTTTTGAATGAATTAGATCTAGAATCTCCCTTGACTTGTGCTCACCATTTGGAAACGAGGCTTTGGCATTCTTGGTGAGTGTACACCCTTTTCCGCCTTGAAGTCAGGGAATCCAACCACTACGCCCTTCAGAAGAGGCAATGATACATGGTTTAGGTGCCCAAATCTGCACCCTTAAATAGACAAAGTCAAACTTTGCAAAAGCAAACTTCTAAATAAAGAACTACTATTCTAAAACTGGAAAACAAACCATATAAAAGTAACTGCTAAATGTGGACAGCCAAGAATAGGACTGCTGTTCTCTATGACTGTACGCTTGCTGAAGTGTGCCCGGGTTCCACATATGTGCCCTGTTGGAGGGTGCATTTTGAAGTACCATAATCTAACAATATGTTGAAGGATATCTTGAATGTTGGCAAGATGTTGTGCCAAATTTCATACAAAATAAGAAACTTTGGCTTTGTCCTATTGGCGCGATATAGTTGGAGCTGTAAGAGCAACCGATATCTCATAGGGGGCCAATGGCTGGAATCCATATGGGAGAATGCCTTGTAGAGACATTAGTACTCTTGTTGATACTATGCTGAAGTATATGTAAATATTTGCCCCACTGCTTGTTCTAGTGATGATAGATGCAGAGAGCACAGACCTTGGTTTGGCATCAATTTCAGATGAAAAGAAGTTGAGAAGCACAAATGGCAGCCATGATGTTTCCACAATGATTTCCAAAAGTGACTGGAAGTAATAGTGAGTGGTAGCCCGAAATTGCTCCCAACATTTGTCAAGAACAAGTCAGAAGCTTGTGGAGCATCAACTGTCTTGGAGCAAGGTATAAAAATTGCCATGGTGGAAAATCAGCACAGCAACACACCACCCCAAGTATGTAGTTATTCTGCCATTGGGGTGCGGGTAGACCACTAATGAAATCCAGGGAAATGGATTCCATGGTTTTGAAGGCACTAGCAATGAATGATACAATCTAAGCTTCCTTCTGGAAGGCTTAGACCAGCTGGAAAGTGAGCACCTGCGAATGAAATCCTCAATTTGCTTTTGCATAGAAGGCTATTTGAAGTTTTGCATGGTCTTTTGCTTGCCAAAATGTCCACGATATGAGGACAAAGGAGTCTCCTTAAGTAGAAGTTGTTTAGAGGGCCAATGGGAATGTAAAGCCGAGTGAGCTTGTTCAACATTCCATCTCTCAAACTACATTCAAGGAAAATCATTTAATTGATTATTGTGGGCTCCTGCAAAGCATCAATAATCGGACTGAAGTGAGGATCCAAGGAGTAGAGATCTTTCCATTTATTATAAACTGCACATTGAATGCTCAAGATGCTGTTAGAATATGCAAAGAGAAGAAAGAACTCAGAGAAGGCAAACTGCACTGTTGAAATGACACAGGTAGAGTTTATTTATTATAGGAAGAGGTAGTTACATTTAATTACATTGTTGTTGGTTACAACCTCTGTCAACTGCTACGAACTGCATTACATTCTTATAATGCTCTATAGCTCTAGTATTTTAACACCCCCTCTTAATGACTAAACCGGAAACAATACCAAGTTTATCCCGAAATTTTACAAATTTCCTGCAGCCCATATGTTTAGTCATTACATCTACAAACTGTGCAATAGGTTGTACTTCAAATCATCAGTCCATGACTGTGTTGCGGTGTCGAATGAAAAATAACTGCAAAACAAAAATTTGGTCCCATGAACAAAAGATATGACAAGTGGTCCACTGGTTCTTTGTTACGCGATTCATTGACCAGTGATGAATCACCAATGGCTGAGAGTGTCAGCCCCATCGCCGGAGTGTTGAAGATCATGAACCTTGAAGTTGTGGATTGAAAAATCTGTTCCAGGCTTGTGTAGCCTGATGGAGTCTGTACAAAGACTCAATTATCCTACAATCGTAGTCACCTTGATCACGTCCTTGCAACACCGTGTAGTACTCATCCAAATTTCTCAATAAGAGAAATGTGACCATCTGTGCAGTAGGAGTTAGAACCAACTCTGCATAATAGTAGGAGAAATAACCATCTTCCGTCTCAACAATGGTGTCTATCTCGAGCAGTGGTAGGAGTGAGAATCACCTCCTCATCTATTTGCTCATCTATCCCCCTCTGTTGGGAAAGATCCTTCACAACACAATGAGCAAACTGTTCATGCTTTACTGTCCTTCGAGAAAGGACCTCTGATTGAGTGGTTGGGAATGCCATCTCACCATGCATCGTCAGTGCATTTGGAATAGTGGAGTCTCCATCCACAACAAATTGTTCTTCAGAATGAGGAAATCCATCCTCCCAAGCGATGTCCCGCTCCGTACACCTGGTATAGTGGATACTCCCTCCACAATAGGTGCATGTAGGTTGACTGTATCCAAGTCAACAGATTTGTGAGGAATGACTTCCTCCCAAGCATGCAACTTCCTGCACATCCTGAATGGTGGATTTGTCCTCCACACGTGAATTCATGTTGATCGCAGCCGGATCACAAGCTGATACTGACCACCTTCCCCAATATCAAGGGCAATTATCCGCTCTGTTCACATCATAGAAACAAACTTCTTTCCACATAAATATTGGGATTTTCAGTCAATTGACAATAGATAGAAGATTATTTTGTAAAGAAGGTACATATCTAACATTCTGTACCAACAATTTATGAGCATTATTCTATTCAAATCCATCCTCCCAGGCATGTCTGCCTCCCGTACACCTGGTACAATGGATACTCCCTCCACAATAGGTGCATGTAGGTGACTGATCCTGTCAGTCAATTTGTGAGGAATGACTTCCTCCCAAGGCATTGCAACCTCCTGCACATCCTGAATGGTGGAGTTGTCCTCCACACGTGCATTCATGTTGATCGCAGCCGGATCAACAAGCTCGATATTGACCACCTTCCCCAATACCAAGGGCAATTATCCGTCTCTGTTTCACATCAAAGACAACACACTTCTTTCCACAGAAATCCATAGAAATATTGGGATTTTCAGTCAATTGACGAATAGATAGAAGATTCTTTTGTAAAGAAGGTACATGTCTAACATTTTGTACCAACAATTTATGAGCATTATGCAATACAATGCATATATCTCCTATCCCTTCTACTGCAAGTGATTCTCCATCAGCTAGTACTACTGATTCAAAACATATATTTGCAGTAAATGAAACATACCAGTCCCTATGATATGAAAAGTGTGCAGACACACCAGAGTCAATGATCCAGCAACTGGTACCATTGTCATTCGAGCATGATGTCGTAATACAATAAAGAGCATGCCCGTCATCCGAATCCCATTCTTCTGCAACTGCTGCCACATGTTCATCATCACATGGCTTTTTGTTCTCCTGCGAAAGATCATACTTCCGCTTCCGGCAATCCTTCTTGAGGTTCCCAACCTTGTGACAGTAATAGCATGAGACCTGATACTGAGTGGAAGACTCACCAGATTGACGTTTCCACTGTCCCTTTGACTAAGTGACAAGAGCACTCTCTGAATGGTCACAATTAGATTATAGCCTGAAGTTGTCTCCGCTCTTTTTGCAACAGGTAGGAACTCACCTTGTCAAACGTGAGTGTTTGACTTTCAGCCATTAAATGGAGTGCCTCCACAAATGACTCATACGAAGAAGGTAAGTTGTTCAAAACTAAAGCCACCATATCATCGTCGTCCACCCTTTGTTGAGGAAGATAACTAGTCTCGGAGGTCTTTCATCCGAAGTAGGTGCTCAAATAGCGATCCACCTCTGTAACTTTGTGGAAAATGAGCATATTCTTCAAGTATGAAACCCGACTCTTGTCTGACGTCTGATATTTATCCTTCAGACTAGTCCACAACATGTTTGTTACAGTAGACATTCCGCTCGTCCGGGTATCATATCATCTGACATTGATAATTTGAGAAGCAATAACGCTTCCTTATGACATTTGTCATAATCCTCGAAGTTCGTCGCTGGTCGACTTTCATCACCCTTGATTGTTTGATCACAATCACGAAACTCCGCGACCGTTAAAATCTTATGACTCCAAACATTGAAATTAGTGCCCATTAATTTTTGTGTCTCCGAAAAAGTCAAGTGTGAAGTATTTGCCATTTGTATTATTCCAAAGTAACGGAAATAATATAATAAAATTTTGCCCGACACTTAATAAAATATTACTTTTTCCAGCAAATATATTTTAGGCCCCTCACCAAAAATACAATATAACTTTAGTCCAACAAATATAAAGTAATATAAAGTATTTTGCCAACTTAATAAAAAGTGTGCCCTCTTAATAAAACAATTATTACTTATTACACCAAGTAATATTAAATTAATAGCACCTTCAAAATGCCCTCAAACCATATTTGCATTAATTAATATTATTAATGTGAGAATACCTTTGTAGATGAAATAAAACAAATATGATGCCCTCGAACTTTTTCTGCTCCAACGACTCAACATTCGACTGTGGATTTGCACGATTTTTGTGCTCTTGTTTTGACTTCTGCAACAATCTACTGCTCAGACTTTGCCTCACAAACTGCCCTCCACGAGTTTCTCCTTCACACGATTTGCAACTCAGGATTCACGACTGGGTATTTGCAGTAGCCACATGTTTTCTTTGTCTTCTAGCGATTGGATCTGCCACGAATGCCTTCGTTTTTCTCTACAAATAGTTTACTGCCCACGAATGGAGGAATTTCTTCCTTCTCTGCCCTAGTGTCTGGTATTTTTCTCCAAATAACTCCACGTTTTACCATATTCGTGCCTTTTAGGGCTTCCTCGAATGTTTCTGTTCGTGCCTCTTGCAGGCTTCCTCGAACTGCAACCTTGGACGCTCTGATACCAATGTTAGAATATGCAAAGAGAAGAAAGAACTCAAAGAAGGCAAACTGCACTGCTGAAATGACACAGGCAGAGGTTTATTTATTATAGGAAGAGGTAGTTACATTTAGTTACATTTGGTTGTTTGGTTACAACCTCTTCAACTGCTAGGAACCAAATTACATTCTATATAATGCTCTATAGCTCTATATTTTAACAGATGCTAAGTACACGAGTAGGAGGGCGATTAAGAATATCCGCCATTTGGTTGGTAACACACTTCTTGTACTTGACCATCAAATGAAACTGCTGCATATATGATCTGCTCTTCAAATGCCGGTGTTTTTGAATCTTGGATTGAGAGTTAAAGAATTGAAGGGGCTAGTGATTTGTTTGTAGAATGACATCCCTATTTAGAAGATAATGGCTCCATTGCTTGAGTGGTTTGGACTAAATCATAAAATTCCTTGTCATACATACTATAAGTGAGCTTGGACTATGACAAGGCCTCAAAATGATATTTCACATGATGTTTTCCTTGCTTATGGACTGCACCTATGACATATTGAGAAACATTAATCTCAAGCTCAAATGGATGTTGTAGGTCAAAGACCAAGCATGAGAAGTGCAAAGAGCATCTTTTGAACAGCTTGTGGACTCCATGTAAGAGTTTCCAAGTGTGTACATTGGTGAATAGGGTGGGCAACATGTGAGTAGTTATGAACATAGTTACATAAGACTTTGGAACGCCAGAACGGTGGGACATAGGGATGGAATTTCCAGGACAGCAAAAAAAAATCCATATTTTGGGGATGGCAAGGGGTTGGCTATAAAGATAATACATATATATTTATATAAATCACAAATATAACAAGAATAAACTAAGACTTAAAGCCAAAAGCCTGAAGGTTGAAACCATTAATCTAAATATTCATCACATAAGCCAAAATGCTATGTTTATTTTTCATATTTCATACTGAGTCGTAGACATTAACATAGAAATTAGAATCAATTTAAATGAGCAAGCAAATGATGTACACTAGATACAAGAGGCTGTACCACCACCACCATTGAGACAAGAAATGAGAATAGATGTATCAAGTGACAGAAGGTATGTCCATATTGAGATTGAAAATAAGAAGGATGAAAATTCATTACAGTAAATCTAATTTATGGTGCCATGGTGACAGTTCCAGTAAAGTTATTAATGTGCTGTCTACCACTATTAGCTCAAGCTAAAACACTATCATAACCATGAGTGGCACACAAACAAATAGAAGAAGGAAATTTTTTGATGCCTGAAAATTCATGAGATACCAACAATAACCATCTGAATCATCAAAATGGTCCTATCAAAAGCATTCGATGATGGTGGTTCAGGTATAAATATACTGCCTGAGAAAATGCAGAAAAAACTAGGGAAACCAGTACTCATACCTGCAGATTTCATACTGATATTAGCTAACAAAGAGATGATTTTGTTCTCATGGGCAAGCAAATGATGTACAAGTAAATAAGCAAGCAAAAAATGTACAGTGGATACAAGAGGTTGTTTTTTATATTTTTGTTTTGAAAAAATGCTGGGCCGCAGGGGATGCCGGGACATCCCTCCCATCCTGGGAATGTCATGGCGTCCCCTACAGCGTTCCCTTTTGGTCAAAGCACCCAGGACGCCCTGAGTGCCATCCTGAAACTCAGGGAACATTCCTGGGACATTCCCTTCAAATAAAATTTTGGGCAGGACGTGGGGGGAGGGGAGGTGGGGGACCTTTCATCCCCATCTCCAAGCACCCGAATTGTCCAGGACAACTTGGGGATGTGGGGTGTGTGTCCCCACATAACACTGGTTATGAATGAACTTCCTATAGAAGTTCATGCCTTACAAAATACTCTTCAAATCTGAAATGCTAGATGAAGTGGGCCACAGATCTGCATGTATGCCATAATCATCAATGAGGAATCCCAAGTGCTTGACAGAAGTTTGCTCAAAGAACGACCTCTTCATCTTGGCTAGGAGTTGGTGTTGAGTGTTGACAGACATGATCCCACATTTTCTAGACATGGACCACATGGTCATTCGAAGTCTTGTTATTGAGCAAGATGTTATCTAGGCAGAAGATGACAAATTTACGAAGATGGGCCTCAAATTATCATTGTGATGCATATGAAAGTGGCAGGTGCATTGGTGAGACCAAAAGGCCTGAACGACTGCTTGTAGAGCCCAAACATTGTCTTGAAGGTTGTTTTTCAAACATCAAGATGCTCCATGCAGACTTGGTGATATCAGAAATCAAGTAGAGCTTAGTGAATTACTTAATTGAAGCTGATCAAGAAGATTGACGTTCATGAGAAGTGGGTATCAGTTCTTCATAGTGATTTTGTTAAGATCCCAATAATGTGTGACTAACCACCACTCATTATGCTCTTTCTTTTGCACTAAAAGAGCAGGAAACCCATAAGGAGAATTGTTAACAATATCTTGATTCAGCACTCTATCTCGATACTTTCAATAGATGTAGTGCAATACGAAGGCCGATAGGCAACCAAGAACCTGACTCCATCTCGCTTGAATGTTGGATGGACAAAAGAGGAAGCCCTTTAGGATCCTTAAAAGCATAAGGATGTACATCAAAGATGGATTTGATGGATGAAGGTGGGAGCTTGTGGGCATTATCTGCTTTAGCTTCCCAAACGATACAGAGTTAAAATATATGCACATTGACATGTTTAACTGCAGACCTACCAAAATGTAAAGCAATAACCAAAGAAGTGAACATAGACACTCTACATCCCTTTTGCTGTTGATAGGTCTTGTGCAAGCCATCAAAGACAACCTTACGGTCATACTGATATGGAGCTCCAAGTACGAACTCCAGCAATCCAATGAAGTGACATCCCAGTCAACTATGTTCTGGAACAGCTCAATCACAGATGTCACAAAACACTTTCAAGTGACGAGTGTTGATTGTCCTTCCATTTTGGCCCATCCCTACTGGTATGGGTGTGGATGCACTCAACATGTTAAACAAAGATCATCCACCCACTTTAGTAAAACTGGGTTCTTTTGGTTGCTCATTATCAAACTCTATCAATTTGGCAGTTACGAGTGAATAAAGCTTCCCAAATGTTGGAAAAATAGTAATTGACGATTAGAATTAACAAAGGATTAGAAGATTTCCGATTGGATACCTGAACATATGAATCTTCGAGTTGTGAGTTTTTCTCCACTAGAAAGGCCTTCAGCTTCTTTGATTTTAAGACACGACAATCTTCTATAGAATGTCTAGTGCACTTATGATAGGCACAATAGTTATTCTCACTGCTAGAACCCTTAGTGGAACAAACCTAGGAGGAATTTCCATTCTTGGATAAGTTGGCAGGATTTGAAGAGTTGTCTAGAGTAGAAATACTTTTCTTCTAAGATGAGACTGAAGGAGTGATTTTCTTTTGTTGCTTGGCTTACACATTTAGAGCAAGTTGGTAAGCAAGCTCTTTAAAAAACGACAGTGAAGAACTCTATCCCCTCTTGTCGATGATAAAACAACCCTAAGGCAAATTTGATGCGAAGGAACTCATCAAGATCAAGCACTACCAACTTGATAGAGAACATTTTGAACTCATCAATGTATTGTTGAGAATTGGCTTGACTTTTGGAAAAATAGTGGAGTCAAACTGAGTACAGCTGCTCTCTGTACCCAAGAGTAAATCGTGCCTTGGAACTTGTTTTGAACTCTTTCCAAGTATCATTTTTTTGTTTATTTGTAGCTTCCAAAAGCTGTTCAGGATATTGCCACCCAATGAGGGCTTCCACAAATGGGATCTCATAAACCAAAGTGGTGTCTCATGTGGCAATCACCTAAATAACTACTTTACCTCTTATATGGACCTCAGCGATCATGACCTTTTGTGACTTGGCAAGATTAGATCATCTCTTAAAGTATGCCTCAAAACTGCAAATCCAAGAATCTAGTTTGTCCCCATCGATTGTGCAATTAAAGTGGGGAATGGATATCTTGGTATCCAACTTGAAAGCAGTTTGGGTTATCAGGTCAATAAAGAGAATAGAACTGGTGGTACACTGTTGTCCCGTGAGTTGCTGGAACATGCTAGTCATTTGCTACATAAGTTGGAGTCAAAATACATTTTGTTGTTTGGTCCTAGAACCCTTGGGTGAGCAACAGGACCACTCGGGGTTCTAGGTGGAACTTGGGGGACTTGATGAATCCTCCATCAAATAAAGACGGGCAGATACAAAGCAGAAATTAAGATCTGAAGTAGAATCAACAATTGACAGCAGAATGTTTTTTACAACAGCAATTTGAACAGCGCAGCAAAATTTGAAGCAGGCATGTGAGGCAGAGCAGAAAATATCAGCGGAGTACATAAATCAAATTTTGTTATGCAGCTGCTGAGGCAAGGTTGAAGGTGCTGGATGTCAAGGTCAGTGGTAGAAGACAAAGATGTCAGACAGTGATGCCAGCAACAAATCCATGTTCTGTAGCACAAATCTTATAATATACAGTAGAAAGACAACATCTTGCTGCGAAGAAAGCTCCACTGAGACACAAAGCTCGAGCAGCAATAGCATGGATATGCCAGATATACATAATTTTATCAAAGGCTGGAAAGAGGGAGAGGCTTTATCGTAAGGCTGTAATACCTATGCTATGAGCTAAAACAGATACTTGCCAAAATAATGAGCAAGATACAAGGATTTCCACAATTGTGTGCATTGTACATTCGTTTTATATATATACAAGGACGGTTCTAAAAATGGAAAGGTAACGTTCATAAAATAGAAATACATGACTTTTTTGTGTGACTATTTCTCATCGCTGCTTAATACAGGGATCGAGGGTAGTGGGTTTTGAACTCATTTCATCACCACGTATGGAAATTTATTAAATCTTGTTCCCACTCATAACAATCTCTCTTCTTCTTCTATTGGTGAAATAGGACCTGTTTTCTCAGAGAAAGAGACTATTTCACTCATCAAGCCACAAGTAAATATATTATTGGCTAAATATTTACGTGACTAAGCATTAATCCATGACTTGTACAAATCGCTCAATTTACTTACTGAATTTTAATTCATTTATCCATTGTAAAATCAATATTGACTCGATTAAAGATATATATATATATATATATATATATATATATATATATATATATTATAATTCCTTTAATAAGCCAACAAATTGTCAATTTTGAAAAAAGTTTTAGCTATTCTTTTGTAAAAAGTTCAGATTCAGAAGAAAACAACCGTTTTTCTAAGCAGCTTTTTGACCCTAAAGAGGGTTTTAATTCGAGCATGAGTCTGATTGAAACTCAATCATATCAAGATGATTTAGTATCCGAAATCTCTTTCCGAATGAAGAAGTTTGCAGAAAAAGAAAAATATAGTTCAGCAGAAAGTTAACAAAACATAATTGAAGACAAAGTCATAGGTGATAAAAACATCTTTTTGGATCTTTTCAATAAAGAAAGACACAACATTAAAATACATAAGTTTATCAAAGGATGGAAAGAGGGAGAGGCTTGATCCTAAGGCTCTAATACCTATGCTATGAGCTAAAAAAGATACAAAAATTAGCAATCGCATGTGTACAATGCAATGTGAACGCCGAACGGTATATGTTATTTGATTTAGAGGGATAGTTATTACTTTTTTAGTTGATGTTGATAAGGGGTGTGATTGATTTTGTAAGTGTAGGAATATAGATGAAGCATTACATTTAAAGGTTCTATCTGTACATTTCAAATTTGTTATAAATACATACATATACATTTTCAAATCTTATATCATGAGTGGTAGCATTTTGTGGATTATTTTATTTGAACTAAACATGAATACATGAAGACTTTAGTACATTTTCATATTTTATATCATGAGTGGTAGCCTTTTGTGGCCAATTTTAAATAGAAAAAATGAATAAATACTTCACTCAATATTGAAACCCACTTGAAGTTCCTTTATAGATAACACTCTCTTCTTTACCATAGGAGAAAGAGAATAAAAAATATCATATTGCTTCCCAGCTAGGTGCTGCAACTTATCTTGTAGAAAAGCAAAAGAAGTTAAAGAGTTGTCATAAGGAATAAAAAGTGAAATTAATTGCTTGTAATCTTCACACGTACTCTTTTATCAACCAGTCAATTTCACAAAAATCCTACAACTAAGAAGATATTTTAACATCCACGAGGCTAGTTGAACTTTTATTCAAGTACCTTTTTTTATAACGAATTATTCAGTGTGCACAGATAGTTCCATGGGTTATTGACAATTATGCAAGATGAGTTTGGGGCTCAACCAATCGGTTGGAGACTATCTTCAGGATTACAAATTATTTGCATAGGCTTTGTTCTATTGGTGATTCAATCTCTAGGTCACAAACATATCCCAATTTATCTCTTTTCTCATCATAGGAGGTTGCCTCATACTTCCCTATGTGCATTGAGGAGGAAACGATTATTGTATTAAGAAGTATCTATTGATATTTTCATTTCTATTAATAATATTCCTCCCTGATAGTACTTTCTGGATATTTTGGCCCCTACTAAACCATAAATAAACCATGTAGTTAGGGATGATATCTACAAGAAATTCATCAAGGTAATATTGTTCAGAACCAAGGTACCTATAACAACGTTGATCTCATGGCAACATACCCAATGAGGATTGGATTTGTAGGCTATGAATACTCTGTGAAGTTGAAAGTGAGGAACATTCTATTTTTATCTTTCCTATCTAATATGAAATTTAGGGGAGATATATTCTTTATTTCCCTAGCCAAAATATTTGGACCTCATTCAAGAAATGACTTTAATAGCCCATTGGCCCCAAAGGAGTGACACTTGCATGGCAAGTTCAATACCACAAGATTTGAATCAACCAGGAAGTTGAAGAGATGGATTAGATGATGAGTTAAGGCGCTAAGCTAATAAATGCTATAAGATAGAAACCAATCCCTTGAAATTAGTTTTTGGATGCCTTTATAGGGGGAGTTTGAGAGACTCAACTGGGAGGAAGAACAAGAGAGACACGCTTCGTAGGGAAGAAAATTAATTTCAGAGGAGTTCAAAGAGAGATTTTGAGTTTTTTGTAGCTCAAGAATGGGCTCAACAAGCATAAAATTTAAAGATAAGACCTGTGGAGAATCATTGAGGTAGCCTAGGTTCTTTATGTTGTTCATAAGATAAGAATGAAATAAACAAACTTGGGACTTTGTAACTTTTTGGCAGAATTGACTCAAGCTCAATACTTAAAAAATATATAAATTCATAAAATAAGGTTAAATAACATATAAAGCACTCTTAAATAATATGGTAAATGAATGTAAAAAACACATTTGACCTCATAACAACTGCGAAACACACAAAACCACTTGGTAAAGAAGGAAGAGAAAAACAACCGAGTTTTTGAATTATAAAATGACTCCTTTTTTCATGTGGGACAGTATTATGTAGGATAGCTGAATTTTGGTGAGTTTTTGAGGGTCAAAACTTGCAAGTTTTAGGTCCTTAATCAGTTTGCAAGTACTGGACCAGGTTATCATTTTCTGGGGTAGGCGAGTACTCACCAATTGTTGGATCTATACTTTTAAGTTTTCATATTGTCTACTATCTAAATATTGTCTCACAAACAAATGCCCATGAGAAGTGTTGTTTGTGCTCCCTGTAACATCTCTATGCTTACCATCTACATATTCATCCAAATACCTTACAACTGTGTTGTTTTCTTCTCTTGATATAATTTGTGTTGACATGCCAATGTCAAAGACAACTCCATCCACATTTTATTTCTCCATACTCCAGACAACAAACCGTAAAAATACTTAAACAATGTATTGTGTAAGATCCAAAAGGAAATTAACAAACAGAAATCTTACCAACTGAAGTAAATTTGAGTTATTGTACACATTAGATTTCTCATCAAGCCTTGATGTTCTTACATATTCAGGGTCAATGTAACCAATGGTAGTGTGAATCTATTCCTAGGTGCAACAAGCAATGAAAATATTGAATGTCAAGACTTGTGGGCATGCAAAAATTGTGACTTTTCTTTGTGTGTTGCAGCAATGGCTTTGAATCCCTTCCAAGATGTAAAGACATTCACATATGCAGAGAAGCAACAAAGTACCGAATCAATGAATCGAGGACAAATATGAAGTCAATTTATAAAGAGTATACAAGATAAGACATTGAATCCGGTCCCATACCTGATTAAAAACCTTCTAATAAGTATACACACAAACCTGGTACAAAACCCTCTAAACATTATACTGCAGGAATCACTAAATCTAAATACTTGCCTGCTACAAGTTTAGCAGAGAATGGTGCTACAAGTACCATGCTGTACCCACCTACTACAAGTTTTACAGACAATGGTCATACAATTATTTTCGTTGTTTATTGGAGGGATCTAATTCTTCAAGATTTCCTATTTTAAACACCCCTCATACACGTCTTAGATCCTCAATAATAGAAATGTCTCTTATTCTTATCAGGCTGCTTAACACCTTGTCTTGGGGTTTCATTGCAAAAATATTCATATCTTCATTATTTGATTGCCTCCAAAGCCCAAATCTAGAAGAAATCACCTATAGGAGTTAAAAGAGAGAGAAAAATCCTGTATAACAAAACCTGAGACCCCTCAGACTCAACCACCAGTCTCAGATCTTATAGATCTGCCTATGCTTCTATGACACAAAAATGGGATTACAATATTTTGTACTATTCTAAAGCATTTTTTACTAATCTCCCTGGAACATGGGATGTAATAGAGGATCAAGGAAAGAGTTCTCATTTACATAAATCAGATGAAGAGTTGGCATAACTAATGAGGGATGTAGAAGAATTTTTTTTTTATTTGATAATGAGGGATGTAAAAGAAATTTTAAAGATCTTCCAATAAAGGCTATAACAGAAGCCAAAGTAATTCTATACCTGAGAGAATTCTAGGTTTGTATTAGGATCCTTATGTCAGTAAAATTTACTTTCCTAAATATACAGACTCATAGCTAATTATATGTACATGTAGAGAGAAGGTCTCCATACTGTTGGGCACTTAAAATATTTTCACATGCTTTTGATCACCTCTGTCAAGTTATTAAAAACTAGGTGGATATCTAAAGTTATGCTCAATGCTTAAAGAAAACAAGTTGCATCCTTAAGATAATAAAGGAAATTCAATGACTTGCCTACTTTTGTGAATAGTTTGTAAGATAGGGCTCATATAAAATAAATCCAAGGAAAAAGAGCAATATAATCAAACTCTAAAATTGGTGTTGTGGGATGTCCTAACATTCCTGCACCATGCTATGTAATTCTTAAAAAAAAATAATCATAACTTACAGTTAATTTCTAGAATAATGCAAAATTATGTTAGGTAGGGTAGGGTAGGGGAAGAAGTGTACAATATGTTAAATCTTTTCTGTTGGTGACTCTCCTTCAATAAAAGAATGATGTAAGGGATTTTTGAATCTATGTACATTTGACTGTACAGAACCTTCTCTACTATTTCTGGGCTGGGTGTAGTCTCGTGGAAATGGACTTCCCATACATCCAAAAATGGCTTTGCAAAAGTTCATACCAAGCCCACCTTCATAATGGTTATGCAGAGGACCTACAGTCTAAGACTAAAACCAGTTAATAAATGGCATATTTTCTTAGTCCATCATGAAATTTCCAATGCAACAATAAGTTGGATGACTATTCACATCTATTCAACAAGAATATTTATAATTACAATCATCTCATTACCCTCTCTGATACCATTCATCTCTTATAACATAGTTACTAGTGCAGGTTCATGAAACCATGTTACAGACTATCCAATAATATCATATTGAATCACATTAAAAATACATAAAACACATGTTGTACAAGTATACACAGCTTCCTCTTTATTCATAAAAAACCCACTTCGATCTCCCCCAAATGGGAAGTAGCAAACCAAGTATTGATAGCTAATTGAGAAAAGTGAGAGTAGTTTAAGCTACAACCACAACATGGTTCAGACAGGTACAAGATAGAAACATTGATTCTACAATAATTTTCTTCTATAATAAAAACCCATATGTTTTACATTATTTAAAATAATAAATTTTACAGTGATTTTGCATACCTTTTTCTTATGATTGTGACAATTGAAGGTGTCAAGAATCACTTTTTGCTCTTTTAGATCATACATAGAATCACCGATATCCATATTGTTCAGTCCTACCCGAGGGTGGTTGATGTACGTATCTTCTTAATATTGATTAACATAATCTTCATGGTAAACCTACACACGGATCCTTTTCTTGGCATTATACTGACTAAGTAAATCCTCTAGACATTTCTCCTGCTGGCATTTCTCCTTCCTTGGGCATATTTGGATTTCTGAAGCTATGTGATAAAGATAACAATCACATTGCACTAGAGAAGAATTATTACTCTCTAGCTCCTCTAGAGAAGCTAAGAAATCATCAAGTTCAAGATATCCTCCCTCTAAAACTCTGTTAAATTCATTAATGTTATCGAAATCAATGAAATAATCCAGTTGGTGAGAATTATCTACCTAAGATATTTGGTGTAGTATATAGTAGTTCATCTAAAGCTTCTGACCCTTTAAAAGGTCGAAAAAATAGACATTCATCCACAATAACAGACACAACAAAATTTGGGTCAACCAAAAACTGATTGTCTACCCTCAAGGGTGCATATACATCCTCTTGTTTCAAATTTGAAGCTCCCCACTTAACATCAACCTGAAATAAAATACAACATGATGAAGTTGGAGATCATTTTACCTTCTAATTGGACAAAAAATTGTAAATCAAAATACTCGATCAGAATCTTAAACACATGTCAATATCATCCGAGTGATAAACCACATTTGTAGGTAAAAACCAATAATTAAAAGACCTATTTGATCTAGAAAATATCCATTATTATGTTTGTGAATTAATAAAGCACTATCAACCTCATTAAACAATGTAGGAAAGAGTCATAAAAGTAGTGGGCCATGCAGACTTCTACATATCTTGTATCCAACAATAACACTTTGGGATCGTTACCAGACCAGGACCTTAAACTCATCTACAAAAAAAATCCATTACTATGTTTTTGAATCAATAAAGCACTATCAACCTCATTAAACATTATAGGAAAGAGTCATAAAAGTAGTGGGCCATGCAGACTTCTATATATCTTGTAGCTAGCAACAGGACTTTGGGATCGCTACCAGACTAGGACCTTAAACTCCTCTGTAATAAGGGATCTTCAATGACTTTAACAGGCTACAGCTCGCAAGGTATGATACAACAAATTCAATAATTCTTGTTTATGCCAAGCTCAAATCAGACAATTGGCTACCAAAAACTACCAAAAAATTGAGTCCCTCGTCACGGAACACCCTAAAATCAGATAGAGCCAATTGCCAAAAAATTGAGTCCCTCATCGGGGAATGCCCTAAGCCACAGATTGGACTCTAGTCTTGAGATCGATAATCCCTAAGCTCTGTAAATTCACATAATTAAATTTATGGCTTTAAGGGATTCTCATGCTTAAATTGATTTGTAAATAATCCACCGCATGCAACATGCAACTGCAGTTGTTTCCATGGAATGATTGAAAATATGGAAAACAGTTAAAATCCCATCAAAATGTCAAAACACCCATCAGTGTCAAAATTCCCATCAAATTTACGCAGTGCTGTGAACGACCGGAAAGGCCTTTCCCATAGGGGGAACACCTTCGGCGTAATAATGAGCAAGATGCAAGGATTTCCACAATTGTGTGCATTGTACATTCGTTTTATATATATACAAGGATGGTTCTAAAAATGGAAAGGTAACTTTCATAAAATAGAAATACATGACTCTTTTGTGTGACTATTTCTCATTGTTGCTTTATACAGGGATCAGGGGTAGTGGGTTTTGAACTCATTTAATCACTACAGTCGTTGCTGTTGAGTATTTTGTCATTGATGTCGAAGGTACAACATTAGTGTTGATGGAAATATTGAGGTTTGAATATTTGTTTAGTATTCAACATTACAACATTAGTGTTCGTAAAATATTTATCCATATCAAAATTAGTGTGATGTCAAAATTTGAATATTTTAATTCAACATCACCAAGGAATCTTTCGACACATGACGGGATGTGTAAGAGATTTTATGACGCGTAAGAGATTCTATGGCAGCTTATGACGTGTAAGAGATTCTATGACAACTTATGACGCATAAGAGATTCTATGACGCGTAAAATATTTTATGACAATTTATGACGTGTAAGAGATTCTACGATGCGTAAGAGGAGTTACTCTTACATGTGTAAGAGAATATTGCTATTTGGAGCAAATATGTAATATTTGGAGCAAATTGGCCCATGGTATGGGCACATGGTTTTAGGGAAACCACAAGTGGTTTTTCCTCTTCTTCTTTCTCTATAAGCAAGTGTTGTGTGCATATTGTGTAGAGCAAGAAAGAGAGCATTTTGCATGAGTGTGATATGTATGTGAGTTGATATTATAAATCTCTTAGGTGAGTATGAGTATGTGAGAGAGAGAATATAGAAGGAGAAATTATCATTGATTTGTATTGTAGATTTTCTGGAGTGGGTGCTTCGGATTGGGGATTGGTGTCTCTAGAAGTCGGTGCTTCGAATAAGAGATTGCACAGTCAATGGTGTTTGCATTCAAGGGCTGAATTGGTGTTCGGCTTGGAGATTGGTGTCTTCTGTGAGTGGGTGCTCACACTTTGTAGCACTATTTTTTCAGCTGGATGTGGACAGTAGATCCAAGCAATCTCTTTTGGTGGATGTAGCCCACATTGGGTGAACCACGGTATATTTGGTGTTATGTGCATTTGATTTTTTTGTGTGTGCTCTCATTTTACTTTCTGATTTGAATATCTTGTTAAATGTGAAAAAGAAAATTAATAAGTTGGAGAAAAAGTTTTTTATTGTCGAATACTGATTCACCCCCCCTCTCAGTATTCCCGTGCTTCTAACAGTTGCTTCACTGTACCATTAGACAATGGCTTACTGGATCTGTCAGTCATAATGGTTATATGCCAGTATTCGGCTGGAATTGGCTGTTTTGTCATGAAAATTCCTTAATTGGTCACTATAAGGGCCTTTTGGCATTTTTCCAAGACCACATGATGTGTACGGCTATAATCTATTGCTGTTTTTGAATTGAATACGGGAAGTCTTAATTTCATTAATTGCTGCAATCTTCTGGTTTCAAGGAAATTCAAACTTCATATTTTTGGTATCAGTAATCTTCTATTGTGAATCATAGTTGCTTTTCTTTGTGTATTGTTTAAATTGAAATTGTTGTGCACTGCCACACTTAGAAAGCGATAGCTGAGAGACTACTATTATGTCAAATTTTGTACCTAGCCTATGCTGTCTTTCAAACTGACGAGTGAAATTTTCAATTTCATTAGTTGCTGCAACATTCTGGTTCAAGGAAGATTTAAACCTTAGAGCTCTAGTATCAGTGCGGTTGCTTTCATAATGACACCTGATGATTAATATTTGCAAAACAACGATTGCAAGGTTTTGTTTATGGGGTTCATCTAAAGCTCTTCTGCACCAAGCTATTTGATATGACAAGAAACTTTAAACTGAGGTCTATATTGGTAAAAATTCAATGCTGGAAAATCTAGCTAACCAACTTTGAATTACAGTCACACATGCTGATTATTAGCCTGGGTACAATTAGTGCTCACTCAAAAATAGTATTTCTGAAAAATGGAGGATATAACAGTTTCTCCTTTTCTAGTCGTGGTAAAATTTAATTATTATGAGCGGTTTCCTCTTTGAACCCCATCAGTTAGCATATTCATTTTTGAATGATAAAGTACTCCTCTCAAATTCCACACAAAACTCTTTTATGAAATCCATTCTGAAAGATAATTGAAGTAATCATACCATAAGAGCAATTGAGAGGAATATGGGTAGAATAAAACTGCACTTATTCAATGACCATGCAGAAAGTAGAACAGAATCCAGGAAACAGCCCATGGGTGAAAGGCTATGCCACTATGCATCAGAGGCACTATTGCACACTGTTAAACTTAGGAGATCTTTATCTTAACAGCTACAGTCAGAGGGATTTCTGTTCTCGAAAAAGTCACTCGGGACTTCCACCCTGCCAAACAATCACAGTGAAAGCAATAAGAAATAAATATATCTAAAACACATACACATATATTATGTGGAAAACTTGGTAATGTACTAGGAAAATAACCATGGGCAAAGGTCTCTCAATATTTTATTACTCAAGGAATAAATCCGCTGTTACATCAATGGCAGTCACTGTGCATAGCTCTAATGATTACAATCCTGTACAATCGTACAACTTTACTATTCATGGGTTCCTTTTATAGAAAAAACTCGTAGTACAATAGTCCATGTAGTACAAGCCACGTGTAGTACAAACCGTTTGTAGTACGTACCGTACTGTACGAACTCCCCAAAAATGTGTTGTACGCTCGGATCAACCTATCAGCTTGGTTGCTACCTGCTCACTCAATGTTGACTTCACATACCAACAATCTCCCACTTGAAGTCAAATTTCTTCCCTGCGAATTACTCCTGAAAAACCAATGCCACATGCTGCTAATCAATTAATAAGCAAGCCAAGAGAAGTTCTGCACCAAATGAACTTCTCTCTCAATGGGTTTCATCAAACAATGTTGGGTTTTTCTGTGTGTATCAATATATCTGCACATCTATATGGGTTTATATGCTATGCACTCTGTGTATCTGACCTGGCAAACAAAGATGTGTGTATGGCTAAAGAGATGTCCTTCTTCCACCACATCACGTACAAAGTGATATTGCACATCTATATGTTCTTGGTTGCTGGGGCATGGTATGTTGGTTCCGTGCTAAGTGCAATGCACTTTGGCTGTCACAATGCAACACCATTTTATCCTGCTTGACTTGCAACTCACCCAAAAGCCTATGAAGCCAAATACCCTCCTTACAAGCATGTGTAGCTGCCATATATTCAGCTTCAGTAGTGGACATAAAGCTACCACTGACTGAAGCTTAGAGACCCAGCTAACTGCACTTCCTGCTAAGGAGAAAACAAAACCTGCAGTAGACTTTCTCCTATCTCTGTCACCACCAAAATCTGCATCCACAAAACCATTTACCTGAAGACTACTCCCATTGAAGCAAATAGCAACATCAAAAGTGCCTCTCAAATATCTAAGAATCCACTTCACAGCTGTCCAATGATCATATCTAGGATTCGCCATGTAATGACTGACTACTCCCACTGCTTGTGCAATGTCAGGTCTGGTGCACACCATGATGAACATAAGACTTCCTATTGCTGATGAGTACGGTACACAGGACATCTGAGTCTTCTCCGCTTCGGTGCTAGGGCACTGCTTCGAAGACAATTTAATATGAACAGGAAATGGGGTATTAACTGGCTGTGCATTTTGCATATTGAAGCATTGCAGAACCTTTTCCACATAAGTCTTTTGTGACAGCCGGAGCTTCCTATTCTTTTTGTCTCTATGTATCCTCATCCCAAGAATCTGATTTGCACCTCCTAAGTCCTTCACTTCAAACTCCCTAGCAAGCTGAGCTTTTAATTTGATGATTTTGTGCATGTTGGGACCTACCAACAATGATCATAAAACCGAACATCAAAAGTAAAATAATGAAACTGCCATCTTCGTACCTTTGAAAGTAGGCACAATGATCAGCCTCACATCTACTAAAACTCAAGCTCATCATGAAGGAATCAAATCGTTTGTACCAACACACAATTGGCGCTTTTGTTTCAAACCATACAATGATTTGTTCAACCTGCAAACAAGATTCTTTTTCTCTTTCCTCAAAACCTTCCAGTTGCTGCATATAAATTTCCTCAGAAAGATCACCGTGCAAGAAGGTTGTTTTAACATCTAATTGTTCTAACTCTAAATCAAGACTAGCAACAAGAGCCAAAACAACTCTAATTGTACTAAGCCTGTACAACAGGTGATTTTTTTTCATCAAAATCAATACCATATTTCTGCGCATACCCCTTGGCCTCCAACCGAGCTTTATACCGCTCCACGTTATCATTTGTCTTTTTTCAGTTTGAAGACCCACTTGTTCCCCATAACTTTTTGCCCCTTAGGCAATGGCACAAGCTTGCACATCTTATTTTTATGTAGAGCTTCCATCTCTTCCTCCATGGCAACTCTCCATTTGCTTGCATCTCCAGTTTTGCAAGCCTCTTGATATGAGTTAAGATCACCAACATCAGTAACTAATGCATAAGCTGAAATACAACTAGGAGAGTACCTTTCTGGTGGTCTGGTCACTCTAGTGGATCTCTTCACAAACTGTGATGTGTCACCCTGTGGCTCATTTGGTTGCTGTTCTTCCTCATCATATACCTGATCTTGATTGTTATCTTGATGATTTTCATGAATAGGTGGGACTTGTTTTCATTTTGCACCTCCATATCAGCATCATATGTTTCCACCTCTACTGGAACAGATTCTGAACTTTGTTGTTCTCTACTTCTTTGCACCGATGTTTCATTAAATTTGACATCTCGGCTAATCACTAGCTTGCAGGCAGCAACATCCCACAACCTGTACACCTTTGTACCATTTGCATAGCCAAGAAAAATACATTTTATGGACAGTACGTCCAACTTATTCCTCTTTTCATTAGGAATGTAAACATAAGCATCAAAACCAAAAACATGAAGAAAAGAATAATCAACAGGTTTCCCTCTCCACACTTCTTCAGGAATTTTAAGATCTAGAGCAGTAGGATTAATAGCCTCAACCCAAAGTTTTTGCTCCAAACCAACAGTGCTCCAACTACATCTAGCTAGCTCCATGATTGTACAGTTCATCCTTTGAGCAACACCATTTTGTTGTGGTGTTCTAGGAACTGTCATTTGTCTTACTATGCCATGCTCACTTCAAAATCCATTAAACTCCTTTGAACAAAATTCTCCTCCATTGTCAGTTCTAAGACATTTGATTGTTTTCTCTTCTGGTTTTCTACTAGAGCTTTAAACTTTTTGAAACAAGAAAAAACTTGTGATTTCTTCTTTAAAAGATAAATCCACACCTTATGGGAACCATCATCTATAAATGAAACAAAATATGACAAACCCCCAATAGATGCAACATGTACTTGCCAAGTATCTCAATTAATTAGCTCAAGGAGTTCTTTACTTTTGGTAGTGCTTTTGGAAAATTGCAGCCTATGCTGTTTACCATATAGACAATGCTCACAAAAATTTAGATCTAAAGATTTTGCACACCTGGGAGAAGGTTTCTATCTAGTAGTACCTTGAGACCATGCTCGCTCATATGGCCTAGCTGGTGATGCCAAGTTGTCATTGACTCCAATTCCGCATCCGACGCCACTGCAACCTCTCCAATACAAGTTTCTCCATCCAATCTGTAGAGATTGCCCCACATTTTCTCCCTTTAGCACTACCAACGCTCCCTTTGTTACCTTAAGACAACCATTTTCTCCACTGAACTGGTAACCGTGTTTATCAAATACTCCAAGCAACAAAAGGTTTTTCCCCAAACCTAGTACAGGTCTTACATGTTGAACAATCCTCATTGCCCCATCAAACATTCTAATTCTGACCTCCTTCTTCAATAGCCTTGCATGGATTATCATTTCCCATATATACCACACCTCCATCACATGACTGATAAAAAAAAACGGTCCCTATGAGGAGTCGTGTGAAAGGAGGCTCCTAAATCAATAAGCCAAATATCATGTAACTGACCTCTCATATTAGCAGACAATACCTCTCCATCTTCCAACGGTGCTTCAAATTTTGTCGTATTTTCCTTGGATGGGAAGTCTTCTTGTTTGCCCTAAACCAACAATCCTTTTTGACATGTACCATTTTTCCATAGTTCCAACACTTATTTGTTTTCTGCCCCTTGGATTTCGACCTAGTTTGTCCATGCTCAAGTTTCCTTTTTTTCTGCAGATCGGCCCCGTGCTATTATGGCTTCATTGGAAGAAGTCCCTTGAGATGTCTTCCGCCTTGATTCTTCTGAAATCTTTGCGGCCACCACATCTTCAAAAACTAAATTCGCCTACGGTGTTGAGTTACTAAGCGCCATGACTAGATGATCCCAAGATTAAGGTAAGGAGCATAGTAGAATGGCCACCTTGTCTTCTTCATCGATTTTCATCTCCACTGAAGTCAACTTGCTAATCAGTGTGTTGAAATCATTGAGATGATCCACGACTAATGAACTGTCCTCCATCCTTAGATTATATAGCTGCCGTTGTAAGAGAATCTTGTTTGCCAAAGACTTGGTCTTGTACAACTTTTCAAGCTTATTCCACAAGCCTTGTGCCGTTGTTTCCTCTGAAACATTAAACAAAACTGAATCTGCCAATGATAACTGAATCGTGACCTTGACTAGGGCATCCTTCTCTTCTTAATCCGCTTGATTCATGGCTACAAGTTTCAACGTTGCCCCTTTTAGAGCTAGGGCACATCCATCCTTCACCAAAAAGCCTTGAACCTTCAACTTCCACAAAGCGGAATTAGAAGCATCAAATTTCAGAACCTCGTATCTGGTAATTGTGCCTCCTGTAATTCTTCACTTCTCACAAGAACAAATATCTTTTGCACTAACCTTGCTCTGATACCAACTGTTAGAATAATAAACAGTGTAGAGAGAAACAATCATAGTGAAAGCAATAAGAAATAAGCAGATCTAAAACACATAAACAAATATTACGTGGAAAACTTGGTAATGTACCAAGAAAAAACCATGGTCAAAGGTCTTTTAGTATTTTATTACTCAAGAATAAATCCACTGTGACATCAATGGCAATCACCACGTACTAGCTCTAATGATTACAATCTTGTACTATCGTACAACTTTACTATTCATGGGTTCCTTTTATAGAAAGAACTCGTTATATAATACCGCATGTAGTACAAACTGTGTATCGCACTGTATGGACTCCCTGTAAATGTGTTTGTATGAATGCTCGGGTCGACCTGCCAGCTTGGTCGCTACCTGCTCACTCAATGCTGACTTCACAGATATGTATTGGATAGATAGGTACAAAATCCAAGCTGTATCCTACAAAAGCTTAAGAAGTAAAAAACTCAAGAAACACACATATATAAAGAGAGGCAAATTGCAAATCTTCTCACACATACAACATTCATCTTTGATCTCATATTTGGAGTGTTTTTATCTGTTGGAAGTTAGGTGTTTTTGAAGAAATTCGGGAGGTTTTAGGAGCTGATTCCAAGCTTTTGGAAATTCTGTGTTATATTGCTATATGTGGGCTGTGATTTCTTTTTTCTTATGTCTTAATATTGACTGCACTTCTCTATTTTCAGCTATGTTCCCAAATGAATGGCATTTCAAGTTGTCTATGTTATATGGTGATTTTTTTGTATACATGTCCACACACTCTTCTTAAATACTTTGATATGTGCCATCTCAGCCATTATGTATCCAAAACTCTTCAAAAAATTCTGTATATGTAGCAATGTAACTTAGAATGATCCAAATGCACAATAAAACCAAGGGATCACTTAATGCATTTCTGATACAAACACAGATATACACTATAAAAGTTATAATTAAATAGTAAATGAGAGCACAGCTAGGTCCAAGGCCAGTACGTGATAAATCATAAAAGTTATGCATGATCAACACTAGAGATAGATGACATGGCTGAAACCTTGTGAATAATGAAGCCTTTGTATCTCTGTTAATTTTGATGTCAAAGGTGTACCCTCCTGCCATTCAAGATCCAAAAGAAGTTGTTAATGAGTTTTATATCTCACACTGGTTTGTGCTCCTGTAGTCTTTGTCTGCCTGATCTTGTTGGAGCAATCTGCTAGCAAGGTCATTTCTAGTCTGCAACATCTTGGGGCAGAAAACAAGTTGCCATGACCTGCAAGTTGTTAATTCAAATAGATTTGTCTCTCAGAAGCCTTCACATATACTGTAATGTTTCATGGATGAACAGGACAAGGCATATCCGAGCTTCATTTTGCATGACAGTTCTTACTGAATGAACAGAGTCCCTGGACAAAGAATGGAATTTGCATCATGTGTTGCATTAGAGAGGGCATCTAAAGATGAACTACAGTGATTTTTTAGGCTTCTATTTTGGTGCCGTCTTGTAGTCTATTGTCTGCATATGCAAGATTGGTATTTCTTTATGCCATATCAGAGTTACAAATAATATAAAAATATCCTATAGGAATTTTGTTTTTCCAATAAATAAATATTTTAAAATTTCTGCAAACTGTATTTTTCATTTGATATAGGCTGATAAGGGCCTTTGACATTAATGGATATATTTTCTGTGTGCTTATTCTTCTTGGGGAATAGTTTGCCTTTTATTTGCTTCTTCCTGTTGGCAGCGTTGTTTTCTTAATTATCTGAAACCAAGACACTAGTCATGAGAAAACTTTGCAAAATCTGTAGATGGACTTTAAAATACAACAAAATATGTCAGGAAAAGAATACACCAATATGCCTATGACAAAAAAACTGAAATCCGAAACACTATCATTTAAAAATCTGAAAGTGAGATGAGAGAATAATATGATCAAAATATCATTGATGAAATTCAATATATAATATGCTTCATTAAGGTCAATTTTTTGACGTGCGTGTGAAGTACTAATACAAATATCATTACTGGTGCTAGAAATAAACATAGAAAACTAGCAATTTGGGTAAAATTTTGTAATCAAGATCGGGAATTTATAGACAGAAAATTCATAATCTATCATCATTTATGCTCTACTGCATAACTGCTGTTTGACTTTGCGATTGAAATTTTCTCTGTATAAAAATGAATTAACAATTTATCATGTATTTATACTCTTGGGATTGATCAAGTTTTCTCTATTAAAAAGTGTAGATATTGACGTGATTGCTTATGTAGCTGCAATATTAATTGGCAGCTACAAATAAAATGACTATGGTGTTCTCTGTATGAGTTATCTAACTAAATACAATGTGTGTTACTTATTGTAGTCGGTACTGGATGATTTATCAAAGGAGGTTGGCCAACAGATAAAAGTGGGCAGTTTTCTTAGGATGGAGGTTGGTGAAGGCATTCAGAGGTAAAGTGCCGAATTGGCATTTCTGCATTCTAACCCTAGTGAAATATACCAGGGAATAGAATGGTCTTGACTCTTCAGTTCTGTGTATTCTGATTTGGCACTTTTCATTCGGTTTTCCAAAGTGGCCTTTTTGTATTATTACTTGTTCCATTTAAACAGTTTTCCTTCTTGATGTTGTGCTTTTCTTAATACTGAAGATGGGCATCACCTGAGGGGATAATAGGGGTGCTATTTTTTATTTGAGATTCAATAATTAATATTTGCAAGATGTTCACTTGAGGAAATTTAAACTAGGAATAGTGCTAAGATCTTGTATTTGTGGGATATGATCTATCAATGAGGAAGATTTTTTTCTAATTTTATTTTTAATATCAGTGTGATATGGAATCGAATGACTGGGCATAATTTAGCTTGTTAGGGATAGATTACATGTTTTTTGTTGCTTGTATTGATTGTTCAGTTTTTTTGAAGTCATGTTACTAAAGTTTTTGTTATAAAATTTGTTGTTTTTGTAGTTATTCAGTAGTCCTCAGAGCCTGTTTGTCTGTTTTGATAAATACCATGCTAAAGGATCTATTTTTTGCTAAAAAGAGAGTTGAGGTCTTTTGACTGTATGCATAATGCTTTGAAATACTTGTGAGCACCATGGAATGATTAGCAAGGGAGAGACATTCCCTCCCCAACATCCTCATGTTTTGTAAAGTTGTTGTTGGAGGTGCTAAGTGTTACAAACTGCCTACTCTGTGCCTAAATGCACACATGCATAGATCATGCATGCACACTCAACTTTTAGGGTAAGGAGCAAATATATCTATCACCAAACCTGTCACTGATAGTTACTATTTGATGTTTGTTGCGATGGTTTCATTTAGATTTAGGCTTGTTACAGAAAATATGGCCATCACCATGTTAGAAAATACAGAGAGAAGAATAAATTGAGAGAAGGCTGATTGCACACTCAGAACAAGTGTGACAGCGTTTATTTATAATATGGAGGTGGTTACAATCTGGTTACACAGTTGCAACTGCATAATTGTCGAATAGGCTATATAAGCATTGTCATTTTAACACCCCCTCTTAATGACTAAACCGGAAACAAGACAAAGTTTGTCCCAAAATTTTACAAATTTCCTAAAGCCCATATGTTTAGTCATGACATTTACAGACTGTGCCATAAGTTGTACTTTAAAATCAGCAGTCCTGGACTGTGTTGTAGTTGTCGAATGAAGAACCGCAAAACAGAAATCTGGTCCCATGAACAAAAGATATGGCAAGTGGTCCACTGGTTCTCTGTTACGTGATTCATTGACCAGTGATGAATCACCAATGGCTGAGAGTGTCAACCCCATCTCCAGAGTGCTGAAATCAGAACCTCGAAGATGTGGATTAAAAAATCTATTCCAGGCTTGTGTAGCCTGCTGGAGTCTGTACAAAGACTCAATTATCCTGCAATCGAAGTCACCTTAATCATGTCCTTGCAACACCATGTAGTGCGCATCCAACTTTTTCAAGAAGAGAAATGTGACCATCTGTGTAGGAGAAAGAACCAACTCCTCAATAGTAGGAGAAATAACTATCTCTGTCTCAGCAGTGGTCTCCGTCTCAATAGGAGAAATAACCATCTCCATCACAACATTGGTAGGAGTGAGAACCGACTCCTCCGTCTTATCTATTTGCTCATCTATCCCCCTCTGTTGGAAAAGATCCTTCACAACACAATGAGCAAACTGTTCATGCTCTACTATCCTTCGAGCAAGAACCTCTGAGTGAGTGGCTGGGCATGCCATCTCACCATGCACCGTCAATGCATTTGGAATAGTGGAGTCTCTGTCCACAACAAATTGTTCTTCAGAATGAGGAAATCCATCCTCCCAAGGCATGTCCGCCTCCCGTACACCTAGTATAGTGGATATTCCCTCCACAATAGGTGCATGTAGGTTGACTGTATCCAAGTCAACATATTTGTGAGGAATGGCTACCTCCCAAGGCATTGCAGCCTCCTGCACATCCTGAATGGTGGAGTTGTCCTCCACACGTGCATTCATGTTGATCACAGTCGGATCAACAAACCGATACTGACCACCTACCCCAATACCAAGGGCAATTATCCGTCTCTGTTTCACATCAGAGACAACACACTTCTTTCCACAGAAATATTGGGATTTTCAGTCAATTGACGAATAGATAGAAGATTCTTTTGTAAAGAAGGTACATATCTAACATTCCGTACCAACAATTTATGAGCATTATTCAATACAATGCATATATCTCCTATCCCTTCTACTGCAAGTGATTCTTCATCAGCTAGTACTACTGATTCAAAACATATATTTGCAGTAAATGAAACATACTAGTCCCTACGACATGAAAAATGTGCAGATGCACCAGAGTCAATGATCCAACAACTGGTACCACTGTCATTCGAGTATGATGTTGTAAGACAATAAAGAGCATGCCCGTCATCCGAATCCCGTTCTTTTGCAACTGCTGCCACATGTTCCTCATTACATGGCTTTTTGTTTTGCTTCGAAAGATCATACATCCACTTCCGGCAATCCTTCTTGAGGTGCCCAACCTTGTGACAGTAATAACATGTGACCTGATACCGAGTGGAAGATTCACCAGATTGACGTTTCCACTTTCCCTTTGACTGAGTGACAAGAGCACTCTCTGAATGGTCACAATTAGATTATGCCTGAAGTTGTCTCCGCTCCTTTTGCAACAGGTAGGAACTCACCTTGTCAAACGTGAGTGTTTGACTTTCAGCCATTAAATGGAGTGCCTCCACAAATGACTCATACGAAGAAGGTAAGCTGTTCAAAACCAGAGCCACCATATCATCGTCGTCCACCTTTTTGTTGATGGAAGATAACTGGTCTCGGAGGTCTTTCATCCGAAGTAGGTGCTCAGACAACGATCCACCTTCTTGTAACTTTACGGAAAAGAGCATATTTTTCAGGTATAAAACCCGACTCTTCTCTGACGTCTAATATTTATCCCTCAGACTGGCCCACAACGTGCTTGCCACAGTGGCATTCCACACTTCCGGTATCAAATCATCTGACACCAATAACTTGAGAAGCAATAACGCTTCCTTGTGACGTTTGTCATAATCCTCGAAGTTCGTAGCTGGTCGACTGTCATCACCCTTGTTTATTTTATCACAATCACGAAACTCCGCAACTGTTAAAATCATATGACTCCATACATTAAAATTAGTGCCTGTTAATTTTTGTGTCTCCGGCAACTTCAAGTGTGATATATTTGCCATTTTCCACAATAAAATATCCAATTTTCCAGCAAATATAAGTAAATAATAAAACAATTATTATTACTTATGCCTCCAAATTTAATCACGCAAAAACAAGGTAAATAAAAATAATTTCACCGACTTTGCAGTTTGAAGGAAATAAATCAAATGATGCCCTTGAACTTGTCACAACTTTGCTCTAACATCACCGACTTTGCTTCAACACAACACCACCGATTTGCTTTTGTGACCCACGTTTTTGCTGGTGCTGGCCTTGACGTTTTTCTCTCTCCAGCGACTCTGCCTTATTTGCCCTCTTATTTGCCCTCACGAATGGAGGTCTGAATGACTTCTGTCTTTGCCCTCACGTATTTGCGACCGTGTAAGGATCTTCACGTTTTTCCTTTCACGTTTTCGTTTTCCTCTGAGGTTTTGCAACTGCCACGACTTTGCTGGTGGCTACACCTTCGAACCACGATTTCCACGATTCAGGCTTGCTGCCCTTGCTCATGATTTCCACGATTCAGGCTTCCACGTTTTGCCTTCAAGTTACTTCAGCGACTTCCTCCAGCGATGCCAACTCCCTTCTTCTGCCCTGCGTCGACTGTACCTTTCGTCGACCTCTCCTCTCACTAATCGCGATTTCGGGTTTCACGAAAAATGACTGGACTTCAAACTTCTTCTCTACAGTTCGTACCCATGTCGGGGCTTCCTCGAACCTCATGCGACACTCCCGTGCTCGTCCAAGAGCTTCCTCGGGCAAGTTGCTCTGATACCAATGTTAGAAAATACAGAGAGAAGAATAAATCGAGAGGAGGCTGATTGCACACTCAGAACAAGTGTGACAGCGTTTATTTATAATATGGAGGTGGTTACAATCTGGTTACACAGTTGCAACTGCATAACTGTCGAATAGGCTATATAAGCCCCGTCATTTTAACACACCAAACCTATCATAGATTGACATCATTTGATGTTTTTTGTTGTGGTTTCATTACAATTTGGGCACACAAATTCATGTATCCATCCAACTTACCATATGACTAGAAGACCTGGTAATAAATTTAGAGGAAATCAGAATCACTAGTTCTTCTTAGTTTGATCGCTCTTCCAGGAAACTCAAAGTGAGCCCTTCAGCCTAGAGGAAGATGAAGTACATAGAATATGGAGAACTCACACTTTGTCTATCTTAGTCCAAATCTTCTAGAGGGGAACACACACTTGATCAATGTATAATAATTGTATATACTGTTAGAAAGAAGAAATAAAGAAAGAAATTATATCAATGTCCGTGAATAACCAAAGTAGGTTAATGGGACTCAAAAGTAGAACTTGCAATAGGATTGGGGTATAAAGAACCGAAGGAGCTGTAAAAGTAACCATATACACGAACAATGTAGACATAACTAAAGAGGGTCTACCCTAAATATGTAAACCTGGTATAAAAGCTAAAATGCTCAATTTAATGATCTTCCTCTTCTCTCCTTGTAGATTAGGATTAGGATACAAGTAGATGACCGTACTAGAGCCAACACACAAGAAAGGGTATAACCAAAGGGGCATAAACATACATGAATATAGAAGAAAGTAATCCACCCTCGATATCAAAGGTATAGGATTCCAAAGATTATACCTAAGATATGGGGATCATATTACTAGAATCCTAAACGTTGTAAGCAAGAACGAATCCTAAACTATGGGTTTTAATGCCATTAGACAGTAAGCATGCGCTATAAAGAGAACAATAATGGGATTAGACAAAGAACTGCTACACCATCCTAGTTCAATACATGATACATCAAAAACTCAATCAATCAACATAAAATAAAGGGGTTTAGAGTTAGGGATACTTATATTCGCGTGGAAATTGTTGGCGAAGTAATCTCCCTCCGTTAGTTTTTAGTACCTTGTGAGAGATTGTTTTGGGTGGATCGCAAGAGGGGTACGTAGAAGACTTAAGTAGGCTAAAGTTAGGGATTCGAAAGACTAAAGTAGACCTTGCTAGCTCAGCTCCCATTCTTGATGCTAATGATGAACTCCAAGTATAAGCTCCACTACACCCTAAGACATCTTAACCTTTAAGAGGAGATTTGCGAGTGCAGGCAGAGTGGTTTATTCAATGATATATTTGAGAAATGACAATAATGACGCCTATAAATAAGGGAACATAACTTAAATTCACAACTCAACTTAGCCAATACCATTTACCATGGTCTATAACGTTAGTTGAAGAAGGGATGCCTACAGACATCATCGACCATGATCAATGACATCAGCTGCAACTAGTCCATAAAAGGTAAAAGGAAGGAAAGTCAAGGAAGGGTGGAGCTAGGCACTTGGAGCAGGTATGATGGTGATATGAAGGTGTCGTAAGGGGTTGATCTCAAGATGGTATAAAGTGGTAGTAGAGAGGTATCAAGTGGTTGTAAGTTGGTAGTAGGAATGCTAAGGCAAGCACCATGATGATCTCTCACGAGGTGCTACGAACTGACACTAGCACTTTCTGATGCACCCCTTAAGGAATACACTCGGGGGGGATTAATGCGTCAACAACCTGAAAAGAGAAATCATTAGTAAGTGAAAAATAAAGTGTATACAAACCCTAGACATAGTAGCCAAGAACAAATGCAAATAACCATGTAAACATGAAGTTGATAGAGCAAAGCTGGAGGCGAAGGCTGAAAGCCAGCATTACCACACATTTGAATTCAAGTATTAAGTATAATTTGAAGCAAGGGCATCACCATCTGCCACCACAAAGGGGCCAATATGGGATTTGATAATTTCCATGGGAGAATGCCTAGGGCTTATGTTTCTAGGCTGAAAAATCATGGCAGGATGAAATTTACTTTCCCTAGAACTTTCCTGACACCCAATGTCAACAAACCTCCAAACATAGGGGAAGCTAGTAGCCTAGTAATACATTTTTGACATAGAAAGCCATTATAGGGGCAAGAAGCTTTGGAGGAGAGGTCCAAGTAACTTGAATGTATTCAGTATATGTATTCTATGAAAGCTCTATTGATCATTAGCATACCAAACTTCGAAATGAATCATTTTGTGTTAAGTATTGGAGGACGGGAGGCAGGGAAGAGGGTGGGGTAGCTGTACAAGAGAATAGAAGTCAGACAACATAATCAACAACGGAGAGCTGATGCAATGTATGAAAATCTTGAATGTGGAGGATCATAGACCTGTGGAAAAGGATATAATTGACAACACTTGCACCCCCACCATGAGGCAGCAAGTAAATCCATTGAGAGAATATGAAGACCATGGGACTATTGAGTTGGAGGCGGCACCACTTGTAAACTGTAAAAGGATTATTCCCATCAACTGCAATTATTTGCAAACCAAATTCTCATAATCTAACTTATGAAGACAAAGCTTGTTCTTTGCATGATCATGAATTGGTATCTAGCTGGTCCCAGTGCTTGCATTAATTTGTCAAAAGAATGACATCACATATTGAGGAATAATGAGAAATATTTGGATGAAGGCCGACATATGGTTCATCATTAGTGTGAATTACAATGGAAGACGAGGCTGGGGGAAGATCAAACTGCAATAAATATATGTGAAGAGCTGAGCCCCCCTTGCACAGAAATCCACACGTATCTAGACTGCAGATCAGAAGCTAATAATGACACTTTAGACTGGAGGCAATCATGAATGAGCCAAACCACCCTCAAGATCCATAAGCTCTACTTGATCTATGAGTTGCATGCTTGAAAGCTAAGACCTGATAGTAACTATCCATAGGAGGGAGAGCTTGCTCATGACTCTAGGATTCTTGGTAAGAAAATCGAGTGTGCAAGGATACATCTTGGAAAGAACCCAGAGAAGACCACATTACACTTGTAATTCCAGCAGGCATTAGAAAGGCTACCACTACCTGCTGGGACCTAAGAGAACATCACTTGGTTGGCCAAGGAGAGGATCATAGGATCACCCTGTCTTGGGAGTGGGCAGGGGATCATGAATCACTGCCTTGTAGTTGTGGTGTACAAACCTTTTGTTATTCTTCCTAGTAGCTACTACTTGAGTGTGAGTGCGAGCCTTTTGAAGCCTCCCCACTCGGAGTTGTGAAATTTGCATTTTGAGTTAATCTTGTTGTGGGAGGATAAACTTCTTTAAGCTTTAAAAGTGCACATATGCTCCACTGAGGATCAAAACCGAATTACGAGATTTCTACCTGGAATTGTTCATGTCTTGTTAAGAGAAATGTTTCAAGAAAGCATGTCATGAATCATTGTCTTGCAGTTGCAGGTTACAACCCATTTTTTATCCTTCCTAGCAGCCACTACTTGAGCGTGAGCCTTCTGAAGTTCCTGTACTTGGAGTTGTGCTAGGTTCGCATTTAAGTAGAACTTGATGAGGAACAATAATTTTCTTTAAGCCTTCAAAGTGTATATTCTTCTCACTAGGGATCAAAATTGAATTACAAGATTGCATTCTAGGATCTTCCATGGTTTGTTCAGAGAAATTTCCCTAGTGTTCAATTTCTCATGCAAGAAACCATGGCTTGCATCCAAGGGATTCATGGGGCTTTGGAAGGCCATGAACTTGAAGGTTGACTTCCTTAACATGTTGCCCTTTTCTTCTATGAATTCAGAATTTCATTTGAATGGCCAGATCAACAATGAGGACAGTCTTTTTTAACCTTTGACTACCCGCATGCATGAGCTATTCTCTTCTGAATAATCCCGAATGGACTGCTGGTAAGCTGTAGTTTCTTTTTCAAATTCTCATCTTGAATGAGAATCTCCAATTGCTTGCTTTTGAATCTTTGATCTCGTTCACAGCCTTCTGAAGGGTGATGAATTCCATCAGCACGGAGTGTATAAGGCTGCTCAAGCTTGGAAGTCTTTGCCTGTGAAACTGAATTATGTTTGTTTCCTGCAATAGTATTATCTGTTAGTATGAGAAGAAGCACAGAGAAAAAGAGAAGGGGAAAAACTGCACTGCTCAAATGATAACAGGCAGGGTGAATTTATTAAGAGAGGAGTAGTTCCAATCGGTTGTTAGGTACAACCTCCTTAATTGTCCAGAACCGTATGGTTCATTATATATTCAACACCCCCCCTTAATGACTAACCTTGAAACAACACCAAGTTTATCTCTAAACTTGACAAACAACAAAAGACCAAGAGGTTTAGTCATTACATCAACAAGCTGATCCGAAGGACAAAAATGAAGAGAGATATCACCGGAATCAACCAACTGGCGAATATAGTGATGATGAATCTCAATATGTTTAGTGCGGGCATGATAGACAGGATTCTTCTCCATCTATAAAACACCTTCATTATCACAAAAGAGTGAAAGAGGTATAGCAGTAGCTTGGGGATATTGAAAATCAGTCAGAATCCAACGAAGCCATACTTCTTCCCAACTAGCACTAATAGCAGCCTTGTATTCATCTTCAATAGAAGAGATGGCAACAATAGGCAGAAGTTTACTCTGCCAAGAAACAACTCCTGAACCAAAAGAGAAGATATATCTAGTGGTAGATAGTGGAGTATCTACAGATCCTCCCCAATTAGAGTCGGTATAGCCAATCAATCTAAAATCTGCAACTCTTTGATATAAAATGCCAAAGTCAAGAGTTCCTTTAACAAATCTTAGAACTTGTTTTGTTGTTCCCCAGTGAATGAGTTTTGGTATAGATAAAAATTGAGAGAGAAAGCTGACAGCAAAACAAAGATCTGGGCATGTAGTTAGTAGATAGATCAAGCTACCCACCAACTGTCTCTATAATGATTCATAGACCGGTGGTGAATCATCATGAGCTGAGAATTTCAGCCCAACCGCCATAGGTGTAGAGAAGAGTTACAATCATACATTTGAAATTTTTGTAACAGGTTCGTGGCATACTTAACTTGAGAAATGAAAATCAAGTGATTATGTTGCCAAAATTCTACACCAAGACAATAGTGAAGGAGGCCTAAATCAATCATGTCAAAAGCAGCACATAAATATGATTTTACCTGATGAATCGCAACATCTCCACTACCTATGATTACAAGGTCATCAACATTAACAATAATTGCAACATCTCCACTACCTATGATGGCAAGGTCGTCAACATAAACAATAAGGATCACAATGTCATCATCATTGCTTTTGACATAGAGATTCGAATGAGAATGACTCTGTGTGAAGCCTGAACCTTTGACATGTTTATCTATTTTGATGTACCAAGTTCAAGGTGCTTGCTTAAGTCCATACAAGGATCTAATCAATCTGCATACCTAATGCTCATGACCGCAAACCCGAAAACCCTCATGCTGTGTCATATACACTTCTTCCTCCAAATCCCCATTCAAGAAAGCACGTTTGACATCCATCTGATATACTTTCCAACCAAACTGAGCTGCAAAAGAAAGATAAAGCCGAAAAGTGACCATCTTCGTAATAGGAGAAAATGTCTCCTCATAATCTATCCCCTCTTGTTACGAAAATCCTTTTGCAACAAGTCAAGCCTTGTACTTATCCAAAGTACCATCTGCTTTACACTTGATTTTATACACCCATTTACAACCAATGGGATGTTTCCCTAGAGGCAATGGCACCAACTTCCAGGTATTATTTTTAATCGAGGCATCATACTCTAGTTCAATGGCAATTTCCCATTCCAGTATGCCTCACGCTTCAAAGTATTTTTGTGGCTCATGAATATGAAGAAGATCATAAGCAAGAGCAAACTGAGAGTGCTCGAAATAATCAAATTTTCTTACCAATTCGTCGAGACCTTCCATCTAAGAGAGGAGACAATTCTTCCTTCCTCAAACCCTGAATAATGGAGTAAAACCACTTAAGCCGCCGCTGAACTAAGGATGTGGTATTTGGTTGTGGTGCTTCTGGAAGAGAAACCAACTGAAGTTCTAGAGGAGAAACCAATGCAAGTTGATTTCCTGGACACTCAAAAGTCAATGCGGGAGAGTGCACAGACTGTCCTGGAGTCTATGGAGTAGGAGAAAAATCAAATTCATGATCAGGCACGAAAAGAGTACCAAACTTTTTTATGACCCTTTGTTGATAATGGTCCCCTTGTTGGTCCCCTTGCTGATTACAACCAAAGAAAGACTTTATTTATTTTACATCAACATCCCGACTAACAATGATTTTATTAGTGTAAGTATCAATCAATCTATAGGCTTTAGACTGATCACTATAACCAACAAAAAAATATCTAGAATATTTGGAATCTAACTTACTCCTCTTACTTATAGGAACAAAGTATAAGCAGCTGAAACAAAAACAAAAATGTTGATACCTCTAGTTTGATTGTGGACCAAGCCTCTTCCGGTGTGATGTCCTACAAAGCTTTACAAGGATTCCGATTAAGAATATATACAATTGTGTTACAGCTTCTCCCCAGTACTTATATGGTACTGCTTGAGTGTGCATATATGCATCTATTCCATATCCATGATGGTTATGTTCCGTCGTTCCACCACCCCATTACTTGTTGTGGGGTATAAGGATTGTAACTAGCGTTGAATCCCTTCTTTACTACAGAAATCTGAATAACTGTTTAGAGGTGAACTCACCCCCAATATCAGATCATTGAAAAGTCTTGATCTATCATGCCTGGTTTGATTCTCTGCCGAGGCCTTGAACGTTTCAAAAGAAGGAGCAATCCGACTTCTTCAAACGGAAATAGGCCCAGGCATTTTCTGGTAGAATGATCATCCACCAGCAAGAGAAAATAACGTGCACTGTAATGTCCCTCTTTCTCAAATAGTTCGATCGAAGACCTTTGGCCCTTTTTGTCTACCCGACGGCCAAAGGGTGATTTCAAGGGTGACTTCGGTTTATTAATTTTATTATATCGTGCTAAAAATAAAATAAAGTACCACTAAAGCACATATAATGAATTAATAGACTTTTTAAGTGACTTCGACTTAGGAAAGTACATGTAAATAAATTAATAAATTATTTAATGTGCTTTCCTAGGCAAAAAGTGCGACTTGCTTTGGGGAGAAATTAAATAAGCCAAAAGATGCGACTTGTTTGGAGAGGGAATAAATTAATTCAAAAATTAATTATGCTCCTTTGGAAAAAGTGCAACTTGCATTTTGGAAGGGTTTTTGGCTATAAGGGAAAAGTGCGACTTGTGTCGGCACTATGCAGATTATTATTATTCTTCTTCCCGATAGTTAGCTCTAAGCTTTTCCAGACAAAATCCAAGGACGGAAACCCTTTGGATTATTCCTCTTGTGGACAAAAACCCCAGGAGCAGTGAGAGGAGTTCCTATTCAGGGATCTTCATTGAAATCACAAGTTTTTATCATTTCAGCAGTTCAAAGAGAAATATAATTGCAGCAGTGGGCATTTAGACTTCTTCTAGAGTGGGGCGACTTATTCTACAGTTGTTTTATGCAGCATCTCCAATATTTTCCATGCTAGATAATTATTGTACCTTTCAGCATCAATTATATATCCAATCGATGTGGTTTGAATCATTTACGGTTGGGTTTTGGGCAATCTTTTATTATCAAACTATCTGCAGATTTATAATGGTTGTGCCGTAAATATTTAACGAGAGGATTCATTATTCAATACACGGCTGAATTGTTTATGAAGAAATATGCTTGTTTAAACCCTGAGGAGCCTTTTCTATATTCACCCGGTTTGCGGGGTTTGTTTTATTTAATTTATCTATGCGGTTTGCGTATGGTGTTCTATGGTTCCTTTTCACATTATCAATTCAGATCCGAGCTTGAGCAATATATAAAATATATATATATATATATATATATATATTCATATTCAAGCAAAAGGGATTTGGGATCTTTCATGCACCAAGGGTTGTGGATGTCTTCCATGATGGCTCACATAGATCTGCATGCACAAGATCCAAGAGCCCCTTTGCACACCAAACACCTTCAATGGGAAAAGGCTTCCGCTAATTGTTTTCCTACAAAACAGCCAGCACACATATCATGTTTTCTTAAATAAAAGGCAAATCAACAACCATGTTGACTCTATGAAAGCGGGCTAAATACTGAAGATTGAGACGGCCATATCTTTCGTGTCATAAAGCATTGGTATTGCCTTCCACAACTAAGGTATGCAAGTTGATCGTGACAGGATCAACACGTCTATATAGACAACCATGCCCAATTCCCAGGGCAACAACCTTATTTTGCTTGATGTCAGACACAATACATTGTTTTCCATAAAAGTTTACAGAGATATTAGGATTATCAATTAGTTGATTGATAGATAACAAATTCTTATTCATGTTAAGGTACAAATCTAACATGTTTAACAAGCAGCTTGATATTATTATTTAACCTAATACGAACATCCCCAATGCCTTCTACAACATGTGATCTCCCATCCCCTAAAGTAACTGAATCAAAAGAACATGAATGAAAATTGACATACCAATCTTTTTGACATGTGAAATGTTGTAATGCTTTGAAATCAAAGAACGGGCACCGAGTAGGGCTGCTATTGACCGTGCAAGATATCATGAGAGCATACTCATCTTTTGACTCGTGTTGAACTGTAGCCACATTTGCCTGCCCCTTCTGCTTCTTCAGAGCATTGAGTCATTTCCGACAGTCCTTCACATGACCAAGTTTGTGACAATAGTAACATTTCACTTGATGTTTAGGAGAGAAAGTGGATGTCTCATCCTGTTGTTTCCACTTTCCTTTGAGACTGAGCAACAAAAGTGTTCTCAGATTGTCTAGAACTAGAATCTTAAGCATGTGTCTGTCTTCGTTCCTTTTGCAACCTAGATAGGAACTCACCTTGTCAAACGTAAGAGTTTGACTCTCAGACATTAAATGAAGTGTCTCCACAAATGACTCATATGAAGAAGGCAAGCTGTTTAGAACCAAAGCCACCATATTATCATCGTCCACCTTTTTTATTTATGGAAGATAACTGGTCTCAGAGGTCTTTCATCCGAAGCAGGTGCTCAGATAGCGATCCACCTTCTTGTAGCTTCAAAGAGAAACAATGTATTCTTCAAGTATAAAACCCGTCTTTTTTCTGATGTCTAATATTTATCTTTCAAGACTCGTCCACAACATGCTTGCCACAATGGCATTACGTACTTTTGGTATCATATCATCCGACACCGACAACTTGCAGAAGCAATAAGTGCTTCTTTATGACATTTGTCATAATCCGCAAATTTTGTAGCAGGTTGACCTTTACTACCCGTGATTATTTTATCACAATCACGAAATTCTGCAAGCATAAAAATCTTATGGCTCCATACATTGAAATTTGTGCCCATTAATTTTGCGAGTCCGGACAAAATTACAGTTTGAAATATTTGCCAATTTTATTATTCCAAAGTAACGAAAATAATGAAATAATATATTGCCCTGGCAGCAATAAAATAATGGCGAGATCACCCCTCTGAAATATTTGCATTAATCCAATGCATCTAGTCCAAGATGAATACCTTTGTTGAAAAAATTCATTAATTCAGCAGACTTTCTTTCAAAAGCTTGAACATGAACTTCTGCTGCGCTCGACTATTATTTTTTTGGCCTTGCGAACTTGAACTTCGACGGCTCCTCACGATGGAGAAAGAAAACAATCTTTTGTCCAAGACTTTTGTCATTTTTTGAGCTATGACTTTTCCGTGTCATGAGGCAATTTCAATGGATTTGCGCATGGCTTTTCACGATTTTTGGAGACTGTTGCACGACCCATGACCACTGCCTTCTGCGACTTGTCGTTTTTCTCTGGAAACTAGTACCCTGTTGAACACAAAAAAGACGTGTCTCACACTACGTTGCTAGCTTCATGAATCTTCTACAAGGTAGGCTTCGAACTTTGCATCCCAAATTTTTGCCCTGCGTTGACCTCCACATACACCTTTATGCAAATGCTTCTTCCAATGGCAACGTCGACTGCGAACCTAAGGCTCTGATACCAATGTTAGTAGGAGAAGCAAAGAGAAAATACCAAGAAGGAAAAAACTGCACTGCTCAAATAAACTGAGCCCAAGGATTCCAACATGGCATGGAAACAACAATAGTGTTTTGGAGTAACAGGCTCAATGAGAGAGCCAACAACTCAATACAACTTGGCAAGATGGAGACACTATTTTTTAGCACCCTCCTATCCTTCCTTGGGTGGTTGATAGCACATGGTACCTAATTCGTTAATCCTTCGTTAAAGATGATAGCACATCTTGACTAACAATTATCTTCTTAATGGAAATATAAATAAGTGTATAGGTCATAGATTGGTAACTATTGCTAGCAAAGAAATATTTCATACTTATAGAATCTAGTTTACTCCTCTTTCTATCAATAACAAAGTATATGCAGCTGAAACAAAAACACAAAATTTGTTACCCTCCAGTTTGATTTCAAACCAAGCTTAGGTGCAACTGACCTCCAAAGCTTTGCAACGATTCCAAATTAGGATATATATTGTTGTGTTTCCCACTTCTCCCAAATATTTGTATGACACCTCTACTATGCATTCATGCACTAAGCCATCTCCATAAAAGCTTTGTTTCACCTCTCAACCACCTGATTTTGTCGCTCAATTGTCGATGAATACCTTCCTTGCTATAGTAGTCCTTAAACCACTTGGAAAATTATTCACCCCTATTATCGGATCTCAGTGTTTCTATCTATCTGCTTGTATGGTTTTCCACCAATGTCTTCAAATTTTCAAATAAGTAAAAATGGTCAAACTTCTTTTTCAAGAAGTAGACTCAGGTCTTCCTAGAGAAATCACTTATTAGTAACAAAAATACTGCACATTGAGGACTATTGGCGATTTCCAACATAGCTCACAAAGATCTACATGAACAAGATCTAAGAGCCCCTTTGCACGCCAAGCACCTATAATTAGAAATGGCTTCTGCCTTTACTTCCTAGCCTAACACCCTGACAAACACATCATTTTTCTCCTTGATAGTTGATAAACCAAGAACCGTGTTGGCTTTGTGGAGTTTGGCTAGGTATTGAAAGCTGAAATGTCCATCTCTCTTGGCACAAAATGTGGGTATTACCCTCCACAACTAACACATGTAAGTTGATTGTGCCAAGGCACCTATACAAGCGACCTTGCCCAGCGCCTAGGGCTACTACTTTGTTTTGTTTTACATCAGACACGATACAATTTTTGATAAACAAATTCACATAAATGTTTGGATTTTTAGTTGACTGACTAATATATAAGAGATTCTTATTCATTTTAGCAACTTACCTAACATTTCTTACTATAAATCTGGCTACATTATTCAATATGATGTGGATATCTCTTATCCCTTCTATTGCATGTGATCTTCCATCACCCAATGAAACTAAATAAAAAAAAATACGTTTGCATGAAATTCCTCATGCCATTCCTTTTGACATGTGAAATGTCTAGATGTGCCAAAATCAAAGAACCAACACCTGGTAGCACTTTCATCTGAGCATGAGGCCATGAGAATATACTCTTCCTTAGGATCCCATTCAGCTTCAACTGTTGCCACATCTGCTTGACCCTTTTGCTTTTTGCTATGGGAAAGAGCATATTGTGGCTTCTGGAAATTCTTCAGGTTTGACATGCCCGACTTTATGACAATATTGGCACTTCACCTAGTATTCAGAAGATGATCCTTCTTTGTTACTTTTTCACTTCCCTTCAATTGAGCAGAAAATGAACACTATGTTTGTCCGAAACTGGACTCATTCGTCTATGTCTTCCTTTGTTCCTTTCGCAGCAAATAGGAACCGACCAAATCAAAAGTTAGGGTATGTATTTCTGTCATAAAATGTAAACCCTCCATGAAAGACTCATATGAAGGCATCAAACTGTTCAGAACAAGCTCAACCAAGTTTTCATAATCCGTCTTTACGTTGACGGCACCAAGCTGGTCTCGAAGATCTTTCATCCAAAAATATTTTCTAATAGTGACCCGCCCTCGTGCATCTTTGCATAAAATAGCAGATTCTTCAAATATAGAACCTAGCTTTTCTCCAAAGTTTGATACTTGTTCTTCAAATGTTGAGAATTAGTATTTAGATTGGGTAAATATTGTTTACTTATTTGTATTTACCATATAGTTAATACGGTAAGTTAGTAATATTAGTGGTTAGTTGGTTAGTCATATATATTGTTATAACAAACAATATATTATGCATAGGTTATTTGTTACTAGGTGGCCGGTACGTGGGTACGGTACGGGTACGGGGATCCGGTATGCTGGTACGGCAATTTTTGGGGGGGGCGGGTACGGCACTTGGGTACGGCAGTACAATATACATATAAAATATTAAAAATATTTTGACAGTGACAAGATAAGCAAAATTCCAACCTTACACATGCATAGATTAAACAAATCTGAAATATACATAGGTGAAATAGCGACAAAAGTTAAAACATATTGATAATTCATTGTTCGAACTTATGAGCAGTACATTGTTCAAATCAAAATGTTACAATGTATTATGTAACATTGTAAACACAAAAATGAAGATACATCAACATTCTAATTAGTAATAGTTTAATGGCTCTGCATCTTCTCCAATGTCTTCAATGAGAGCATCACTACCATCACGTGGATCATTAGAACCACAAGCACCAGGAGTACAACCAAAACTATCAGCAATGCCGCTCCCGCTAGCCCCACTTTGCAGCTCACGCAAAGTACTATCTAGGTCTGGGTCTAGCAATGAAAGTTGGGCAATGGGAACATCCAAGTTTGGAGTCTCTAGGTCTATATCCCAAAATTTTGTTGGCCCTTTCCTGTACTCATCCTTCTTATGTGATAGAAGGCGCAGGTTAGAATGCACAAAGACCAAATCCTCCGCCTTTTTTGCTCCCAACTTGTTGCGGTTAACCGAGTGGATAAATGAATATGTACCCCAATTCCTCTCAGCTGAAGAACTCGCAACCTATTGAGGCAAGCCGCAAAGTAAATGCAAAATTAAAATTTTAAATTTATAAAAGTAAAAAAGAAAGAGTTAAGAAATTAAAAAAATTAGAAATCTTACTTGTGATAAAACTTTTATTGAAAATGGCATGAGGTAGGTGTATGCTTGTCCATGGAGGTACCACCACGAATAAGCAACCATCCTATATTTGTCACGAAGAGCGCTAATGGAGTGATCCCTAGAGGATATGAAATTCACAAACTCACCTCTAACCATGTCTTCTACTTCTGGATCTGGGAAGATTCTAGCAAATGCCGCCTTATACCCCTCACTAACTTCAACATCCCTATATGGTGGGACCCTCCTAGGCAAAGAAAGGATCTTTGCGTTGAAAAAGGTGTCATTTCAGCACCCTCCCACCTCGCCTCTTGAAGAGTGCTTGCATTCTCTTTCATGATTGCATTGATAAAATCAATGCCCTTTCAACCAATTTGAAAAAGATGGATGATGATTGGTATTTGATTTTTGTGCGCTTTTCCCCACAAATTAATCTAGGTCAAAACCTATTATGGATAGAATAGGCCAGAAGCAATGTAGAAAGGAGATCCACCAGACTATGCCAATTAGAAGGGAATAAACTCTCAACTTTTGAGAAGCAACCAAGATTAGCTCTTGCATTAGCAAGAAAATATGTGGGTCAGCTAGCCGCATGAAAACAATAATTCAAATTGAAGATTGGGATCCTTAACTCTACGAATAATTTGGTTAAGCGTCTAATTCAAAGTTTGGCCCCTTAACAATTGCATTGATGAGGATTAACTAGTCACCTTTCGTTGCTAGATTTTAAATTGTTTGATACCTAGCAAGTTGTAAGCCATCAACAAGAGTCTAAGCTTCAACTAAATTGTTGGTTACATGAGAAACATACAAGATTGAGGAAACCTCAAAAGCTCCCCCATGGGAGTAAAGAGGAGCACCTCTTCTTGCAAGACTTGTGTTTCTCTAAGAGGTCTAATCAAAGCTTAACTTTAACCAATTCAAAGTTGGAGGCGACCATTGTGCACTGGGTCTATTGTTATGATGTACTCTTATCCGCTTAACAAGAAGAGTATTTAACACTATTACCTTATACATATTGTTCAAATTCGTACCTTTTTGGGGTTTGACCTTTTGAAAAAGCTTGTGGCAAATCAAGCCTAACTAGTTTGTATGACTATTAGGTATAGGTTCTACTATAAGCATGAGTTCAATACTTATAAACATCGGATGTGGTTTGCATAAAATGCAAAGTGCACTTGGATTTTAATGCTTCAATATAGAGTAAATTCTTGAGACATAAATGGTACACCCAAGTGAGGTCTAGATCAATTTCATTGGTAAGCAAATGTACTAGGCTAGAGACATCAAAATTTTGTGGGTATTAGGTTCATTGTAATTTATATTGGAATCTGGAGAACATCTGTTGTAAACATGTTTGTGTATTAATGTTATTCCATTGATGATGAAAAGAGTCTTCCTGTGAATATCCCTTTAACAATTTGTACATCATAACATCTCTCTATTCTTTAGGTGAACCCTCTTAACTCAAGTTGCTTTCTTGAGGACACTATCACATTCTGTATTGACCCTTTCAAGGTGATTGATAAAGATGTTAGCCCTTCATCTCCTCCAAAATTTTATGTAGATAACAACCATGTTTCTCCATTGTCTCCTTTCTTTTGGTTCTTTCCTTCGCTCATTTCGGTTGGGGGCTTTCCCATTATGAAAACACGGTTCAGCTAAAAGAATGACATGGTTGTGGTTTTTGACTAGTCTGCAATGCTCTATCTAGCAGAGAGGGAAGATAAATATTCAATGGAGTCCTTAGTTTTTAAATTAGGTTTGGTATCTTTATGTAGTATTGGAGACGAGTTATCTTCTAAGACGTTTTTGTTTAAAATTATTTATTACCTAAGCTTCTGAATGAAGCATCTTCAAAAGCTAAAGGGATAGGCATTACAATATTATGTAGAGAAAAAAAAATTGATGATTAAGTTGGAGATCTAAGGAGAGTTCTTTCCTCTCTTCACACATTCCTATGAATCAAACCCTAGTAGGTTTTTTCTATGAAGCCAGAACATTCCAACGAAAAATGGATTAGTATGGTTAAAACTTAGGGCTCTTAGTGAATAATGTGGAGGTATTTTGTATACTCAAGTCTAGGATAGGCAACTTTTGTTTTGTCTCGTTGGGTTCGAGTATGGATGTTATTTGGATGCTTATCTTTTGGTGGTAGTTGTTTGTTGGGGGCTTGTGGCTCGCGAATGCTTATCTAGTTCTTCATGGACTTTTAACTAGGGTTTTTGTATGTCATGTTGTGGTTTCTTACTTATTTATGCTCACTGCCTTTATGGGTTGTCCTCCCTTTTTTGATATCTTAAATATGTGTATATATAAAGGCTATGAATTTCATCTCATCACTCAACTCACTTCATCCATTTTATTTTACACCGTGATTAATTATAATTTTGGACCTATTTGTATTTGCTTCTATAATTGTAGAGTTTTTTTATTTGTTTGATTATGAACATGTCATGAATCTCACATGGCATCAAATTCTGCGGTTAAGGAGTCAAAAGAAACTACCATTTAACATATGCATGGCTCATGGGACTTGGTGAAGATAAATTTGTTGAAAGTTGTTTTAGGGTAATTTTGGAGTTTTTTTTCTCCAAAATCATCATAAGAATTTCCACGGGACCATTCTCTTCACACGTGTTAGATCTAGGTGATTCTTACGCTATTGGAAATTAGATTTCAAAATATTTGGGACACATGGTTTTTATCTGAAGTCCAAGCTACATTGAGGGAGTTGTGATTAGCTGACGTTTACATTATGAAATCAGGGCCATTATTTTGCAAAATTTAAGAAAACTTTAGTACAACTTCAAACACATTTTCTCCTAGTACATGTTCAATAGAGACATTTTTTTTTTTTTTCCATAATATGCCTATGTTGCATTGCATGGTTGAAGCAAAGGCCATAACTAAAAAGGCCTTATAAAAACATATATCATAAATATAGTGCTTGAGAGAGAGGGAGGGAGAGAGACTTTACATTGCACACCATAAGGAGATATTTTCTTCTCCATCAAACAAACTATCTTCAATGGTTCCTTATATGCAAAATGCACCTTCCTTCGAAACTTTGCACCTTAAATAGAGCACCAATTGGGCAATGACTACACAAAAGCATGTTGAGAAATCAAATCATGATCCTATGTGACCTTTATTGAATCAAAAGGAGGGTATTTTTCTTCCTAGATCACTTGTAACTCATAAAGGGAAGTTGGCGAGAAAGGAGGGAGAATCATTTTTGCCAAGAATTGGAAGGTTAAAAGACCTAGTTTGAATGGAAAGTCTTTCTGAACGGAATCTATTTAACAATTAACCCACTCAATATTATCCCCATCCTTTGGACCTTAATACCATTCTCATCAAGTCATCTCACATACCCTTGTTCATTTATTCATTTTTTACCGAGGCGAGAAGAAATCTCCCCTCTAAAAACAATAAATGATTTACCATAGTGAGAGAAAGATGCCATAATAAATAACACATTGGAGGGAAACAAAACAAAATGAAATGATAGATGAGTTGATCTCTCCTTAGCCAAGGTGTCAATTAAATTATTCTCCCCACACAGAAATCGCTATAAATTTTGCATGCAAGGAGCTTTGTGTTGAAAAAAGGTGTTATTTCAGCACCCTCCCACCTTGACTCTTGAGAGTGCTTTCATTCGCTTTCATGATTTCATTTATATAACGAATTCATTTCAACCAATGCAAAAATTATAGATAATAATTTGTATTTGATTTTAGTGCTCCCCCTCCCCTCGCCAAAAAATTAATATAGTCAAAACCTATTAGGAATAGAATAGACTAAAACCACTCTAGAAAGAAGATCCACCAAACTATGCCAATTAGATGAGACAAAACTCTTAACTTTAGAGAAACAACCAAGGTTAGCTCTTGCATTAGAAAGAAAATACGTGGGTCTGTTGGCCACCTAAAAATTGATTCAAAGAGAGCTTGAAATTGAAGATTGGAATCCTTCACTTCATGAATAATTTGGTTAAGCTTCTAATTCAAAGTTTGGCCCTTAACAATTGCATTGATGAGGATTCACTAGTCACCTTCAACTAATAGCTTATAAATAGTTTGATACCTAACAAGTTGTAAGCCGTCAACAAGATTATAAAATTCAACTAAATTGTTTGGTCCCATGAGAAGCATACAAGGTTGAGGAAATCTCAAAATCTCACCCATGGGAGTAAAGAAGATCACCTCTTCTTGCAAGACTCGTGTTTCCTCTAGAGGTCACATCAAATTTTAACTTCAACCAATTCAAAGCTAGAGGTGACCATCATGTATAGCTCTATTGTTACGATGTACTCTTATGTACTTAACAAGAAGGGAACTTAAACGCTGTTACCACATACATATTGTTTGAATTCATCTCTTTTGGGTTTGACCTGTTGACATTTTTTTTGCAAATCAAGCCTAGCCAATTTGCATAAGTAAAAGGTATAGGTTCCACTATAAGTATGCATTCAATCCTTATAAACATAGGAAGTGGTTATGCATAAAATGCAAAGTGCACTTGGATTTTAATGCTTCAATATAAAGGATACTATTGAGATATATATGCTACACCCAAGTGAGGTCTAGATCAATTTCAGTCGTAAGCAAATGTATGGGTCTAAAGACATTAGAATTTCGCCGATATTAGGATCATTGTAATTTTTATTGGATTTTGGAGAATATTTGTTCTAAACATGCTTGTGTATTAGTTTTATTCCTTTGATGGTGAAAATAATCTTCCTGTGAACATATCTATAGCAATTTATACAACATATAGAGGGGAATCTCTCTATTCTTTAGGCAAACCCTATTAGGTTACTTTCTTGAGGACACCATCACATTTTGTATTGACCCTTTCAAGGTGATTGATAGGGATGTTGGCCCTTCTCCTCCTCCAAACTTTTATTTAGATAACTTTGTTCTCCATTGTCTCATTTCTTTTGGTTCTTTCCTTGGCTCATTTTGGTTGGGGGCTTTCCCATTATCACAACACAATTCAACTAAAATATAAGATTCAAATAATGTTAATTACGAGGTTGTGGTTTATGACTAGTTTGTAATGCTCTATCTAACAAAGAGGGAAGAGAATAATTCAATGGAGGCCATGGTTTTGAAATAGAGTTTTGTATCTTTATGTGGCATTGAAGATGAGTAATCCCCTAGGATGTTTTTTTGTTTAAAATTATTTGTTACCTAAGTTTTAAAATGAAGTATCTTCGAAAGATAAAGAAATAAGCATTACAATCTTATATAGAGTACCAAAAATTGATAATTTGGTTGGAAATCTAAGGAGAAACTCTTTCCTCTCTTCAAATATTTTATGGATTTTTTTAGATATTTTTCATATTGTACAATTGACATAATTATACATTATTAATTTCAAAAGTGTTGTGAAATCATGTAACAATGGAAATTTTGATGTTTTTAATTGTTTTTCTTGATTTTTGCGAGATTTATTATAATATTTTTTTTGTTATAAATTCTATTTTTATGTAATATTTGATTAGAGTATTTGGAGACTTTTGGCTAGAGTGTGCATGTGTTCAAATATGGAGATGATTCTAGGGGGGCCTGTCTTGATGAGACATAATTTGTAGTGCCCACATTTTCTATAGCTCAGTAGCTTGTTGTTTTTGCTCATAGACATGTTTTGACAGTGATTGGTGATATCTTGGACATTATATTTAGATATTTGATTTTATTAGTCATGTGTGACATTCAGGCGTATAACGCCGATTTAACCTAATTTCCTTATTGTCGCATTTTCTTGTTATGACATGGGAACTAATGAAATATGATGTGCTTGGAAACCTAATTACATTGATGGATAGTTGTTGCATGATGGGATTATATGTCGTTTTATCATCTTGTCTAACTTTTGGAATATGGAATATAATTGTGCACGTTGTTACATCTGGATTTCAGTAGGATGTTAGGTTAGTTTAGCATGCATTGATATCTTACTATGTCATTTAATCATATTGTATTGGACAGGTGCAGTTAATGTGTGCAATGAGTGTGCAGGTGACAGGTTTACAGGAGAACGTGGGATTCAGGCCAGTTACTCAAAACTTGCACAAGCAGCCCACGGCTGAGTCCTAGCCATGTTCACTGTGTGGAGCCCTAGGATAGATGATTGTTAATTTTGGGCACTTTGAGTGACCCCAATGTATGTAAAGTATTTTGCTTTAATTTATTAATTTTTGTTAGGGGTTGTTAGTAGAGTTGTAAACTTGCTTAGGGAGTAAATAATTCCACGTTCTTTTAAATTGTTGATTTTGTTAATTAGTCTCCTAATCACAAGGGTTTTAGGGTCACATGTGAGACCCTTGGGTGGTCCCCACACCCTCTACCCTTGTGCCAAAATGCAAAACCCGAAATTAGGGTATTTTGGGCATTTTTGGGGACCCCTTTGTAGCTTGGGAGTCCCCCTTTCACTAAAATGAGCCCTTGGACCCTACCTAATGGGTAGGGGGGCTTGTTTTCAAGGCTAGAGGGAGTTTTCCCTCCCTTTCTACCCTTGTTTTGTCACATCCATGTAAGGGATGTGGATTTGTGTGTTTATCAAAAGTGCAACTAGTTTTGTCTTGCTAACATTTGAGGAAGTTTGGGAGAAGAGGGTAAAAAGATAATTTTACCCTTTCTCTCTTTTGTCTTAGCATCTTTGACCATGAGGAGGGAGAGGGGTGACACATGTCACCCCCTCATTTGTGAGGATGCTTGGTCCCTCCTCTTCATATTCTCATGCATGGAGAAAAAAATGGACTTTTTGGCTTGGATTTTCTTGCTTGGATGCTTGGGTGAATTGGAGCTTGGAATTTGCTTGGAGCTAGGGGTGGAAATCTTGAAGTTAGGAAGCTTTTTGGAGAGCTTTCCTTGAGGTAGGCTCTTAGATCTTGCAGATGTGTTGCTTTATTTTAGATTGTTAGATTGTTGTTGAAATTTGTTTATTTTTGAATGAAGCTTAGTGTTGTTTGTGTGTGTTTTTACTCCCTCCATCATATGGCATGATGGAGTTTGGAGTGTGGGGGAAGAGAGAGGGAATTTTCCCTCTCAACCCTCAAGGCTTGATGGCCAAGCCTTGTAGGGTCTTATATTTTTTTTCCCCTCAATGGTTGAGGTGGGGAAGTGGATTCATTTGGCTTGAATCTCCTTCCCCATCCTTGGTAAGGAAACCCCCTTTTGGGGTTTGAAAATCCTTCCAAGGAGGACTTGGAGAAAGGGGGGAGGAATAAGGAGGGTCTTGTTGTGATTAAGGAGCAATAAGGAGGTTAAGAAGTTGTGTTCTATGTGCAAGTAATATTGATGTTTCACTTTAGGAGAACTTTCTCCTCTCTTCCCCATTTTTGGAGGATGAACATGGGTTATCCTCCTTGTTTGTTGGAATCTTGTGTTGATTGTGAGTCTTAAGTTTGTGTGTTTGTTTCATTCTTGTCTACCCTTTACCTTGTGCAAGTGTTGGTTAGCTATCCTCCTTCCCATGGGCTTGGGGGAGGCTAGCATGCATCCCAACCTTGGGATAGGCATGTGATGATGCCTAAAGGTTGGGTGGTTAAACAAGCCCTTTCTCATTGTGTTGGCCTTGAAAGATTTTGGAGTTGGAAAGCCATTGGAAGACTCATGAAGACACTTGTCAAATTGGAATTTCTCCTTGTCTCCTTCACCATTTCATGGACATTCTTCTTTTGCTCATTGTATCTTGATAAGAATGACTTGTGAGAGCTTCTTTTGTCTTGAAAAGATAGTGTATTAGACCCCTTTTTGGGTGGATATGTATTGTGACATATGTGAAATTTGAACAAGATAAAGTATTGTAATGGTTGATTTCTTAAGCATGAAACATGTAGGTAACTTCTTTTTGAAATGGAAGAGTTGTTAGTTGATGGGCTTTATTTTGAAGCATTTTTACCTTTAGTTTTCCCTTACTATAGCCTCTTGGAAATCATAACATGTAGAGAAGTTTAAAAAGTTGTGTTCTTAGGAGGCTACACTATTTGTTGATTAAATTATTCCTTTAAAAATAAGTCTTCCATTATATTGAAAAATGGTTGTTTTCCTTCCAATACATATTAAAGAGTAAATGCAGATGGCTGGTTTTTATATTCTAAACTGTACATTTACTTGTGCTTGCTCTTTAGATGGAACAAAAAAATATCATTTTTATTATATGGAAAAATATATTTTACCTGTGGGTGTAAATCTGTTGTACTTGTGTCCAAAGGAAAATGGGCATGTTGATAATATTGTCATTTTAACAGTTATGATCATATAAATTGATCTTGCATAGATCAAAATTCTCTTGGGATATCTTAGAAAATAAATGAGTCAGATTTGTATGTGTGAAGCTATGGTTTGAGTAAAGCATCTTTGTATAAAATTCCTGTACCTCCTTCTCTGCTGTGTGTATCTACATATCTGCATGGCAACAAGTTTATTGATTTATTTTTTATAATATGGATAATAATAAACATATATATATATGTATATATATATACATATATATATATGTATATATATATACATATATATATGTATATATATATACATATATATATATATATATATATATATATGTATATATATATATATACATACATTCTATAAATTTATTTAATACAAATTACAGAAAGACTAAAATAAAAAAAATAAAATATATATATATATATATATATATATATATATATATATATATATATATATATATATTTCTTTGTGGGGGGGTTCAGCCCCCCCCGGCGCAGATTATAATAGAAGTAATGGAGGTGGGGCGCTGCCCCCACCGTCCCCCACACCTGCCCCGGCCGCACCAGCCGCCGTCCCGGCCACCCACCTGCCCCGGCCGCACCAGCCACCGTCCCCCCCTGTACCCCGCTTCCTCCACGCTCTGCCCCGATCCCCGTGGCTGCGCCCTCCCTGTCACGCTCCCCATCCGACGGCTCCGCCTCCCCAACCCCCCTAATGACCCTGCCCCGCGCCTTCTCTCTCTCTGCTCGCCGCCGACCCTTCTCCACCTGCGGCCTCTTTTAACCTTCAGCATATTATAAACTACAAGTATAAAACCAACCTAATATATTCTACAATCTTAAAACTAACCTAATATATATATATATATATATATATATATATATATATATATATATATATATATATATCAAAAACAAAGAATAGTAGTGAGGGTATACAAATATAAAAAGAAATAAGATAAATAAACAAATATATATAACGATAATAATAAATAATCAAATAACAAACGTATAAACGTAGATATAGGTGTAATAAAACGTAACAAAATAAATGCGTAGATATATATATGTATTTTATATAACGAAAAATAAATAAGAAGAATATGTATGGAAGAAAAAGATAATAAGAAAGAGAGGATATAGATACCTAGGGCAAGCTTAGGTCAAAGAAAATTTAGGGTTGAGATTAGGCTTATTATAGGGCCACATGTTTTTCCTTCACACCTTTAGCCATGGAAATATTGTTGAAGAGGACATATGAAATTTTTTAAAGGGGGCGTGGAGTTATTTATTATTGTTTATTCTTCCTTGTGGGGCACTAGCAAAATTAAAATGTAATTAAATAATTAATTTCGAGTTAGGTTAGCAAACAAGTTAGACAAAAAAACAATTAAATGGTATAAGCTTAGTAGTTACCAGGAAAAGATAGAAAAGATGTATTAGTATTTAACCAAACACTTCAAAAAAAAAATTACCCTAAAAGTTCTAGTCATTATTGATGTGTTTTTCGATGTCCCTGGAAGGGGCATTACATAATTATGAGGATGATGCTGTTTGATTTGGTAAAGAGAATGATGAAGTCTTATGGGCCAAGGAAGAATAACGAAAACATCATGAGGCATCCAAAGCCTTGTGTTGAAGTGCCCACTTCCACTTCCATTTATTTTTTGTTTGTTTATGCTTCTACTTCTACTAACGATTCTCTGATATTCTTTATTGATGAACGTGCTTTTTTTGATTCTAATGATGCCAAAAATATTGATTTTGATGAATATCAGATTGATAATGCTGATATAGATAATGGATATACTTCTCCCAATACAACAGGAATCAGTGCAAAGTTGGCTATACAGGTGGAATTGGAAAGAATGGCCAATGTTTTGTGCTTCTTCTTATGCAATTTCCACACAATGAGGAGGAGAACTTGATTATTCAAAGTATTCCAATCATGAAAACATGCGGTGGATTCTCTTGGAATAAAGAAGTCAAATTATTTGAAGGCCCCTCTTAACCATGACAAGGAGAGGAAGCTGAAAAATGCATGCTATTATTAGGTAAAAACATGTCATTTTACGTGGATTTTCTTCAAAAAGAAAATAAATAAGGGGTCATTACAAGATCTAATTATTATTGGAGGAGATCCAAGGCATTCTTTGGGTTCAATACATGAAACACAAAGCATATACACTATCTTAGGGATATAATAGATTTCTCTTATATGATTACCACCATGGATTTGGTTGTGGTAGCCACTTTAAGACGAGGGGACACATAGGGAGGAATGATGTTCCAATTTTTAATTTGTTGAGAGATTGGGACGAGGAGAATATCCATTAATCCATTTGGATCTCACTATTGGTTCTTGTATTTTTTTTGGGTGAGGATTGATGTAAATCAATTTCAAAAATGCCTATGGGTTATATTACCATTTTGAAACTCTTTTTTTTTTTTTTTTTTAACAAATTAGACATATGAACGTATTTTAAACTTAAGAAGACCCCCCTTTTGTGGCCTTTGTTTATATAGGATAAGATTTTTTATTTCAACTCTTGATTTTTTCTATTACTTCTTATATAAGTATGATTGCCATATTAGTATTCAAGGTGTATCATTAGTTTTTAGTGTGTCACATGAGTGTTTAGGGTGTCACATTAGTGTTTATGCTGTCACATTAGTGCGTAGGGTATTGTATGAGTATTTCATCTATCACATTAGTGTGTAGAGTGTCGTATTAGGATTTAGGGTGTCTTATGAGTGTTTAGGGTGTCATATCACTGTTTAGATGTCTCAATTGTAGTGTTACATGTGACCTATTAGTGTTCTATTACTTCTTATATAAGTATGATTGTCATATTAGTATTCAAGGTGTATCATTAGTTTTTTAGTGTGTCATATGAGTGTTTAGGGTGTCGCATTAGTGTTTATGGTGTCACATTAGTGCTTAGGGTATTGTATGAGTGTTTCATCTATCACATTAGTGTGTAGAGAGTCATATTAGGATTTAGGGTGTCTTATGAGTGTTTAGGGTGTCATATCACTGTTTAGATGTCTCAATTGTATTGTTACATGTGACCTATTAGTGTTTAGGGTGTCACATTATTTATTATGGTGTCCCAATTATGTTAGTTAAGGTCACCAATTAGTGTTTAGAGTTTCATATCGGTGTTCAGGGTGTTACTAGGGTGTTAGATTAGTGCTTAACGTGTTATATGAGTGTTTAGGGTGTCACATTAGTATATAGGGTGTCTAAATTGGGTTATATAACAACCAAGTAGTGTTTATGGTTTCATATTAATATTTAGTGTTGTATCAATGTTTAGGGTGTCATATGAGTGTTTAGGGTTTTGTATTTAATATTTAGAGTGTCATGTTACTATTTAGGGTATCATATTAGTTTTTAGGGTGTCCTATTAGTTCTTATGGTGTCATATGAGTGTTTAGGTTGTCTAAATTATGTTAATAAAGGTGACTCGTTAGTGCTTAGGGTTCTATATGAGTGCTTAGGGTGTCACGTTAGTGTTTAAGGTGTCTTAATTGCATTATTTAAAGGGGCTCATCTATGTTAAGGGTTTTGTATTATTGTTTTAGGGTATTGCATTAGTGTTTAGGTTGTCCTAATTGTGTTATTCATGGTGACCCACATTAGTGTTTAGGTTCTCATGTGATTGTTAGGGTATCATACAAGTGATTAAGGTGTCATATTTGTGTTGAGGGGTGTCCTAATTATGTTATTAAGGGTGGCCCATTAGATTTTAGGGCACCAAAATCAGTGTTCGAGGTGTCATATCAATGTTTATGGTGTCATATCAGTCTTTACGGTATCACACTATTGTTTATGAAATCTTAATTGTGTTAATTAGAGCAACCCATTAATGTTCAGGGTGTTGTATGGATTTTAAGGGTTTTCTAATTATATTATTTAAAGTGACCCATCAATGTATAGGGTTTCATATTAGTGTTTGGGATGGCATATCCTTTTTCATCTTTATTGCTTGTTGTTTCTAATTGACAACTTATTGTTTTACATACTAGCCGACATTCTACTCAACTTTGATTTCATTGTATGACCTTTTTGAGAACCCAGTATAGGACCGCTCATTAGTGATAGGAGCGTCTGGGACCTACCATCCCCTTTGGGTACCTCTGTCGTCCTTATCTCTTTTTATGATATTTCAAATGTTACTTCTTTTATCACCTTTGGTCATTCTTTCACTTGTTAATGACGAAACTTAAGCAAATTAATTATATATATACATGTATTATTTAACCTCATTAAGGGGGGGAAAGTATTTCAAGAGGCACATAGCATTACAAAGAGAATATTTTCTATTTGCTACAGCAAGGACTACATTTTTTCCACTGCATACTTCATTGTATAGGAGGATTTATTCTGAATTCCATACCATGCATTTGCATTGGGACACAAGTACTTATAGCCTGTTATTCCTTATGCGACTACAACTAGGGAATCCTATCTCAAGGGACATTATTTCAATCACAAACGCACAAGAAATACATGGAGTCTAAAATGTAGTGTAGCGCTTTATGACAATCACATTGGGGTGATCGTCGAGGTTAGTCTGACTCAAGCATATGCATATTTTTATTCATCTAATCTATGATTGAGTTTTGTACCAAATATCTAGGATTCGTTTTAACAGGTGCAACAGAGTGGGAGTGTAACAAACCTAGCGTGGCCTATAATGAACAAGAAGTGACACAGAAATAATTAGATCCTGATTATTTCCATATACACCAGCAACCAAATTAGACGTTAGCGCTTAGGCGGCCATGTCCTAGTCCAAGCACTCATGTCCTTGAGATTGTTGTAGCCCAATTTATGATAAAGATCTTGCACAACACAGGAATCTCCCCTTCCAAATCAGTCTCCAATCTAGAACTAGTTCAAACCTACAGTTACAAGTTGATTAATTCTCTAAGCCCCGTCTATCACTTTTTCTTATATTTCATCTGTTTGATCTTGCTTATTTATTGTTTTATCTATCGGATCAACATTGTCCTTATCTTAGATTTAATTTTATTAAATCATTAGGGTGTCACAATTATGTTAATTAATGTGACCCATTAGTTTTAGGGTCTTGTATTAGTGTTTTGGGTGTTCCATTAATGTTTGATGGTGTCACATTATAGTTTAGGTTGTCTCGACTTTGTTATTTGTGTTTAGGTTTAGAGTGTCACATTGTAGGTTAGGGTTAGGGTGTCACACTTATCGGTAGGGTGTTTTAATTATGTTGAAGGTGTCATACCTATGTTTGGGGTGTGAATTTTCGGGGGAAATAATGAAAATTGACGCATATTGATGAAAATAGCGTTAAATAGGGGGAATTAGAGACCATTTATGGATATTTAGGGAAATTATGTGAAACTCAAGGTAAATCATGAAGTTTTTGTAAATTTTATACACTTGTTGGAAAAGTGTTATATATTTTCCACGAATTACCTCCTTTTTACTTTATACCCAAGAATGATTTTTAGCATATGCACATCAAATCCTAGAAAGGAACATTGGAATGAGGTGAAGAGTATCTGTAGGTATCTATAAGGGACATTTGATTATGCAATATTATATGAGGGAAATCTTTTTAAAATAAAGAAATTGAATTTACATGGCTTTATGGATTAAAATTGAGGTGAATATTTAGATATGCTCACATCTACTAGTGGGTATGTTTATAACTTGTTCAATGGAGCTATAAATTGGATGAGTAAACGTCAAGTAAGTGTTGCAATATATACCACAAAGAATGATTATATAGCAGCGTTTTTGTCCTAAAATTTCTGCCCTCTAAAATTTCAAATCTTTTTTGCGTTAAAAAGCTTTGTAATATCGCCTTTCCACACCATTTTGATAGGTTGTTTGTATGTCATCGTCTTCATAACCTGATTGTCGATTGTTGCAATGACGTGTTGTCGCATTCCCATCATCGTTGTTGTCCCACCACACTTCAAACATCCTTTTGACTTTAGAAAATGGTTTTAATGCTTAATTAATAATTTTAGTTTAATTATTTAAAATTATTTAATTAGTAATATTGATTTAATTTCATGTTATTACATAATGTTAATTAATATATCAAGAAGCAATAATAAGAGGTACAAGGAGGTTGAGAATGGCAGGGGCTTTGGATGTCGGCTTTAATTCTACAACGGGTGCATCTGATAAGCTTGGGAACTATCAATGCGGATCACGCCCAGGCAATGGCGACAATGGTAATTCCTCACCGGATATGTATGGAGGGGAATACCGCGGAAAAGGGAGATGCTCACTTTTCCATTCTAGTTGGTAATGATCACGAGGTTGAGCAGAACTTAGATTGGGGAAAATGCGGCTGCACTAGAGTTGGAAGCAATGACACAGAGGATGGAGAAACATGCACGTGCCCTAACCCCTAACGCACAGGGGTTGTACAAAGACTACCCAGAGGGAGTTGCTTCCTATGGAAAAAATGATGGAGAAGGCTTTTCGAGCCCTAAAGGCTCGCACGACAGTGGTTTCTAGTATGGCAAGGTAGAGTCCCGTACAGAGCATCTCCATTTTTTTTTTCGTACTCTTACTAGTAATACTCTGACCCTGCAACTCCATCGACTTGTTAATGGGTTGGATTTGAAACGTTCTCTTACCCAAAAATTAGGCTATAAGCTAGGTTTTTTTGCCCCATTTTTTTTGGGAAAACTGTTGGTGGATGATTTTCCTCCCTTCTCCTACGAAATAGTCAGCGATTCCTTAATTTTTGTGATTGATTTTCTTTTGGGAGGGACCAAGAATCGTAGCTTTGTCTCTTTCAAGGAGGTACTATTTAAAAATGCCTCATCCTTGAAAGCCCCAATATCTCCCCCTTCCCCTCCCCTGGCTTACATCATTGAGCAAGCCTCTATAACCTCGGTCTTGGAGATCAAGGATGAAGATTATTTGAACCTGCTGCAAGATATTAAAGAAAAAGCCTTGATATGCAGATTTAATGGTGTCTGGCCATTGTCAAACACAATTTTCCAATGGATCCACACCTCGTGGATAGAAAATTGTAAATATTTCCTCTATGCCCGAGTTTTCTTCATTATCATTTTCAATGAACAACATGCTTACCAGAGAGCCATGAATGAGGGCCCTTGGTTCTGGGGTTCGGCGGGAATTTTTACCACCCCATGATTTCCATATTTTGACCCGAATACCTTCTCCATCATGCGGGTTCCAGTTTGGGTGAAGTTACCAAATTTACCCCTTCATTTTACTTCCTCTCTGAAGGATATTGGAAATCTCCTTGGCCGGTTCATCAAGTTCGACGGTCAGAGGTTATAGAGCGGCTTGTATACTTTCGTTAGGATATTTGTTGAAGCTGATCTCAACAAGGGATTACTAGATATGATGACCCTTAAAATGGGTGACACTATCTATTCCCATATTTTAGACTATGAAAATACTGCTTTCAGATGTCAAAATTGCAGAACACTGGGTCATCTCCATGTTGCCTGCCCTCAGAAGAAAACCCAGGATCCTCGCAAAAAAGGATATATTCTCAAGTATTGGAGCACACCAGATTTAGAATAATAAGACTCTTCAAAGGAAGAAGACAATGTTGGCTTGAAAGATCAAAGAGTTATAACTACAACTCCTTTCAGGTCAAGCTACAACTCCCTCAGTTGCAGCTTCAACCCCCTTTTGTTGTAGTTGTTGCCCCTTCAGCTACATGCCCTACTGATTCAAATCGTTCTACAAAGGTTGGGCAATTACTGGTTATTAATCCCTCTTCAGAAGGACCATCTCTGGTGCCGAAGCATCCCCATGAATCTGATCACTTTGACTCGGATAAGGATTGTAGCCTCCCCCTTATGGGATCCTAGGATTTGAAATCAATGAAATATAATCCTCTTATCGCAGAGATGATTACACATGATAAATGGAAATTAGTGCGTTCAAAGAAAGGAAATAAGGGAAGGAATTGATTTCCCTGTTATTCTCTTCCCGTTTCTATGATATTGTTCTCTTTCTCGCTCTTTTAGCCCCACTGGGATGCATCTTCCCTTCTTCCGTTTTCCATCCATCTGTTGCTACTGGGTATAGTTGCCCTGGGTTTGCTTCTTCTCCTTCTGGTTTGTTGCAACTTGCTCCTACTTTTAGACATTTTATCTCCTTACTATCCTTTTTGGTGTTCATTCTTCTCTCTGTGTTCCATTAGGGCTTGTTTGGTCCTTTGCTTCCTTTGCTTTCGAGCATCTTCTCTTCTTTGCTTAACTGTGTTATTTGGCCTTTGGGGTTCCTTGTATAAGGATGTGGGTCCTTTCAACAACCTCAACTTTTACCAATTTCTAAAAAAATAATATCTCAAGAATACAAAAGAATTTGTGATGATAAATGATGAATCCTCTAGAGAGATACAAAATTTATATGCATTGAGAGCTACATTGTTTGCTTTAAGAAAAATATAAAGATAAGTTGAGGATTGCAATCAGATGTCTTTATGGGAAGTACCTTGGTAAACATGTATGCAAAATGTGGAAGCATACACATGGTTTAGTGGAAAAAGCCTGTAAATATTACACAAAAGACAATTATTACATTACACCTACAGTTGATCATTATGTGTGCATGGTTTACATTCTTGGCTATACTGGCTATCTTGAAGAGACTTTAAATTTAATTATGAAAAGTCCAATTAAACTTGTGGTGGTTGGGTGTACACATTTGTTTGGCACATGTGGAACACATAAAAAAATATAGGGTTTATAATATTTGCAACAACTCTTCTTTTTGAGATGGTTCCATCATTTCAAATAAATAAAACATTATTTCGGAGATAGTATGATGATGCTAAGTGACAAAATCAAAGTAAACAAAGGCTTGTACTACAACAAATTCCATCGTGCAAGAAGTCTACAATTTCATATCACCAACACAAGATTGGTGTATAAATATGGAGTGATGATGAAAATAAATGATCGAAGAGCACGAGTGAGATATTGATCATTGGCAAGCAAAGATGGTGCAACAAACTATGGCAATGTAGTAAATTTACATCCAAAGAAAACAACCAAATATCAGACTCGGTTCCTTCATCAACTAGAGGATCATGGAATGAATATTGTTACTTTGTTGTCCCTGGGCTCAATGATTTCATTTCTCGTACGACCAAGATAGATGGACTCTTGGCCCAATGAATATGGAATTGATCATAGGTGTCATGTTGCTAATCTAGGTGTATTTGCAAGTCTCTCTGGTGAGGTCCACGTGTACCCACTTAATTATTGTAATTAGGTCATTTATGTGATAAAATGATGTTATTTTAATAAAGTGGCTTTACTTTATTAAAATAAAGTTATACAATTATAATGTGACCTAATTATGCCCTAAAGTGATGCCATGTAAACTGTAACTACCTTATAACCAACTTTTGGGTTATAAAAGGAAGTTAGAGGTCATTTGTAAAGGGTCTTGGAGGTTGGAGGAACTTTGTGTCCTAAAGTCTCAAGGCAAGAAATTTAATAAAACTTTGTATTTAGATGCTTTCCATGAAGATTGTCCATTGTGAAGACTTTGTTGAAGAGAAGGCAAGAAGGATATTGTGTTCCTTTCCAAGAAGAAATACATGGATGTTTATGGAACTTTGTGTCTTGAGATTTATTCATGTTGGTTATGTTTTTTATTATGTCAAATGTAATATTTCATTTCTTTCCTTTTCACACAATGTATTAACATTCAACCGCTTTACTTTTACGGTGTACTTTCTAGCATGTGGGAATGATAACTACGCTTTTTTTCCCTACATGCTCCCTCTTTCCATTATTTTCCACTATCTTCCTCCCTCTTCTATTCCTCTCTCACTTTCCTTTCTTTCCTCTTTTGGGTTCTTTTTGGGTTACAAGTACTCAAAACCCCCACAAAACCATCATACGAGGGAGCTACCCCTCTCAAACATAGAGGTTAGATCATCCTGATGATAGATTATCTCTCCAATGTTGCAAGTTTTATGTCGAACAATGCACATGAGCCCATGAAGAGACCAAATAAACCAAAGTGACATAAAATCTTGTCAACAAGCTTCCCATGTAAGCAAGGAAGTCGTTTGGATTTAAAGGCTAATGTTCACAATTTGGTTCACTCAAAATGTTGTAAGGATCAATTATGATTGTTAATGTGTAATTTGTCTAGAAAAGAACCCTAAGTACCATTTTATAGAAAATCAAATTGATGTTCAATGCCATTTTGTAATGGAAATTTTGTAGGAGAAGATGATATCAGTGGAGAAGGTGTACACACAAGATAATTTTATTAATTTGTTGACAAAGGTTATGAGCACTAAGAAATTTTCTTGGTGCAAAATATTAATGGGTGCAACTTCTCTGATATGTTGCCTGTATGGCCATGAGTTAGCTCCTTTAGATTATATAGCCAGGAACAAGGTATAGGTCAACATGGGTTCTCCTATATAGGATTTCAATCCAGTGTAGGTGGTTTAACATGTGTTGTTATATGGGTGGTTAGATAACTCATATTTATGGGGAAACATTATGGATTGCATTCTTAGACCATGGATTTTATACCCATTATTTTGTAATACAGTTGTGACAATTACTTACTGATGTGCTTACATATAGTTGGACGTGTTGTAGGATAGAGTAGAACTAGGAAGTATGTTATTTTATGGTAAAATGGTTGAGTTAATACAATAAGGAAGATAAGTTTCGGTGTTATCTTATGTATTGCATTTCTTTGTTTTCTATTTATCTCAAAGACTATGTGAGCTAGATTTTAGCTTTGTGTGAAGAGTTAGGGTTTATGAACCGTGTTCATAAACTTTTGTTTGTGTGGGTTTTTTGCATGTGAAATTTTATCGAGTAGAGGAAAATGACTGGAACTACACAAATTGAAATCGAAAAATTTGATGGCTAGCATTTTGAATTATGGAAGCTCAATATGGAAGATATTCTTATGGATAGAGATCAATGATTTTGTGTCTGGAATCATGCTTGTAAGTTTGAAGGTAGAGGATTGGGAAAATATTTATGGGAAGGTAAAGAGATCAATCAGATTGTTCGTGTTGGATTCAATTTTTTTGAAGTATCGAAAAATAAAATCGCACGTGCTATGGGAGATGTTGGGGACTTTGTATAATACGAAGTCTTTGGTGAACAAATTTTTCGTTGATATTAAAATAGAAGAAGAGGATAAATTTATTACTCTATTATGTTTTGTATTTGAATCTTGAGAAAATCTAGTTATGACTATTACTAGTACTACGAAAAAATTATTAGTTGAGGATGTAGCTTTGTTTTTATTGTTAGAAGAAATGAGGCATAAATCCATTGAGGATTATCAATCCAAAGATACTTTATTGGTGAGAGGTCATACCCAAGAGAAAATCAAGGAAAATCAAATTCTAGAAGTAAATCAAAGACTAAAAAAAGAGGAAATTCGACAATGTTGGATCTTTAAATATGAAAACCTCTAGTGAAGACTTGAGAGATTTTTTCTTGGCAATGTCTTGCACGCATGCATGTGATGGTGCATGGTTGATTGAATCAGGTACCTCTTTTCAAATGACTCCTCGTCGAGAGTGGTTATGTGAATGTAAAAATATCAATGGAAGTGAAGCATTTTTGGGAGACAAATCAACCTAAAATATCATAAGTCATAGGAGAGTCATGTTGAGGGTCAAATATGAAAGGACTAAAACCCTCCCTTGTGTTTTGCAAATTTTGAGTTTGACCGAAAACCTAATATTTGTAAGTAAGATGAATGATATGAGTGTGTAGGTAATATTTACTAAGGATGATTATAAGATGGTTCAAAGAATGTTGGAAAATGTATTATATACAAGAACACTAATGAAACTTAAGGAAAGCACATTGAGTGATGAGTGCAATAATTCAGGGTTCTAGACAACAAAAAAGTTATAGATCTGACATATGGTTGAAATAATCTCTAATTTCCTTTAGATTTATATTTTTGTGAGCATTGTATTTGGAAAGAAACTAGAGTAAAGTTTCCTAGTAGTTCTACAAAATCAGAAGGAATTCAACATTTAATATATAGCAATGTGTTTGGAATTGTGAAAGTTCCTTCAATAGGAAAATATATGTATTATATCACATTCATAAATGATTTCTTGAGTAACACTTGGGTATATTTTTTCTCGAACTAGTATGTTGTTTTCAATAAGTTCAAAGATTTTAAGGCTCTTGAAGAAAATCAGACATAAAATAAGATAAAGGTATTGAGAAGTGATAATGGTGGGTAATATTACTCTAATTCCTTTGAGAATTTTTGTAAATAATATGGAATAGAAAGGCATAAGACAAATCCATATATGCCACAACAAAATGGAGTTATAGAAAGAATGAGAATAACTTTATTGAATATAGGTAGAAGTATGCTCAATGGTGCAAGTTTAGATAAGAAATTCTAGACCAAAGTAGTGAAATATTTTTGTTACTTGATCAATAGATCACCCACATCCACCCTTGAAGATAAAAATCCACATGAAACATGGACTAGTAAGAAACCCTCTATTCAATATCTAAGGGTATTTGGTTGTATTTCTTATATGTACATTTTGAAAGAGAAAAGGATAACGATAATAAATATGCAAAGTGCATATTTATTTAATACTATAATGGTGTAAAAGGATACAAGATATGGAATCCATAAACACATATGGCTCTTTATAGTCATAATGTAATATTTAGTGAATTTAAAGGGATTCCAAAGTAGGAAGCAAAACTAAAGGATGATAATGAACAAGTTCATGTTGAACTAAAAGAAGGTGAATCTATGTCTGAATTTGATGCAACAATGGAAGATGAAGTGGAGAGAGAGTTACAAGAGGAAGATTCATATGAAACAAAAGAGGAACAAGAAAATGTTAAACTAGAAACTCCAATCTTAAGAAGATCAGATCAGGTGAGAAGGGCACCTAATAGGTATACCCCTCCTAATTTCCATTCTGCAATTATTGTATCAAATTTTATGGTATTATGATGCCCTAAAGACTGTAAAGCATGATTTTGGCACAAAATAGAATAAATCTTGGAAGAAGGGTATGGAGGAAGAAAATGAATCCTTAAATAAGAATCATACATGGGACTTGGTAAATTTTCCTCTAAGGAAACCTATTGGTTGTATATGGGTATTTAAGAAGTATAATGCATAAGGGAAAATGAAGAAGTTTAATGCTCCTTTGATAGCAAAAGGGTTCTCACGGGTAGAGGGACTTGATTTTGGTGATATTTTTTTCTTGTTGCTAAGTTACATTCTATTAGATATCTTATAGTTATTATTGCTACTCTTGGTCTAGAAATACAACAAATGGACATTAAAACAACTTTTTCCTATGGTGAGCTTGAAGAAGAAATCTACATGAAGCAGCTAGAAAGCTTTAAGGTTAAAGGAAAGGAATATTTGGTATGTATGTTGAATAAGACTCTTTGTGGCTTCAAGAAAGTGCCAAGAATGTGGAAACATAAAATTGATAAGTATGTTTTGGGACTTGGGCTTGGAAGAAGCAAAGTTGGTCCTTATGTTTATTTTAAACAAGGTAATTTTTTGGTTATTATAGTATTGTATGTAGATGACATGTTATCAATTGGTAATAATAAGTAAATGATTGGTCATGTTAAGTCTCATCTCTCATCTCAATTTGATATGAAGGATCTACGTGCTCTGAAATCGTTACATAATAATTATCATCATCTTGGAAGGAGTATGATTCCCACCATTTTTTGACATTCATAGGTGATTTTATAAGTGCAAACATTATCTTTTCATCGTGAGAGAAATTATTAACAAAGAAATATGATTCTATTTGATCGAGCCATTTATTTAATTTGTCAGCATCAGTTTTTCCTTCAAATTGCATAATGTTAAATTTTACTTGTATCTTAAATGGTGTTGGGTCCTTGAAGGGTGTAGTTGTGGAGGTGGGGTTGGTTGCAGGGACGACTTGTGAGAGAACATCGACAAATTGTGTCATCATCTCCCTCCTTTGCCTCTCAAGGGGTTTCATCAAGTAATTCTTTGAAGGAGTATCTCATTTCCAATTGCATTGCTTGAGGTTGTTTGAAGCAAAGGAAGGTAATCCAAAGGATCGTTATTCTTGAGACTGTGTTTCTGGTATTATGACCTTGTGGGTTCTGACATGCAAGAGTGGAATGAAATTTTTCTAATACCACTAATACTAATGTTCAACCTAGTGGATAAGACACTGACAATGGTGATTAATGTGTTATAACAATAAATTCACAATGAAAGAGATGTGAAAACAAACTATTTTTCTTGTAATTTAAAATGTATACAAACTGGAAAAACTCCATAAGGGAGATGTATGCTTGAAGATCTATCTCTTTATTTAAAACAAGCTACTTTATAGGTATACAATGTAGAATATAGAAAAATTCTAAAAATTAAAATATGAACCAAAAGGTCATACAACATGGACACCATTCATATCCACCTTAGGGATGGATTCGAAAGGACAGAAGTGGAAAAAAAATGAAAGCTATCCTATTATCAATATTATTTTATTTAGTACCCCTTGTTGGGGTCATATCTCCTAACATGTTGACCCAATTTTATAATTGCAAGGTTAGTTGGAAAGATGCTAGAATGGTCTCGATAAACATCACTACAAAAATGGAACTATGGTTAAAAAAATTAGGACTTTCCAAAATTAGTTTGTCAAAAATCATGTTTTGGATCGCACAGACAGGTAAGCATATACAACCAAGGGTTTCCTAGTAATTTTGTCATATTCGATAATAAGCGTAGTGGTATTTGTTAGGTCTTTCTTGTACCATCCAAGACTATCAATATATTTGTTTGTGCACATGATACTTGAGTCATTATCAATTATAACTCCATGTGTCTTTTGTGAGTATGTGCCAATACGAGCTTGTATGAATATTGACCTATTACAAGCTTCATCACGGGAATTTCATTTTCATAAATGCAAAGGGAGGTCTTTCTTATAATATCCAAGTGTATCAATAAATTGGTTTGTGCGCACGATGATACCTTAATCATTGGAAATCATAACTCCATGTGCCTTTTGTGGATATGTGCCAATAAGATCTTGTACAAATAGTAGTGTATTGTAAGATTCATAGTTGGGAATTTAACTTTCATAAAAACAATGGAAGCTGATTACCCCTTTGTTGTAGCAACCATGACCACACCAATAAATCCATTAATTTGATGATTGTTGGATGTTGGACTTCGTCGTAGATCATATGAATATTTTTTGATCTTGTGACTAAGTACCCATGTTTAAAAGAGGATCCATGAAGATTTTCAAATGTTGGTTAGGTTGAACCTATGTTTCAAAGTTATGCATATGTATGACAAATGTCCCTCCTCTTTGATAATCACATTATGTAGTGGCAACATAGCTCTTAGGCAATATCTATGATAGGTCAAATTCTAGAATACGAGATACATGATCAAGTTGCATTCAAGCAATAATTGCAATTCCGTCTATGGTAAAGTGTGTACGCTCTCATTGTTGTGGAAAGAGTAATATGTGGTTTCTCAACCGTTTTACTGCATTGACCACACTCTTGCCTCAAGGTTATGTTCAAAATCATTGTCAACACTTTTAGCTTTACAATGTCTTTGGTTGAATTTTTGCTCCACTAAAGATAGGGGCAATAACACCATATTTAAAATATTTGCCTATAAAAGCTTGATATTTACTTTCTTAGTCGTGTGGAAAAATTCATCAAATAATTTGTAACTGTTGAATATTACTTTGTCCATCGTAGGAACAAGCATACTTCAAGCAAGTAGACTTATGATCTTGAGTTCGGGCAAATAGTGTTCATCTTTGTGACCATATTTTTGAAGATAAATATAGATTCTAATAGGTTTATTCACATCTTATCTTGGTTGAGCAGTCTGCATACACATGACCTTCACGTTAATGTGCATCTAGATATCAGAGGCAAAGCATAGAGCCTATTAAAAGCAGAATCTTTCAAACTTGTGGGAAATAGCTTTCTTAGTAACCAATTGTCATGTGTAAAATCTAAGCAAGATGTATAAAATGACATAAGGTGGTGAGATAGATCTCCATTTCCATTATATAATTCAAATTTCGGGGCAATAAGACCCATTAGGAAAAGATTAGCATGTCATAAGCCAAAAGGTTGTGTAATATCTAATCGGAAATGCCCATATCGCATGGATGTTGAGAGCCTTGAAATAACTCGTAGTTTAGTTTTACATCTCATGCCTAAGAAGGAAATGGTAGTATAAAACATAGGAACATATGTATTAGGCAAAGAAGAAAATTCCAAAGCGTTACACACTATGGAAAGAGTCTAACATGCAAGTGAAGGTCTTGACAAATATCAAGAAGCAATATTAGAATCAAACATACGATCTGTGGAAGCAAGTGAAACATACACATCAGGGGATGGATGAGGGGGAATGATATTAAGGGAAACATGAGAAATGGCACATAACATAAGGATGGTATCTAAATTGGTGTTTGTTCATTATTAGCCTCTAATTATCTTTGATTCACCAAACAAACCTCATTTTGAATATCATGATTCCATTGACATGTTAATGAACTTGAGTTTTAAATTTATTTGTTCACTATACCTAATATATCTACCATTTCATTAGGTTTTTCCAAAATATATTTTCTAGGATCAAGAAGTCTTAATTCAATATCGGTACTCTAAAGTAACACCTTTTCTTTTACTATTTTGACCTTCTATAAACACATGAGAACCATTTAAGGTATTCCTGTTCATAGGACTCTCCAAACAAGTTGGTATATTTAAGGATTTGCTTGGGCCTTTTCAAGAGTAACCATGTCTTTTTCGCGCAAGCAATAAGATGAATTGTGAGAATTTCTAGAATATCAGCCAAAATGGAACTCAACCTAGCACTTCGTCTAGTTGGAGTCTTGGATCTATTTATATATATATATATATATATATATATATATATATATATATAAAGAAACAATGCACAATCAATATCACACACGCACACATGAGTTAGGGCTAGCCAATTGAAACTAATAGCAATCCTTGAGACAATCAATTCCAACAACAATAAGAGAATTTTTTTTAAATGTTACAAACAATGTGGACTTTCACTTTGATAAGTATACGTTAAGACAGATTTTCCAAAATGCAACCCTAGGGTTGAATGATCAATATAAGCACAAGTTACAATACCAAATATTCTAGACCAACCACATATATATATGCCACTTATGTTTAATTTAGATATACATCTATAAAACAACCCATAGGAAAACAAGAAAATAATTAAAATGTGTGAATAGATTAGAGAATTAGGGTTGCATATTATAATAATTATTTTGAGTGAATCTAAACAGACATCTACAGTCACACTAACCAGAACCGTATAGGATACAAAAATGGTCTACCAAGAGTTCAAAAATTGTTGAGCCCTCTATTATTATCAAGACCCTCATGACAAGATAAAAATCACAATCAACACTAGGCAGCCCAATGTATGTAAATGTCCCAGCTTTAATCTTTCAATGGATGCAAGACAACTTGATAATGCTATGATGCTCTTTAAAAACCTGATATCCATTTTCCAGACAAGGGCTCCAGGAACTACGAATTTTGGTGTTCCAACCTCAATATAACTCTTGCATATGGTTTCTTTTAAATTTCTTGTCTATCCTCCTTGTCCTAAATGCACTACTGCACCCATGTATTTATAGATTTATTAAATTCAAATTCGGATCCTATTGGCATTCAAGCCGACACACAACATACGAGAAAACTAACAAGAAAACCCACAAACCCCGAGGAATTCAACATTAGGGAATATAAGGTCCCAAATGACAGTGATCATTTTTGTACGTGGCTTATGTAAAAATTCAATCAGCCACGTCAGAGGGTTTGTGATTTTATTTGTTCCAAACTGCATTTCAGTGAAAATTCTCAGATGGAATCCCTGAACATTGTTGCTAGAATATACTGAAATGCTAGAACATTATAATTTGGATCACACGTTTAAACACTCTGCAATATACTACATTCTTATCTAAGGTAAGTCAAAAATAATAATGACATTGTTTGTAATGAGTTTAAACAAACAAATGCGAAGTGTCAATACCTTTATATTGGAAGCATAGCAGAAAATAGAATAGTGATTCTAGTTCTCAGCATTCTCAGAAACGTCAACTCACAGTGGATTTGGCACATAGTTCACATAACAGTAGAATTATCGGTGGTTGTCAGAATCATGTATGCGCTCAAGTTGATCTTATTTGCAATCGCATGGTAAAACATTTAATCTCATAGAATACATACAATCTAGCACTTTATAAATGCCTCACAATCTGTGAAACTAGATAGAAAAAAAAAAGGAATAACAAAAAGAAATAATATTATACTGAATTCTGGATGTCACATTTAACCCCCCCATTATTGAATCAACTAATGTTCTCTTTGATTTCTCGTTGCCTTGCAAGGGCACCAAAGTTCGAAAAAAAAAACATGCAATTCTTTTGTAAACGATTAAAGCTAACCTGAAAGTAAAGAAAATGAGGCAACTCAAGTCACGGAATCATTTAAATGCATACCACGAAGGAAAGAATAGCTAGACACTTTGTAGTGATGCACACTTGTAAAACGCTTCCATTAAGTAGGCATGCATCAACCCCACAAAAGCACGCACCCTCTGCCAAAACAATATACTTCTGAAGAAACACCCAACTTACAGTTCCCAAAGACTAATATGGCTTTTCTGAATAAGAAGACATCACAGAAGAGAGAGAATAATCAGAAAACTCAATGGCCATAGACTTGTTCCAATCACAGCCTGCTCATGTAATGAGGATTACAGTAACCTTGTGCCCATAGAACTTGATGAAATTTCTTGATAATATATCACAATGAACCATTTATATTGACAGGTTCTTCATATGCACTGACAATATCTGCTATACAAGGGTACTTTGAAATTTAAGTCAGGCAAGGTTGCAGGTGATTGGCAATTACTTTATTCAAAAAAAAATCTGAGAGTTTTAAAAAATTCATGTCCCTTGGATGGGTTCCTAGGACTGGCTTCAGCAAAATTTCTTCTGCAAAAACAAGAAATGCAGAAAGCTCTGATCAAAACAATCATATTTTAACTAGAAGAATTAAACCAGATAAAAGGTGTTCCAATAATTTTTCACTTACATGTAAGTTTGAAGTTTTCAGATGCTCCAATGATTCAATGAGTTCTACCTGTTTCAGCATTGTAGCTTGGAATACCTGGAGATAAAAGTGTGAAAGGTGAGGAGTAAAAGATCTTAAAATAACTCAATGAATAGAATGGTGGGAAAAAATAAGGATATACCAAGACTTACTTTCTTTGTCCCTTCCAACTCATTTTCCAGATTCTTCATCTGCATTAGAGAATTGAATAGCAATTCTTCCTTTTCAGGTGGAATCTGGGTACGATTAGTACTTAGATGATCAATAGCCCGTTCCATGTTCTCAAGACGCATGAGAAAAGAATGCAATGCATCATTTCTGGCAGTTTCTGGCTCAGGAATATTTTCTGAATTGCAATTGCTTGCTGAACCCAAATCTCTCACAAGATTTGTCGAATGTGCTCCTCTGTTTGAGATATTTTCCCTCTCAACACCGGTACTGATGATGCGAAAAATAAATAGAAGTTTCAGAATGGACTTCAAGAGTGCTGCTATTGCCTGGCCAAAGAAACTTCTGAGAGGAAATTTATGATTGGTGTTCAAGGGCAAGTTGTCTGCAGAATAAAAGCATAGCAATGGATTAGTTACAAATGATGATATAATTTGGATCTGTGCCTTGGAAATATGGTTGAACAAAATGCTGACACAACCATTTCAAATATCCAGTGATGTGTATTCTCAATTGTTCTTCTGCCATCTATTAGTAACAATTTGTAGTTTCACATTAATTATGCTATCCTTAATAAAATCAGCTTGCTCCAAGAAATTAGAAAAAAATTAAGCATACAAAACAGTGACAGAAGGGCCCACTCTGTAGTCAAAATATGTTTTTAAAGGCATCGTATATGAGAGACTGCAAAAGAGACAATGCTGTCAATAACTGATACAAAGTAAAACTTGTTTTGTTTCATCGACCCAATTGGCAGAACATGTTTTACTGCTCTAGGAACATGTCTTTTCAATATGGTTCAATAACCCTTCCTAGTACATACACTAACAATATACCACTCTCAACTGTAACATTGGGTTCTCCAATTGATGTGTAACAGTATTCAAACATGCACTCACAAACATGTAGCAGCCACTAATAGCACAATAGAAGATATATAGAAGAAATATAGCTATTTGATTACATATAACTTGATGATCAAAGATAAAAGCAATTCAGGGAGGATGGCGAAAATTATCGAATTAGGAAAAGGTGGCGAAAAAATTAGCAGCTAGGTTCAACCTTCGGGCAGGGAGGTTTCAGGAAGAGCGGAAGATGGTGGAACACAGGCACTGTCAGCTCAGGAGCAGGCTCGAGGAGAGTCGAGCAAGACAGTTTCGGTCACAGATGATGTTAAAACAACAGAAGTGATCCTCGAAGAAGGATTGGAGGAAGAGATAGAGGTTCTAAAAACTCGTGCCCTAATCACAAAATTTCCAGAAAGATGGTTGTCAACTGAGGAAATTACTCAATGGTTTAATCGCCAGTGGTGAAGCCGGATCCGAGTCACTTTTTTGCCCAAAGGCTTCTTCTCTATACTTTGTCGAAATGAAGAACAGAAGAAGGAAACTTCGCAAAGAAGGGATTGGTTATTGGGATGCGGGTTTATATCTTCAGCCTTGGACTCCGAATTTCGATGTGCGTTCAGCTTCGGTGGGAGACACACCTGTTTGGATTAGGCTTTTCGCATTACCTCTTGAATACTCGAAACCCGATTTTTTTCTAAAATTTGCAGTAAGATCGGCAAAGTAATTAGAAACGATCCTAAATCCTTGGATGGAACAATGGGATCCTTTGCCAGAGTATGTATTTCATTGGATCTTTTGCAGGAGCTCCCACAATTTAACTCTATCACACCCCCGTCAGGTGAATGGGTTCAGAGGGTTGATTATGACAAAATATTACTCAGATGTTTTCAATATAATAAGACAGGCCAATATAAATGGCAGGGTCCGAATAGAAGGAAACCCTCAATAAAATAAGACTGGTGTAGTAAAAAGGAAGTTGCTCTCAGTCCCTCTAGCTTGGAGGAAGGTAATGAACAGAGGACTTCATTAACCCCTCGAACACTGTTAGAAGACACTGAAAAGGTGGGAATGGACTCAACAGAGCTCCTTTCTCTAATTAATGAAGGGATCAGCTTGGGGAAAGCGAAATCCATGGAAGAGCTCAATGAATGGTTAGAACGAGGTCAAGAAGTGGAAGCAGTATCTGAAGAAGATACTATCTCAGAAAAAGAGTTAGCAGATGATCCGGAGGATGACTTGGAATTACCAGTTCTACCTAGCAGCTTGGCCTTTTCTCAGAATGGCAAGAAAACTGCCAATTGTGGTCCCTCGGGGAAAAAGGGTCGTAAATCTAAACAAGAAGTGGCGAAAAAGGAAGTGGTAATTGGTTAACAAAAAAGTTTTGAATTTCTCGAATCTTGAATCTGGGAGGGTGAAAGTCCTTCCCAATAAGTCACGAAAATCCTATCTTGGAATGTTAGGGGCTTAAATGCCCCTAACAAACAGGGCTAGATCAAGCGTTGTATTTTTTCTTTAGATGTAGGAGTGGTTCTTCTACAGCAAATTAAGATGGCAGCAAAGGAGCTAATGAATTGTGTGTCAAAAAGTTGGAAAGGTTGGTAGGGTGTTTGCACTGATACTCAAGGGGTAGCTGGTGGTTTAGGTATTCTTTGGAAAGTCAATAAAACTCAGGTAGAGGTGGCAAAACAGAAACTTAATCGGCAGCTTTGTCAAATATCTCCTTTAGATGACCAAAAAGAATTTTTTCCTTTTAATGTTTACGGTCCTACTAATTTGGTGAGTAAGAGGATTTTGTGGCAAGACCGTTTAGAGGAGATAGCATTCAGGCAAGATACATTGCTCTTAGGTGAAGATTTCAATGATATTCTATCAGATAGAGATAAATTTGGCGGTCTTGTTTGAAAATGCTCAATCCCAATTGGATTTTAATGACTTTGTGCAAATTAATTCCCTGGTGGATATTGAACCAAAACAGGGTTGATTTACATGGTCAAATAGCAGCCTTGGATTCAGTAATATTTCAGAAAGGTTAGATCAGTTCTTAGCTAATCCATCATGGATGCAAAGAGATATTCTTGTTGATAGCCTCGTTTTGCCTTGGTACGCTTATGATCATTATCCTATACTACTCTCTACAAATCAGGATGAGGCCTCAAGGAAATCCCCTTTTAAATTCTAATTAATGTGGCTTAGGGACAACAGGTTACCGAAATTAATTAAAACATGGTGGTCATCCTTTGGTATCGGGGGTTCAAAAATGTATATACTTTCCCAAAAATTGAAAATGCTTAAAAACAAATTGTTGGAGTGGAATACTTTACATTTCAAGAATATTTTTCAAGAAAAGATCAGAGTGGAAAAACAGCTTCTTGATCTGAATGAGCAAATCTTTGTAAGTTTTATGGGTTAGAATGAATTTCGAAGAGAGAAAGAATTGTTGGAAGTATTAGGAGAACTCCTGCTGAGAGAAGAAGTATATTAGAAACAAAAGTCAAGGGAAAATTAGCTCAAAGAGGGAGATTGGAATACTAAATACTACCATGCCTCAGTGAAAGCCAGGAGAAGTTTTAATTTTATTTCAAATATCAAAAATGGTAATGTAGATCAGATTTCGGAACAGGAAAAGATAGAAAAAGCAATAAATTTCTTCTCAAATCTCCTAGGGGGCAAATATACTATCTCCATTACAGACTCAAGAAGAAATGCTTAGATATATCCCTCCTCTAATATCTGAGAATCAGAACAAGACGCTTATGGCTCCTTTTACATGGAGGAAATCAAGAAAGTGGTGTTCTCTTTGGAAAAGAACAAAACTCCTGGTTCTGATGACTTTCAAGCAGATTTCTTTTAGGAATTTTGGTATATCATAGGGAAAGATGTATGGGAAGCTGTTGAGGAATCCAGTAAATCTAAAAGGATACTAAAGGTTTTTAACTGCACCTTTCTAAGCCTCTTTCCCAAAAAGGAAAGGACAATCTTTAGATGATTTTCATCTAAAATCCCTATGTAACACAATATACAAATAATATCCAAAGCTATTGCTTTAAGATTAAATCTATTGTTAGACTCGATGATCTTACAAGAATAAAGTGGGTTTGTGCCTGTGATATCTATTTCTGAAGGAGTCATTCTAATACATGATTTCATGCATTCTTTATCCAGTAAAAAAGTTCTAGGTATTCTTAAGTTGGACATTAGCAAAGCTTATGATAGAGTAAATTGGAGGTTCCTTATGAAGATTGTGTCGAAATTTGGATTTTCCCCACCCTTTTGTGAGTGGATTTTCAGTTGTATCTCTAGCCCCTATTATTCAGTTCTAGTAAATGTCTCAACAGAGGGATTCTTTGAGAGTAACCGAGGTATCAGACAAGGAGACCCCCTTTCCTCTTTCGTCTTCATTTTAGTAGTTGATGCCCTAGGAAGAGCTATAAGGGAAGTTGTTCAGGAGCGACTTATTCAAGGCCTAAGGGTGGCGGATGGCACTAATCCATCGTCTCACCATCAGTTTGTGGATGACAACTTTTTGTTTGGGGCTGCATCAATACAGGAAGCTAAAGAATTCAAATCTATTTAATTTTTTCTTTAATTCATATAGAAGGCTTATTTAGAGGATTCAAAGCATCTTCAATTTCAATTTGGGTAAGCTCCCTCATAAATACTTGGGTATACCCCTTTTTACTGGAGCTGGTAGCCCAGTTATCTGGAGTAATTTACTGAAATCCTTTGAACAACACCTCCAAACCTAGAAAGGGAGATTGTTGTCTTTTGCTAGGAGACTCCTTATTAGGACCATTCTCAATGCTCTTCCCACATATATGTTATCAGTTCTAAAAATTCCTAAATCTGTTTTATTGAAATTAAACAAGATAATGAGAACTTTTCTTTCACAAGGTACGGAGGAGGTTCAGAAGATTCCATTGGTCAAATGGGAAACAATTAGTTTGCCTAAAAATTGTGGGGAGGCTGGGATAATAAATTTGGAAACATAGAATATTGCCTCGAGAGCAAAGTTGGTTTGGTATTTGTTATCCAAGCCCAATAGTCTATTGAGCATAATCTTAAAAAAGAAATATCTTGGTGCCCTCGTGCCTGTGTCTCTTCTCTCCATTGTTCAACCTCCTCAAGGTTCTCATATTTGGAACTTTATGCTCTCCTGCCAATCCATTTGTATTTAGTCAGCATCTTGGTTGATCGGTAATGGTGATCTTGCTAGCTTCTAGGATGATTCTTGGAATGGTTTTCCTACATTAGGGGGGAAGCCTGAATTACAAGATTTGAAAAGAATTCTTATCCCACTTTGGGGTGATAAAGTTAAGTACTATGGGATAGAATTCTCTCATGCTTCACCTATAATGGCTTGGATCAAATTATATGGACTACCTCTAAATTTGGTAGTATTCAGCACAGTGTGCTTATAGAAAATTAGTTCTCGAGGTTGGTTTCGAGAAAAAGGAATGGAAATATTGTTGGTCCAAGTATTGCCCTCATAAGGTTGGAGCTTTCTCTTGGCTCGCTTTTAAAGGAAGAATTCTCACCCTAAAAAGAAGACAGTCAATGGGTAAAAGATGTGTATTATGTTTTGCAGTTGAAGAAGACATGGATCATCTATTAGTACATTGTCCCTTTGCTGAGAGTTGTTGGAATTGGTTGTGTTCTAAGTTAAATCTCACTTGGGTCCAACCGTTAACTCTCTCTTCAATTCTCTCATGGCTAAAAGCTAGGCCCAAAGAAGATCTAGCTTCTATTTGGGGTTGTAGCCCTTTTCTTTTGATATGGCATTTATGGTGGGAGTGGAACAAAAGAATATTTTAGAGATGAAATTAGTTCTAGAGAAGTTGTTATCAAAAGGTTGGAGCTGGCCACTTCAAAAATGTGTCCATTCATTGGAAAAAAGGTAGCCCCTTTTCTTCTAGGGATGGAGTAATATTGAAAAATTGGCCTAAGATTGCATTTCCAGCCTTTGGATCCTGTAAAAGTTCGGGGATCCCTGTTAATTTGAGAAGACAATCAGCGACTTGGACTGCACCTCTTCCCGATTTTTTTAAGTTAAATTTTGATGGGGTTGTTAAAGGTAATGCGGGTAAATCTGGAGCTGGATGTTTAATTAGAAATGATAAGGGAGAGTTGGTGATAGCAGGCTCATTTCATTTACAAGACGGAACATGTAATCTGGCAGAAATTCAAGCTTTAGAGCGGGGATTAAGAATGGCAATTGAATTGAAAATACATCTAAAAATTGAAGGGAATTCTCAGGTGATTATCAATGCAGTTATTTGCAGAAAGGCCTTTTCCTAGAAAATTAATTTAATTCTTAGAAAAGCATTTTTTGGCTTAATAATTTTAATGATTGGAACATAAATCATAACTTTAGAGAAAAAAACAAAAAGTGTAGACTTATTAGCAAATAAAGGGGTCGAGCAAGATACGGAAGCTATTATTAGCAATAATGCTAAGGATTGGTCGGGACTTGAGGTATGTCTCACTGATGAAGGCCATTAAACTCATGATGTTTCGACATATGGCGCTTGTGTGGGATCGTGGGAAGTATTATAAAAGGCATTTTATCAGCTTTCCATTTGCATTTGTGATCACAAGCTCTGCTTTCTCTATCCCAATTGATGGAAAACCCCATATATCCTTTGTTGCACTTTGCACAATCAGACAGGGCAATGGCCTTCTATTCGTGCATAACTAGGAAGAGGTTGTATCTAATATTCCGAATCCCCTCCCCATTGGTGTTGGAAGCTGTGGAAAAAATAATTGGAGAAGAATATATAAGTTTGATGAGTCGCCCACGCATCAGTGCAGAGGTGGCAGCCAGATTTGTGGGTCATCTTCTAATAATTCGCCCAGACAAAAAAAATGGCCACTGCAATAGGTCACAATCAGGTACGTCCCAAACATAGAGTGGGAATGGAGGACACAGTTACTCAGGCTCAGCTCATGTCCATGCCATTTCTCACGGAGGCACAGGTGTTCCAACTAGGTCTAACTGACAGAGCTACATTCTTGAATTTGGAAAAAAGGTATGATGTTCTACTGGAATTTGCTGATAAAGTCATTCAGTTCTGTACGGAAAAAGATTTGTGGGTTCTTCACATCCCTTGCCTCAGAACTCTTCTCAAACAAGGGCCTTTGTGGTGGGATGAGCTTTGTCGAACAGGGAAGGACTCCTACGATTGGCTCGTGACTTTTAATCAAATGGGCTCTATTGATGGACACAAAAATGAAAATCCTTCAACAGCGGGGATCAAAGAGAAGGTGGAGGTGTTTACTATTTCTTCTAATTCAGAGGCGTAAGGTGGGGCTTGTTTTGTTTGCTTCAGTTGGTGTTAAGTTCCGGTTCCAGGTGATATATTTACTCTTTTTTGTTCTATATGTCACAGAGTTAGGGACTTAGTACTTTAAAAATGCTTATGGCACAATTTTGTCAGTTTTGTAAAGTTCAAATCTTGGCATGTACAGGGAAAGGGACCATTCAACCCTAGTTTATCTATCAAAAAAAAAACTTGATGATCAAAACATAGATATATATACAACCAAAGATTACCTTAAAGGGAACCATACATCTTGAAAGTACATTACCATAACTTAGTCTTTAATTTTTCAATAACATAAACTCTTAAGTCTTCATTACTGCAACAGTAAACCAAGTCTTAAACCCCAGCCTATTAACTAATCAATTCGCAGCCTTATAATCTTAACAATGAGCAGCAAAAAGACAAGGTATAAACCATTTGAGATATTTGATATGATTATGGAAAATAAGTTATAACTAGACCCTCAAGGAAATGAAATGTACAGTGTAATTAGTTATGTAGATTATGATAGAGACAAGTTTGTGAAGGAATAAGAATGTATGCTATAGAACCAAAAATATGATATATTCTAGTACAGAGACTGCTTATTAGAGAAAATTAAAATTTGGTTGATATATTTTACATGCTGAGATTTTTGTGTATGTTCTAGGAAGAGTGCAGATGTTTCGTGTTTATTTTGGAAATGCCACTTGTAAAAAGCATTGCAAACAAGTGATACTTGGATGAAAAAATAGGATGCAGGGACAGATTTTTGGGAAGCAAGTTTTTAATTATATATATTCACGAATTCACAAATTCATAAGTTATACTTATGAATATTCACGTTCTGGGAAAGCAATGGTTAATATGAAAAATATGGTGAAAAGCAAAGTGACGGGACAGTTCATACTCTGGACCCTTAATAATGTGAGACATTACAATGGGCAAGTTAATTAGATAAGAAACTCTGTAAATTGCAAGAGCTCTTCTTGGACATAGATGACTGTTTGGCATTTATCATTACAAAGTGCAGCATAGATGAGAAATCCCCTATATAGACAGGGAAGAGCACTACATGTGCCAGAGCATAGACAGGGATATAGACAGAAACAAGACAGCTCTAAGGAAGTAAAGGAAAGGTTTCAGAGGCAGGATAGGGTAATATAAAAGATTAGAACAGATGAATGACGTAAATATAGACAGGATAGGATAATACAAAAGATAGAACAGATGAATGACGTAAATATAGACAGGATAGGATAATCAAAAGATAGAACAGATGTAAATATTGGCAGGATACGGTTACAAAAAATATTAGAACAGAAGAATGATGTAAATATAAGTTTGTTACCATGCAGAGAGAATAATGCTACTCAGATTGCCTTAAAATGTATGATAGAGGTTGCACCTTTTCAAGTAGAGGCCTTTCTATGATTTCAGTTGGATAGGATCATGGGGTACAAGATGCATCTGCAACTGTGCAGAAAGTTCAAATCAGAGCCAAACCTAGGTTCTGCTATGCTATCGGAAAACCAAATTATCCTCTGGGCTGTTACTTTCAATTTTCAATGTATTTCAAATGCATGTTATGTGTGCCTGGACAATCATTTTGGTAAACTAATATTTTGATTTGTTAAAAATTAAAATGAAGAATTCTTTCCCAAGTAAATGGACCATAACGGTTTCCAAGTAATTACCATGTCCAGTGCGAATGATGTAGCTTGGATGCTTGTAAGTAAAGGGGAGGTTTCAGAGGCAGGATAGGATAACCGTAATATCAAAGATTAGAACAAAAGAATGATGTAAATATAGGTTGATTCCATGCAAAGAGAATAAACTAATCAGATTGCCTTAAAATGTATTGTAGATGTTGTACCTTTTCAAGTAGAAGCTTCCTAAGATTTTGGTTGAATAGGATCATCTAATACAAGACACAACTCCAAATGTACAGAAAGTTCAAATCACAGAGCCAAACATAGCTTCTGCTATGCTATCTAAAAAATCAAATTATCCTTTGATCTGTTACTTACAATTTTCAGTGTATTTCAATTGTTTGTTATGTGTGGTTGACTATCATCTTCGTAAACTAATCTTTTGTTATGTTTAATTAAAATTAAGATTTATTTCTGAAGAAAATGGTCCATATCTGTTTCCAACAATTACCATGCCTGGCGAGAATGGTATAGCTTGGATATGCCAAATAATTCTATCAAGGGTATATCAGTTGACAGCATTTGAATTGGCTGTGGATTGGACAACCCAAGCAAAAGGGGAACGGCGACTAACACATACCACAGAAAGGTTTTATAAGGCATTCCTAAGAAAACTAGTAGAGGAGCACTAAGGCATCTACGATGCTTACCCATGAATATGATTGGACACAACAGGCCCTATGGTGAAAGAATCATAGTACAAGGCACAAAACCATTAAATCACAACACCTCGCCAAAGGATAATTTGAAGTTGTGGAAGAATTTTCTTCTTCATGTAGCATAGTTGGCAAATCATCCTATTTCATAAAAACAAATATGCATATTATAATGTTACTGCTTGCCAAAAAAATTACTAAAGCTCCTGTAATTTTTTGTGAGCTGGATATAACTAGAGATAGTGAATTTCTGTGCCTATGAATACAGAAACCCGGACTTCTCCAGTTTACATAATTCTTCCAAAAAACAGTGTTACCACATATACCGCCTTCCAAGATACTGCTTAAATCTGGGCTACAGAGGACACAGGTATGGTCAGAAGATTTATCAAATAGGGTGGATAAAAATTTCAAGCAGTATTACAGATATATTTTACAAAGAAAACACAAAATACAGAAATTAGAAGGGAAAAAAAAACTTATTCATTATAAAGAGATGTCAACCCCCTCATCTTCGATCTCATATTATACAGTTATATCTGTTGCAAGCTGCTTTGTATTTTTCAAACAATCAAGGATTTTTGACATTCATTGAGCAATGAAACACTCATTTCTATTTACTTGTTATTTATAAAGTAAACATAAATTGAAATTCCGTCTTTTAAGCTTAGGTTTACAAATTGATGAATGGTATTTTAGATTTCTAGTTTCATGGTATTTTGTGCATATATATTTGGGTGTGTGCATGAGAGCATGCACACATGCACATTTGCATGTGTGTGTTTTATCCCAGCTATATCATATATAACGTTTTATAAAAGTCTATTTCATCCACTTTTCAAGCAATCAGCAGGATTTTCTATATTTATTGAACATTGAGACAATCATTTCTATTTACTTGTTGCATATGAAGTAAATATAAATTGAAATTCCTTCTTTTTAGCTTTGGTTTCTAAATTGATGGAATGGGATTTTGAATTTTCTAGTTTTATGTTATTTTTTGCATATATATTTGGGTGTGCATGGACACAAGTGTGCACCCACACACAGGCATGTGCATGCACGTGTGCATGTGTATTGTATCCCAACTGTATCACATCCAAAGTTTTCTAATAGTCTATTTCATCCACATTGATATCATATCCACATTTCTCTTTGTGTCCATATCCATGCAACCAAAAGATTAAATCACTGGAGAAGATAATGGCAAAGAACGGCATAAAAAAATGGTGATGTCCTCTGTAAAGTAAGTCAATTTTGTTTCCAAGAGGGCAACTAAGATCAGGAAGCTTTGTGGATGGGCATCGATGACACAAGGGAGACTACCTTAAGTTTCAAGGATCTTTCGAAGTCCCAAAATACGGAAATTTAGAAAAAATTTAAAAGACTGACAAGTCAACACAATAAAATATAAAAAAAATTGTAGATTATTGCATTTCATGTCCACTTAATCTAAATGAAATATAATGAGAGTAGATAGTAAATTCACACTATACCTTTGGAATGTATCCTTCTCTCTCCAATTGACTTCCCTTTCGAACCTCTGTCAACACCCTTATCGATCATTGGAACCACATCCTCATTCCCAAAATAAGATGTTTGACTACTCATCTTGCCCTATAAGGACAAAACAAAACAAATAATAGATTGTATTGATTGTGATAGAATATATCAACATTTTCTATAAACAAAATTAGAAGATTCTGCAATAAATAGGTATGCCAAATCTAAGCTATCAATGAAGCCAGTGATGAAATACATGACCTGTGCATGAAAATTACAATGGAATGTGCATATATTGTCGTACAGGTGTGCATGGACCAGGTTTGATTTACCATTGCTTATATTTGTCAATATTATGATGGATCTTATCTCACCCTTGGAGAGGTTCTTCCATTGAAGTATGATCATTATTGATGCCAATCTAAATTAATATTATATTTTACTACATCCCTAAATACAAGAATACACATTCCAAGTTCTATAACATTCTTTTTCTTAGTTTTGATTTCCTTTCAGTCTTTTCCTTTTCAAATGGATATTTTTCTCAAATATAAAAATGGATTTCTTTGATTTCATGCTAATGCTATACAATAGGTTCCAGGTAGTTGAAATATAACGTGCATCCAGCCAAAAAAGTTCTATCCAGAAGAATTGTTTTGAATGATTCCCAATTCTCTCACACAAATCACCATCATGCAAAATGATAAACAGAGGGCATTTCAGTCTGCTGACATGATCAAATGGTTGGGATCAAGACAGACAACTATGCAGAACTTCCGATTCATTATGCAGGAGTCAAACTTGTAGTAGAACATGGTTTACAACATATCTATATCGATGGAGACACACAATTGATAATGAGCCTCATATTTAGATATAGAGATACACAAACCAAATTCCTGTGATCATAAATTGAAAAATCGTTAATATAGTCCAACAAGTTGCTGCATCACTTGATACCATAGTTACCAAATCCGGCTGGATCCGGATTTTTCAGCCGACCCAGATAAATTTGGTCTGGGTCGGCCCTAATTTAGGGGGAAAAAAAATATTTTTTAAATTTAAAAAAAAAATTCTGTAGTTTTTTGGAAAAAACAGTCAGCTATCAACCTTATATATTAAAATATAGCATTTTAATATTATTAAAGTTTTTCATTGTATTTGTCAAATTTTCATATTTGTAAAATTCAACTCATATATATTTCGGACCGGATTTTTTCGAACCTTTTCAAGAATTCTGGATTTTTGGATTTTTTTGCCCTCCCGAACGGATCCAGATTTCAGGACCTGGTAACTATGCTTGATACAATGGCAGAGGTCAGTCTTCAACATAAGCAATGGGTTCACAATTGAGTTAATGATCTCTTGACAAATACAGCAATTAAAGACGGGAGACAATAATTTCTGTTTGTTTACAGGTGGCAAAGAACTTCCACTTAGATCCATTTATTGGTGGACTTTGAGCAGCCTGCCACCCCCACCCTTGACCATGACTGGCACAACTCTTCTCATTGAACTCATGGTGGGGAGCTCAAATACATCCACCTATAAAGGTCACATACACACCATTTTTGAAACTTGGCTAAACTTGGCTAATGTAGCACCAACATTGCTTTTCTAATCTCACCTAAGGACCTAAAAACCTTTTTTCTTTTTGCATACTAAATTATAAACCAGTCAATGACATCATGGTTTAAATACCAGGTTGCATTTTAGCACAAAATATACACGGAAACTTTTTGCACACATTCAAGACCCCATGTATATGCATTTTCCAAACTACATTCAAGTTTACCATTAAAGTCTTTGATACTATGAGACTTACCAAGATAACAATTCACATTATAATAACCATGACATTTTGTATCCTTCCATACAAACCCAATAGCCCATGTTCCTTATGGCAATGGGGGTGATGCCACAATGGAAGAGTATGTTTTCTTGCTCGCCCTTCCCCTTATATAATGGTTTATGGTTGCAGGATAAGTAGGTTTTCTTCCTTGGCCTTCCCCTCTCCTCCTATGTGGCTTCATAAACCAAATCTGGTTCAAATTCACATTATAATAACCATGACATTTTGTATCCTTTCATACAAACCCAATCGCCCATGCTCCTTATGCCAATGAGGGTGATGCCACAATCAAAGAATATGTTTTCTTACTCGGCCTTCCCATTATATAATGGTTGATTGGTTGCAGGATGAGTAAATTTTCTTGCTTGGCCTTCCCCTCTCCTCCTATGTGGCTTCATATCCAAATCTGGTTCAAATGCATGCCTTACTACCCAAAGGATATGCCTCTGAAGCAGGCCTTATAATTTCTTCTATGACTCTAAAATCCTCATTCATTAATCCATCTTTTGTTTAGTCCTCCACCATAAAACTCGATGCAAATTTTTTAAGTCTTCTTTCATAACATCAGATACACAAATCTCATGCCCACACCCCCACTCTTTCCTCTCCTCACAACACTTTCCTATCTCCCAATTTCCCTTCTGCACTCAAGACACCCATTAGCAGGCAAACACTCCACGCAGCAAAAGTTTGAGTACAATGAAACAGAAAATAAACAGGGACTGCTTTTGCATATTCTTAATTACTGGTCAAGTCAGGTACCATGCTCACTAAGAGTCCTAAGTTCTCATACAACGCATTCCCACTCCATTATACTCTGTAAACATGGAAAGATAAAAAAATTTCAATGCCACATCAGGGTTAAGTGACTTCTTATAGGCAGATTTGAGGGGTTGGGGGATGGGTTATATATGATCTACGTCTATTTGATCCATTTCAATAGGAGCCGTGAGCCAGATTCTACACCAAATACAGTGTCGACCAGTCTATATGTAGAGGTCTTCAAGGCAGAGGTACCACATTACAGGCACCGGAGGAAAGATTCGCAGCACTTGAAAAGAATTTTCTCATTGTAAATCTAAGCTTCAATCTCTTCAACATCAAACCACTCAAGTTTGTGTGATAAGATAGCAGCATACAATGTGCTTTTAAAAATCTGTAGAAGGTAGTCAAATATTCAGCAAATGCAATTGTCTATTTGAAAATATCTAGCTGCTAAATGTGTATAAGAGGAACAAGGAATCTTGGAGCACACACTTCCAATTCAGAACCGAAAGCTGCAAGGACAGCTACGATGTGAAATGATAGAGAACCTATTTGCCTGGATGAGGAGTCAGTCGAGAGCCTGCAGTATGTCGTTCAGGCACAGGAAAGTAGCATACAGCCTCTTCCCCTTTCCTGGAGGTGCACAGGTCTGTCCAACTTCTCACTCTTTGAATACATTTGCTGTTACCTCACTCCCCTGCTAGAGTCCAGTAGACCTCCAACATATCCTACCCCTGCATATTCAATTTCTGTCCTTCAGTTGCAAATAATCTAATGCATTTTACAAGCTCAAAACTTCCCTCTATTTAATAATTTTACCATCAATTCCAACCAGATTGGATGACATTCAGGAAAATGCTTGTCACATCGAAGCTTCTTTACCCAGCCCCATTGACAAGGGATTAGCATCTTCATACTACAAAAGTTTCAAGTAATTCTTCAGCAGGCACTGGCCATACAGTAATACCCATCCTGGGTTTCCCGAGGAATGGTTAACCAAACAATCCATCACTCTGCAGAAATCTTATATTACTCAGAATCCTGATCCTCAAATCTTGTCTCTTCCTGAGGTGTTATAGATTTATGTAGCTTTAGTCAAGGCCATTAATGGTTTGGATGGAGGAGATGCTCTTCTTGCTAACAAATTTGGAGATTTCAGTACTTTTAAGTCCAACGATTGGAGAATGTATTATCAATTTAACTAATTTGGCCACTCAGCTAAGGTCTGTATTGATCAACTCACAAAGACCAATGAGTATCAACAGCATCACTTGCATACTCTATGACCCCAAATAAAAGCTAATTCATGAAGTCATCAAGGAAAATAAGCACTCTCAATAAGAGAATCAAACGTTTAGTCTTGATTGATCGGTTGAAGCAGTACTGATGCCTGGGCCACAGAGCGGGAAGTTTGTACATTCAGACCAGGAGCTATTCCTCCAGCTTATTGCTGGATATTAGATTTCCACTAATCAGATGCCCACTGTAGCTCATGGAGCTTCAAGACACCACACATAAATGAATACTCAGTGGAATTCAATGAAGACATCTGCGGTGCGGATGTTGACTAACGCCCAAATCAGTATGAACATTGCATTTGCCAAAACACAGTGTGAGATTTGCGCACAAGAACTGCTTGCACAAAACATGTCCTTTTTTAACACATACGACCAATTTATAACTGATCTCCCACACTAATTCTTTTATTTTATTTGTTGGATTTAATGTGGGATAATTAAGCCCAACTGTATCTATCACCATCAAAGTATTAGTTTTTATTATTTTAATAACTTGATTCTTAGTCTTAAGCTTAGGTACTTTTACTTGATACTCTAAAGGATAAGTATGCAGTTGTAATTTGTAAGCATTTTTAAAGTTTCTGGGTTTCCTATCATTGCAACGCCGCCGTACCCTGATTTTGTCTCTCAGAGGCTGTAGTTTTCGTAATCTCTAATTTACATCTGATATATTAGATTTTTTATCAAAAAAAAATTGAGTGCCTTTACATCTTCTATCGCATGCTTACAACTCGAATAAGAAGGTTTTATGTATAATATTGAAGTCTTCTCTACTTGATTACAACAATTAAAATAAACATGTCAAATAGACATATTACTTTTGCAAATATTACTTGCATACTTCAAGGCAAATACAAGACATACAAATATGTGCAAATAAATTAACAAGATGAAAAATAATGGTGATATTGAAAAAGTGCCGATTGAAGTCAAAACAACTTCCGAAGGTTGTATTTTCTCCAGAGGTATTAACTACAAGACTTTTTGAGATGAAGTTGAAAGTAAGTTGTTCCTTTTACTTATTTAACTACAACTTGGCAAATACCTAAGATGGCATACTGCTTAAATGTAAGCCAAACTGAAGAGAAGAAAAGCAAACAGAATTCATGGCCAAATGAATACCATATAAAAATTAACATTCATGAAGCATAAAAAATAATGAGAGGTTATTTGAGATTGGCTCAACTTAATATGATTCAACAATCTATTTGAACAAATCAGAGATTAAATAGCATAACATACTTGCATTACATTTTGACAAACTTAAACACTTTATCAACCTATCTTCAAAATGGTACTCCAGTCTCAAGCCTTGCATATTTCTGGCAATCTTAAACACATAACATGCATTTGTAATTTTTTGCATTAAAATATTCTGAACAAGAGTGTATTGTATTACAGAATCACCCAATAGGCTGCCATCTTTAAACTCAGCAAAAAGGATTTACCAGGACTAGGAAATCAAATGTGACAATTGCCAATGGACTGGGAAGCCATTAAAATGAACCTTTATGCCATGTATTTGATGCAAACTCGAGGTGTTTGAGAGGTGGGATTTAAATTTTACTAGGCCACTCTAGAGAAATTATGTTTTTTGGGTTGTCATGAATCTGACATGGAGAAATTATCTGTATAAGAGTATCATCAAAGAATTACTTTATTAATGTTGAGTCATCATCAATTTCTTTAAATTGTTCATACAACATGTGTGTTAATCATTTTTATTTCTTTCGAATGTTCACAAAAATTGTAAACAAATAATATATTCAGCACAGCCAAAAATAGGTTCTACTCCATGTGCTTGTGGCTGTTCTAACTCATGGCACTTCTCTTTGTAAGAATTTGGCACGGAAGAATTGAGAGGGGGTCTTGCTTAAGACCCTTTCTCCATGATTGGAAGAAGAGATTCCTACACCATGATAACCTTGATTTCCTTGGGGATTCGGTCTGTTAATGTATGGATTTACTCAAATCAGTAATAGCTCCTACAAAGGAGTCTCTTAGATCCCTCTGAGCTTCCAACAAGCGGTCTTGCAATTCTTTGTTGCCTCTAGTGAACATTTCATACAAATAGCTCATCTCATCTGATGGTGGAGGCTTTTCTCTATCACCCATACCTTCCTTTCCTAGAGTTCTTCTTGAGTAGTGATATCTAAAATCTTCTTTGCCTGCGTCCATGAAAAACTGATTTTTTCCTTTACAAGCTAGGAGAATCACAACTCTGATACCACTATAATGTCCCCTTAGGGCATAAAATAAAGAAATCTAGATTTCCTAGAGATCCCTTATAAAAAAAATGACAGCAGTTTGATTTCTATTTAAAACCCTTACCAAAAAGAATACAACAATTTGAAATTTCACTTTATTTATCAAAATACCCACAACCCACAATACCTAGAAGGCGTAAAACATATAGGAGACCTCTAGAAACATCAACATGGACGAAAATAGTTTTTCTAAAAAAGATATGAATCTATTTTAATTTATTTCAGACCTGAAAGTAGCTGAAACTTCAAAATTTCATCTCTTGGAATACTTGGAGTGACAATGCAACTATCAATTAAAGAAAACCTTAGATTTTTCCACCCATGGGAAGACCCCAAAAAATGATCCTGAAATTTCCAAATGTGTAGATCAAGCTGGAAATGGATGTAAAAGCAATGAAAATGGTTGCCACATACAGCCCACAACTGTCACAAGTGAACCTCAACTAATTGTTGGCTGACCTAACACAAAAAAAAATTGAAAATCAGACCTGCAGATGATGCCCTAGCTGTAATAAATCTGAAATTTGATCCAAAATATGCCCTGGCTGATAAATATGATCTGATCTTGCAAATTTGTTGATTGCAAGCCCACTTGTAGCTCCTGATTGGAACTACCTCAAAAGATTAGTGGGTTTTCGTCCACAAATCTGAATACTAATGAGGATTTTCATCCTCAATAGCTTGCAAACGAGGAATTTCGTCCTCAATAGCTGAAGGTAAAAACACAATGCTCCAACTCTCCAAAATAGAAGATAATAAAATGGAAAAAAGCCTCTTTCTCACCCTAGGTGACCTCCTTTTATGCTTTTTGGTGGCACACAGTTTGATGCAAAGGTCCCAAATGGGATATCCCACTTTGGCATGTTAAAACAAGTAGAAATAAAGCAATTTCTTACTTTATTCCAATTAAGTAAGTGACTTTATTATTTCTCTTTTTGTTTTTCCTTAATAAAGTCACTTTTAATTAATAATAAAACATAACTGCATATGATAATAATTATTTTAGCACTTAAATTATTGATTTATTTTCCCCTTATTTTCCACCCCATTAGCCCACGCGAAAATACAAATATATTAAAGGTCTTCTCTAGAATTAATTTTGAAAAGAGGAAATTACAAATGCTCATGAATGTATGCCATGTGTTACTTGGTTGACCTTGGCATTTTGATAGAAGGGCACAACATCATGGCTATGCAAATACTAACACTTCGGTGAAAGGATGGAAGTACACTTTGAATCCTTTAAAGGATGCAAGTGTAGAAGTAGAGGGAGGTCTAAAGATATTGTTGGTTTTAGGATAAGATTTCCTAAATGAAGTGAAGAAGAATGAATGTTTTGTGTGCAAAAATAGGAGCAAGGTGCAGCTGCGCAGAATTGAAAACTTTTCGTGAGGTAGAAGTTAGAACAAATGCTATGTGCCTTTACAAATATCATGTCGTAGGATATTCCAAATGGTTTAAAACCTATGTGCAATATCATCCATCAAATGGATCTGATTCTAAGGTGTAACTCATGAAACACAGCCACATACAGGCTAACACCTATAGAGAATGAGGAGATGAAGAAGCGAGTGCAAGAATTGCTTAAGCGGTTGTTCAGAAACTCTTATAGCCCATGTGTAGTGCCCACAGTAATAACACCGAAGAAAGGAGGTGAGTGGAGGATGATCATTGTTTTTAGAGCCATCAACAAGATTACAATCTAGTATAGATTTCCATTGCCATGCATAGATGATTTTATGCTATGTTTGAGTGGAGAGAAGTACTTCACACAAATTGATTTGAAAAGTAAATATCACCAAATCAAGGTAAAAGAGGGTGATGAGTGGAAGACTACTTTCAAAATGTAGGATGGTTTATATGTGTGGTTGGTCATGCCATTTGGGCTAACCACCAAGCACGTTCATGTGACTCGTGAACAAAGTGTTGAACTCTTTCCAAGGAAAGTTTGTCCTTGTATATTTGAAAGATATTATGATTTCTAACAAAATGCGGGAAGAGCACTTGGGCCACTTGTAAAAGTGTTAGAGCGTTTGAGCGAAGATAAGTCTTGGATGAGCTTCAAGAAGTGGTTTATTATGCATTTGTTATAGAGGATCATCGGCGAGATTTCCACTCCAATCATAGAGGTGATGTTGGGAGATAAGGAGTTTACATGGACCATAGATGCACAATGAAAAATGATTTCCAGGTGTTGAAGAAGTTCACGGAGCAACCAAAGTTGTCCTTTTCTAATTTCAGCAAACGTATTTCATGTTGATTGTGATGCAAGAAAAATAGTCGTTGAAGGAGTGTTGAGTCAAGATGGGAGACGCAACACATGTTTCAGTGAGAAGTTGAATCACGAAAGTAGGAGATATCCAGTTTATGAGTAAGAATTTTATGCCATAGTGCAAGCTCTAAAAAAGTGGAGACATTGTTTGTTGCATGCGAAAATTGTGTTGTGCACAGACCATCAAGTATTGCAATTCATAAACACGAAGGGAAAACTGAATCAAAGACACGTGAAATGGGTTGAATTCTTGCAGAGTTACTCATTTGTCTTAAAGCAGAGAAGTGGGATGTCAAATAGTGTTACAGATGCAATAAGTAGGAGATTTCGCATTTCATGAGATGTGACTGGAAATGTTAGGGTTTGAGGTCATGAAGGAACTCTATGTAGAAGATGAAGACTTTGGAGAGGCTGGAAAGCATGCGCAAAACCAATCACCATAAATTACACGCTTTGGTTAGATTATTTCCTATAGGAAGGATTGTTGTTCAAAGGATCAATGAGAGATTTTGGTTTAAAAGAAGCATTGTGGAGGACTAGTTGGTCACTTTAGGATAGATAAGACCTTGGTGATAAGTGAGAGAGATTCTATTGGCCATGAACGGCTACTGATGTGCATAGAGATGTGAAGAGATGTAGAATTTGGTCCTTCGCATAGGGAAAGGGTCAAAACAAGGGGATATATCAACCACTTCCAGTCCCTAAGAAATCTGGCAAAGGCTTTTCTCCCCACAGAATGCACCACCATATATAAAACGACCCTTAAAAAGTACCATAGAGACATGCATGCCCATACATGGGTGGGACCCGTGCGTCAGCAGTTAAATCAGAGGTTTATGGTATTTTGAATATATTCAATTGAAATCAGATGGTTGCATGTGGCAGGCGCTAGGCGGGCTGGTAGGAATGTGCGCTAATAACAAGGAGGTCGCGGGTTTGAATCACCTTGTTCATAACATGCGTTTTTACAGTGTTGAAAAACAAATTGTGTTTTTCAACCAAAATCACAAAAAAAAACTAAGTGTTGAACCGCCTGCCATGTGGCAGTGGAAGGGCATGATGGTTTCACCCACATCTGGATGGACAAACAAAAGTTGTCAACAAGAGCCTTGGCAATTTGTTGCGATATTTGGTTGGAGAGAAGGTAGTGATGTGGGATTTGATTCTTGTGCAACCAAAGTTTGCATATATTATCTCTATGAACAAAAGCACTAGGAAGTCACCTTCCCAATTAGTTTATGGACTAATTCCAATGGAAGAAGTGCCAAGGCTGAAGATTTTGAGCAGTATATGAAGGAGGTGCATGAGCAAGCACACACAACTAGAGTGGAGCAACGTGCAGCATAAAAAACACACATATTTGAGGAGAAGGCAATTAGAGTTCAAAGTTTTCTAAAGATTCGCACCTACTTTGAAGATTGTCACTCTTTAGGCCCTTAGACTTTTGTGCCTACAAGCGGATATTCATTTTTTTCACCCTTCACAAGCATGTTCTTTTGTGCACCTATCAACATTCATATAGTTAAAAAGTACACATACACAAGGGCCTTGATCCATTTTCTTCACCCAAGGATTAACTGGGCAACCTAGGACACTTTGATCTAACGGAGATGATTAAATGAGAGACTACCTACAAACCGGTTGGTGAGATTGACGTAGATCCGAGCAAATTGCAGAATCTTTCCAAGGGTATGTTTACTTGCAAAATCATTTTGACTCTCCCACTTGCTTCTATAAATGGGAAGCTGCAATGAGTGTGCAGAGAGCGAATGGGGCAGTTTAAGGAAGATTGAAGGATCTTGAGAATAGCTCAACCTAGCATAGAGATTGAGTGAGCCAGAATTAGAGTCTAACTACCTTGGATTTTATAGCCTTCCAACATGTTAGACATAGCAAATTATGCTTGATCACTTCACAAGTGAGATAACAATCTTTAACAATATGTGGCCATGCAAAGCTTCACACTTCCCAGTCCCACATACAGAAATTATCTTTGCACTAGATAGTAAATTGTGTATTTATCTCATATCTCATGGATGAAGGCCTTCAGGACATACCATTTAATTCCCAAATTCAGAAGTTGGTCTTATAAAGCTACCTAGCTCTCAAGATAAATCACAGAAAACAAATTATTATAACCTTCATGAAGATGTAATTTTCTTTCTTTTGCAGTGATTTTGGGCCTTGACAAAGGAGATTCCAGGCACCTTTCCTAATTTCCTGGAAACATTGTAATTTTGATACTATAATAAGTCCTAATCAATTTCTTTGAATGGATGTGAATCATGGCTATCAACAGGATTTGTTACTAAAAAAAAGAATCTTGAAAAAGGATATTTTATGCAACCACGAAGCAGATAGCTTACTTCTTCGTATACAGGAGTCAATCGTGCAAATCTAGCATCATCAAGCTTTAAAGGAGAGTTGCCATCATCGGCATCTGATCCTGACTCTGCTGTAAAAATATTGTCATCCCTACCCTGGATGAGAGGAGGAGTGAACTTCCAGAACATAAAAACGATGAAAAACAATACTAAAGTATTCAGTAAGACATGAATAACAAGATTGGAAACAGATATTTCACCTTCATATAGCGTGGTTTACCAGGAGATATCATTTTCCCTTCATCAACTGTTACAGTCACAATTTGTTTTTCAAATATTGCCTCCCCATTTAGAACCAACTGCACATGCAAATATTAGTAAACACTGCCCACAATCAATTATAAAGTTAAAATTGTTTATAGCTATCAAAGAAACTTGAAAGGAGCATAATATTGATATCATTCATATCAATGAAACAGTCTACCTTCATTATCGCCGGATCCTTCCAAGGTCCTTTATCAGACCTTAGACACCCACCTTCATCAGCACAGGTACATGTCCCACCCAAAAATTCAGGTAGTTGGCTGCTTGTACAAGGAAACGAAATATGAGTATTAAGTTAAAACTTCACTAGTATTGTAGTTTCCCATCACCAAAAAGAGTGACATACCTTGAATCAATAGCCTCAAAAAGCTTACTCTGGTATTTATTTCCTAGGACCTGCACAAAAAAGTGCTCAAGATTTAGATCCAATAGAGGTGAAATTAAATATATTAAAAATATTTATTTAACATAGGCAACTAAATCCCACACATACATGTATCTTAGAAGTTGTCTTTGGATCGATAAAACTCTTAACAGAAGTCCAGAGTAATTTAAAACCAGGACCACCATTGATGATATACATCCGATGCAATGTCTGCACAAAACAACTCCACATATAATCAATTAGAACAGTGACAAAGTTTAAGACACCAAATTGCATTTTTCCATCTAAAAATATAAAAAATATAGATTTCAAGTCTAAATCTACAATAACAAATCCATAAATACACAATCATACCTCAGGATAGTTGTCAGAATCAATTTTCTGTATTCGCATGATAAGATCTCGTGCATTCTTGCCCAAGTTCTTCATACCCTGCATCCAGAAATTGAGAAAATATGCATGCAAGAAGACGGGATAAGAGAAACTGACAAAGCCATGCAGTGCAACACTCTTACAAAACTATTTGACTAAGCAAATAAATCAGCAAATAGTGGCTATAGACTCCTAATCATACCACGCCATGCACATCCAATATTGTTGTTGTTGAGTCTATGTGCCTTTTGGCTGCTATAGAACAAGCAGGAAATTTTTTGTTTAAAGCATTCTCAAAACTCTGCACATGGTACTTCAGGTATCGATCAATAGTCGTAACAAGCATGATCTTGTTCGGGTCAACTTTCCCCAGTCTCTCAATATAAACGGGTCTTCCCTCCTTGTCTACTCCATGATATCCATGGGGATAGTAGCATAAAACTTCTTCCAACTCTTTAAAATCGAAGTCCTAAAATATGAAATAGAAGAAGGATGTCAATAAATAAAAAGGAACACAGTCATTATCTGAAATAAATCCATATAACATGATTTGGAAGTTCATTCACATCACTAAATTCAATCCATCAAATATGAAACACAAATAATTGCTTTACATATAAGTAGCAGTTCAAGTGTCAAATAAAAGAAATCGACCTGCAATAAATTATTCAGAAACTTTGTCAAAGAGCAACAAAAAAAAAGCTGTCTTCACAATAGCTAGAGTATCTGTACAATTGCATAAGCACACAAGAAAAAACAAAGAAATACACATTGGGTCATCCTACAAAAAACATTGCTTAGACCAAATGCGGGAAACAAAAAAAGTAGGTAACAATCTTGAGTAGCTGTTTAGATGAAAACAGTTCTTTGATGCACACAGATCATCACTACAATGTAAGTGTGTTAATATACTTATCTCCTTGAGAAGATTCAAATTGAGAAGTGTTAAAACCCAATTTTGTATTACAGAACAAAGAAAATATCCACCTGTAACCAGTGTTCCATGGGAACACGCCCTCCCCCTCCCCCCGAAAGTGATGTCTCAGAGACTCAGGAAATCTCCAAGACTTGGGAACGGCTGGGAAACGTTTCCCCCACCACCACCAGTCAAATGGGGACGTCAAAGAAAATATCTGCCTGAAAACAGTGTTCCACGGGGACACGACACCCTCCCCCTCCCCCCGAAAGTGATGTCTCGGAGACTCGAGACATCTCCAAGACTTGGGGACGATTGGGAAACGTCCCCCCACCGCCACCAGCCAGATGGGGACGTCCCCAAAATGTTTCCCTCAAAGAGGAGACATTTCTAAGACATCCCCCCTTTTGGGGATTTCATGGGGACTTGGGGACATCCCCGAGACATCCCAGAGACTTCCAAAAGTCTCTCGACCCATCCCAGAGACTCCCAGCCATCCTTAGCGGCATAAGTTTGTCTAAAAGTTTATTTCTTTTCTAAAATCATTTTGTTTTATAATTTATGGCCCCCAACCCTAGCCCTAATACTCAATGGGCCCCAACCACCCCTAAGCACTCCAAAAAAACTATAAGTAAAATTTACAACCTCAATCCAAATCACAATTGAAAATTCAAAGCAAGAGTGAAAACATTAGCAAGCAAGAGTGAGAGGTGAGAGCATTAGCAAGTAAGAGTGAGAGGGTGAGAGCATTAGCAAGAAAGGGTGAGAGCAAGCAAGAGTGGGAGCAATAGCATTAGCAAGCTAGAGTGAGAGCATTAGCAAAGAAGAGGGACAGCATAGCAAGTAAGAGGGACAGCATTAGCAACATGCCAACAAGTAACAACAAGAGTTAGAGCAAGTACCAAGTCTTCATTGCATTGAGCCACTGGCCAACTGTATTTGTAATTTGAATTTGATCATCATTTTGAATATAAATATTAATATATTGATATTTGGCATTTTCACTATTCAATGCAACAAGTTTAGTATTTCAAAGTTTCATTTGTTGTTCCTTATACATTTTTTTTATAATTAATTTTTCAAGTATCATATATATTTGCACCATTGTCCCGCCACCATCCCCAAACCTGGGCCCTTGGTCCCCCGTCTTCGAGACCTGTCCACCCATTCCGAGACTCCGTGGAACACTACTTGAAACCAATTATTAGTGGCCAAGGATTCACTTGGTGTATAAATTCCCTATCTATGTGTTGAACTCTTATCACAAATGTCAAAACAAGCTCCATTTAGGAGCCCTAAGAGCCAAGAACCCTACATTTAAATTACTAACTGAAATGGCACCAGTAAACAATGCTCCACAGTTGAGTTACCAGGAAAGACAGGTTATTAAAACATCTCAGCAATGAGAAAATAGCCAAAAATTCACAAGCAATAGATGCCTTGTGATTCATTCAGCTGGTTTTTGTGAGTTTTGATATCTTTAAGAGGGGACCAAACTGCTAACATGAGCGCCAAGATTTTCATGAGACATCTAGAATGCATTTATGAACCTCATCATCCATGCCACTGCCAACAATTGGCTTAAAATTTAAATACCACAAGTAAAATTAGGCAAACCATCATCATGAAAATCATACAAAATAGATGCCTCGCACATGGTTTTTATTAGTGTTCTGGAATCTTGAAGGGTACTGAATTGCACAATTCACGGACTAAGTTCATATACAGGAGTATGGATTGCATTAATGTTCCTCGTTGCTTCTATACCAGATTTGCCCCCAACAACCATCTTCAAGGAAAAACAACCTGTAGTTAATGAGAGTACAGCAGGTTGCTTTTTATTTGTGTGGTAACAGACCTCTGTTTATTCTTGTATGCTACCAGCATTTGATCTAAACTGAGTTACTTGATCAAAGAGGCATCCACATTTTTAAAGTTTTTTTAATCCTGATAATACATGTCACGTATATGTTGAGTCTAGTTTTTGTATACATGTAATGTGTTTTGGGCATGAAATTTGTTAATTTAGTTTGTATACAAGCTGCCTACAGCAAGTACAAGAAACAGACAGCAGATACGGACAAATGTCCCACTATCGACAAAAGTCATTAAGTATAATCATGTGGCTATTATTTATTTCTATATTAGTATCTGACTCCACTTCCAACCTACATAGGTACTTGCCTTTGCCAATGATAGATTACCAGTTTTACCACATATTATTTTGATGATATTCATTTTATAGTACAAAGAAGAAGCCTGGTACTAAATACTAATAACTAACTCTTGATGTATATGGTGGGTTGAAAACAAGCCTTGTTCCATTTTAGTCAATTGGAACAAGTTGAAATAGACATATGATACCATGTAGTTTGTCAATTGTTTGAACACAGCAAGTGGTGAGTGTTCCGACGCATTAAGACTAGGGTGTTTCCCTTGGGTGATACGGATGAAGAGGTACATTCACATGTGATTCACCTCAGGAACATATGCCACTGCCCATAGAATGAGGGTACCCATAATAGGAGCACATCCCCAACAATGTATCTCTTTGCACACAATGTATAATCCCTAGTTTGACTGATCATAATTAGTTTTCCAACATATTCAACTTCAAAACAAAATGAACATTGTAAAAAATTAAAAAAGACTGATGCGCACAACCTCCATAGTGAATCTGTTCGTTGGACTAACCCAAAAACACCTTTGGAGTGAGCATATTGGTAAAATGTCATACCTATGAAATGGAGAACGAACAACATTTTCTTTTAACTTATCCTTCCCTTTACTAATATGAGAAGTTACTTCACCAAACTGTGTAACTCAACTACTATCAATGAGCTTCTAGCTTCCAAAATCAAAAAGAGTTGGGTACTTTCCTTTCCACCATGTTCAAATATAAAAATGATAGAATAACGAATATCTAGTCTCACTTATATATTTATGAATGGTTATTATTTTATTTCTCTTTCTTTTTTTGTTCTATATATTTCAAACTGGAGAAGGACTCGATGATCAAAGGAGAAGGAAAATGTTTGCTAGACAAGCGATAATATCAAGGATGACACTTCATAAACTGGCACTCTTGGTGGATTAATGGCCATAGAAGACAAGAAGAAAGAAAATAAGTATAACTAAAAAATAACAACTCCGTGATGAAGTTAAAGACAAAGCATATTATATATTTGAATGATAAACTTTGTTAGGTCTCACAAATCAAATAATGTTAAAATAGTATCTGTTTGAGTGGTCTTTCACCCATGCCATAACTGTTTGAGTGGTCTTACACCCAATGTGAATCCTAAGTTCTTCTCTTGTTTTACAGGAGGGGTACACAATCTCTAACACGGAGAAGGCAAAGACTCAAAACATCGATACTCAACAAATCCCTTTACCTCTTCAATGGTGTCAGCACCAAACTCCTTTCTCCACTGCAACATCTCTGCCCACATCTGTATTGTTTTATCAATATCAAACTTTCTTGCTTTCAAGAATCTGCACCAACAAAGCATCTTATATCAATGTCTGCGTTAACATAAAAAAAGCAAATTAATGTTTATGGTAAACTAATGATAGAATATACAATATGGGAAGGAGAACAGAAAAGTATGAGAGGAGAAAATAGATCACCATCTACGGCAGATATAATCAATAGTACATTAAAAAGATACATGATAGTTTATCACCATGCAGATAAGAGTTACAGCAAACAACATCCAAGTATTTGGAATAATCAAAATCAATATCACGCATGTTTTCATTCAAAATGAATGGAAATATTTACCAAGAATTCCCCGCTATGGAAATAGAAGGGAAACATTTACTCGGAATTTTCTGATTGTTTGCTTCCCTTTTGTGCAGAGTAAGGGAAAAAGAAGTAGGGTGCATGCGTGGAGGTTCAAGCAATCCCCTCCGGGGACTTAGGACTTGTGGGTGACTTCTCCCACATCTCAACATCATGGACTTAGCACACTTGTGAGGGAGTTCTCCCACATCCCTCTGTCACCTCTCAAGAACAGGGACTTTGCGATCTTGTCCCCTACCCTCCAAAATGTGTGCACTGTAAACTGAGGGAGTCAACTCCCGTGCAAGGGGAAACTCATCATGGTACCAAAATAAAAAGTTGAAATACAAAACAATAATAAAATATAAGTCATAGTATATTTTAAATATATACAAATACACCTTGTAATATAATATATTATATACTCTAACCTTAACTAATTGTGTGTATTTAAAACCGCCACCATACATCCTTGGGCATCTATAGCAGTCACCTGGAGATGAGAGACAGACAAAATGCCTTTTTTTTTTAAAAACATGGTATGGGGATGATCAAAGACAGCAAAATATAAAAAATATATACATAAAATCAAGAATTTTAGGAGTGGTGGTAAATAGATACCCTGTAGTTTATTAGCACAGGCAACTAGTATAGAGTGTCACTACTGTACCATTTCAATCAATTGAGAAAGCTTCTGTGCACATGGACATTTTAAGCCTTCTTATTGTTTTCTCTTCCTACTAGTACCACTTTAATAAGAAATACTTTTGCGATAGAAAGACTCTAATTTTTCAAATTACATGCCTATTGGTGTTTGTCTTTGGTTTTTAAACTCTTGTCAAACAGTTATCAAGACTTGAAGAAAAAAAATCAATGTAATTTAGACGACTCAAAAACTTCTTGTGGTGTTTGAAGACATCCTCATATGTTCTCTGAGATGAGTGCATGCTTTTGATACGAAAGAAAAGGACCAATGAACTATGATTTGTAAGACCCACATGAAGGACGAATTCTTGAAGCCCACAAATTCTAGAATTCCTAGCTACTTCCTTTTCTTGGAGACAAAGCTCCAGTCACAACAACCTTTGCTAAGTATGGATGTTAACCATGACTGGCCCAAGTAGAAAGTCCAAGTCTGCTGAGGAGAATATGGTGAAAATCCAGTTGTTGGATGATGATTGGTGGACAGATTGTAGATATGCAGTCTTATTTAATGATCCCATATCCCAAGCGATCTGGTATGCAAACACAAATGCTCCTCCTCTTGAAGAAATATTAGACATTTGATAGAATGTTGGACCAAGAAAGGGTTAAGATTCGTGAGAGAGATCCCTCAATACAACTCTATGATTAGAGGATAAAGCCCACCATTCAACATAGGTGAGACCTTATTAACACACCCTTGCACACGGAACTAAGCATTCAACCCAAATTGGTCTTTGGATAGAACTGGGAGTGTCTCTCATTTACTGTGATCAGGTATATCAAGGTTTTTGTGATGATATAGACAAGATATATTGAGGAGGAAGCCATGAAGCTTTGAGATCATTTTATTTAGTTTCAGAATGCCACCCTTTCAAAGAAACCCAACACTACTACAGATAGAATAGGTTTGGCCAAAAGAACCTTGATTGGGTGGTGGAAGATGCATGGCAACAAACTAGATAACTTGTTATTCATCTCCTCTCTGACTGCTAATTTATGATACTGAGAGGAACTACTACACTTATAGCTCCATCAATTATCAAGAGAAGTAAAATTAAATTGACTGCAGAGAAGCTACTTAGAATTCATAGTGGCTTGCATCATACACATAGCAAGACTACAGATTCTTTGTAGGGGCCTACCACACATCAGGATGTTGATACTATGGATGCCACACGGGTTAACGAGTAGGGTATAGATCTTCAACAAGAATTGGTTAGAGTATTCATGAGCATGTTTGATAACTTTGATTAGGAAACGAACGATGATTTCAATTACATCCACGAGACCAAGCCGTTTATGGGACCCAAAGCCACAACCAAAGTAAGCAAAGCCACCCCACAAACTGCCCTAATAGCTTTGCTTAGAATCCATTGTCTTTTTGAATGTTGAATCTCCTGTTGTAGATCTTCACCAAAATATGTGTTGTTTTACGAAAACCAGTCTTTCCTCCCTCAATCAAGGATGTTATGTTGTCTACTCTCAAATTGTCCTCATATCTAAAACGGATGTCTTTATATGATGTGCATTCCATGTTGTATACTCTCAAATTGTTTTAAATATTCTTGTTGGTTTGATGCAAACTCTATTGCAAGTTTTAAGCATGAACCCTATACTAAGAAGGATTTTACATACGAAGGAGAGTTAACAGGCACACCACCAAGCATTCATCTTGTACCTGTCAAGTGTTGCATCTATTTCACCCATGCTCTAGGAAGCCAAAATGTGATGTACAAGTAAGATATTCCATAAGCTTCCAATGGGGTGGTCATTTTATTCCACCTTCTCATTGCTATCATGGTTTGCTTCTTCATTCTGTCCTTCGTTTTCCAAGTGTTACTTGCCCACTTTTTGTTCGACATAGAGCCCGCCTCCATGTCCTTTGTTGCCATTTCTATGTTACCTTTCCATGGTTGATCCATATTCTTTGCATGTAATGTTAAGATATGGCCGCATATTATGAGTCAGTAGCGGACATATTGATTTACTTCTATTCCATCATGTGGTTTTCTGCTCATTTTTTCTTTCTCCACATCTCGATCTTTTGATCCTTGAATATCTTGCATTTGCTTTGTTATATTTGTTACTATTGGGATGCTATGTGCTATCTATTTTTGGCAAAATAACTGTCAGTTTTTTATTTATTTTGTATTTCAGTTTCTGAGTCTATCTACATCTTAAGATCCCTTTGTATTAGCTGAACTTTTGCATTCACATATATTAGCCTCTCTCCTATATCTGGCAGATTTGGATTTTTTAATTTAAAAAAAAACAAAATAAACTTTTTTTTAAAAAACAAAAAAAGTTAAAATTAAAAATCCCTGGGTGCCTCTCATACGTGGATTGTTTGATCCTCACTTTCCAATCATTGTCCCTGTGAAATTGTTAAGACTAGGGAGTGGGTAAACAGTAGGATAACCCAATGGGGTGTTGCATAGCATAATCCCATGGGATTATCCAACCTCCATGGGGTATCAATCCCACCAGTGGTCCCTGTAAATGTTTCACTATTTCAAACCCTTGCTTTCCATTATTATTGATGATTGTATGCTCCCTTAACAGGAACACTATAATATTTGTTCCTGAGATGGTTTCTGGTGCTCTTTTTTGTGGGCCCATTATTTAAAACTTGGTTTGACATATTCTTTTGATCCTTGAATATCTTGATTGTTGTTTTCACCATCTTTGGCAAAAATAACCTTTCAGTTTCTGGATCTATGTTTTCCTTATTGTCTTCTTGTTGTTCATCCCTCATTTCTATTCCGGTTTCTCACGAAATAGATTATTTGTTTTGTGTTGTTTAATTAATACTATAATACAACAAGAATCTTGATAGATATTTATAAAGGAGTGAATATTGTGGGGCTCACCTGCCAATACTGCTAGGTATTTTGAATCTTCTTGTAATTTGTTGTTCAAGGTTATGTGCCTTGGGTCCATTGTTGTCCAACCCTTGTCTTTCTCTTACCAGGAGGCGTTTTTAATTTTGTCTACTTGTAACCCTACACATTGCGATTTATGTGGCTCACAGCAAACCATTTCCACCTTCTTTGGTGAAGCTGCCTTGAAACTTGTTTCTTGATGGATTGAACACGAAACCAAATGCGGCTCTTCTAATTCCTGCTCCTCCCCGTAGCACCAATGCCTTTGGCCCTGGGTTCTGACCTTGGGTCCACGACCCTGTGAAAAGGATACCAAGGGTGATGAAATATTGGCATGTAGGATGTTGAACCTTGTTGCAAATATTGGAAGCATGGAGACAAAGGCTACAACAAAAGCAATATCAAATACTAGAGTAGTCGGGATTCGTCCATGCTTTTTTTTGGTTATTTGCAATAACTTTTTTCTATTTTGTATTTAATTTTTATAACTTCCTACTGCTTTGATGTTTGGGAAGCTACATTTAGACCTATTTCTTCATGAATTGAAAGCGAATCCAAATGTGGCTCTTGTAATTCTTGCTCTGATCCTCAGCACCAATGCCCTTGACCCTAGGTTCTGACCTTGGGTCCAATGCCCAGTGAAAAGGATACCAAGAGTGATGAAAATATTGGCATGTATGATGTTGAACCTTGTTGCAAATATTGAAAGCATGGAAATAAAGGCTACAACAAAGGCAATATCACATACTAGAGCCATTAGTCGAGCTTCATCCATGCTTTTTTTTTGTTATTTGCAATACCTTTTTTCTATTTTGTATTTAATTGTAATAACTTCCTATTACTTTGATGTTTGCGATTTATTTGAAAAAGGTAAGATTATATTATAACAAAAAGGAGTTGTTAATATCTATTAGTTGATTAATTAACGATATTCAATTCACCTCAACAAGCCCTTCTTGTCATAGAGATGGCTCTTTTGTTCACTATGAAAATGTGGTTGTTATTTTCCCTCCCTAATAAGATCTTCCTTTATGAGGATCTTACCAGGATCTTTTGGTTTTGATAGCTCACAAAGCAGGGAAGTGGGTAGTTATCAAAAACCTCTGGGTAGTAATCAGAGACACTTTCCCTCCTAGATGGGAGTCTCGTCCTAGGTCTTACAAATGATGGGTCACGAAGGGGATGCAGCTGGGCAAGGGCATCACTATTAGATGTTGGAACGAGAATGGCTCCTTTTGGTCCTCACCGGGTCTTATTCTTGATTCCCTTAGTTCCGCAGACATTCTTCATCACAAAGACTCACGAGAGTCCAGTGTGGCCTCTTCCTGATATCACAAGTTGTCATTGGTACTCTGCGCACAAGCAAGAGACTAGGAACCCAGGTGGTGTCAGAGGTTCTAGAGGGGTGGTTTGTTTATACAAAGATTCGCTCCAGAGCAAGATCTCTTTGGTTGCCAGAGATGAGTTTGCCATGTTCTAATGGGTTCATATTCAAGGTTTGGGTCTCCACTGTAGGGATATCTACATTGCAATGCGTTACTTCCCTCCGATATTCTCCCCTTTATGCCATTCATAATGGTCCCCGTGGTAATCCCTTTACCGACTTGTATGACAATATTGCCCAGTACTCAATGGTTGGAGAAGTCATCCTTCAGGGTGATTTCAATGCTCACACCTGAGCACTCCAGGTTCTTATTCATGACCGCTCGGAGGATGTGTTTTGCACTCGAACAGTTGATCCAGATATAATAGGCTTGCAAAGGACTTCAAAGCATGATCCAGTTGATCTCATTGCTTATAGTCGGCACCTCCAGTAGCTTGGAAAATCACATGAGCTAATTATCCTTAATGAGATTACCTGTTTTCCTGAGTCGCATCTCTTCACTTGTTGACTGCAGAGTGGCGGTGCAAGTGTCGTGGATTATGTCCTTTCTAGCTAGAGCTCCTTTCCACTGATCTGCCACTTCTCTATTTCTTCCATTCCCCTTGTTGGTCATGCTCTTCTCTCTGTGTCGACATTTCCCCCCTCCTCCCCTCACTCTACTTCCCCCCTCCATGGCCTCCCTCGTACCACTTTTTGTTTTGACGAAGGGGATCCTCATACCTTTTCCTCCAACCTTCGAAAACTTCTCCCCCTAAGTCCCAGTTCTTTTCTCTGGATAATGTTGTTGCCAAATACACCCTCCTTTCCTCCATCATCTGGGAGGCCTCCCTCATGTCCTTTCCTAGTTCCACCCGACCTTCCTTTGCCTCCCAACAACAGAAAACTTGTCCTATGAACAATTGGTATGATAACAAGTGCAAAATCTTACACAGACAGTTACGGCATGCCTTTAACCAGGCCCATCCCTCATATCCTACCTTGAAAGCCTCCTATCATTGTCTCCTTCGCCGATCTTCATCTCCCAGCGTAAACGAACTTCATGTGAGTCTCTTCAGCACTCGGTTAAGCTTTCTGGCGCATACCATTTTCCCCCACCATTCATCTCTTACCTTTGAGTTGAATCCCAATTCCATGTTCTCTCACACCTCTAGTCTTTATGATATTCCTTGACAGCCACATATCCAGGTTGACAACCCACCTTCCTTGTGCCACCTTTTCACCTACACTACAATTAGAGAGGCAATTCAGGTGATGAACTGTAGTAAGGTAGCGGATGAAGAGGGATTCCAACCAGAATTCTTCAAACTTGGTCAAGGGGTTCTTTGTAGTTATTTGACTGGCCTCTTTAATCACATGGTTTGCTGGGGTTTTCCGCTATCTTGATCATGTCATATCATTCACCCGATTCACAAATTGGGCCCCAACTCTGACCCCAACAACTACAAGACCATTATGGTGGGTCATACATTCTCCAAAGTTTATGCTACAACATTACATATGTAGTTATCCGAGGAGTTAGAGCACAGGAACCTTAAAGCTAAGGGGCAAACTGGTTTTCTGCCTAATCACCAAACTACTAACCATATCTTCACTCTCCACGGCATCATTGAGGAGGCATCATGTCATTGAAGGTATGTTGCTCGTCGAAGAAAACCTTTTACTCGGTCTATTGTTTCTTTGTGAATTTTTGGAAAGCCTTTGACTCGGTTCCAAACTTTATGTTGCACTTTTTCTGAGGAGTTAGAGACTTCGCGACATTGACATTTCCGAGACCCTTCTCACGAAGGCTATCATGTGCTTGTACGTGAGACTGTTTTGGGCCGCCTTCGCACCTCCCTGGGAGAGTCAGAGTTCATCACCGGCAGTATCATTGGGGTAAAGCAGGGGTGCCCCCTATCCCCAACTATGTCTAGGATATACATTAACGATCTAGAGTCTTTTCTCTAGGACGGTGATGGGTGCCTTCTGCACTAGGTTTTGATATCCATTCTTTTGTTTGCAAATGATGTGGTTCTCCTAGCTTCTTCTCCTGAGGGCTTACAAAGACATCTAGATGCCTTGGCTTTGTTTTGTGATCTTCGGAATTTCACGGTTAACTTGGGTAAAACTAAGCTTATGGTCTTCAATGGTTTGAAGACCTCTCATCTCCACTTCTTTAGGGGTGAGGAGATTGAGATCACCAACTCTTATACCTACATGTTTTTGGGGATTATGTTCTCTAGTTCTTCTTCTCCCTTGTTTTAGTTTGAGACAGGTTACCCTCAGTAAAACCCTCCAACCTCATGTCAATAAGGGCTATGGGTTTTTAGTTCTTCTAGAGAGACAATGCTTCTGTCATCACTTTTAGGACATATCCTCCAAAATGTCCCTCATGGGCTCCCTCATCAAACCCACGATTCTCTACGGTGTTATTGTTTGGGACCCTCTTTGCTAAGTACTGATTGGGCCTCCGTTGAGAGGGTCCAGACACTTCTTCATTGTTTCATCAGGTGTAAGCAAACTGTGACCCAACACATTATTTGGGTGGACTTTGGAGCCCATCCTTTCAGATTAGAGACCATATTGATTTGGTTTCTTTCTTGCACTGCATTCAGGGCTTCACGGACACTACCAAGGGCAGGACAAGTACCCGTACATGGCATATTGTTCATTAGAGGCTATTGCTCTTTCAAACCCTCCACGCTAGGGTCGTAATTGGTATGCTGAGGTCTCCAAACTTTTAGGTGCAGTTGGTATTAAGATGGACCATCTTCCACCTTTTCGGTACTCCTTGGACGCACCAAGCCACCTTCTGCCTACTAAACAGGAGATGAACAGGATCATCAAAGAGGATATTTACAAGCAGTTCCTCCATACCACTTAGGTAAATCCTCAGAGGGGTTTACGTCCCAAGATGGCCTTTTACGCTGAGCATTTCTTGGAGTTGAGGGACAGTCTCATTATCCATCCTCGGTACACCCTTCGGCACTAGATCCATGCCCTTTGCATCCCCCTTGGTAATTCAGGGTTGGTTCTCATAGACTCCATTGTGAGACGGATCACAACCTTGATCGTTCGGACAGGATATGCCAGATGAGTAGTCTCCAGGAGACCGAGACGGAAACACACTTCATCTTTCGGTGCCCCATTTACTACAAGATCAGAAGGAGGTTCCATTGTTTATTTAGGAGGACGCATGATCTTTCCTAACTTCTTCAAGTTTGAGGATCAGAGGTGCCTGACTTTATACTTACAGGAGGCTTTGAAGCTTCATGAGCACAGTCTTTAGTTGCATCCTAGACCGGACTCTACCCAACAGATCACTTCCTTCTTCACAGTGTTACCTTTGAAGAGAGGCACTAAGCGCCATTATGACACCGACCCCACTTCTTCCTTCAGATTGGTTCGGCCCAAGGAAAGTATCCATGGTTCCCCGAGACATCACAATCATGCTTGTACTAGATCTGGACTCAGGAGATAAGATCCACCAGGCATCAAAGGAATAGTATTGTGTTCAGACGAAGGCATAGTAGGCAGACTCTCTCTTCGGCGGGTCAGCATTCTATCCTCAAGTTTTTCCATTCTGCCTCGAATGTTAGGAGAGATGGATCTACCATTCCTTGATGGGCTTTCCTCTTTTCTTCTCCTTGGTCATCTTTCCCCCCTTTCTTCCTCTCACTTGTATTTCCACCCCCATTCTGGATGCGTGTGATTTCTCCTTTCGGTTGGCCACCTCTTCTGGCTTTTGTACTTGTCTTTCTCGAGAACTCGTTGGTTTTTCCACTTTGTATCAGTGTTCATTGTTGTCTACAGTCCCTTTGACCTTCTTTTGTGGTCATTTGTTGGACATTAATATATTTATCTTTTGAGGAAGCCCAAGTCGAGTATAAACAAGAGCAAGGAGTTCAAGGAAGGCCTAGAAAGTGGGTACGAACTGCGGAGAAGACTTGTGCAAAGAAGTGATTGAACTTCGGGGAAGCCCTTGGAGTAGCATATGCATGATAGGGTCAAGTTTGAAGAGGTGAATGAAGACCTGATTGGGGCAGAGAAAATCGTAAAGACTAGATTGAGTTGAGACTTGATGCAGACTAGAAGCAAACCGAAGAACAAAAATGTGATTTTCTTACGCAGGCCCCCATTTTTGTTTTGCTTGTGCAAGCATAAGAAAAACATGAACATCAAAAGTTAGGATTTTGTGCAAGGGAAGGATTCATAAGAGAAAAATGAACCGAGGAAGTTTAAGTTGCAAATGTAGAACTAAACTACAATTATAGATATAACAATTAGAGCAAAGAAGGTGGACGGAGTGTCTTTGTATGCTAGATGCAAAGGCAAAAAAGGAAACGTGATTCTTGTGACCAGGTGTGCGTTCATTTGTAATTTGAAAGGGAGTTGTAGACATTGTGGACATACTAGGGCACACCGATAAGGGAAAACATAAAGCCTATGCAAAATACAAATCACTTTACTGAAGTAAGATGCTAGGGTACAAATAAGTGAGGACTTTGCATGCAAAAAGACCAATCACCAATTTCATTGATTTTCACAATTGCGATTTTTTGTGTTTAGGGCACAGGAGAGGAAAACAATGAAAACCAATCAGAAAAAAAAATGCTTTTACAAATGTACAAGACAAGAATCGTGTTACAGTACAACAATCGACCTAAAAAGTAAGAATTATTTCTTGAAGGGTAGACGATTTTTTGTGGCATTAGGGCACAAACCAAGAATAGCGAGTTGTGTGATAGTTGTAATTCCTATTTGATTTTTGAGTTGTGCAAACAAAAAATTCCAATTTACAATAATTTGCATAATTTGTTATTTGTACCTGTATAGGGTTTTATTGTGATTTGTTATAGTATTGTACCTAAAAATTTTGTTGTTTTCAGCCAAGATGCACAAGGGTAGGTCCCCTCTCTGAACATCTTCTATGGATGAAGATTTCTGAGAGTAACTCGTTGCCATCAACAAAAAGGTGGATGACGACGACCTATATGCACCTGTTCTAAATAGTTTATCATCCTCCTATGAAACATTTGTAGAGGATCTACATTCAATGAAGAAAGGAAAACCCTGACATTTGCTCACATTAGTTCCTATTTGTTGTATAAGGAATGCAGGCAGATACAAGCAATTAAGTCCAATCTTTGACAATTTGAGAGCGCATTTAATGCTCAGTCAAAGGGGAAGTGATAATGTCACTCTATTGAATTTCTAAATACCATGTGAAATATTATTACTATAATAAGGTCGGGCATATCAAAAGGGATTTACCAGAAGTAACAATATGATCTTTCCCGACAAAAAAAAGCCACAGGATATGGGAGATGTGGCTGTAGTAGCAAACGAACATGAATCTGAGGAATAGTATGCTCTCACAGCATCATGCTCAATTGATAGTGTTATCGGTTGTTGGTTCATTAATTTTGGCACATCCAGACATTTTTCATGTCGTAGGGACTGGTATGTAACATTTACTACAATTTTTTACTCAATTTTATTAGCTAATGGAGATCACTTGCAATAGAGGGGATAGGGGATATTCATATATAGTAATGAATAATGTAAACTTCATTGTAAAGAATGTTAGGTATATTCCTAGCATGCATAAGAAACTTTTAAAGGCAAGTAAACACAACATCCCACCAATGGTCTCTAATGCTTGCCATGAGAGGGTCTTTCTCCATACCTATATTCACTTCCATTTCACGCAATGGCTGGTTATATTACTTTGTTGGCTCCTTTTACATAGATTTAACACCTCTTTCTCCAACAATTGTCTCAACATTCTAGTGATCAATTGCATCAACCCCCTTTTCATCTCCCTCCACACAGCAAATTCCCTTCAACTCATCCACATTGTCGCATTACTACATTCTTATTGTTTGAACACTTTATCCGCCTAGTAATCCTCGTTGTGGATCTTCCTCATGCCCTTTCATATGTGTGTCCCTATTAAAGACAACTTCCTTAATCATCTCCAAAAGTTCGGCCAACTACAGTGCATTGACACTAAACCTAAATGCACATGTGATTATTATTTACTTGTCTATATCCTTGTTCTCAAACCTCATAAAGTGCATGTCTACTCGATTATCGTAACACCAAGGTCTTCTAAGTTGCATATGATAGTTGTTGACTTTTACAAGCTCTATTACTTCGAAATCAACTGAAAACTTAAAACATCCATGATGTCTAGCTCCACACCTCTCAAGACTCCAAGTGGTCTTGATTTGGTCTTGTTAACCATAAATAAGAAATTAGAGGAATTTTCACCTCCGCACTAGTGTCTATAAATATGTTCTCCATGGTCCAACAATTGATCTTTGGATCAATGATTAACTCCTGATCAAAGCTAATGTTATGCGCTACACACATCTACTTGTGCTCAACCTCTAATACATACAAGGCCGCCACACTTTGTTGAAACCAAGTCTTCAATAAAGGTAGTACTCCCTCTTGCTTCATCATTGAAAATACCCTAGTAAGCTCATCCACCTCCTTAGAACTAGTACCTTTCCTTTGTTGTTCCTACGTCTTCACTTCCAACTCACTCACTACTTACACCTCTCCTTGCAAGGTTTGAATATCATCTCATGTGCAAGTCATCATTGATTTAAACCACAAAACATCATTTTGCAGCATGGGAGGAAAATCCATATCTTGCTCATTAGCACCCCTTATTGCATTAACTTTTTGTTTTGTTCAACACTTTGCGCACTTCTCGTGGCTTCAATTCCTTCTCTTATTGCACTAATTTTATCATTCTTGCAGCCTTTTGTGCTATGTCACTTTCATGGATCTTCTTCACTAACTTCAGGCATTCTTCAATCTCTCGCCCCTCTCCATAATGCACTCACGTCAAGAACTTTAGACATGCACTAATAGTGATCCATCGCTTTGCACTTTTAACAAGACTTGTGATAAAAATTTATGCTCTTTCATGCACCCCCACAGCCAAATGATCTTCCATAATAACTTTGACCCTGTGGAGATTACGTAGGAGAACCTTGCCTTGTCTCCCAATTTTGAGTCTATGCATCTCCCCGACCCGCAATCAACCATGTCAAGTGTGTCGGTCTAGCACACCTTACACCATGTTGTTTTAACCCTCTTAGCACACTATAAAACCAAACAGACATGTATCTCATGACCTTGTAAAACATCACAGCATACCTTCATAGATTGAATCCTTTGGTGCATACAGTCTCCTCGTGTATATCCAACAACATTGTGATCAATGAAAAACTTCTCAACTTGTGCACCTCTTACACAATCGATGCTAACAATTATTGTAACTGTATTACTGTAGTAGAAATTTGAGCTTCTAGGAAATGGGCTTATCCACGTATCTCCTCCATGACCCGCAATCAACCGCGTCAGGTGCAGCAGTCTAGTACACCTTACACCATGTTGTTTTAACCATCTTAGCACACTATAAAACCAAACAGTCATGTATCTCATGACCTTGTAAAACATCACAGTATACCTTCATAGATTGAATCCTTTGGTGCATACAGTCTCCTCGTGTATATCCAACAACATTGCAATCAATGAAAAACTTCTCAACTTGTGCACCTCTTAAACAATCAATGCTAACAATTAGTGTAAGTGTATTGCTGTAGTAGAAATTTGAGCTTCTAGGAAATGGTCTTCTCCATGTATCAAAACTCCCAACCACTTCCATGTGAAGGGTGGCATCCAAAGCCTCATGCAAGTCAGAAAATGTATTCATTGCTAAATGCCATCGGAAAGTAGGCAATAACCCCCATCAACCCACTACACGTGTGTCGCAGCGAATGAATCTCAATACATATTTTGGACAACAACATTTTAAACTGCGTATCATATGCATGTACTCTAGGCCATTTCTTGCTTTATTTCTTTTCAAGCATATAATCTCGACATCTAAAACTCTAGTATATGAAATTCCTTCAAAAATGCAGACTTTAGTGCATCAAAGTCCACCTTTGTCTTGTTCGGATCTAGCTAGCGCATTCAAGTATTTGCCCTATCAAGCAAAGTCGCCACAAACTGAATTGCTTTTGTTTTCAATGAGGTCATGTGTTTTGGATGCCAAGCAACCTTACACTTGTGAACATGCTTAGTGGCATCCTTGAGAGCCCAATACTCAAGTAACTTCACTATCATCTCATAAAACACGTCAGCTGCCAAATCCAGGTATTTGCCCTATCAAGCAAATCTGTCACAAATGTCTGCAAGTCTGCCTTTCGTATCATTCGGCAGCCATTCCTCCTGTTTGACTAAATATTCCATTCTTCAACATAACTTACACACATCTAGTCCCACCTCCAACTTCATGCATAGCACTTGCATGGGAAAAATTTAGCCTATCATAACTAGGCCTTGAACACACAATTATAGAAAATGCATCCACCCCCACTCTGAATCCAATCTAGCCTCAACACTTACACAACAACACACACCAGATCTTCACAACCAATGCTAACAAGGCCTCGGCATGGAACCAAAATGTTTGTGGTATTTTCTAGCTAAGTCTCCAAGTCATGTGTTGGACTCAACTATGCACAACAAATAACTGCACATTTCACACAGCACTTGCACGATAGTCAAGCCAAAGCCTGAAAACATCACCCAAAGCACAGAGAGAACACCAAGAACCTCATTTAAATTCATTCTTGTTCAAACAAATGTTCTCAACCGTAGTATGCTAGTAAACCATAACATAACTATAAACAGATCAAAGGCAACACAGATCCATATATATCCACAACGCATTCAATTCATACAAGATGAATACATCACATATTAAATGTCACTATACAATATGCACCATATGCGAGTTAATTACAATAATATTACAGAATACAACAATAGGCTTCCCACCTTTACAAGCCCTCAAAAAGCGAGCTCAAATCTCCATAATCTTTCCCTTCTTCCCCAACACCCAATTCCTGTGTGTTTTCTATGTGTCAGATGAAAAGCCCAAGGGGCTTATTTATAGTATACATAAACCCCTGGACTTGCAAACTGGTGCACGAATCTTCCCATGAATATCCTATATCCTTCTGGAAGGTGTCTGGTTGACAATAAGTCGTTCTGCACTACAGGTCTCTAGAAGGCTCCCCCATGTGCCCTTGTTTCCCCACAATCCTTGATCATCCACAGGCCCTCATTGTTACACAACCCGCGTCCTCCTTTATGTTGGTAATGTGCGGAACATATACACAGTTGTGTGCGCCTCACCTATGCGGGCACCACATAGTTAGTTTAATCTTTGAGCACCATTACCCAGGGTCGATAGATGGACCAAATTTTGTCATGGATTATCCGTAACCACCTCCATATGTTACATGTCTTCATGCACAGCAAGGATGTTGGTGGTGTTGAGCTGTACACTTTGAGCACCAATGGTTTGTCTACCTTCATCACTATAATTGATGGTATAGGCTATATCAAATCTGATATATACCATTTCCAATTGGAGCCCAGCATTTTCTTTTTGTGAGGGTAAAGTAGGCAGCAAGAGGATTCATTGAATCAGATATGACTTAAAGACTAAGAATTATTTTATATAGAGTGATAGATGTGAAGAGTTGTGATTGGAGTAATTATGGAGTTGATGATAGCTAAGAAGTGATAGATGTTAACAGTGTAATGAAAAGCTATATCAATTCACATGCAACGACTTTGTGTTCTGCTGTTTTTTACTGATTTTTCTGGATAGATATATGCTGTCATATAATGTGTATTCTCATAGCTGGACAGAACACTTACTTAGCGGTCATATGGAGGGGGCAAACCACAATTTTCTGAGCAGAACCTGCAACTAAATTTTGGGAGGCTTTTTGGAAAAAAACAGTCCCCTGATTTGTGAAAATTTTCTGCTTTGCTACTAAAATTTTTCGGTATTTTAACAAAATTGCTATTAGAACTTTTTCGAACAAAATTAAAATATTTAACTTAGCTAATGTGCAGCTGCCATTAAGCAAAAAAAAAAAACTTAAATATTTCTGCAGCTGCAGCAAGTTCTCGTCTCCCACAGCTAGTTGGGGCTGATATTACTTTTCCTTAACAGCTCCAGAAATCTAGGAGAAGATTTTATTATTTGAAGTTTTGCAATGTAACAAGATGCATAGTACCGTATAAGCATAAAAAAAGGAGAAGCCCTCTCCATGGGACCCCTGCCTAATGTTATCACTTGACAGCTAGATTGAATCCTTTTCCACAATGCATCTATATGTTTTCCTGTGACTAGTGGGATTCCTAGATAGGATTGCGCAAGGTTCCTTCATCAAATTCTAAGAGTGTTAAGGAAGATTTTATTTCATGTAATGCAAAAGTAAAGGTCAATTCAGGGTTTTAAGATTCATTTCGCAGTTGAATTGTGAATAATTTTCTGGATATACTGCGTGAAAGTTTTTATTACCATCGTTTCGAGTCCAGTGCTGGACCCATCATCAGGGTGATGAAGCTTAAGCATATTTTTCTAAATTAACTGATTCTCCTCCTGTATTTTCATATCTTCTCAAAGTTTCCTTGGAAACTTTAGCATATTTGATGGTAGCCTTAACTCACAACATGGTGTCATCAACAAATTTCAAATGATTGTCTGCAATTTTTATTCCTTCAATTTTCTTTTGAGATTTGGCCTCCTTGATGACCTTGCTTGCCAGAAATATGAACAGAAATGATGACAATGGATCACCATGTCTTAACCCTCTTGATGCCTGAAAAAAGGCTTCATGGAGACTCTTGCTTAATAAGACAGAAAGATTCTGAGAGCAATAACATGCTTGTACCCACATCCTCCACTGGCAATCCAAACTTCTCCAATATCCTATTCAGAAATTGCCAATTAACTCATCATATTCTTTGTTCATACTCAATTTGATTTTAAAACTGGGTTTTTTATTGTTCTTGGATGAGTGCAAAGCTTCGTGTGCTTTAATGATTCCATCAAGAAAATTTCTTCTTTGAACAAACTAACCTGCCCCTCTGAGATTATGTTTGGCAACACGTTTCTCGGTATTATTTTCCATGATCTTAGGAATAATTTTATAGGAAAAGATGCATAAGGCTAAGAGCCAACTAAGAATTCCTATGTTGCTGCAGTGAGTTTATCTTTAATGATATCACAGAAGGCTTAATGAAAACCAGCTGGGAAGTCATCAACCCCAGAGGCATTAATCTTTTGTGTCTCATTAATTTTCTCTTCCATTATAAGCTCCATAAAATTTGTATTATCTGCATCATTAATTGTCAATCATTCACTCCCCTTTTCTCTCAACATGTTCGAGTGGTAATTTACAGACTCCCCTCTAGTTTCCTTCCAATCAAAAGTAATAGAAGCATTTAGTGGAGTTAAATTGTCTTCTTGTAGACTCTTCTGACCTTCATCGAGAGATGAGAGAATTTCATGTTTCTATCTCATTCCATTAGCCATGTCTTTCTAGATTTCTGCTTCCAAAGAATTTCCTCCAACTCTAGAACTTTATGTACTCTAAAGCTAAGTCACAAGGATCGAGCTCGTGTTTATGTTCGACGAGGATAAGGTTCGGTTCAAGTTCTCCAAGGGATAAAGTTCAAGAAAAATAATGTCTTTAAGTTCAAACTAAAAAAATTCTATCATTTTTTCGAACAAAAAATGCATAAATATGTCAGAGACAGTGTTGAGAGCTTTTTGTCCGCTACTTTCAGTCAGTATATTAATATATACACACATTTGTAAAATACTGCAAAATTGTGTCAAAAACTTCCCATGCAAAAATAATGGATAAAGTTCGATATCATGTTCAATGAGAATAAAGTTCTGCAAAATTCAAACTTTTTCAATAAAATTCAGAGAACCTTGTGGCATAGCCCTGAAGCTTCAAATTTATCTTCTGCCAGCAACTCGGAAGATATTCCATCTTTTTGGATCCTAAATTATAGCTTTTCCCATATATCTTGGATATCAGCCCTTGATATATCAATCGAGTGCCCAAAGGCCTTGTCATCCATTGCGTACCCAAAGGCCCTTTTGTCAATCAAGTACAACCCTCTCCCAATGGAGGAGGGCTTGAACAACAGGTCAATAACACCTTCTCTCGACGAAGGTCAGATCATTTATGTAGCCATTGGGTGATCACTAGCAATCTATCCAGGCTTTCAGAAACTAATTCTTCCCCCACCCTTCTATTATTCCAACTCAAAGTATATTTTCCTAATTTAAGTTCAATGTCCCATAAACTAAGATTTTATGGTAGACTAGCAAAATATATCATGGAAATTAAGTTCCCTATAATTCCTATTGATTTTTAATCTGCCTTAAATATAGCAGGAAGTCTCCTCCAAGGATCAAAAGGGCTTCGGGATTTCCTATTCTGAAATATTTATATATCTACTCTGGCATAATTTTCTTCTACTGAATTTTTTCGGTATATATTTGAAACTATAAATTCTTGCTTATTTGTGCAACTTGTGAAAAATAAAACAAAACGATTAGAGTGCAAAAGTGTACCTTCCCAGCTTTTAGAGTTCTAGCAAATTGCAATGCCCACTAAGGCACCATTTAAACTGACTGCTATCATTGAACTACTTTTCAAAATTGATCTAGTGACAAGCTTGTCCCCACCAAGCATTTTGGGAAATATACTCTCGATTTCCTATACCAATATTGGTCATGGCTAGCTCACTTTAAAGAGTAGTTTTTGGCTTTCTCCCAGCCCTCTTTTTCCTCCCTTGATTTTCTATGCCTTTTTCCAAAGAGGCTAGCTGGATTTTGATTATACTGTCTTTATCACAAAATTCCTTGATTTCATCAATCGAGTAAAATTCTTGATTTTTCAGATATGCTTCTGTTTGCTCTTCACTTAATCAGTCCTGATCCTCAAATTCTGATCATCTTCTGGGGTTTCTTGGGAAATCTTTTGATTTTCAGAATTAATTCTAGGGCTTGTGTGCTCTTCATTTTGTTCTTTGCTCCTTTCTATTTTCAGGGAAATCTTTTTTCCCTGGGGTGGGTTGAGGTCGGTATGGCTTCTGTCTGCTAGTTTTTTAGACCCCATTTCCCACCCATTACCATATTTCCTTACCTTCCCTGTTTCATTGTATATCCTCTGAAGCTCCTCTCTATCTTCCGATTCCTTTATTTCTTGTGATACCGTAAAGGGGTTACTAACCCCTTTGGCTCCGTTGACTAGATTTTCTTTAGCTTTCTACTGCCAGAATTGCCTGGTTTTCTTCAATCTCTACAGACTCTTGATCCTTGGGAACATGATAGGACATTCCCCATCCAAATTCACTAATTCATGACATGTTATGCACCTGGCAAATATTACCAATGCAAAGTTTGCCATCTACTTCTTGTTTCAGATTTCTGTTTGATAACTTTAGGGATAAGCCTATCCAGATCAATTTGGGCACAGCCACCTGCATATATCGAGAGTGATAGCGCTTATCTGGCTTTTCCAGCACATACATATGTTCTCCCAAGTTGAAACCCATATGATCTGAATCACACCAAGACTTATGATTGGATTTCTTTCTCAGGTTCAAACTTTCCACCCAATATCTCATATAGAGGCCAGATCACCCAAAAATCCAAGGACCGCCTGAGAAAAACTCCTCTCTATCCTTGAGATCATCAAATATGACCAGAAAAATACCCTTTTGACAATAGTCTTAATTCCCATCCAGTCTTTGTTTGCCATTTGTTGTTAATCCAATGCATGATATCTAGATATTAGCCCTCTTTCTTCCAGTTCTATAGCTGCCGGGCCAGGTCTATTTCTTTATCCTCTAGCAGTCCATTCCTACTTGTTATCAACTTTCAAGGTCATATCTCACATTTTATGTTGTGAATATTTTAAGGGTAGCACTATGTGCAGCTAAATTTGACCAACATAATACAGACGGTGCCTCAAGCAATGTAAATTTAGAAGTTTGAGCCTAATGAATTAGTTTTTCTTTCTTTTATTTCACTGGGAATTTTCAAACAATACATTATAAATTCATTATGTGTTCCATCCGGTAACAAAATTTAAAAACACTCCCACATCAGAAGCCTTTGGTGGGTCTCATAAATTCCAATCATCTGTAGTCTAAATTTTAATCTTGAAGCCTGAAGATCCTTGAAATCTATTTTAATCACAGTATATGGTTTTGTAAGGATTATTTCTTCAACACAAAAAATTGAATATACTTTTTCTGTTTCAAAATAAGAGCAAATCTTATAAAAAGACATAAAAAATATAAATCGTCTGCATGATTTTGGTTATTTTTGACAGGGACACTTTCCAATGAACCAAGGTCACGCTGCTTGGTAGAGGCAAAGAGTAAAAGGATTAAAAGGATGCCCCATTATCGGAAAAAGATCAACAAAATCAGAAAAAAATCATATATTTTGCAAACAAAATGAATCCTATTCCATGCACATGCACTCAATAAACATCAAAATAAACACAAAAGCATGTTTTAAATATGCAAACATCATTGTAATAGAATGCACATCATCAATATAAAGGTATTTTCCTATTTAATGCATGTTATTATCTTTATTTTTATGTATACGGGAACTAGTCATGCAACTCAAAGCTCAGTCGGGAGGAACAGCTTAACAAGCTGTTGAGTGACAATTAACTTTGGACTAGACAAAACTCAGCAAAGAGTTGTCTTGGCTCAAACTTGGAAGTACCTGGTCCCTCGAGAAGTGTATCATGCGATTCATGACTATGATATGAAAGCAACCATACATTTGAAAAAGATATTGTTTTCAACACAGAAGAGACTCGACTTTCCAATTTTGATCATCACAAACAAATCTTAAGGACCCTAATAACCAAAAGATAGTCTCAAATTACAAAGGGCCCAACCCTTAAGAATTAAAAGCATTATTATTAAATTTTTCATTACTAAAGTGAAGCCCTTGCAACAAGACAATGACACCACTCACACAATCCCTTATAGTATCTTACCTTAGCATCATATGAATAATCATCATGCCTGGAAGGAAGTAGCCCTTCAGCCAACAGTGCTTGTCTAAGGGCCTCCACTGCTTTTTCCTCCTCAGCATCTCGTTATTGTCTTCAATTGAAAACAGATAAAACCCTGTTTTCACTTTTCCTCCTCCCTCTTTTTTTCAACGAATGCTTAAATTTTGTGGATGCATTAATTGCCCCTTTTTCTTAAGGGATGCAATTTTAGTCCTCCTTCGCTCATCTTCAGAATTTTCAAAATCTGATTTTCTCTCTCTTCTTTCATCTGAGATTAAGGGCGCTTCAAAAGCTGAAAATTAGCAGTTATCGTCAGCTTAAACACTATAAATTCATAAGACACAAGCCATATTAAACAAATTTTGATGTCAGGCATAAGTTGATTTATGATAGGACCCCTTGTATTTTAAGTTTTAATCCATGCAAGTAGGAATAGCTTATCATGTACAACAAGAAGTTAAAACTTACAATGGTAATCTAAATGTACTACATAAGAAAAAATTTAATCATCGTGGAAGATTCATAATAGAAGGCATCATAACGATATATTTTTTACTTGTCACTATTCCAAGTAAAATAACACAGATAACAGATTTTCAATGAACACATATAAGACAAACAGCGGAGAGTTCAAAAAGTCAAAACAACTTGAAGTCATTCACCAGAATTAATACATCAAAATAGCCTGCACTTCACAATTTATATGTATTAAGAAAACTTATTTTGAACCCAAAATAATTAAAAATTCAGTTTCAATGCATGTATGAAATTTGCCACTGCAAAACGTATCAAGATATGATGTCTCTGCACTCGTGACATATATTTCTGACAAGTTGCTCTTCTAAGTAAAATAGCACAGATAACAGCTTTTCAATAAACACAAGTACAACAAACAGTGGAAAGTGCAAAGAGTCAACACAACTAAAATTCTTTATCAGCATAAAGACATCAAAATAACCTGCAGTTCACATTTTATATGTATAAAAAATTTGTTGTGAACCTAAATAATCAAAAAAATATTTTCAATGCATATATGAAAAGATGCCAGTGCAAAACGTATCAAGATATGCTGCCTTTTGTAAGTGTGACATATACAGCAAAAATCTATCAGGAAATCACCAAACTAAATATAATTAACTAAAAATATCTTAATTAAGAAAAACCAAAGAGCAGCCCAAACATATGGCATTTATCTTGCCTTAATCAAGACCAATGAGAAATGGAGGCCGGAGGAGCAGCGAGGAAGCGCCAGAGGACCCACAGGATGGTAAGTGCGAATATTTTTAGTTTTACCAAGCAAACACAAGAATTTTATTTAAGTACAAGATATTATACAAAATTGTTGAATCTAAACTGATAGTGTAGATTTGAGCAATATCACAATTCATGAAGTGCTAAAGATCTATTCAATGAGCTGTTAAAGCTAATTCAACATAGGAGTGGCCTGCATTAGATCTGACTGGATATATAAACAGACAGACCTATTTCAGAACCTTCTATAGCTAATTCAATGAAAACAGGTGGAAAAATAGTATAGAAAGAAGTGGACATCATTCCAAATGCGTGTCAATGTACTTTTTCACCTACAGCACCAAGCAAAAACAATAATATTATTAAACTATAAATTATTAGGACCCAGATTATATTTATAACTCTCACCATTTCTCTATGAGTCCTAATGATCAGCAGAGAGATTGAATAGATCCATTGATTAAGGAATTGAAGAAGATGCAGCCACCTAAGTTCAACGGGAAGGATGGTGATGTTGCAGCTGAGACATGGCTGATTGATATGGAAAATTATTTTGGACTTAAACAATATGAGTACTAACATGAAGGCCTGACTTGGAACATACCAATTAAGGTGAAGCATCCTTATGGAGTGACTACCTAAAGCAAATTAAGAGTTATGACTAGTCTCAAATTAAGTGGGATAGGCTTGTGAAGAAATTCCCAAAACAATATCTTTCTACTCAGCATAGCGATCAAAAGTTGACAGATTTTAACTCAACAAGGAATATCTTTAGTAGTGGAATACAAGGCAAAAAGTCGTCTTTGTTATGATCATTAATTACATGGAGGAAGATGAGGTCAATAAGTTCATTATAGGATTGAAGAAGACTTTGATGTATTCCACAAAGCCAATAAGACCAAATAACTCGGCCCAGGCACTTGAGGCTACCGCATCATCGGAAGAGAAGAAAAATCAAATTGAGATGAAGGCAAAAACTCTCGGCTAAGCCAATGGGTAAAGGCCATCAGTAGTTTTCAAAAAATGGTGTTTTGAAAGGCTATCTATTCCTTTGGTCAATAATGCTTCTAGCTTCAAGAAGAATCAGAATTTAGCTTTAGGACAAGCCCTCATAGAGCAAAAACTCCATTTCCATGAAAGAATCGGTAACAGAAAGCTCTGTCAAAAGGCAGTTTTTGAATAAAAGGACCTGCTGGGGAATGGTGGAAGTGTGACATTGACCCCTACCAGAACCAATGTCCAGAAAAGGATGGAGATCCTATGTCTAGACAGACACTATTGAGGATGTATGCGATGTTGAAAAGAAGAGAGTTGATCAACGGACTTCACTCACTGAATTGAAAGGTATGTTTCTTGGGCAAAAAGTTTCCATCTTGTCATATTTATGTGCTTCAGATAGTTTTATATATCCTAATTTTTTTAGCAGATGTAACTATGAACCTAAAACTTTGTGCAATGAGAGATGGAGGTAGAGTTTGGGTCTGGTAGGTCACAGAAGATAGATAAGTATGGGGAAAATGGAGAGTTAGACTTGTGTGTAACCAATATTCTTGAAGATCTCCCTATGACTAAGTGGGAATCATATGACATCATATTAGGCATGGATTGCTTTGAACCCCACCTTGCTAATTTTGACTGTTATGCCAAGGTGATCAAGTGTTAGTTTGTTAGTGGCAATCACATAGTCCTTCAGGAAATCTTGAGGCCAGTTGTAGTTTGTATGGCTTCTGCAATGTAAGTAAAGAAGGTAATCAGAAGAGGATGTAAGTTGTTTGTGGTTCAAATTGATGAATGCTCTCAAGCAAAAGATTGAAGATCAGTTTCTTCAAGAGTATCAGAATTTGCTCCTCGAGGAGTTGCCAAGTTTACTGCCCAAAAGGCACTTTGACTTCACAGTTAATTTTGTACCAGAGGTTGAGCCCATTTCAAAGACACCATATATGATGAATACCGTGGAGTTTGAGTAGCCTAAAATGTAACTTCAATATCTGTTCTAGAAAGGTCTTATTCATCCCAGTGTGTCGTTTTGGGTTGTATTAGTCATTTGAGTCAAGAAGGATGATATTCTCTGGCTGTGTATTGCATATAGAATGATCAATAAGGTCACCATATGGAAGAGGTATCCCTTGCCTAGGATTGATGATCTGTTTGACCAAATGAAGGATGCAGTAGCTTTCTCTAAAATTGACCTCAGATCTGGGTACCATTGGCTCAGAATTAAGGAAGAGGGTGTCCCAAAAACGGATTTCGGAACAACGTATGGGCGCTATGTTAGGAATTCTAGTATTTACATGAGTGTTTTGATGTTTAGCGTTTGGTAAATTAGTTTCACATTGGGTTATTATTTACCTTGTGGTAAATAATGATTGGTAGTTTGTTAAACCCATATCTCTATTAACAGGTCATTTGTTATTCTCACTTCCTATTTTATAGGAAGTTGTTTGCCTATATCTATGGCTATTTAATAGACAAATGTATTCTATTGAATAATACAAATATATTAAATTATTGTGTGAATTCTGCTGTGCAAAATGATCCAAATCTAACATTTGGTATCAGAGCAGGAATGGTGTATCTATGAGATTTTGTGAGGGGCATATTCAATTTTGTATATTGCCTTGATTCATGGTTCAAACATACTATAAAGAGCTCTCTATTTTATTATTATTAGATCTGGTTTGTAGAGGACTTCTCTTTGAAGTTTTTGTCCAGAATTAAGCTTTTAAGATCATCCTCTATCTGTCTCAGTGCACTTATCAATGTATAGTCTCAGTTCTAGTTCAAAGTTTCAAACAGTGGTGAATAATATGTCTTCTTTGCTGAGAACCGTGCATACATTTGTGTTTTGTATTGATTTTCAGCGGTTGGATGTATCTGGAGAAGCTTGACATCTTTGGCCTTTTTATCTTCTGTTAGCATCAAGGCCGTGCGGAGCTGTTCAGGGTCAAGATTAGAGTTTTACAAGAATAATCCATTGATCATTCATTTCAAATACCTCTGCGACTTGAACGAGGCAATTTTTGGCAGATTTGAAGAGTTAGACTTGGATATATCAACCCATCATTTTGAGTTTAACACGTGGCATTTTCCACATGTGTTACTCTGTTTGCCATAGACATTTACTTCCTGCATTTTAACCAGTGTTTTATATTTCATTGTTTCTTTGTTGACTCTTGAGCACATGTTATCTCTAGACATGAGTATCCTTGGCAAGGCACTTTGTTAAATCTGACAGAAAATACGGTTCTTGAAAGGAGGAAATTTCTAAAAGAAACAGTCTAAGCTTGAAAAAGGGATGTGAATGTTGCAGGCATTGCAAAGAAGAGTAATTATTTTTCCAGGTCTCCTCATGCGTATTCAATCTTGACACTCTTCTTTATCCTCCTACACGAGCTGTTGTAAGCCTGCATCCTTGCATCTAAGTTTTGGGGTGTTTCTAAGCTATCAACCTCAATGACTCAGCTGTGTTTCGAGCACACTCATAACTTAGGTGATCAGTTACAAGAAGCATCCACCGTTGCATGATATGTGGAGTTTATACTCCCACACACGTCCACGTGCAGCTGTATGTACCATACTCCATTTTCCATGTAATTTGTCAACGTGTGTTTTCATTTTGTATCATTAATTCTTCTGATGCTTTCAAAACGACATTTTTTAGTCAAATAGTAATGTCAAAAAGGGTCTTTGTATTGAGTTATGGGTTCATCAATATTTTTTTGTTATCTTGTTATCATTGTCGAGTTAGTAATTCTATATGTCAATAGTCATGTTTTTTCATTGTAAAAAGTGTTAAATGAAAAGGTATAGTGTGTTGAGTCTTGTGGTAAAAGGTGCCGAAACTTTTCATGTGGAAAAATAACATAAGTGTCATCATCAATACTTATTGCCGTGTTTATGTTATTGTCAAAGGCTAAAGATTTCCATAAGTGTCAAAAGTGAGACATTAATAGAGTCAAATATCATAAAACTCTTTTTCATTATTAAGTTCACTTTTGTGTCTATAAAAAGAGTGAGTTGTATAGTCATCATCATTGTTATCATAGTCAAAGTTAGTATTATCTTGTCAATGTAGAATAATTATTATTCTTAAGAGTCAAAAATCATAAAATTGTCTTCCTTTAGTGTTGTGCATACGTCAAAGTCAAAATCATTGTTAGTAGTTAAGTCGTCAAAATTGTGTCATTATAAAAAGTCAGAAAAATTAAAAAAATTGCCTTACGGACGCATTTTCAGTGTTACCCGACGTTCGGAAAATAAAAAAATTCACATTGAGAGGGGAAGAGTATATAAACAATGTGGAAATCTTTGAGCTTCACCACCAGATTTGGTAAGTAAGCATCATGTCTGCTGGAGGACGGAGGCACAGGAGGCTGGAGGTCAATCAACAACCTCTCATCACGGGGCCGCACTTCTGGTATGGTGACTTGTTTTTTCAGTTATGTGGTGTGGATGTCAATTTTCAGTTTGTCAGTATAGTGTGCAAAATAAGAATAGAGGTTCATTCTTGTTCACTTGTATCTGTGGGTATTCCTTACACAATCCCCTAATGTAAACATATAGTGGAAAGATAAAAGCATAGTAAAATACAACATCGTGATTCTTGAAGAGATTGAACAGTCAGATATATTCCTGTTCATACCTAGGTTTGTGGTAGACCTTTGTAAAACCATTGAAGGTTGTACGGATGGTTTCTACTTGAGTTCCCACACTAAGTAGGTCAAATGTGTTCCCTAGAGTGATTGGTTGATAAGCAGATGGTTCCTATACGTGTTCCCACACTAGTTAGGTCAAATGTGTTCCTGACAGTGTATGGTTGATAAGAAGTTGATGTGTTCCTTCTTCTACCTTCAGGTTCAAGTGTGTATGAAGATCGTGAGCAGGCAGAGGTGAGCAAGCTGCAAAAGAAGTGTGAATGTTTTTCTACCATGTAAACACGAAGGGGGGGATGTTAGGAATTCTAGTATTTACATGAGTGTTTTGATATTTACCATTTCGTAAATTAGTTTTACATTGGCTTATTATTTACCTTGCGGTAAATAATAATTGGTAGTTTGTTAAACCCGTATCTCTATTAACGGATTATTTGTTATTCTCACTTCCTATTTTATGGGAAGTTGGTTGCCTATATCTATGGCTATATAATAGCCAAATGTATTCTATTGAATCATACGAATATATTAAATTATTGTGTGAATTCTGCTGTGCAAACTGATCCAAATTTAACACACTATGAGTTTACAATGGTGCCATTTGGGTTGACAAATGCACCATCAAAATAAATGAGTCCTATGAATAATAGCATTCATGACTTTTTGGATTAATTTTGTGTAGCATTCCTTGCGGATATTCTTATCTACTCTAGGAATCAGTGACAGCATGATGAGCATTTAGGGATAGTGCTACAATGGTTGAGAGAACATAAGTTGTATGGGAAGATATTCAAATGTTTGCTCTTTCAACCTAAGATTCACTTCTTGAGGCATGTGATCTCCACATAAGGCATTTGAATACACACCACTAAAATATGCTATTTGGATTGTTTAACTCCAAAAAGTGTATCAGCGGTGATAATTTTTATGGGTTTGGTAGATTACTATCGACAGTACATCCTGAAGTTTTCTGGAGTAGCTAACTCCAAGTCGTTGCAATGCAAGGATAAGAAATTTTTACGGTCAAAGCAATGTGAATCATCTCTCTTTATCATCTAAATATATCTTTGACATCAGAACCAATTCCTCAAGTTTCAGATCCTAAAAAGGAAACTTTAATTTGGATGGTCAAATCTTTGAATGGATTTCGTAGTGTCTTAATGCAGAATGGAAGGGTGATTGCCTGTGAATCAAGGAAGATTATGAGCTGAATACTATATGACCTTGAACTCGCAGCTCTTGTCCATGCCCTAAAGGTTTGGCGACATTTCCTTGTGGGAAGACTGTTCAAACAAGGACGGGTCATACGGGATTTGGATACATATTTAGTTTCAGCAGTTTCTTGAATGAAGGTAATTCTCGGAGATTTGATCAAGGATAAGTAGAGCCGAATTACTTGGGAATCAAAGAAATGATGTGTGTGGCAATTTTGATGGGCTGCTTACATTTCAGAGTAGGATTTTTATGCCTTCAAAAGCCATTACATCAGAAAAGATTCTATACGAGTGCCACAATGTACCTTATAACTCGCATCCAAGGATCAATGAGATGTATGGAGTCTTGAGAGATTTGTATTACTAGTCATGCATGAAGAAAGACATGGCCAATTTCATGGTTAAACATCTAGAACATCAACGATCAAAGATAGAGCACTTTCACCCAGCTTGTCAAGTTTTACCCTCGGGACATTCCTTATCATAAGTGGGAAGTGATAACAATGGATTTAATCAAGAGATCTTCATGACACTATTAAGGTCGTAGTTGACAAGCAGCCTAACGTAGTGCACTTTATTCCCATCAATGTCGAGAAGTTGGCTAGAAGTTTTGCAGACTAGGGGAAAAAAGACCACGAGATCAAGAAAGAAAAAGGGTTTGAAAAACAACAAGGGGAGGCAAACATATCATATAGACCAAAATAGGATGGATGCCCCAAGTGTTGAGAGCCAAACAATACTATTTTGTAAGAAACAAGATAAAGAAAAAAGAGATCAAATAATAAGAGGCGCAAAAAAGTACAATACCACGCAACTTGATGAGACGCACACCTAAAAGGTAGACAATGGTATGAAACATAGAAAAACTTACCCCAAGGCTAGTGAATGTCATGTTATGTTGGTCATATGGGGATACCTTGGGGGCCATGGGGAATCGCTTTTGACAAACAAGCTCCATGTCATAGTTGGTGATCATGTTATGGACCACAACAGATAAATTCATTCCCCACATATCCTAATATTACAGCGTGAAAACATAAAAGTACTCACGCAAGAAATGAACATATGCTCCTCTCTGTGTGAGAGATTAACTCCAATTTTGACCATTCAGTTTTTTCTCTATATATGTAGCATTCCCTTCTTCAAACCATTTACGGGTTGGAGGAAGCTCTCAATCAAGTTCCCAAGGGTTGACCTTCAAAATTTGAAAACTAGGTTTAACATTAGGTGGGTCACAAGTGGAAACCAATGCAATGTCGTACATAAGGTGGAGGCGAGAGGGAGGGCACTTTTATTTGCAGCTTTCATGAGGTTCAATATGCCTTATTGACATCAAAGAGATGTCATGTATCGAGTTCACCACACCTCTATATGTCCCTTTCGCAATTTAGCATCCATCAGATTTATCCTACAAATTTGAGTCCAGCAAAGAAGAATGAACTCATTGGAAATATGTAGATCAAGCTAAGCAGTGTACTCTTCAGCAACTCCAGGACCAATTTCAAGAAGACAAGTGATCCAAGCACATCCAAGTTGGAATCACAAATCCAAGCAAATTGCTTACAAAATTTGCATTGTAACTACTACTTCGCAACTTGGTAACTTCACAAAGGCTACAATCTACACTATGAAGTGCACGTCGTCTCATTGGGTTCCACGTGCACAAGACGACATGGTCGGTACACCAACAAACACACTTTCAGTAACCGATAAAGTGACACTTCATCTGCCACGTTACAAACCGGCTTAGACAACCAAAATGACTTGCATGTCAAAAGAGTAAAAACCATCTTGTAATTAATTCAAGGATACATTGTACAAACCTCATCTAACCCTGTCTACAACACATCATCAATGCCAAACATTCCATCTCTAGATTCAACCCACGAGAATACACATTTTTGGATTCTGTGTTTCCATTGCATGATCAAGATAACTCACAAGTTTGTTACCTAGAAAAGTAAGTTAGCTACTGTTATCCAAAATGAGCCCCCTGCTTCTTTTGGCTAACTTGCCTTCATTCTTCCCTACCTTGTGCTCCAACTTCAATTTTCACACATTTCAAGTACTCAAAGGTTTTTGGAAATAGCTCCGTCAGATAGGATTTTTCTTCCCCTTTCCAGAAAGGTAAAATTTTCCTCCTAACTCCTTGTACTTTTCAAGTTATGGCTCGGCGGAGTTTTTTGGGGAAAATTTCCCTAGGCAAGCCCGCGGCCAATGAAATGGTGCCACGTAGTGGTAGAGGTCAGGGTAGCGGAGCAAAGTTGGAGAATTTGCCAAGAAGTTGGCGGAGGCGCAAGGGAAAAAACCGGCCTGCGGGCCTGTGGAGGAGAAGGAGACGGGTTGGCGGAGGCGCAGGGAGATTTGGAATTTTTTTTCCCTTTTTGTCTAAAATGCCCAAAGGCAAATTTTGGCCCCAAGGCCCGTGGATCGTTTAGAAGCTGACACGTGTCAAGCGGCGGAGGAGTTAGACCGGCGGAGGAAGTTTTGGTTTTTTGCCAAAACCAAAAAAGGGCTCAAAGAAAAAAGATGAGGCGCATCCTCATCGACCAACGAGGGAGCGCCACGTGTCCAGTCAGTGGCGGAAGGGCGGAAGCGCGGAGGTAAAATGGGAAATTTTCCTAATGAAAATTTCCAAAGGAAAAAGACAAGTTTTCGGCCCGCGATCCCATCAACAAACCAGAACGTGACACGTGTCCCGGAGCGGCGGAGGGACAGAGTTTTTTGGGAAAATTTTCCAAAAGGGAAATTTTGAAAGTTTGACCCCGCTAACCGAATTTTGACCCTATTTTTCGCTATTTTTGCCCTAAATCTTCAGAGGGCCATATCTTTTGATCCAGAGCTCGGATTTTCTCGTTTTTTATATCATTGGAAAGCTGGTAAAATTCTCTACACGTTGGACCCCTCAATTTTGGATTTTGGTGAATATTCGTGGGAGAAAATTGGAAAAATGTCCCTGGCATTGGAAAAGATAAAAAATCAAATTTTCATCTACCAGATTTAATGAGGTATGGGCAATTTCTTGTCCTGCGGGCTCGAATGCATTGGGAAGTGGATTTGCAGAGGTGCCCTTATCGTTTTAATGAATCTTGTCAGTGGTTGGAGATCTAAAATAAGATTTGCCCGCGTTTTCTCTTTTCTTCCATTCTTCTCAATGGTTAAAAGCCAGTTTTGGCTTATTTGTAAAGGGATGGATTTTCTTGCTTCTGCAAGCTCTTCTTTTCTCCTTAATGGGTGGATTTGAAGGAGTTTCAGACCTCCCATGAAGACTGTAGCACGTTTTTTGTCTCTTTGTTATTGCAACATATTGTATCAATTTTGGAACTGACAATACATGTTTTGTGATTGATTTTCCAATCCTCTCTTGCATTGGTTTGTTTCCTTCTGATCTTCCATTGTATTTTGGCAAATTTGTGCATGTTTTGGTGCTGCAATCCTCATGATCTGTGTCTATTTTGCAAAGCAAGGAGTTCAGCACTCCTTTGGTGTATCACCTCTCCTTTTTTGCTTAGTTTTGTTTCCATTTCCTTGTTTTTCTCTCAACCCTGTCTCCTTGGTAGTTTTAGAATAGGATTTTGAACTAGAACCTCTACAAAATTGTATGCATACACCTACACAGAGGAGTAAGAACCAGCTTCAATCTGGAGAGTTTTCTCACCTTGCAAGGTCCCACACCTTGGAGAAAACTCAATGTTGTGCAATCACACTAAATGACCCAATTCTGAACTGCAGATCTGAAGGTCATTTAGGGGGTGCTGTAGATTTGCACTGACAGTTACTATCTGAATTGTCATCTATGCAACCCATGAACAGGACACCCGTTAAAGTTTTCTCTCTAATTTTTAACACAATTTGGAGCATTGAATGATAAAAAATGTATGGACCTGACAATTGACAGTATAGAACTACCACACATAATCTTCTGGTAATCACTAAGTCATATGCAACTTCCCAAAGCCAGGGGATCACCAATGGAAGATGAACTGTCACACAAGATGCAACCATTTCATCTTCTTTATGTACATCTTATATGGTGAATTAAGGCAAAGCAAAGAAAGGGGGAATCTTGTGGTCATCCCCCATATAGGAATATTGTTGGACAGTTTGGCAACATAGCTTTCATTTAAGCAACATGTTCACAGTTCAAGGAATCCATTCATCTTGCACGAAGCACATTTCAACAATAGCATACAAGGTTCCCAGCACATCTCTTCATATTTCATCGCAATCCTCATCCAAGATAGCATTACACCAAACTTTAATATGTGTAATCTACCCTTGTATAGAGTTTACATTTACAGAAATATGATATAGTTATATGTGTACATAATATCTTCTCTTTGACGTTGTGTACTTTGTTGCAATATTCTGCTACATTTATGTTGCTAATTGATCTTTCATATAACATCTAAGTTACAGCAATTCCGTTTGTAGTCCACCAGGTTTTACCCCAGGCCCCAACTCATATAAACAGTTTTCGAGATCCAAATGTTTGTGTCTCCAATATATCAAAATACATCATTAGAAGTTGATCAAGGAAAATAAAGAAGACCACAAGTTAACTTGTAAGAAAATAATTCACTATGTCAACAATTTCACAAACTATCAAATATTTCAAAGCATGTCACATAGTCTTCAATAGATCAGAATACATCATTACAAGATGATCAAGGAATGCAAAGAAGACCAAAGGTCTAACATTAAGTGAAAATAATCCACTATCTCAAATATTCCACAGACTATCAAAGAATCCTAAGCATAGTCACCAGGAGACATGGGATATGAGGATAAGCATGCTCTGCCTCCCTTCCTCCCTCTATATATACAACCAACAGCAAATGTGAGTACAGTTACATGCATGTTTCGATGCATTACATGTTTTTTCTTAATATTTATTAACTATATGAATAGGAGAGATCATTGTTTGGACATTGGTATGGGTAGACAACTACTATAGTCAGAAGTAGCTGTGTTTAACCATTTTTAATTCATAGAGCATAGAAAAATTGGGACAAGAAGCCAATTCCTTGAGTTATCTTGCTGATGGAATGTAACTTCTACAAAAATAACCCGCAAGCTTTCATGAAGTTGCAATGTTTGATTTACTTTCTGCTGGTTCTGTGAGATTAGTGTTTAACCAAAATTGTTTACCTTTGATAGCAAGTTTTGAAGACCCTACACGTGTGCATGTAATGGGTTAATATCAGCTCTTGCTTTGGCAAACATGAAATTGATACCAAAATGGTGTATTTGTAAGTATAAATTCAATATGACATATACCAATCATGCCATCCCTGCTTTACGCGCAAACTAGATACAATACAACTAGTTTATATGGTCTCTGCATATAAATATTCACAACCATGTTTCGTTTGCTCTATGAAGTAAGAATTTGCTTTTTGTTTTTCAATTGATTTAGCTGTGACAAAAAAGCACCTCAATCTCTGGCAGGGATGTACTAGCATTCTGCTTATATTGTGCATACACATGATTAAACCATTTTGTTGAACTCGGTAACTCGTGCCCCTCCCCAGAAACCTGGCCTGGCGGGGCACCACAACCACCATAGGAGGAAGGGAGAGGGCTTACCTATAGTCGCTCGGGTTGGCCCGGAGGGTTTGCCTCTATATGGTATGGGGGCCATATCTAGCTATATTATTAAAAAAAGTGAACAAAGTCCTATCATAATAGATAACTTGACGAAATAACACGAATATCCCCGGTAGTCAGTCCATTTCCATCTTTTTTATTTTATCATTTTTTAGTTTTTCCAAGAAAGCGCTCTTAGTTCAGTTCGGTAGAACGCAGGTCTCCAAAACCTAAGTATTTTCTTTTTTTTCTACTCGAAAATTTTCAGGATGTTTTCTTAGCTGTAGCCCTCCCCCCACCCTATAGAGATTGATAGGGGAGAGGAGCCATCAATATACCGGGAAATACTATACCAACTGAGGGGATTGCATCTGTGAAACATTCAAACAAATTTTTTGGTAAGTAAATTAAAATCACTTCACAAAATGTCTTACTAATTAACTAATTTTTCTTTAATTTGGTATACGCACACTGATGGCTATCTAATGTAGCTCATTCCTTACGGACAGTAAAGATGATTAAACATACAATCCATCTCAAACTTACATGCATGCGAAGGTCCATCCAGTGGTCCCGACATTGGGATCAAACCCAATAAGTTCAACTCCGAGACTCCCAGGTATCAGATTTGCTGAAACAAACACCAACACTATAAGTACATACCTTTAAAAAACCTAAATAATTTAAAGAAATCCTCCCCTTGACTGATTTCATGCATTGAAAGTCAAATTACAATGCAATGCACATGCACTTCTTACGGATTACCTGCATCGATGCCCTAGAACAATCTAGAAGAAATATAAGTTAGCTTATACAATGCTCTAGAACAATCTAACCATAATGTACATAATGTACTAGGACTTACAAATATTGAAGCATATAACATGAGTTATGCGGGATTTGCAACTTCGGTTACTTATGCAACTAGAAAATCCAAATGAATTTAGGCTATCGGATCAGATGAAATAAGCACCTACATTGTCAAGCCATATATCAATTTCCATTAAAAATCCCACTATAATTTCTGAAAAAGTCTCTCCTTAACTGATTTCACATAATGCAGGTCAAAATAAGATGAAATACACAAACACTCTTCTAATACATTGGCTGCTATGATGCCCTAGAACTGTCTAGAAGAATTTATTTGTAATGTGGCAGAAACTTCTAGAAGGTTTGCAAAACACTCTAGTAGAAATGCATGTAATAATATAGAATTTTCAATATTAAAACATGTACCATCAATTAGAGGACTTCCTACTTAGCCTACCTATGCAATTATAAAATCAGCCCCAATTATAGCTATCAGATTTGCTAAAATAAACATCAACACTGACATGCCATGCCTAAAACTCCTTAACAAAAACTAAAATAATTTATAATAAGGAAATGCACATACAGTAGGTCAAGTAAAAGGTGCAATGCAGATACCGTTTTATTGTGTTACCTGATATGATGCCCATGAACTCGATAAAATTTCCTAAATGTAAGAGGTTTCTACATACTTCTAAGACATTCTATAAAAAATACATGTAATGTACCAGAATGTCTAAACATCAAGGAAAACTTGACTTGTAGACAACTTGCTCCTTAGCTTACCTATGCACTTCAAAATTTGATGCCACTTTCAACTATCAAATCTGCTGAAAGGAACACCAACACTGTTAGCACATACCTAAATCTCCATTAAAACCTCAAAAACCAATCCAAGGAGGGCTAGCCTCCACTGAATTAATGAGACACAGGTTAAATTAAGGTGCGCTGTAAATGATCTAAGGATACATTACTTACAGCGATGACCTAGGCCTCCTTAAGAAATGCAATATAAACTTCTAGAAAATTAAAGACCGTATAAGCAAAAATGCATGTAATGTCACAAAACATGAATTATGGAGAGTTCGATAATTAGCGTACCTATGCAATCTGACAATTAATTCCACCCCCAGTTATCAGATCTGCTAAAATAAACGGCAACACTATCAGCCCATACCTGAATCTCCACTAGTATAGCCAAAAAATTACAAAGAGGCCTCTCCCTAGCTAAAAATTCACACGACACGGGTCAACTTAACATTACATGTATGTGCTCTTCTATAAAATTGACTGCTGTGATAAATTCTCTGATGCAATTTCCTACATGTAAGTGAGAACATTCCAGAAGATTCTAGAAGAAATGCATGTGATGTCACACAATTTTCAAGAATAGAAGCAGAAAACATGAATCACATAGAATTTGCTACTTAGCATACCTCTGCAATTCGCAATCAACCCTACCTCCGACTATCAGATCTGCTAACAATAAAAACAAGAACTATCAGGCATAATTTCCAAAAACGCCTCTCCTTGACTGAACTAAAGCAACGCAGCAAAATTCAAAGATTTTAGGTGCAACACATATATTCTTCTACAGCGTTACTTGCAAAAGTGCCCTAAAATGCCGCAAAACATAGGTTTCTAGATATCTCTCTAAAATTCTAGGAGAAAAGCATATAATGTCACACAATTGTCAAAGATTGCAGCACACAACACGAATCATTAATGATTTGCTGCTTGAACTGACCTCCGCAATCTTGAAATGCTAGAAAAAAATACATGTATGACACATAACATTAAGTTCAGAGGATTTAATGCTTATCATACCTACACAATTAAAAAATCGGCCCTAGTTCCAGCTATCGGATCTGATGAAATAAACTCCAGCACTACCAGGCCATATCTAGGTGGTCTCTATTGAAAACACCAAAATTATTTCCTAAACGACCTAAACCCTCACTAAATCATGCAATGCAGGTCAAATTAAGAAGCAATTCACACATTACATGTTCCAATACCCTAACGCTCACTCTACAATTTTCGTGCAAGTATGCGAACTCTCTAGAATGTTCTAGAAGAAATGCACCTGATGTCACAGAGATGCGTGCCGGACAAAAGCATAAGTCACAGATATTTCTATAATTGAAGCATACAACATGAATTATGGAAAACTGTGTGCTTAGCTTACCTCTACAATTCGGAAAACCGACACCGCTTCCAGCTATCAGATCCGCGGAAACAAACACCAATACTATTAGCACATAACTAAATCTTCATTTACAAACCAAAGAATTTGAAAACCAATAAAACATAAATCAAAGGCCTCTCCCTAACTAAATTCGCACAATGCAGATAAAATTCAGATGCTCCTCCGACACGTAACCTGCCGTGATGCCCTAAGAAAGAAATCTTCTATATGTGTGCGACTTTCTAGAAGTTTCCGAAAGAAACACAGAATTTTCAATGATTGAAGCAGACAAGAAGAATTTACATCTGCAATTTCGAAAATCGAGCCCTGCTCAGAATTCCGCCGTCAGAATTATCCAACTATAAAAGATCGAAGCGATCGGACAAAATATAAACAACCGCAATTCATCATTAATAAACCGAAAACCAGAATAATTGCCGTAAAGTTCTTCCCTGAGCTCTGGAAACAATTTAATAAAACAAATTCTCGGAGAAATCAAGAAAGGAAAACACGAATAACGAATGAGTTATGGAATTGATCGCCTCGCCGGAAAATAAATTTCTCGTTTCTTTCTAGTCTGGTGATTTTGTTCCAAAAACTAAACCATCTTTGATGCCTAAGCGGTGTATCTTAAACCGCTTTTAGCGCGGCTGAATTGGCTAGCCGCACGCGCCGCTTTGACAGTGTCGCGTCCAGAGGTCCGGGAGATTTTCCCGGCAGGCGGGAGATCTTTCCGGCGGATTTCCCGTAGGTCCTTTCTCCGAAAAAAAAAAAAGCAAAGGCTTTGGGAAGCTCGCTGTGGGCCCCGCCCTAATTTGTCGGTAGCGTATTGACCACATGTTAAAAAAATGGGAAGAAGTAGAAGTGAAGTTAGAAAAGGGATGGTTTCATTGTAAAAAAAGAAGGCCCTGGTAAATTGGGGGACATCGCTAAACGGTGCGATTTTTTGTTGTTCCCGAGATCCGGGTCAAATCTGTGCCGTTGATGTGGGAACGATCAAGGGGAAGTATATGTCATAAGGTTGAAAGACAAGATAGAGATTGATTGATTTTGTTAAGCTGTAGAAGATCAAAACGGTTTGGAGGACAACCAACCCATTTACTTATTGTCCATGAAACTTGTGCATGTGTAAACCTAAATCAAAATAGGTGAAAGATGGAGGAAATTTTTCGTTTGTTTAGGGGGGAGTTTCCTAAACTCTTTAGGTGGAGTATAGTGGGTCGTCTTTACGAGTAAGTCGTTTTTATAATTTTTAGATGGAGTATAGTGGGCTATTCATTACTCCTGAAGTAAATTTAGAGCGGAATACACAACCTCAGCCATCTAAAGTGGTTGTCGAGACCGAGTGAGCAACTCCGATGGTCATAATCTTCAAAAATATTTGTAAAATATTGATATCCACAAATTCAACGGAATAAAATTATTCATATATAAAAAAATTACATTTACTTACAATTTTTGATTAATTATAATGTACATAAATTATTTTATATATTTTATTTGGTGCATTTGGAGAACTTTATTGATATGAGATAAATCACCAACCCCATGAAAATAATATAATAGTATAATATAAAATGATGAATAGTAAATATTATTTTAATAATCTTTTGATCTTGAGGCATTTTGTTAGAGAACTCATATGCTCTCCATACGCTTATGAATTTTTGCTTTCAATTATTCTTTGATGGACGACCATATTATATACTATAGTTCCCATTTTAACACATGTTGAGATGATGTTAACAAAGATTGTAGATACTAAATTTACATTTATTTTTTAAATTTTCTACAAAAAAAAAAAGTGGCCCTTTCAATAAACCCAATTTTTGCATATATGTAATATTTATTCGTCAAAAAAATTAAAACAAATGGTGTAATCTTAAAATTTAAAGATTTATTTATGCTTTTAAAAATATATGATTGGATTTAAACTTTAGGGTGTTATTCAAAACTTCAATTGTTTCGAGGAATAATTTGGTTAGTATTAAATAAAAGTTGAAAGTAACGCAATGTTGGTCGTCAAAAAGGACTTCAAGAAGAACAACAGTCAGGGGACAAGAAGTCCCTCCCTCCTCTTTAGTGGGAGAGGTTCCCTTATTCAAAAGCAAAACTTATTTACATATGTACATAGCATAGTTTTACCACGGAACTTGGATATCATGAAAGCATTTTTAATAGATCATCAATCACAAAAGTACAGAGGAATGAAGACGTGGAAATGAGTAGAAAAGCATTCTCCAGAATTATAGATGACAAAATAATTCCTTATGCGTGCCAGAATATAACGAGTTGGAATAAGACCATTTGTACTCGAATTAATGAGATGAAATTTGAAAAGACACACAGTTCCATAAATAACATCTACAAGAATACAAAGCTTCTCAGCATAATGCAGACAAATGATCTAACAATATTCAACAGATAGCTTGCGAATAAAAGAATCAGATGGACAAAGAAAGAAGATCCTTTTGTATTGATTGCTTTACTATTTCTTACACTTTCAAAAATAAGCCAAGTTTTTCCCCCAAAATGGCATGGAGAGACCATTATATAGTTTTACAAATCAGTTACCCTTGGTAACCACTTCTTTTAATTAATGTTTAGTTAAAGGGATGCTTAATGCAAAACCCCAACTAATTACGATAAATCTGAGATGAGGAAAGTAAGAGGGAGAGAAGTCAAGAGGAGAAGACAAGTGCTCATGATTGAGTAGGGCCCACGGACTTGAGGATCCGTTGTCTAAACCTTTTTAAAGCCTCTGCTATGTCTCTGCCATGTGGAACTGATGTGTTGGCAGTGGACTAGGTCCAAAATCTGAGACACTTCTCCATATCTTTGTCGAATTTGACGTGTGTATGATAATCCTTATTTGCTTCTTCAATAGCAGATTGGAGAGAGCAGATTTCCTTCATCTTTTCCTTGGTGATAGAATCCTCTCTTAATAGATTTTCCTTGACAAAAGCTCTGAATTGAGCTTTAATTTCTTGCAAGGAGAGAGGCACACCTGAGGTCTCGTTGTGGAGGTGGCAATGGATATCCTTAAAAGCAGATACCACTAAAGTCTTGAAGGCCTCACCCTTTTGCCAGCTATTTCTCAATTCCCCCAAAGCTTCTTCCAACACCTTGATTTTCCATTCCACACCGTATACCCATGATTTTGACAAATTATCTTTTGCATCATCAAAGACCTTGCTTGCTATTAAAATATTTTCATCAGCTTGCCCCATAAGACGAAGGTCTACTATACAACTGCTCCAGAGTTTGAGCTCTTTATCTATATTTCCAATGGTGGAAGAGAGTTTCTGTTGCAAATTATTTACCTTCTCATTAAGTTTGAAGGCTTCACCAATGAAATTCAACCCTGCAATGAGCATATCATCCACCATGGCCTCCATATCCCTTCCATAGAAGGAATATCTGTGTATATCTTTGATACATTGGACTTTGTATTGGCTGAGGGTCACAAGTGGTGGAAGAGTAGTCAGTGGGGTGGGGTCTAAAACTTTATCTTTAGTCAGCAGTGATTTGATGAAACTGGCAAGAACCTGAGCCTGCTCTTCCAGTTGTTCTATGGTTTGTTGCCCTTTTTCCACTCTCCCAATGACCCTGGTGACTGTTTCTTGAAGATTGTGGATCTTACCTTCAAGGGTGGACTCTCCCATGGGAATCCTCGAGAGCTCTAGATCAGACGCTTGCAAATCCTGTTCTGGCTTGTCAACCTTGGGCTTAGCTATCTCCATGAATTGTTGGCCCTGAGCATCAGATACTATCCTTGAGGTGGTCCTGGCCTTCTTGACAGGAGTAGGAGGAGTAGTGCCCAATAAGGCCACCACAACATCAAAGTTGGGTCCCGAGATTCGAGAGGAAGACTTCCTCTTCCTACTATCAACGAAGGGCTACACCCATGCGAAAGAGGAGGAAGAAGAAGGCGGGGCAAGAGGACTGAGAGAAAGAGAACTCACGGCACTCAAAGTGTGCACTGTTGTTGCCTCTAGTTGAGATATGAGTGGGGCACTCGAGGCTTCTGGTATAGAGGAATCAACGGTGCTTAGGAGCTCAGTGCTTTGAACTTCCTTCTCTTTATCCATAGGGGCTTCTGGAACGCTTACGAAGACTGGCACTTCACTCTCTTTGTTTTCACTGAGAACAATAATGTTCTCTGGTCCTGAGGGCAATTCTGAATGCTCCATCAGGGGATCTTCTTCAATAGTCTCCTTTTTGACCTCCTTGATTTTCTTCTGATATACTTGGGTGGATGAGGAAGGAGTGGAGGATGTAGGCCCTTTGGTTGACGAGGCAGGAGGAGTCTGTACAGGTGCTCCCGAGCTGGGTGTCTATGCCTCCTTTCTTGGTGTTGAGGTGTCCTTGGAGGAGGACTCGCCTAAATGCCTTCTAAGCTCACGAACTCTCCTGTCAAACTAGATTTTGGTTCTTACTAGGACAGGGGCTAGGATTTCAGCCAGATCATCCTTCTCCTTTTTGAACCAATCCAAGTCCTCCAAGGGAGTGTGCTTAATCAAGGTATCATACTCATAGGATAACAAGTCGGAGTTGTCATCTTGAAGCCCTTCAAGAATTTGATATAGGTTAAGCTCCTGAATCAGTTGAAGAGAAAACCTGCCATAATGTCTCCTCCTTGCCTCAAAATCATCAACACAGTCAGCCCAATAGTCTTATGTGTCTTCCCTGTGATGGTAATTGATTCTGAGATTTTGTTCAATAAATTTCTTCAATTCAAAACAAGTTTTGGGCCTGAAGAAATGAACAGTGATGGGAGCTAGGGCTCTCTCTATGTTTTTTGCATCCAGAGCCGTTTTGCAGGTGTAGTTTCCCAAGGATATGGGGAAGTGTAGACCAGTGATTTTCTTATCCCTGCAGGTTCTGTGTAACTTGTCCAATTGCCTGCATATCTCGATCAAGGTCATTTTATCATTACAGAACATAGGGAGCTTGAGAGGGGTGCTCTCATAACCTGCTAGCCTGATATAGGAGAATTTCCTGAACTGGATGAAGTAGGCACTGTATCTCGCTATTAGGCTCCTGGCTTCATCAGAGAACCTCCTTGCAGTGTCACTTTCCAGAAGTCTTATGATGTACATGGTGAAAGCATCGTTCACCCTCCTGAAGTTGCGATTACCAGTGTCCAGGGTGAATTGAGGGCAGTAAGCATATATAGGATCACCTTTATGAGCATCAATATATGTGAAGCCAAACCATTGCCTTGATGTTGCTAGGGTATACATCAAATAATAAGTCATGTAAAACTTCTTGGTTTGTTGTACATTGGACAGCTGTTCTGCCAAGTTCATGCTGATGATTTCTGCCCAGTTGATGTTTTGAGTACGCTCACACACCATGTTGATAAGTGGGCACATCCAGAAGTGGAACTCATTGGTAGAGGGTAAGCCCATGACCTGAGCTAATAAGATTATAAAATCTGACAGCTCCTCATTGAAATCGGCATGAATTAAAGCTTTGGATAGATGGGATTCCCCCTTTTTAGGGTTTTTAAGCCAAGACTTCGCCACCCTTGCCTTGTATTTTTCACTGTCCTGGTCAAAGAGTGCCTGAGCCTGGTTCTGAGAGATGACTATAGAATTATCCATTTCAGGAATCCTTAGGGCAGTGCCGATGGCAGCAACATCGAGCTTGATGATGAGCTCCCCATGTACATTTGTTAGTTCACTTGAGTCGGGGTTGAAGTGAGCACCACAAGCGAGTACCGTGTCTGCACATTGCAATAAAATTGGGAAACCAACGACATATACTAGGCCAATGTCGTTGATCATTTGCGCCATAGGAGAGGGATTCGGGTCTGTCATCTTAGTCCAAAAATCTCCAAAGTCCAGGTGACGAACTTCACTGTCCCCGATATCGAGAACGGCAGACTCGAGTGGTGAAACCTGCTCCTGACCTTGGAACTTAATCTTCATGCTAATAGCAATTGGAAAAACAAAGTCACAGACTGAATTCTCGATGAAATTGCAAGGGGAATGGGTACGCGCACATAAATTTCGATTACGAGGGTATGAGCAATTGATAGCAAGAAAGTAGTGTGCAAAAATGCGTAAGGGGCAGCTTATTAAATAGTTGTTTAGGAGAGAGAAATATAATAAATGTGCATTCAATATGCATCTACCAACTTAAAAAAGCAAGATATTCGGGAAGAGAGGGAAAAATTAGCCCAGATGGCCTTTGGTTCATTTGGGACAAGTGGGACGCGAAAGAGCGATTCGGCCAATGCGGGTGACGCGGGGACAGAATGCACAAATGTTTTCAGGACATGAGGGACAAAAGTACGTGAAGTGCGCGATGTAGCTGACGCGGGCGAAAGGTGAACAACGAGCCTGAGTGAACTTGGGACATTTGGAACAAAAAGTTCCGACGGGCCCGCAAGAGAACAAATTTTTGGGTAAAGCGGCCGATCGGCGAACAGGGAGCCCGAATGAACTTGGGACACATGGGACAAAAATGTCTGACAGACCCACAAATCGCACGAAATGACTCAAAAAAACGTAGTTTTTTTCCGACTTCTCGACTTTTCCCTTTACCAGAACAACAGAAAAGGCATTAACTCAAAAAATTTCAACTTTGAATTTTCTCAAAAGAAGGGAAATTTTGAGAGGACAACACGCAATAATATAAAAGAGCTCAAAAGACTTAAAGTTAGCCAAAATATAACAGAACCCAATCAATGTAGAAAGTTTGGAGGAATACTTATGTAGTGCCCATGTTGTTTCACCCGAAAATTGTTTGGCGTGGACCCGCGTTGAGATTTAAGTTGTTTGAGTGTGTGTTCCTATTGGTGATGGTATGCCATTGTGGAGAGCTTAAACAATTGCTCACGCAAGGTTACAATAAGTCATCCTTGATGTTGTCTTGACAAACTTTTAGTTGGAGTATTGAAATGACCTTACCAAGCGAGCTATAACCTCTACTATGAGAAGCTTCAATAAGTCAAAATTTTGTAAGTACCTTGTCCAACATCTCGATTAGTGGGTTGACATTTGGTGTGTACTTACATTTATGAGTTAAAAGATTATATTTAAATTATGATTTCAATTTTGTAATTTAGATGGCTCGTTGAAGTATATATATTTTTTCCAGTACTATTTTCAATTAAAAATTTGTAAGGATTTAGAAATTTTATATTTAATATTAATAAAAATATTTTAAAATTTATATTTATTATTATTTTACATCATAGTATGGGCAATTGGATCAATGCATAACAATTAGCATTGAATAAATTCCCAGGTAGATTTGCATATTTGTTTCCAGAGCAAAATTATGTACATTGAATTTACATCATCAAATAAGAAAGCCATGACATCAAATTTTAGTTTTCTTATTATATATATTTACAATCATAATTAGTGTGTAACATTATAATACATAACAATCAAACAAATATTTAAAATGTATTGTGTTTAAATGTATAATTAGTGGTAGTGGTGAGTTCAATTTTTGTACAAAGAGTAGTATGTATCTCAAAACATATAGCCAAAATAGTTCATTCACTAAATATGTATTCTTACTTAGATGCCTTTATAGGTACTTTGTGGCATTGAGGGATTAATCGTGTTTAATTCATGATTTCCCTGATTTCTAATTTTCTCATTCCACATTATTCTTGTTATTCTTCCATTCAAATTTCAACTACCTGTCCTCATCCAATTGGAAACCATTTATCTTGAGCACTTGTTTTCTGTCAAGATTGTGTTTCAAAACCTTGATGCAATAGATAAATACCTAGGTTGAGGCAATTGTGTTTTCCTATCCTCCTATAACAGAATTGTTTCCCTCTCATCAAGCTCCTTTATGCCTCGACGAGTTCCTACATAGGATTATCACGTTATATCGATCATCTTAGCTGAGTTTAGCCCTCTACTTGGCACCCTCAAACTCGACCAAATCAAACTTATCGAACTCTTCCCTTATATAGCTCGGTCTCCAACATCAATCTCAACATATAAACTCAATTGCCTAGGCACAACCTTTCCGCTCCAAAACAAGACTTTCGTCTCCTCCAAGGAAACAACACAGACCATGGCTTGATATATTTAATCCCTTGCTCGGTCCATTTGACCCTATGATATTTCCATCCAACTCAAGCTACATGCCTATAACCATAAATCCCTCTTCTCACATAACAATCGACTCTAAAAAAAGATTGATAACTACATTTATCTTCTCAATGTTAGTTGTAATGAATCCTTCAATGACCCCAAATCTCTTTATCGATGGTAGACTCCTCTCCAAGTAGCTAGAGCATAACATCTTAGCTCTTGATAGACAATGAGCTCCTATACCCAATGGTGTATCCCTCCCACAGGTGGTATAAGAAAAGAAAGAAAAATTTCACTCAAATTCTTATCATCACACCAATTTTAATACTAGAAACCATAATCAGGTAAGAGGTAATTTATTTACTTCCTAATAATTATGAGTGCTTAGTTTTATAATTTAAATATAATTTTATGCACTTAACTATCTAGCAAGCTAGGTGGATCAATTGATAGATTTGTTGTGTTTGAGAATTTTGTAAGAGAGGAGGTCAAGAGTTTGACCCCTCTTCCTTTATTTCTTTAATAACTTATTTTTTATAGTTTACATTTAAATAGAAAATAAGAAAAATATATATTTGATTAATAATAGTAGCCTAATCAACTAATATGATTTTGTTAGAACTTTCATTAGAATGATAAGTTAGGGGTTCAACCCTAACCACCTATTTGTTTTAAACTATTTGAAAAGAATTTTATTTCATAAGGAAAGTATTTGTATTTTAAAGTATTTTTTTAAGTTCAAAGGATTTTAAATATTTTTTAATAAAAAATAATTAATCTTTTGTTCCAGAAAATTAGCCTTAATTTTCTATCATTGTATTTTGAATGTAATTTTCTAGGCGCTTTAATTTGTTGGTTATCACAAAAAAACTCAAAAGATTAAAAAATTATATGAAGATCTCAAAATATTTTTAGAAAAAGTATTTTATTTTTGAAAATTTAGTATTAGGCTCTAAAAATATTTTTTGGTCCTAGAAATTGCTTGCAATTTTTCGACAATTTTTTGAAAAAATTAGAAGATTTTTTAAATGGTTTCTTCAAGAAATTTTAGCATGGATAAATCTTAGTTATTGAAGGGATCTAATTATAATATCTAGAAAATTATATTAAAAGTTGAATTGATGGCCTAGAAACTTTGGGGCGTTGTAAAAAGAACTAACAAACAACCTATTGGTAGACAAATAATTGTTGATAACCTAACTGCCTTCCACCAAAAATCCCAAGGAACCATTTCCTTTATTCTGTGAAGAATTTAGGATAAATTTTTGCTCTAGATCGAAAATTAGGAATCCCTTTGTGATGCATGAAAACAACGAGAATCAATGCATGAAGGCACTGGGATTTCTAAAATCATAAAGCTCATTCTAGAACTAAAACTACTATAAAAGGAGAGGAGAAAATTGTAATTTACCTTACTAAATCAAAAACATTAAATCACATTTTGATGGTTACAACTGCGACCTAATCAAGACGAACTCCTATATCATTATTCAAATGAAAATTCACAAAAAATTTAGGAACTTCATTTTGATTTTGAATTCTAATAATCAAATTGAATTTAATATTCATTATATGACAACCATTTTTGCTCTTTTAATCAAACAAGGATAGGTTATGAATAATTTTGACCCAAAAGAGAATACCACTCAAGACCTTTTGTTTGTGCAACATATTATTGCACCTAATTAGTTAAGTTTACTCAACTATTTATCTTAAATTGTGCTAGTGTGTGCGCATGTCTAAGCTTAGTTAAGCATTATCTAGACACTCACATGTGCTACCTCCGTTAATAGATCTCGCCTTTAATGAAATCAATAATAAAGAAAAAGATAACTCTTATTTAAGCTATATAAACCCTCTCCTCTATGTACATTGTAAGCCAAAAATTTAAAAGCTACTTTTGTTGTTCAAAATTGAATAAAATACTTTTTATTCAATTATCATCTTCTCACTTTTATTCCTCTATGTGAGCTATGTCTCAGGTTGTATTTGATCCTGGCTAGTCCAAATATCAATATGGTATCAGAGCATTTCCTTTTTGGTATCAAAGTGCTAGCATGCTAGCTTTATATAGTAAGATAGTTTTGAAGGCATGTTTTAGAGGTTAAGTTTTTCTAGAGTGAAATAGACATCACCTTTGTATTTAAAAGGCCTAAAAATCTATGGATCAACTGTAAACACCATAGGTGTATCTGACAAAAAAATTGGCAAGTTTTTTCTCAAGGTTTAGACTCACTTGAGTATGATCCAATGGTATTGACAATGTCATTTTTCTGGGTTTTGTGAGATTTTAATGGGATTTGCAAAGAAAATATGGTTTTTTATTATGTTTTCAAAAATCTATGTTGTTTCTTGTTAGATATAAATCATTGTTGGATATTATTGTTTGACGCATCTGAATCGTCATTGGGAGTTTAGATTTGTTATATATTATTGGTAGTAAAAATGTAATTTGTTTGGGTATGTGTTTAGATTTAGATTTGCATACTTTATATCCAAAACTACTTCTCCTTTGGAATTGGCATTAATGTTACCAAATTTTGATTAAAGCATTGGAAGTTCCTCCAGCTCTAAATGGATCTGCTACCTGCAAAGCTCCTCCACTTAACACGATCATTCACCATCTCCTTCATTGTTGTTTGGATTTTGTCAGCCTACCACTTCCCATGTGCTCAATCGTGACTATATCATTAATAATCCACTAAATTTGGTCATTTCTAATTGACATCGGTCATTTTTATTTGGCATTAGTCAATTGTATTTTACACCAAACTTGTAAGTCTCTTTCAAATGCACCTACTTCTATTGTTTGCTGTGAGATTGAGATTGGATGTGGATGGCATTACTTAACATGGCATTATGTATAACCCTCCAATGGACTTCACTCACATGCTCTCACTTCTAAACAAAAGGTTTTCCATTTTTTTGGTTCAAAAAAAGAAATCCATGTATAAGCCATGTAGTAGTGATTTAATAAAGTGGAGGAAATGTATTTTTTTAGTGTGAGGCTTGTTATTTATAAAGTGAGGCAATGTATTTTATGAAGGGATATTTTATGTGGGGTGGAAATTATTTAATTTTAGAATGCACTTTTATTGCACTTGGAGGGTGCAAATTTTTAAAATCTTGGCGGGCATTTTTTACAACATTTAGAGAATATGTTTTTTTTTTCATTTTTCCAATCTCATGTTGTTGATTTAATAAAAATAGAATTAAATCTAATTGCAGAGTAACTACTGTAAATAATGATATACAACTACTAATATACTACAAGACACAAACAAATAAGCATATATAATATAAAACCTTAAGCAAGAGAGGGAGATAGGATGACTTAGTTGATTTCTGAATGAATAGGAAGTGATATGGATAGATGTGATTCCTAAACATGTTGTAAACAGGGTCGTCACTAGTCGTTGTAAATTCTGGGATGCAGGAATGAGGTTGGATAGGGGCGCATGTGGTAGGGAAAGGACGCCTAGGCATAGGAGACAGCTTCTGGGCATTGGTGACTATGTAAATTTTCAAGATTTGGTTTTTTTGTGTCACAAGGGCTTCGTAGTTATTCCCTGTTAGTCACATGATATTCGCTCCTTGATCACAAAAGGTACTTATAACCTACAAGAATGAGATTCACCTGCACATACCCATAAACTGTATCAAACCTAAAAAGGAAAAATGCAGAATGGGGAGTCAGACTGGCCCCAACGGTCACCTGACAAAGTGAACTTACGATCAAGTGTTGCACTACATCTCAGAATCCATGTAGTTCTTGTGTTTGTGTGTAGAAATGGTGCCCTAGGATGCCCTTGTACAAGTTGCACAAATGATAGTGGGTTGTAGCTAGAATGTAGCAATGTAATAGTATGTGTGGATGGAATAGAATAAACTTCCCCTTCCTGTGTTGTATATGTATAGTGTGCAGCCCTTGTCCCTTGTATGGATGTTATATGGACACCTTTGAATTACTTTAGTGCCATTGGAATGCAAGATTAGGTGATGATAATAATGCTTAGTTCCTTGCCCTTGATTTTGAACACATAAATATGTATTTTATATGATTCCCTTGTTTGAAATTCATAATTGACAATTGGAAGGCTGACCCATAAGTGAAAAAGATATCCAAAAGATAAAAGAGACCCAAAAGAAGTGAGTAAGATAAAAAGGGTCAAGGGCACCCAGAGGGGACAGAAGCGCCTGGGCGCTATTGTCCGGGTTGGGCACCAGTGTTTGAAGCCACAAAAGATAAACAAGTTAAGTTTTGATTGGGTTGTAGGGTGTGTAAGACCAAAGAGAATGCAAAGGAAAAATAAAATAGGCCAAAAATAGTTGTCAACCTTTAGTTTTCTTGTTTAGGAATCATATAAATGCTAACATGCTTTTAGGACCTAGATGTACCCAAGTGTGTAATTTTTTGTCTACATTTGCCCCCACTTTATGTTGTTGAGTGAATACTTGATAACATAAAATAGTTAGAAGATGTGTACCTTGTAATCTTGTAGAGGGTGTGGCGAATAGCGTGTCGAGTGGACAAGTGAAACATGTAGACTAAGAAAGGAAAGTGACTGTAGGGATGAAGCGTATATATAAAAGTGTGCTGCTAGAACCTGTGTTTGGTGAAGTAAGTTGCTCCTTGTTGCGTATTAAGGATAGACCTGTAAAAGAAGAGCGAAAGAGTAGTCAAATTTGTGTATATGAAAAATATGAGTAACAACATGTATAAGTATGTAAAAAGGAAAATGTGTACTTGATCATGTAAAAGAGTAAAAAGGTAGAAATTTGTCTTGTTGCTCTGAGATTGCTGATTTGAATGTTGAAGGTGAGTTTTTTTAGCGATTTCACGCCAAGAGTGATATTTTTGGGTGATCTCACGCCAAGTGCGAGTTTTTTGGGTGATCTCATGCCAATGAACAAGTGTTGGAGAGAGAGGTTTGGTTTTAATATCCTTCCATGACTCTGCCTAATAAGAACCACTACAGATGGTACATCCCTATTTAGTTGTGATTATCTCGAATTAGTTCTGAATTGTTCTAATTGTATTGATTGTTCCAATTGAAGGAAATAGAATGCATTATGTTTATGGAGGTCAATGCCTTCTACTATAAAACTACTTTGAAAACTTTTGTGAAATGTGTTGATATGAGAAAAGGATTGTATGTGCCCCCTAGGAAATTAGCACATAGGGAAGGACACAAGCACCCAAGCGTTGTCTAATTCTGGGTGTTGGTGTCTACTTTGTGATTTTGACCCAAGTTTGATTTTGGGCCATTCTGTGACTATGTTCTCATGATTTTTCTGTACTATGCATATTTGTATTGTAGCTCCGAGTTGTTATTGGGTGATTTATTCACCTAATGCATGCCCCCCTCTTTTGGGTCACATACGACAATAATAAGAGAATTCGACCCAAAGGAGATGACCTAATGTTGATCTGAAGTGGATACTTTGAGGGGGTAGGGGATGTGCATGGTAGATTCCAAAACACGTGCAAACAAAGGAGCCTAATAACAAATGTTAGTGTAAAAGATAGCATGTAAGAGAAAAGAATGTAACAAGCAAGTAGTAAGACAAGATGGACCGAAAAAAATGGGTTTCATACATGGGACATCACTCACAATGTCACAAGACAATCAAGGCCAAAGTGTAGACACAAAATCATGCACTTTGGGTAATTATCTAGTCATGATTACATACTACTATTCATATGATTCCTAAGTAATAAAAGTACTAATTAACCCATATCTTTGGCCACCTTTCTTCGTATTTTGTTGCTCCTTTCCATATTGCACCTTTACTTGCTTAGTCTGCCTTATTATACTCTGACATTTATCTTCTCAGACACCATCACCCAGACAAGCGCCCTCATCCCCTCTAGGCGCCCCTGACCCCTTTGTACTTTACTCACATGTTTTGGGTCCTTTCTAGTTGTGTGAGCATCTTATGTTTTTGGTAGTTGTTCTTTTTGGGGTTAATTACAAAATTCAAGCAATGGAATCATATAAATATAAAGTTATATGATCATAATAAAGGACCAAGCACTAAGCATTAACTATCACCACCTAAGGTTACATCCATTTAGCGCCATCACAAGGGATACAAGGGCCAGTTATTCTGCATACACTTCATAGGAGGGAAGTTCGTTTTATTCCATGCACACATCTATTACATTTCTTTACATCTAGATTATTTTCTTGCTATCAAGTGTGACTCACACAAGAGCCACCTAGGGCATGATTCCTCTCACACACACATAGAACTACATTGGGTCTAAATGTAGTGCAACACTTAGTTGTAAGTTCACCATTGTGACAACTAAGGATAGTTCGGTCCCTCATTTTGCATCTTTCCTTTTTAGGATTTGATGTCTATTTGAGGGTTTTGCAGGTTCATATTTCATGGTAGGTTTCCAGCTACCTCAATGATCTTGGTGCGACCTCAGAGTGACCAAAGGTGAATAAAGGCGAATACCTTGCAACACCTCATAAGAGGTTTTCTGAGATTTTCCGTAGACTCATGCACCCATAAACAAGCCTAGGGCACCCATGGGTGCCTCTGTCCCTCTCCAGGCACCCTAGTCCAACTTATTTCTCCATATCTACTTTTTTCTGGGTCTCTATGTGACATTCCTACTGATTTGTTCACTTGGTCATCACTTTGGTACAGTTCAAAATTAATTGTGAATTAGCTAAGTACCTTCTCCTCCTCCTTGCAACTAGGATTTCATAATTTATTGCTAGTTTGCTTGAGTATTCATTATTGTACTTAATTGTGTATTTATTTACTGATACAATATCATCATATTAGGATCTTATTTCTGCATTTTATCTTAATCATTTTGGTGAACCCAACGGGAATCGAACACGTAACCTTTTGATCCTCTATCTAACCCCACTCGTGATCGGTCTTTCGGATACTTCTTTAGCATATCATCTTCTCTATCATGGATCCTAAAATTCCTCATGTTTCTTTGTATGATTTAATTCAAATGCATCCTAATTGCCAAGTTATTCTAAAAACAAATCCCCAGACATCATGTATCTCCCTAGCGATACAACACTACATCAAGCGAGTGCTATTTTAGATTGGCTATCTGATGACCCTAGTCTTCATGATCCTCCATCTAACCAATCCATGTTGGACTCAATTCAAGATTTGCATTATTTATTTCAAGACAAATTTCAACCTATGGAATCCATGATTACATCTCTCAAATATGAAATTCAACATCTTAAAAACGCTTCTTAGGCTCATGTTTGTTCTCCTTTTACATGTCATCTTCATTCTATGTCTTTTACATGTGTGTGTATCAATGAGCCTCAATTCATACAATTACCATAACCTCTCACCTTTGATTATAATGCTAAGCAACATAACATTCTTACTGAGCTCCTTAATCACCAATTGATCACTTTATCATCTGCTCAAGGCTATCCTCCTTACCAACTTGCAAAACATCAAGGTCACCCATATTGTCATTATCATCGAATCAATGGACATAATGACAAAGATTGTTATGATTTATGACAAAGAATAAAGCACCTTGAGCATCAAGGTTTTATCTCATTCACTGAACAATGTCATGTTACATCATCCTCTCCAATTGTTACATCTCAATTGGTTCATAAATTTGATTTGTCTATGTCTATTGAACACCATCCTATTACCTCTAGTGTGCCTCCTTTGGCCAGTCAAGTGCCACCTAATCAACCTAATCAAACTAAGAAACCTCCTCATAAGGTTATTCTAAATCCTCCTCCATTAAAGGTATATGTGACATTGCCAAGTCAATCTCAATAACTACCTCCTATAATTAAAATTATAATTCCACCTTGTGCTCCAGACCATGCCTATGTCAATTGTTAGGACCTAGATGAAGCTTACATTGTCAGTGAACCATTTGATTTCAATCTGAACAATGTGGTTGACTCTGATTTTGATGATGCTCACACATCTTTATCACCTCAGGCAACAGGTGGAGGACCCTTACCCTTCACTTTTCTTGGATAGCTTCTTCCTTCTCATACGCTTGGGGGGCATCATGCTTACTCTTCCCCCCTCCTAGCATTGTCAGGTGGCTCTCATTTACTACTTTTATGCCTTGCACTTCATATTTCATATCTTTGAGCAATCTTACACACTGTGATACATTATTATCAACATTTCCCAATGACACACTTTTGTGCTTTGGTTCACACTTGATTAATAAGGGCATTCTATACACATGAACCTCATCCATGACACACTACACTACACATTAAATGTCACACATTGCATACTATACATATCTTCAACATCATCTTCTGACATATACTAAGAATCATATGTTCTTTGTGCCTCCCACACTTACACACTCTCTCGATCTTACGCTGCCCATTACACATCATCACACTCAAAACATTCAACACACATATTTCTATCATTGCTTAGTCACACTAAAATTTATACACTACACACCTTACACAACACACATTATACACACCTGACATTTTCCTCTCTTAGCACCTACTCTACACATTCACGATATTTCTTTCTTACATCTAGTTATACATGTTACAATCATTACCCTATGAAACACTTTATTTCCACGGTCCATACTCAATTGTTGAGGGTATACATCTCAAATGGAACTCATCACACTCACACGTTCAATCACTTATTCATTCACTCACACACTCTACACTTTGCACTTTGATGATCACATCTTTTTTGTACACACATTTCAAACCATTTCCCGATGGCGCACTCTCATTTACGGTTCATTCTTGACTGTTGAGGGGGAATTAATAAATGAACCTAATTACATACATCCGCATCTACTTGAGGGCATGCAATTCCTATCATTCATATTACATTTCATTTCGTATCATCCACAACATACTGCATATCTTGGTTGCATTTACTCTTGCTTACTTCTTCTTACATGTTCACTTTATTGCACTTGCTAGATAGATATTTTTTATGTCATTATTTTTATTATACACACATGCACATTCACTTGATTTATAATTGTGATTGTAGTTTCTACAAATTTATTACATGTAGCATGGATGTTTGGCACAATACCTATTACCAGTCCCACAACAGCTCCTAGGGGCATCCAATTTTGTACACTATAGGTGCTATTGTTTCATTTTTGTTCATAACATACTATTTTATCAGATTATACATGTTTTGACATACTAACATGCTAACGAGTTCTTTATGTGCAACATTTATTTTTGTAGGACTATCTGTTTCCATGGTTATCTATTTTTTTGCTTGTCATTGTTTGCTCTTTGCATGGCATTGTTTGCACGCTTTTCTCTTTTTCTTGTGTACACACTTATTTGTTTACTGTCATTATGGACTTGATTTTCTTGTGACATCGTGAGTGATGTCCCATGTTTACAACCCATTTTTTGTGTTGTACATTGTCTTTTTATGTGTTTTCATTACTTACTTGTGTCTTAGCTTACACATTGTCTGCGCTTGTATTTTACATGCATGTTTTCTTGTACTAACACTTGTCTTCTAGGCACTTTGTTTGTGTGTGCCTTGGTTTCTACCAAGCATGTTACCTTCCCCATGCAAGGCATAATTTGATCACAACGGTCGGTCCTCTTTTGGTCCACATACTCCTTCAACGACATCGCATGCATCCCAAACAAGGGGGCATCATATGGGTGAATCAGTCACCCCATACAACATTATATACAACACGGTACTGATACAACACAATTTTCAATTTCAGACAGGGCTCATAATCAGACTTGGGTCCTTAACACGATAATGTCCTTCATAGATGCCAGTAACCACAGGACATGTCTTCAACATTTTTTCATTTGAGCATAATTGTTAGCATGTCATAGAGGATTTTGACATGGTAGAGAGTCCTTTAACACTCGAACATTTATATTGAGGAAAAGTACACACCATCTGCAGTGGTGTTTTCATTCTAGGAGTAGTTAAAGGTTAGAGGATGACACCAAATTTTCCTCTCTATACTACTTCCATCATAGCTAGGATTGCCCAAAAAACCAACATTTCAAAGTGCTCTGTAATATTGGGAAGTAGTTAAAGGTTGGAGGATGAAACTAGACTTTCCTCTCTATACTTCTTCTTTCATTACGTGAGATCGCCCAAAAAACTCGCCCTTCATCGACATCTTCAGGATCCTTTCTACACTCTTTTCTTATCATGGACCATGTGCGCATGTTCCTTTTCACATTTTCAACATTTTACATACTTTGTACATATATACATACGTGTTTGACTACTTGTTCATTCTTCTCTTTTGTAGGTCCATCTGTATGGGAAACAGTAGTCAACATCATCACAACAACAACAACATCGACATCTATAACAAGTACATCACAACATCTACACATGCATTTTCACTGTAGGTTCATTTTCATCATCACTTTTTTGCACTTTCTCCTCCTTATCATCCACTCTTCACATTTTTATCACTTCACGCTTTGTCTAGTCCTTTAACACACTTTCTTCATCAATCTACATAGTTATTAGGTACGCATCTCTATCTACTTTATGTTACCTAACTTTCCGCTCACCAACATAAAGTGGGGGTAAATGTAGACACAAAATCACGCACTTTGGGTAATTATCTAGTATTGATTACATACTACTATTCATACGAATCCTAAGTAAGAAAAGTACTAACTAACCCATGTCTTTGGCCACCTTTCTTTGTCTTCTGTTGTTCATTTTTGTCTTGCACCTCTACTTTCTCAGTATGCCTTATTATACTCTGGATTTTGTCATCCTGGACACCAACACCTAGCTAGGATGCCTGTGTCGCACCCCTAATCCCTTTGTACTTTACTCACACTTTTTAGGTCCTTACTAGTCATTTGAGCATCTTATCTTTTTTATAGTCGGCCTTTTCGGGGTTAATTATGAAATTCAAGCAAGGGAATCATATAAATATAAATTTATGTGATCATGATAAAGGACCAAGCACTAAGCATTAGCTATCACCACCTAAGGTTACATCCATCAAGCATCTAACAGCTTTATTGCATCCATCTAGTATAATTACAAGGGACACAAGGGTTGGTTATTCTGCATACACTTCATACGAGGGAAGTTCATTCTATTCCATGCACACATCTATTACATTTCTTTACATCTATATTATTTGTTTGTTATCAAGTGTGACTCGTACAAGAGCCACATAGGGCACGATTCCACACACACACACACATAGAACTATAGTGGGTATTAGATGTAGTGCAACAATCAATCGTAAGTTCACCATTGTGATAGTTGAGGACAGTCTGACCCCTCATTGTCCATCTTTCTTTTTTAGGATTTAATGTTTATTTGAGGATTTTGTAGGTTCATATTTCATGGAAGGTTTCCAGAAACCTCAACGATCTTGGTGACACCTCAGAGTGACCAAAGGTTACTAAAGGTGAATACCTTACGACACCTTAGATGAGGTTTTTTGAGCTTTTAAACAAACATAGGCACCCATAAATAGGAGTGGGGTGCCCATAGGGTGCCACTATCCCTCTTCAGGTGCCCCAGTCCAGCTTATTTCTCCATATATACATTTTTATGGGTCTTTATGTGACGCTGTTGTTGCTCTGTTTACTTGGTCATCATTTTGGTACAATTTAAAATTAATTGTGAATCAGCTAAGTACCTTCTTCTCTTCCTTGTAACTAGGGTTTCATAATTTATTGCTTAGTTTTCTTGAGTACTCATTAATGTACTTAATTGCATATTTATTTACTGCTACAATAACATCAGATTAGACTCATATTTCTACATTTTATATTAGTCACGAATCATCTAAAAGCATACACTAATCAAACAAGATATAGGGCATAGCCTGTAAATAATAACATACAATGAAAAACAATAACTAGCAAATTATATCAGATAACCATGGTTGGATATAGTCTCGGAAGGCAGATGCTACACATGAAGTACCCATTAGCATGTTAGAAAGATAAGGAGTATTTCATAACATGTATATATCATTGAAAAATCAAGTGATAGTAATAAGTAATAAATGATGAAGTGGTAGAACATGTAATGCGTGAGAGTAATAAAGGTATTTATCCCTAGGAGGCTCAGTGGGAATGGTAAAATATATTATATCGAGCATCATGCATCATGTAAGGAGTTACGAGAGATTTGTATTCACCTCAAAATACCAAGTGAACGCATATGTGTATATAGAAAGATAATGCCATACTAAGAATCCATCTAACATGGAAAACAAAGTGTAACATGTAAATAGAATAAGCTTAGCAAGAGTAGATGCAACTAAGATATGTGAATGCAATGTATGAGTGTGATGGAATGATATTCAATGTGTGAATATGGTAGGAGCAACGTTCCCCCAGTGGATGTGTATGAGATGAGGTTAATTTATAAAATCCCCCTCAACATTCAAGAATGAACCATAAAACAAGAGTGTGTCATCAGGAAATAGGTATGAAAGTATAGATGCTAGAAATATGTATCATGAAGAATAGAGAGTGAAGAGTGAAGGATGTAATGTTCATTTCAGATTTAGACCCTCATCAGTCGAGTATAAACCATGGAACTAGAGTGTGTCATAGGGTAATGATGATACAATGTGTATCAAAGTGTGTAGGAGTGCTTAGAGAGATTAAATGTGAAACACAAAGCGTGAAGTGTAGTAATAGACACTAGAGACAACATATATTGATGGGAAGGGGGGAGAAAGTGCAATTCCCCCCAAGTGTGCTAGTGATGGAGATCTATGTGATTATGCCAGAGAGATATTACCATGGTGATGAAGTTTGAAATGTATCATAAGAAAGTATATGGTCATCACAATGGTAGGTAGGAGCAAGAGTAGGACCGGAAATGGATTTTGGGTTGACAGAAGGAAGTTTAAAGAGGCCAACTAGAGTTTTTTGGTCTTTCTTAGAGATTGGTTGCTGATTTGGAATTGTTAATGTTTTAGAGGACCTGATAGGAGGAGAGGATGGAGGACAAATTTCGAGAAGTGGTTACTTAGTTGGAATAGGTAACGTTATAGAAGACTTCAAAGGAGGAGGGGAAAAAGGAAAATTTTTTTGAGGTGGTTGCTTAGTTGGAATGGGTTGGATAGGTGGATCTTGACTAACTGAAGAAGAAACATTAGTGATTATGGAATAATTATCATTAGACATTGAGGGATTAGATTTGGGAGCCCATTGGGATTTAGCAATTTAATATGTAACAAGAGGTCGTGAAGCAAATGAAATAAAACCCTGATACTCAAGATGCTTAATCCTTCATTTTAAAACATAACAATCATTGTCATGATGTCCATTAAGTATATGATAATTGTAAAATGGGAGACCTTGGTATTTGGCAAGCCGTTAAGGAGGTTAGCAAAGAGTAGCTGGTAAGTTGATCAATTGATGATTAAGGAGCAATCAAAGAATATCATATTGCTCATTATTTAGATCAAACTTGAGAGGTGTTGATAGCAGTAAGACTTGAGGTTCACTGATATCAGCACATGTAGAAGACATAGAAGTCAGAAGAGATATAGGAGAAGAACTAGCATGGGCTTGAGAAACATCCTTGAGATGTTGGATTTCAAATTTAAGAGATGTAATAGCTTCCATAGCTTGAATTTTATCTTGAAATAAACAATGTAAAGTTTGAATTGATTCTAAGATGGGTTAATAGGATGGATGATTAGGACAAATAGGGTTGTCAGATAAACAACTAAAAATGGCACTAAATTGTGAAGGTGGTGTATTGTGAAGGAGATACATAATGTCTAGGGATTTTTGGAGAACATCTTTGCAAGGTGGGTGAATTTGAAGTAAGTCATGCAAGGAGATGAGAGGATTTTTAGGATCCATGAAAGAAGATAAGGAAGAATAGGCAAAATGAGGATCCAAGTCTTTGGTCATGAGTGGGGTTCACCAAATGATTTAATAAAAATATAATTAAATCTAATTACAGAGTAACTACTGTAAATAATGATATACAACTACTAATATACAACAAACCATAAGAAAATAAGCATATATAATATAAAACCCTAAGAAAGAGAGGGAAATAAGATGATTTAGTTGATTTTTGAATGAATAAGAAGTGATCTGGGTAGGTGCGACTACTGAACCGGCTATAAACGTGGTCATCACTAGTCACTGTAAATTTTGGGATATAAGAATAAGGACAGATAGGGGCGCATGTGGTAGAGAAAGGAAGCCTGGGTGTTGGAGACTACTTTTGGGCATCAATGACTGTGCAAATGCTCAGGATCTAGTTTTTGTTATGTCACGAGGGATTCACAGTTATTCCTTGTTGGTTGCCTGATATTCTCTCCTTGATCACTGAAGGTACTTGTAACTTACAAGAAAGAGATTTACCTGCACATACCCACAAACCACATCAAACCTAAAAAGGGAAAATGCAGAATGGGGAGTATGATTAACCCTGACAGTCACCCGATAGAGTGAACTTACAACTGAGCATTTCACAACATCTTAGAATCCATGGCGTTCTTATGTGTGTGTAGAAATGGTGCCCTAGGATGCCCTTGTGCAAGTTGCACAAATGATAACGGGATATAGTTAGAATGTAGTAATGTAATAGTATGTGTATATGGAATAAAATAAACTTCCCTTTCTTATGTTGTGTATGCAGAGTATGCAACCCTTGTCACTTGTATGGATTCCTTTGAAGTACTTTAGTGCCTTTGGAATGCAAGCTTATGTGATGATAGTAATGCTTAGTGTTTGATCCTTGATTTTGAACACATAACTATGTATTTATATGATTAACTTGTTTGAATTTCATAATTGACAATTGGAAGGCCAACCCATAAGTGAAAAAGATTTACAAAAGATAAAAGAGACCCAAACGAAGTGAGTAAGATAAGAAAGGGTCAGGGGTGCCTCAAGAGGGACATGAGTGCCTATGGCACGTTGCTATCCTGGTTGGACATTGGTGTTTGAAGCCATAAAAGATAAACACGTTAAGTTCTGACTGGGCTGTATGGTGTGTAAAACCAAAGAGAAAGCAAAGGAAAAAGAAAATAGATCAAATATGGTTTTCAAACACTAGTTTTCTTGCTTAGGAATCATATAAATGTTATCATGCTTTTAGTACATAGAAATGTACCTAAGTGTGTGATTTTGTGTCTACAGTTGTCAAATATTGGAGGATGGGGCCCATTTTGATAAGTGTTCAGACCCCCCCATAATAAACTTTCTGCAATGTTTTTTTTTCTATCACGTAAACTTCTGGACAACCTTTTCTTCTACATACAAATTCTAGTTTCACGATCCATATTTTGAGCTAATTGCATGTTTTTTGTAAACTATGCATCTTTATAGTACATTGGCCCCCAAAAATGCTTATATTTTTCCTCATTTTGTACAAGGTACCTGAAATAGCCTCGTAGTTGGGACCCTTTTGAGGAGTAATTTTTGTCTCATTTTTTACTTGGCTTATATTTTTGGCAGGACTCCTTATGCACTTTTAACAATGTTCAAGTTGCGGCTTTTAATCCACTTATGTAGAAAAATCCATTAGTTTGATGTACTTTCGGACACATTGGACATATTGACAGTCTCCTTGTATGGAGCTATTTTGGGGAATATATTGTCAACATGTCTTCTTCAGTAATCGAGTAGTGTATTTTTGAGCCACTCATATATGATCTTTCTAACTTTATTTGAGTTTTCTTTCTATCTTGAGTAGTTATTCTGCTCATGTCATTTTTCACTAAGACATCTGAAGGCCCCTTTCTATTCACTTTGTTGTATTTTCCACAAGAGATTATATTTAATACAAAATAATCACTTTTTTTCAGGTGTGCTTTCTTTGTTTTAGAATAATAATGAGTTTGGATTCCTCGTATGTACATGGGTATCTAATCATACAACTTTTTTCCATAACCCATATGAGGATGTAGTATGTATAATCTTTTGTTGGCATATATTTATGTTCTCTTATGTATTTTTGGCACTATCATTGGAAGTATGATCATCTCCCTGAATTTGATGAGACATCTAGTTTGATATTAGACATTGTCAACATTTTAGTGTGTCGAGTAGTGGATTCGTACCCATTTGTGTAGTTTTTTAGAGTATATCTTCTACAACCTTGGTGATATTTCTAACATTGGCTAGGTGTACCTATCCTCTCAAAATATTATTGAAGAAATTTTAGAGGAATATTGTTTATTTAAGTGTCACTTTGGACCCGTTTTTTTCCTTTCCTCTTGCTTCCAATTTTTTGTCACTTGTCACCTACTTCAGATCTTCTACATCACTTCATCGTAGAAATACATTGATATTACCATATTTACCCAATTATATCATTGAGGGGAGATGTGCGTATAATGATTCCTTATGTTCTTACTACACAGCTTCTTTGAGATCAATGTTTCTTCCAAGAGATACTTCTATAGAGCATCAATTCCTAGTTTGACTTCCCGGTTACATCGTTTTTCTTGAAACCCATTTATTCCAACAAGATGGGTTGGCATCCATAGGGACACTCAACATCAAACTATATTTACTTAAAATATCGATACATAAGTATCTCATTATAATTTGTTGTTGGGACCTATTTTCTAAGGATTATGAGACTCTTTGCTTTTATTTTGTCCTCCTTAAGTTGCACTTAAGGAGGGTGTTGGTGTAACATACTCTATATACCTAATTAGTTAATTTTACTTAGGTATTTAGCATAAGTTGTGTAAGTGTGTGTATATGTCTAAGGTTGGTTAAGTATTATTTAGACACTCACATGTGCCACCATTGTTAATATATCTCACCTTTAGTTGAACCAATAATAAATACAAAGATAGATCTTGTTTAAGTTATATAAACCCTCTCCTTTATGTTCATTATAACATAGAAAGTTGGAAACTACTTCTGTTCTTCTAAATTGAATAATATACTTGTTATTCGATTATCCTTTTCCCACTTGATCTTCCGTTCCTCTATGCTGAGTTATGTCTTAGTTTATATTCGATATTGGCTAGTCCATGTCTCAATACATCTCTCTCAAAAAATCAAAATAATTTAATTCCTAAAAATAATGGAAAATTAGAATGCTAAATCTAATTTAAAAAAAATAATCAAAACTCTCTAACAGATGTAACAACAATGGAAATAAGCAAAACTTAAACAAAAAAATCAAATTAAAACTCGATGGAACTATTAGGAATTGTTAGTGCTTCATGATATATTTTTTGTCTGTGAAATAATAATTAGACATATTTTTTAGTTGGTAAGTAAGTAAAATAACAACAATGTGAATTTATAATGTAGTGAGTTACTAAACTGCAAGTAGATATTATTGGGTTGTTTAGAGTGATTTTAAGAGATAGTGGAGAAATTAGAGGGAGCAAGATAAGAGGAATCTCTTTTATCTTTAGTAGAATTCAGATTGTATATGTATCTATCTCTCAACATGAATAAATTATTGAACAAAGAAGAGTTTTGTGTGTCAATTTTATTATGTGATTGTCTGATTATATGCTCAAAATCTAAAACCAAACCTTCATTTCATATTTCAAATAGGTTTTGATTCTGCATAATGGAATTCTAAATTGATTTGAAAGGTCCATTCATTATGGAATTCACCCCCAAGAATGAGAAACATTGGTCTTATGAGGATAATATTTTAGCATCAAGTTCATTCGTAGTTTCCACATTGGGCATTATATCTAGCTATTACATTGAGTTTTTTATCCTTTATATCCAATTCACTCACATTGGATTTGATCGAATTTGAATCGACTAAAATTTAAACTCAACAATGGCCTTTGACATCAATTCTACATTACAACCGTTATTCATTTACATATTATGTTGCATTGGAAAAACATGTTTCTCCTGGATCTATTTGGAATAGACTCTACTCATACTTTGAATTGTATTGACCGTATTTGAGTTACGTTATATCTTATTTACATGATTTATAGTGAGTGAATAGATTTTCATCAATATTAATCTAGGTTTATGTAACTTGTATTCGAGTTTTATAACATTGAATGCATGCATCAACCTTTGCATTTAGAATGACATTCACTTTATTGACATGTTAAGGCTAACCAATCTAGACTTCATTATATATGATTTTCTTGCACAAGTTTGACATAATCAGTTGTTTCCATTCCTAATTCAATCATGTTCAAATTATTTTGGGTCATGATTTACATCACAATAGTCATGCATTGTATTTTTTAGGGATATGTTGAACTTTGTATCACAATAAACATTTTCATTTTTCCCTCCCCTTAAATGATCTTGACATTGTTGGATAAGATTTGCAGTTGTTTTCCATTGCATTCTTCTTGACAAAGTCACAACAGCGCAAGTTCCAAAACTCATTCTAAAAGGTGTGATTTTTAAAATTGGGAAAAAATTCATGATTTTTTCCAACATTAAAATAATATATTTTATATAGCAAGTATTTACAAGGTCAAAATCCCAAGCAAAATAAATAATTTTCATAAATTCCTTTAAAAAACAAGTCAAAGGTTCAAGCCCCCAAATATTAAAATAAAGTGGTGCAAGGTGGGGTAAATACCTTACAAAAGTTGTGAAATTTTTGTAAATAAGGGGTATTAATATTTTCATAAAATTGTAAAGAAAATGGGGTTCAATTTTTTTTTTGAAAATTTGTACACTAATGCATTATTGGGGCAGCTAACATCTAATTTATAATAGGCATGTTGAGTTTTTTGGGAAGGGGGGGTTTCATACACATGAGCTTCAAGATAATTTCTTGTAAGTAAAGTAGCCAAGACATTTGGAGGATGGAGGCATATGAGGATGAAATTCGATCAACGACCTCTCATTATTCATTAGCGACGAGACCACAAAATTGCATTAGTTACAAACTTGCTACGCCAAAATGACTAAATGCCAAGGATGATTTCCAGGTGACATCAAATATCATCTTGTACCATTCATGATCAAAGTGGATATGATCTACACTGGTGGCTACATATAAAGACAATGAGGATTGAGTCCTCGTTGTTGCTATTTTTAGTACTTCCATATTTCCTATTGTGTTTATGGCATAAAAACTCATTTTTTGTAACATTTAATAAAGAATTATTTTCAATAAATCTTACATTTTGAGGGTAGGAGAATATTTTGAGGTAAACTCAATGCGGATTTTTTTCCAAATAGTTTGGGATCTCTAAAAAATATTGGAAATTTAGAATTTAGGAGCTTGGGGAAAGGGTCCCAAGAATGAAACCCAATGAATTTTACTCGGTAGCTCTACGCCTTTCAAGGGTTACAAGATGGAAATTGATGGAGTTGTACTTGGTCTAAGTAGTGTTTTTTTAGAGAGAAGGTTTTTTCTTGTAATATGATTCTCTTCTCCCATGTGTACACTAAGTAAGGGGTTGTTAGGAATTAGTAGTGCTTCATTGTATATTTGTGTGTGTGAAATAATAATGAGACATATTTGTCAGTTAATAAGTAAGTGAAAATAATAAAAATATGCATTGTACTGTAGTGAGTTATATAAAAATCACCTATATATTATTTGTGAGAGATTGTTAGTTGTTGAGAGTGATCCTAGAAGATGTAGAGAAATTAGGGGTGCCATGATAAGATGTATCTCCTTATCTTTAGGATGAGTCAACTTCTATATGTATCTATCTCTCAACATGAATAGATGATTAAATAAAGTAGTGTTTTGTGTGTTAATTTATTTGGTAATAGTTTTGATTATTTGTTCAAAATATGTTTCAAAATTTAAGAGCATATAATAAACGTGGAAAAAAATTTCACAAAGAAGAATAATATTACCATAACAAGGAAAGTTCTAATAATAATAAAAACAAAGGTTCAACAATCAAATATCAAATTAAAATTCAAATCAGTCTCAAAACTTAAATAAAATCATTGTACTTTACACTGCATGTTTTTCATTTGACGAAAATGAATGGATCCTAGATATGGTGCCTCAAGACACATGAATTATATGCGTGATATCCCTCATAGATGTCAAATAATTTCATGAAATAATTTATTTAGGCGTGATAACTCTATCATCGGATATAAAAGTCCAGGTAAGGTAAAAAAAACTTTAATGGTTTTATTAGTAATGTTCCATTTGTCCCTAAACTTAAAAAGAACCTTTTATCATGTTCTCAACACACTCATGATAACGTAATTGTTAGCTTATTTAAAGGTAAATGGTCTATAAAAAAATCAATCCAATTCCATTTTTTAAGGCATTTAAAATAATGGACTTTGCATCTTTAGTGGTTGTGTTAATGAGACCTATCTTTCCTACCATATTTGAAATAAAACTTAACTATGGAATGAAATACATGGTCACCTAAATTTGTATTTTATCTGACTGTTATGTCACATTTTAACCTTGTGGTAGATCTATTGAAAATCAAATCTTCATCATGAAACTTGTGAAGGATTAGTTACATGGTAAGTAACACATGTCAACCCTTTCACAAGTATCATGATACAAATTCATCTCATCCTTTAGAGATAGTTCATAATAATGTTAGGGGACCAATTGAGATTGTATCTCTTAGTGGGGCTCTTTATGTTGTAGCATTCATTTATGATCACACTAGGATGACTTGGACCTATTACATAAATAAAAAATCTAAAATTTTGACTAAGTTTATAGAATTCAAAGACTTAGTTGAAAACTCTTCTAACCTAAAAAAATAAGAGATTAAAAACTAACAATGTAAGTGAATACACAAGTAAATATGTTTTTATGTTTTTGGTTCTTCCCATGGAATCCAGAAAGAGTTAACCACTCCCCATTCTACACAAAAAACGGGATAATAGAAAGGAACAAGCGAAACATTTTAGAAATGGCTAGGATCATGTTGCATTCCAAAAATGTTCATAGATTTATATTGGTAGAAGTCATGACCATTATTTTTCCACATACTAAATAGAGTCCCTAAAAATACACCTCTATAAATGTGGGCGAAGAAGAAACAAAATGTCTCTCATCTCAAAATATTTGATATCCCTATATCTATTGCTCATTCCTTAAGTTAAAAGGAAGAAACTGGATCATTACATCGTATTCCTATATTTTTTGTTTGCTACAAAGGAAGAATGAAGGATTAAGGGTTTATGAATAACTCTAAACGTGAAATCATTAATAATAGAAATGTCCAAATCCTTGAAAAATCATTTCATATACCCTCTTTATAACTCTCTCATATTTCTTTCAATGAAGGGATCTAATGTCCTAAAATATGATGAAACCAATCATGGAAATGATGAATATTGAGTTTGACGGGGACAAATCACAAAGTTGTAATCAATCTAAGAGAACTAAATGGGCCTCAATCCTTCATTCTAAATTCTAACCCTTAAAATATTAGTAGAATGACTAGAAGTCAAGATAATTATCATGATCTAATGACTTTGTATAAATATGAACAACAATCTTTCAAATAAGATAACTAAGATGAAAGATGGAGGGAAGCCATGGAATCCAAGTATGATGTTATCATCAAAAATTAAACTTTGAAGCTTGTCCCTTTTTCAAATATTGTCAGATATTGGTGGTTGCATAAAAGAAAGTACAAATTCATAGGAGAGATTGAAAACTTCAAGTTGTGGTTAGTTGTACATGGTTTTATTCATAAACTAGGCATTGAATATGTTGAAACATTTTCTCTTATAGCCAAAAAAAACATTGTGAGGATTCTTATTGCTATCACATCACAATATGGTTTGGAAATATACCAAATTTGTGTTAATAAAACATTCATGAATGGTGATATGAAATAAGAGAAATTTACATGAATTAACCTAAAGGTTTTAAAGAACCTAATAAAGAACGTTATGTGTACATTCTTTAGTACGTGGTTTTTATTCATAAACTAGACATTGCATATGTTGAAATATTTTCTCTTGGTAGCCCACATGAGCATTGCAAGGATTCTTATTGCTATCACATCACAATATGGTTGGGAAATAAACCAAATTGGTGGTTAATAAACGAATTCGTGAATGGTGATTTGAAAGAATAAATTTACATGAATTAACCTAAAGGGTTTGGAGAACCAGGGTAAAGAACATTATGTGTGTAGACTAAGTAAATATATTTATGGTTTGAAACAAGATCCTAGAGCTTGGTACTCTAAAAAAAATCAATTTCTTTAAAACTCTAGTTTTTCCTAATTATTTATATGATGATGATTTTTTTGTAAAATTAGAAGATAATTATATGATTCTTATTATTTTGTATGTTGATGATATTCTCATAACCAACAGTCAAAGTAACTTAATTCATAAAATTAAGTCTAGACTAAAACAATATTTTGAGATGATTGATCTACGTTTGCTTCATCACTTTCTCGGCATGACCATATTTTAGGATAAAAACTCAATAGTAGTTTCTCAATCTCAATATTCTCATAACTTACTTAAAATATTTAACATTATTTATTGTAAACCTATCTCCTTTCTGATTGAATTTCGAATAAAACTTGATCCAAAATCTGCATATGATATATAAAATCCTACATTATACAAATAACTTGGTGGTATTTTAATTTATTTAATTATTACTAGGCCTAATAGTTCTTATGATGTTGGTGTTTCTTCTAGATTCATGTAGGATCCATATTAGAATGATTGGAAATTAGTAAAAAGAATATTAAATATATCAAAGGTAAAATTAATTATGGTGTTTATTATTCTTTTAAAAATGATGCTACATTATTTAGTTATTGTGATACTAACCATGCTAGTGATATTACATATAGTTAATCTACTTTTGGAAATATTTTTAAGTTTGGTACAAGTGTTATCACTTGCAGAAGTGAAAACTAATCAACGATGTCTATCTCATCTATAAAAGTTGAGTATAAAAGTAGCATGGGAGAAACTAAAGAAACCACATGGGTGAAAGGATTGCTAGAAAAAATCCATATGAATGTCAAAGGAAGCACAACACTTCTTTGTGAGAGTGAAAGTTGCATACATTTGGTAAATAATCCAGTTTAAGAACAACGAACAAAACATATAGATATTTATATGCATTTTGTTATAGAAAACGTCCTCAGTGGTGATATCGTTATTTAATTATATCTTATAGAAGATAAAACAATGAATATATTCACAAAGCTTCTTTGTGATGTGAAGTTTTGAAATTTTAGAGAAATGTTAGGCCTTTCAAAACTACCATACTGAAGGTAAGTATGCATGACAGTGCCACCTCCTAATGACCTTGTTGTATCTTTCTTCTCTATATTTTTTCTATATTGTAAGAAACATTGTAAAATCTCACCTTATGTGATTTTGTCTAAACATCACCCTATGTGAGTTTAATGATAACCTAGAAAAACATTATGTTATGGAGACTCCTTATTTTATAAAAGGATCCGTAAAATCATATAATGCTTCGTGTATGCATTTATCCAAAAGGAAATTAGGGATGTTGTTTGTTTTATTTGCTAGATAATTTTGTTGACACGCTAGCCTAAAATCATCCTATATGATTTATGGATTGTGAATCCTTTTGTATAAAAAGGTAACTATGGCATGTATCCCCAATAAATAATAAGGGGGTGTGTTCAAGCATGTAATGTTTTTGGCAACACACTTATTTTGGCCCACCATCACAAACACATCTCCATGTTAAAGTTTATTAAATATAGCTTATAAACATAAGTTATAAACTTTATATATAATAAATATAAAGTTAACCAACTAATTTACTTAGTTTGGAAGAGTGATTTTGTACAACATTTCAGTTGTAACCAATCACACACCTTATAAAGGTGATTTTCCATTTGGAAATTGTGAAATTGAAAAATTAACATTTCATATTGAGATATTCTTGTATGTATAAAGAAGTGAAAAAATATAGTTTGTTAGGTTCTTGGCCTTAATTGTTAGACAAGTCTGAAATTGTCAGAAAAAGTTTGTAAGTTCCTCAAATTTATCAATATAACTAGAAATGCATTATGGTGGGATTTTTTTAGTGAGGTTTTCTTTTTGGTATATGTAGTGTTCATGTACTTTCTTGTTCAATTTTTTATTTCAAATTGTTGTGATACATTTTTGTACTGAATTAAATCCTTGTCAAATTTTGTAGACAACACTTCATATATTTTTCATTGATTCTAGCAATCTGATAGTAAGAGGGCTTAAAAAAAGGACGTGAACCAATGTTTCTTCTTAGGATAGGCATAGTGGACATCATCTCGACCCAAAAATCCTTTCTTAATCAAATTATCGAAAGTTGACATTTTTTAAGGGTCCTTAACTATTAGGTAAAAAATTAGATAAAATATTAATTCAACATTGTAATTAGTAAGTAAATAACTTTCACTTACGTATGATAATTTGTTAATTATTTATTATATTGTTATTATCTTTGTTTGTATTACATTGGAAATAATAAATCACATCAATTGTTTTTTGTTTGGTTTCTTAACCTGTATCAAACATGTTGTTATTTTGGTTATGATTGTGCAATGCCTGTAAACATTGCAGTCCTCTACCATCATTTTAACTTAGTTATTTTGGATATAAAAAATCCATTCCTAGGTCTTGTTTACATTGGTATCAGAAAGGGGGACTTTGAGTCTATGAGATGTATAAGCAAATTGGATGAGAGTTCTGGAGAACTCTAGAGAGATTTGAGCAACAAGAAAGCCATAGAGCTACTTGCCTCTTCACAACCCAACCCATGTACACACCCACTATGTTGTTTTAACAATATTGGTAGTAACAAAAAATTGATTTACAGAGGATTATTTTTTGTTTGCAGAGTTTTCAAAAAGTTTACAGATTGTCTATGCAAAAGATTTTAAATTGGGCAAGGAGGTGTCATTTAGGAACTATCTCCTGCATCAAATTGGAGAATACATTGAATTGTTGTATAAAAATCCAAAAAAATTGCAAGCATATGTGTTCTTATATTGGAAAATTATTCTTTTGCAAATTTTTATCCTAAGTTATTAAAAATCATGAAAAATTAAGGCCAAGCACATATTTTTTAAATTTTAATAAAAAATTAAACTTTAGAAAAAATCAAATTTCTCTCCAATAATCTACCTAAAAAGCCAATTAATTTGTATCTAACAAACTAGGAGGATTCAAAATCCGAAACTTGGCCACATTGTCTATCTAGCGATTTTATTTTCACACATTAAAAAAAATCTCCTAGATCTCTTGTTTTTAACATTTCCATCTTTTACCCGAAAAGTTACAGTTAATTTTTGTACTAGAAAAACCAGAAGGAATTAGGACTTGAAATTTTGCGAGCCTTCATAAAATCACAACATTCAAAATCCATTTTGAGAAATTTTCTATAACCCCTAAAGTTTTTGAGATACAAAACTATAGTAAGAAAATGATTTTTACCGTATAAAGCCTTGAAATCACAATGAATTGATTTTTGTAAACCATGCAAGCCCATAAGCTTAAATTTTACCACATTCTTAAAAATTCCATGGAAACATGTATAAAATTTAATACTTTGAATAATCATAAATTTATATACTTTAATGTTTTTGTGATTTTTCTACGTATAAACAAGAAAATAAAAAAACTTCAACAATGAGAAAAATTCTTGTCACCTGTAGTCTCTGTCATGGCTACAATTGCTTTGAAATTTTTTCTTTCGTATTCTCAATACCTATGAGGAAAAAAATTATGTTGCATGGAATACTAAAACCAAAACTCAATTAAAATTTGAGGACTCGTAGAACTAGCGCAGGACTCACTCTAACTAAAATTGTAAAACTCCAAATGAGAATCTAAGAGAGGTTTTTGTTCCTATTATTGTTAGGAGGAAAAAACTCTCTCCGTTTTTACAAAGCAATAATAGTTTTGAAGATATCAACATTTGAATAAGAAGGTTTTCAAGCGTAGTACTAGCAAAACCAACACAAGACTCACTCTAACTCAAATTGCAGAACTCCAAATTAGAATCTAAGAGAGGTTTTTGTTCCTCTTATTGTTAGGAGGGACAAAAACTCTCCGTTTTTACACAACAATAACAGTTTCAAAGATATCATCATTTGAAGCAAAATGTTTTCAAGTGCAAGACTCGCACATGCAATATCAAATTCGCTCTAACCGAAGTTGAAGATATCCAATGAGAATATGAGAGAGGCTTTTGTTCCTATTATTATTAGAAGGAATAAACTCTCTCTATTTTTACACAACAATAATAATTGAGGATATATCTTCATTTTAAGTTTCAAAAGAATAAGGTGGGAAAAAATTAAATAAGACAAAAAATAGGTTCAGTAAAATTATGATATCTCCCTCATTTCTTAACGAAAATAAGAATTTCAAGATGTTTTGGAAATATTACAACAAGCAACACCAAACCTAGAAAAGTTTTGAAAATATTCTTCCAATTGAATTCACAATAATAATTAGAAAATCAGGGATGAGAATATGCCAGGACAACTATCATGTTGAAAGATTCAACCATGCAAGAGCGAACTTGGCAAATGAAAAGAAATAGTTAAGTGCATGTGGAAGAGATAGTTCAATCTAGAGTTGTAAAATTTGATTAATTCTCTTCCATGTTTGTTTCCTTTTCAAGTGAAATAAGTAGTAGTGCAATCTACAGTTGTAGTGTTTGATTAAATCTCTTCCATAGTTGTCTCCTTGTCAAGTGGAAGAAGTAGTGTAATGCAAGTAGAATTGTAGTGTTTGAATAAATTCCTTACACATTTATATCATTGTAAAGTAGAATATGTAGTCAAGTTTTTCCCAAAAGTATAGGTAGGTAGTTTTATAATAATGGAGTAGGGATGAGTTATAAATATCTCTTCAAAGGAATCAATGCAACAATGGTAGGAGATGAATGATTTTTGTAACATCATTTCTGATTAATAAAATCCACAGTTCAAGTATCTTAACAACAACTTTTTTTTTATTTTTTTACCCAACTCTGAGGGAAAAGTAAGGGCCCACTCTTACCCAAGGAGGAGGATGATTTTTGTTGTTGTTTTAAAATAGAATCAATGTTGTTTTCTTTATATTGTTCAAATCAACATTGTGTGTTTTATTTTGTTTTGTTTGTGAAGCTTCACTTTCATTTATTTATTTCAGTTTGTTAGATTATATTTGCTTTTAATTATTTGTTTCAGTTGTTAGATTATATTTGCTTTTAATTATTTGTTTCAGTTGTTAGATTAGATTTAATTTCAGTTATTGAATTTCCTTTCATGCATTTTTAATCCTAAAGCAAAGAATCGTAAAATCATTATATCCTTTAGCCCCTTTGCAAATAGCCTTGAACACCGCCTGGTTTTGACATTATTTGAGATTAAATGATGAGGATTGTATCGAATCTCATCATCTACCTAAACAAAATCCCAAACTCTATCAAATCCCTTGTAACCAAATAGCTTCAGTGGTAGTGCTGACTACTCCTCTATATTATTCCTATGTAGAAGATATAACAATCACATTCTACTTCTTGCTTACCAAACTAATAAGACCTAAACCAAGAGAAACACTATATTCAGAGGTAGATTTTTGATGATCAAGATCACTTACCTAATCAGAATATGAGTATCTAGCCAAATCAATCTCTATCCCTCCCAAGTAGAGAATTCCATCGATGTAGGTAGCTCTAACATAGTGAAGGATCCACTTTAGATTCTTTATAATGCAGCTCGTGTGGCTCCTACATAGATTCTAGACACACTGCCTAATAATCGAACGATAAATATGGGATGGCATGTTTTATGTAGATCAAGCGCCCAACCAATAGGCGATAGAGGATACTAGTGACTATGAGAGTGGAGAAATTGGATACTATCTTGACTCCAAAAAGGAAGGGAGTTACGGATATGGTATTACAATTATCCATGTTAACACCTATCAAGACAAATCAAGGCCATAACTTGGGTTGAGAAATAATTATCCCTGATTTCATACTTGAGTTATATGAATCCTAAACGAAGTTATCAAACAATCCAAATTCGATCATAGATGAAATTTTTGGTTAACGAAGTATTGACAAAATGAATCATTTAGGAAAACCTTCCCAGTAATCAACAAGTTATCAACGTACACATAACTAAGATAAGACATGGACTCATCTTACAACAAAATATAAATATTTGGGTCAGAATTATAGATATTGAACCTAGAAGAAATAATAATGGAGCTCCATCATGGCATACAAAGCCAAAGTGGATTTATTAAAAGCTAGTAAATAAACTTCCTAAGTCTAAAAATTAAGGGAGGAATACTACACATAAACTGGTGAAGTTATTCCATAATAGATATCTTCCTCCAAGTCACTAGTGAATGAAGGTTCTCTTAACATCCATTTGGTGGACATCCTATGTGTTAGTGGAAACTACGGCTAGGGTAATTTGAATAAAATTCATCTTGGTAATGGGAGAAAAGGTCTCAGAATAATCAAACCCTAAGACCCTGGGAGTAAAATCCCTTAGCTATGAGTTATGCCTTCTACTTTTTCATATTAACCTATCGACATCATACTCGGTTCAATATATCCATCTAAAATAAACCATTTTTATTCCCTTAGGAAGAAGGTTGGGATCCCAAGTCAAGGAGTTCTTCATGAGTGAGTGAATATTCATAATCCATGGAAAATAATTACATTTTAGGGAAATTTGAAATGACATTAGCCTTTTGAAACAGGTCAGTGTCTTGTTTAGCTAATGTTTGCAGTATAATATTTTTAGGGGTCAGCTTCGAACCTATAATTAAAACATGACTCCTATAGTAAACTTAGGTAATTCACTATCTAGTATACTAGTACACTTAATACTAGCATACTGATGTACTGACATATCAAGTACCATGAGGAGAGTTAGGCAGAGAAGGTCTGTTGACATCATGACAGGAGGTTATTGATGCATGAAAGGAATCCTTTTGATGCACTACTAAAAGAGGTTTTTCAAATGCATGATAGATAATTTTTTGTTGATCACATGACATGAGAGGCTTAACATTGATGCATGAAAGAAGAGTTTGTAGTCAGTGCGACATCAAGTTTACTGTTGTGTGACAACAATTTTTCTAGTTTGACAAGTAAGGTTTAGTATCGTACGACAGTAAAATTGTTGTCACACGACAACAACCTTGCTGTCGACACAGAGCTCATGAGTGGTGAAATCTTCTATAGGGTGATAAATTTTACACACCTTAAGGATACCCATACAAATATCACAAGGTTTCACGAAAGTGGTTCCAAGGCCTTGCATTTATTTTCAGGGATATTCCAGCCATTTGATAGTTGAACCAGAGGCGTCTCAAAATGTCAACCCTATCCCATGTATGCATTTCTACCAATGCCTCAGAGGAAGTCATCCCTTCTGTACCATGAACACAATCCAAATCAAGAATCCCATTAGCCTACCAAAGCAGAGTTCACAAATTTTGCCAAAAACAAAGTGTGGAAGAAAGTATAGGGCCCATTAAAATCTGATCGCATTTGGTCATCTCTCATTTTAAGGGTTAAGTACCCTATCCATTTAACCAAAACTCTAAAATCTCTTCATATCCCAATGAATAATAGGAGGAGATTATAGGCTGTAAAGTAATTCCTTTTGAGGTGATAAAATTGAGTGAGAGGGGGACCTATTGCTCTCATCATCCACTCTACTGTCAAAATCGGTAGGAGACCTCGATAGGTATTAAAGAGTGGGAGGCTTAGAAATATCATCATGAAGTGTCTAAATCATTGTCAGATAGGGGAAGAGTGTTCGGATTTTCCAGTGGAAAATTTGAGATTAGTAGATGTCTCCTATAATTTCACACTTCTCTCGATATAGATCATCAATGAGTTATGGGGTTAAGTAGGTTTATGATCCATTCATACCGTTAGGGACTCCCGATGAGGGCCATACAATGTCACTATGGATTTTTGCTCCAAGGATTTGCATTTATTCTCTGGGCAAGATTTTCGAGTGATGCCAATTTTAACTAAAGACAAGAAAGCTTCCCAAGGGCATCATGTTTTTTTTCCATACCATAGCCTTCAAAAATGGATGTCGAGGATATCCATTTTACTTATCTCATGTGTGGAATGCGGTTATGTATTCGGCGAGCACGGTAACAATGAGTTTCAACCCAATACTATATTAGAAGGGATAGCTTGGATTGACATCTTCAACGTTAGTCAGGAATCTCCTGGGAGAAGATCTCAGGAAATCTATTATGTAAGGTGTCCATTTTGTGAAGGAGTGTGTCTACCTTTCCCTCTTCCAGTTGTAAAATCACAGATTTGTTTGCTCTTTAATGATCAACTAAGTTAGTGTTGAATTTCCATATGCATACCTCTAGCATAATATGAGTGATTTAGTGGACTAGATAATAGGTTTGTTGAAAGTTGGGGAACATTAAGGAAATCATTGAAGATTCCACCATGTCAAATTCTAATGAATCCACTACTAGATACTAGTGGAACGTATGTATCGTCATCCAATGTTGATTTGGGAGATGTTAAAAGGTTATAAATGTAGAAAAACTTAATGTGAGAGGAGCCCATTTTGTGTGAGGTATTAGAAAATATAACCCATGTCAATTAAAGAGCTAATTTAGCTATGATAGGGATTTTCCTTTCTTCTTCTCATACCTATTTTTATTTTTTTTAGAAGAATCATGGCTTTAGAAGCATTTTCCTTAATAGACTTCAGGAACACCTATATTATTCTTCTGAACTAGATGAGTTATGGGGTATCAAATTTGTATTTCTGATGCATTTATTCTCTTCATGTCCTTGAATTCTTGTAATAAGTAATACTTTCACTTCACCTTCATTTGATTTAGAACTCAGAAATAGAGGAAGAAGTACTCATGTTGGATTAAGCTTTCGTGGTCTTACCTACATTCTTCGATTAGTCCTTTTTATCTATGATTTCTTCTCCCGATTATTATCATTTCCTTTACCCTTACTTTTTATTAAGGCTTGTGAATTGGACTTGATTACACCCATTTTGATTTACTTATCCTATTCTCGAATGAGTTGGGTAGAAAGATTTTTTTTTTAAAATGTTGGCATATCTTCCAAGTAGTCCCTAAAGCTTCATTCATTCCATGAGAGGTAGAAATGAATATAGAGTATTCAGGTCCAACATTAGAAAGAATGGATAAGATTAGTTAGGACATCCTTCTTATCAAATCCACATTCTTTCAACAATAGTATCATGTGGATGAATTTGTTTTGAGAAGAAGTCGCATAGGACTTTATCAAGGTTACTATGATCCAAACCCATGAGTTCATTCTCCAACTCATGAGCTCTCATGTCATTTTGTTTCCCAAACATGCCATCCATTTTTTATAGGATCTGTTAGGTGTTGTGGAAGACTCGATGTCAAAGAGAAGTTCGGGAGAAACGGAAATACAAGAATACCTAAGGCTTTGTCAATTTTTTGAACCATTTAGATTTCTTGGGTTGAATTGTTGGTTATTTCTCCACTCCCATAGTGATGTGGTACAACCCTTTACCCAGTAGTCTAATTATCATTTTAGATTTCCATGCATGAAAGTTAAATGGCCTTAGCAAAGGAACAACGATAACATCCATCGTAAGGAAAGAAAAAAACAAAGAAGAAAACAAGGGAAACACACACACCCCAGAATAATAGTTTTACCCCATGTTTGTGACACTTTATACTTAGTGCATTGCTTACAATCAAGTGTGTTTATATAGTGTGAAATGACTGGTCTCTCACTTTTTAATCTAGTGATGTTGAGCTTAAGCACAAATGAACAACTCACAATGTTAGATTAATAAAAAACTCCAATAACTATCTTTTCTCAAGCCACCTAATCACTTTTCCAAGCTTGAAGATCTTCCTTCTTGAGTCAAATCACTTAGTATCAACCCACAATGTTGGTTTGATCACAAAAACTCAAAATAATTCCTTAAGATCTTCAAAACTTGCCGACTATATAACTCAAGGTTGTGAACAAGTTCACTCTATCGGTTTCAACTCCAAGGTCTAGTTACCTCCACCTTTGCTAAGCTTATAGTTCAGGTTTAAGGTAATTTATGTGGAGTGTAAATGATTCAAGATAAAATTATAGTCTTCTCACCTCTTACAAACCTCATAATAAAGATTAATACTCCTTCAAATCAACAAACTCCTTTGTATTGCTTCATTCCAGTCTTAATGTCAATTTACACATGTCAAAATGTTAGTAGCCTTGAAATCATACTTTTTCAGCCCTATCCTTCACTCCAAACAATTTCAAAAACATTTGATGAGGGTTTCAACCACCCTTTATCTTCTTTTACCTCTTCAAGAAGGCTCAAGTTCTAAGACTTAGTAAAATCTCTACTTCCTTAACAACTGTCAGGTTCTTATTAGGCCTGCTAAACTTACCCAGAACTCTGTCAGAGAGAAATATATTGTAACTAATTGTTTTGTTGTAAATATTTCAAAATCTCTTGAATGACCTCAAGACAAAGGAATATACAAAATTTCAAGTTTTTTTATTGGTTCATTTTCGAGATATTCAAGTTTTCACCTTCAAAACCCTAGCCTGAGGGTTTTCAATTCTGTGCAAGCCTAAGAGGGAAAAAATGAATGATTATTACTTATTTCTCCATTTTTATCGATCTCTTTGGTTTGAAAAGGGTTGTGCCAACATATACTCGCTATCAATAATCAATTTATTCAATGTAATCAACTTCTAACACCTTTCAATCAAGTTTTTGATATTGAACTATATTAAGGAGGCTCTGTTTCTGCCTTAAGAAGCTATTGTATTATTTTACAAGGTTTTAATTAAAATTTAATTAACTTATAAAAATAATCAAGATTCGAGAAAACAACCTTTCAAGAGAAAAAGCTACCCCTGACTTAGTGAGTTTCACAACCTATAGGTTGACTCTATCAAATATGATTGCTCATATTTTCTAAAGGGATCTCCCAATGCTAACAAAAAGAATAAATAAAAACTTAATAACTAACACTAAAAAATCAATGCAATACTTCACTCACCATCAAAGCTATCACTTCCTCAACAACTAAGCAATGCATACTTGTTCACTAGACCAACATGTAATTAATTTAAACCTACAACTTCTCAGTTGTGTTCTTCCATAGAGTACATACAACTTATTGGAGTCTTATCCTTTCCATAAGACATGAAATATCCTTATTATAGGTCATGATCCTCCATAGAGTCCACTATTAATGCCAAAATATTCTCAACTATGTTAATCACACTCAAGAAATGACTGTAACAGCGTTCCTTAAAGAATGCACAAGAAAAATATTCAAAAAGATCAATGAATTCAAATATGAATCAATTAGAATATGTGGCTAACATTCTTGCTCACATTGAATTACCTAAACCAACGAAATTTATAGTTTGAAGACATGCATTAATCATCCAAAACACCATTTATAGATTTGGACTGTCACCATATTCAGTTTGTAACCAAAACCTTCTTTTTCTTTACTCTTGAAGCTCTCTATTGATTCTCATTCAAATGGAATGAGGATAATTAGTTATAATTTTCCTTTTATAATAATTAAAATATTTTATAACCGAATGCAACCCTTTGGACCTATTGGTCACATGCTTGGCTCTTAACAAATCATTAGTATATCTAATTGGAACTCTAAGAACATATCACCTAAACACTCAAATCTTGAATCCAAGAACTCTATAGGTCCTATTACAACCTTATCACATGCTTGAAGATCCATGAATGACCTGTAGAATATAAAAAAACTCCAAAAATCAAGCCAAAAAGGCCTTCAAGATTCAAATTTACATTTTGGAGGGAAAATGCAATATTCAAATTTTGAAAAGGCTAGTTACAAACTAATAACACCTAATGACTCCCAATGAATCACTAGACCTATAAACACACTGAAAAACCAAAATTGGATGTTGTAAGCCATATTTATAGGTTTGGAGTGATGCTCATGCATCATCTATGAAATCTGCACAAGAGTGGAGACCATAATGTGTTTCGACGCGCGTAAAATGAATCAACACCGTAATAAGAACAAAAGGACAAAAATAGGAATGAGAGAGAAAACCAGAGTCTCATGTGAGAAATATCGTATCACATCGAAAATATAAACTCCCTTGCCATAAGGTTATGGAGGATGCACTCACTAACCTGAAAGTAATAGTAGGAGTTTAATTTGATTATAATAAAGCTCCAAGAAATGATTTACCCGATTACAATAACCTTGTAATTATAGTCAAACTCCCAATAACTGATAAGAAGCTCCTGAAAATGCACTATCCCCTTCACAATAACATCCAAAAACAAATTAGCTCTAAAAAAGGCACAATAAACCCTAATTTTTACTTGTCCTTATTTCTTTAATTAACACCAAATTAAAAAAAGACTAAGGTTAAAAAAGGTTTAAATTAAATGTTAGAATTAGATTTAATTTGAAATTTATATATTTACGCCATAGGCATCCCCCCTATGGGAAAGGACTTTGTGGACATTCATGGGACTATGTTAAATTTGATCCCCTAAATGACGGTTTTGAGCTTTTTTTTTGCTATTTTTACAGATTTGCTATTTTTAATTTTTCCAATTTTGCATGCTTTGGTGGGTTTGTTATTTTTAAGTTTTGTTTTTTATATTTTGCATGTAATAACCTTTAAATACACACATCTAATGCATTCTTCAGCACTATTTTGGTTCGATCTCGTAATCTCACGTCTAGCGTTCTGGTGGAGGAAAGCTTTAGCTCCGGTCACCTCCACAACAAACATGTTTTCTAAGGACTTTACATACATTCATGGGACTATGTTAAAATTTGATGGCCTAAAATGATAGTTTTGAGCTTTTTTCTGTTATTTTTTACAGATTTGCTATTTTTAATTTTTTCAATTTTGCATGTTGTGGTAGGATTGCTATTTTTAAGTTTTGTTTTTTTAGCTTTTGCATGCAATAACCTTTAAATACATGCATCTAACTCATCACTATTTTGGTTCGATATCGTAATCTCACGTCTAGTGTTCTGGTGGAGGAAAGCTTTAGCTTTGATCGCCTCCACAATAGATGTTCTTTCTGATGATTACCTACCCAACACAAGAATATTGAACATCATTTGGATGTTCCTCATTGGTGATTGAATAGTTGGGACAAAACCGATTGCCAGTGGGTACAACCGTCAATGGGGTCCTTAGACACTACATATGCTAGGTGCTCACACCAAATATTACATAGTAAAACATCAAAGTTTGGCAGCATCACCTTGCAAATCATACAAACCGCATCTCCGTCACAGGGAAAATCCACCATTGGAACACTAAAAAAAATTACAAGGTTAAACCCTGCAAATCTCTATGATTCCTGGCTTTGCTCTGCTACACAAGTGGGGATGACACAGGGTCCAAGTGCCAAGGAATGATTTTATTTTTCTGTGAATAACGACTATTAGACTTCAAATGTAGATCGTTTTTAAACCAAAACATTTTCTCTTCTTTACTTACGTATTCATGGATATTTAATTAGTTAATGTGTTTGCCTTCGCAGAGGCATGACGTCTGGGTCTTCTTTAGAGTAAAAATGGAGATTCATCCCAAGAATATTAGTCATCGCATATACAATAAGTAACTCCCTTATTTTTCCTTAAATCTTGTCAATTTTTAGTCCTGGAATCATTTGTTTGTATAAATTGTGAAAAAATATCATTTAAAATTAGAGAGTAGTAAGATTTATCCTTTATTTAATATATCCACTCTCCTTGACCGTTTTCTGTTGAGAATAAATTTTCCAATTGCAATTTCTACCAACTCCCTTTGTATTGAACCCAATAAGAATACATGATTGGGCATAGTCAAGTTACTCTTTGAGACTCTCTTCTTGGGTAGGTATTACAAATTTTCTCCGGGCATATTTGCAAGTGCCAATTTGGAAAGACTAGACTTGTTCTTATTTTACCCTATGATTCCTCTTTTTTGTTACATCCCCTTAAACCTATAAGGTTTTTTCCCTTCATTCTTCATTATTAATCTGAACAGAGGTAATATTCAAACCGTGTTTTACTATTTTTTTTTATTTTTAATATTTTTCACTAATAAACTATCAAACTCTTTTATTATACTCTGTTGGGTTTGTATTTTTTCATATTGTGTGTGTAGTTAATCTAGGTAAAAAAAAATAGGTTAAAACATCTGTAAAAAACAATTGGTTAAAACATATGCAAAAAAAAAATTGGTTAAAATATTTGCTTCTAACTTGTTCAAGCACAACTATAGACCATGGCATGTTTTACACACTACTGCAGATACAAGACATGCTATAGGTGTTAGTTTTGACTCTAAATTCGAATGCAATATTCAACACGAACCATTGCGTGAATGGTAGGTCTTCACACAACTTCATATGGGAAATAACATGGGTCTTGACAGTCTTGAAATGTTGGGGAAACAAGATTTCAATATACACAATAATTGGAACATACATGACGTTCCACCTGATTTGCAGATAATTGGTTCATCATTCATCAAGAGAGAAAAGGAAGAGACAATTAACCACTAGCATGCAGGACACACCACCATCTTCCACACTTCCTTTGTCTTCAAAACAACAACTAGTTCTTGATACCATACTACACCATTCAGTAAACAAAATCCTTCTACCTCCACTAAGATTGATAATTCAAGGAAAAACTAGCACATGAAAATCATTTTTGATAAATAAAATCCAGAATTCATTCACAAAATCAACAAGCACATCTCCATCACCTCTCCTTTTTCTCGCCGCTACCAGTGTTTCAACATTCAACATCTCTACATCCACATTCCATGCAGCCCTCTATATTCCAAACAAAGAACTGAAACCCCTTGAAGGCCATACATTATCATCTTTTCAAGAGTCACTAAAACATATAGAATATATTATTATTGATGGAATGAGTTTCATCGGACCAAAGTTGCTAAGAAAAATTGACAGCAGACTATGCGAAGCTTTCCCACATTAAAAAAAAATTGAATTTGGGAACATATTCGTCATCCTTCTTGGCGACCTTGACCAATAACCACCGGTTTTGGACAGTCCTCTTTATGTAAGTAATCCCTATGAAGCTAGCCTTTAAAAGGGATTATTATTCCATTACATTGAAAACAATATTTTTGAAACAAGGAACAATCAATGCAAAAGTTTCATTCTTGAATTTACTCCTCCACATGTGAGATTCAACTCCTCTTATTGAGAACTGGGAACTCTTAATGTCTCACACTGACTCACACCCAACTCAGTAGGAGCTCAACATTTTAAAGGACGTACCACATTTGTTTGCAAAAAATGATCTCGTGGAGTCCCATAACCTTCTGATGTTGAAAGCATTGAACATTCCAATCACCCCAATCCATTACTTAAAGTAACAGGCGAGCCTCAACATGAGATCCTGATGATGATTAGCTGGAACACAAATTTCTGCTATGCAAACAAAAAAAAACATGCTTATTGATAATTTATGTATTGATGCAAGCCTTGTAAATGGTGTTATATGAACAATCACCAACATGATAGTGTCGTTCAATGGGTATCAAATGTATTCATGTCTAGTGAAAATAAAATTGCCCACAAAAGGCTACCATTCATGATATAAAATATGCAAATGTATCAAGGTCTTCATGTATACATGTTTAGTTTAGATGTCGTGATATAAGATTTGCAATTGTATATGTACGAATTTGTAATAAATTTAAATGTACATGTAGAACAAATCAATATAATGTTTCATCTATATTCCTACCCTACCACTATCAATCCCACCCCTTATTGACTGTACAAAAAAAGTTTTTTCAACAAAAGACCAACCAAATAAGTGATGCAACACTACCACAATTTCCTTGAAATAATTACAAACCACATAAATTACAAAAGTAATTAACTATCCAAAATGATACCAAGTGTATTCATGTTTAGTGGGGAAAAAATTGGCCACAAAAGGATACCACTCATGATTAAAATCTGCACATGTACGGAAGTCTTCATGTAACATGTTTAGATCAAATAAAATAGTCAGAAAATGCTACCACTCATGATATGAGATTTATAAATGTATATGTATGAATTTTTAACAAGTTTGAAATGTAGAGATGGAACCTTTAAATGAAGTGGTTCATCTATATATCTACACTTACAAAATCAATCACACCCATTATCAACATCAACTACAAAAGTAATAACTATCCGTCTAAAAAAATAACATATATCGTTCGGTGTTCACATTACATTGTACACATGTGATTTCTAGTTTAAAAAACTATTGTGAAAAAGTAAAGGAAACCCTAAAATTTAAAAAAGACCTATTTTTTTGGAGGGGAAGAGGGATTATCTCAATTCGATGGTCGAGTTGAAGGTCGCTTCGAGATTGGGAGATGAGGGCCGAGTTATAAGGTTGGCTTGAGGTGAGGTCAGCGGGATCGGTATGTTCAGGTCAATAACAAACTCAAGGAGCTCAGTTTACACACAACACAGGTCACCACATCAATGGAGCATAGCTAGGAAACCAAACAGTGGAGTGAGTAGATTGATTAAAATGAGTTGAGTCAAAGATGTCTCAGTGTAGGGGAGGTCGGTGAACTTAGTAAGATAGAGGAGATAGCTCAGGAAAGTGATAAGGGATCTGAGTGTGAGGAGAGTTCATGATGGTTCTAAGAAGGGGGGCAAGGGTTTGAACAAGGAGCTTGGTGAGGCCAAGTTTGGAAAGATATCGGTTCCAGGTGAGAAGGAGCTTGGGAGCCAATATAAGGTACAAAGTTAGGTGCAGAGCTCAATGAGCTTGGTTACATTCAAAGAGGATCCCATGGGAGATGCAAGAGTAATTCGATGGAGAAGCAGGAGAGATCGATGTATAGACAGGGAAGCTCAGTCGATATGGAGGTGAACTGAGGGTGAGATGACCCAAGAAACAAAGAACCTCCAAATTTAGAGCCTCATCCAAATTTAGTCACAGCTAACCAAAACTGGAGGAACCGTCTAGAAACATGCACATGTACCAAACTAAAACACACCAAAAAACCAACAAACTCCAAAAAACACATGTTAACCTGCATAATGCCAATAGTGCACAAAAATCAATATGGAGAAAAAAATTACACTCAGAGTTATGAAAAAATGCAATCGAGAGTAATTAATAATGATGTAGCGAGTGACACAATTACCAAGGTCTGAGCTTTGATACCATGAAAGAGGGCAAAAAGATAATCTAGAATGCATGTACATTGATGGAGTTGCAGTCTAAATGAAAACATGAAGTACTCTAAGTAATTAGCAAACTAAATATCTCAAGGAACTTGTGTATAAATAAAATAATCTACTCATAATCATAGATCAGAAATGAAAAGTGTCATACATAATATAACTCCCTAATGAGTCATTACCCCATAAGCATTCCCCCTATGGTAAAGGCCTCCGATCATTCTCGACACTGTCCTAAATTTGACAATCATTTGGATGTTTTTTCCGCGTTATTAAATTTGAAGGCCATTTTGATGGGCATTCTGTTTATAGCCGTTTTGCCTTTTAGTTTTTCTGTTTTTAGTTTTTACGGGGTATATATTGTTAATATGAAGGGATGTATTTGATAATTTGAATTGTGATGTCTAACCGCTGCCCAGTCTCAAAACTAGCAAAAACCTCTGATTTTGATGAAGCAATTGCCCGAACACGCGTGCGGTACACCCGAGTGTCATTCCGATTAGACCAGACCATACTCTTCACATGTGTGCCTGTTATTGTGTCATAGATGTGTAGTCCCACAAATAAAAGTATGTAGATATTTGCAGTCATAACATTATACATGAAATCTTTTAAAATTCTCAAATCAAGACAATCAAAGAAGCGCCATTATCCATCATGCCATTCGCATATGAAGAATCCAGATGCATGCCTATGTGCTATAAGTGGAGTTGCACCATACCACATTGTGCAAATGATATGATGGATAGACATGTCGAATCGAAATAAGTTCAGAGAATCCATTTTAAAACAAGTGATTCAATTCAAGCAACTTCCTACATTTATAGTCATATTCTAGCACACTTAGGTCAGTTCAAATCTAAAACCAAGACAATCAAACATAAGGGTATATCCATCACATTCTTTTCACTTATCAAATAGAAGGGTTTTCAAATATTTTTGCCCATTTGTTAGCATTCTATACCTATACACACTAATGCCCATTATCTATATTTTAGTTTCTATTTAGGGCATCCTGGAAAATTGTTTAAGCTTTTTTCTTGTCATTCAAATTAGGTAATGAATTTTAGGGCATTATGAAAAGGTAGTTATGTTTTTGTTCTTGTTATTCATATTAGGTTATGGATTCGAGGACATGTTTATTCAATTCAAATTAGCTCCATGGATTTCAATTCATGTTTCGTGGCATCATAGAAAATTAACAATGTTTTTAGTTATGCCATTTCTCTTCTAATTGACTAGTTTTGCACTTTGTTTTAGTATGCTCATTACTATTAACTTTACTTGAGCTGTCCTTGATTAAAATTTTATTTATTTATGCATCATATACAATGGATTACTTGACATGTCCCTGATCACAATTTTGTTTATTTCTGCATCATATATAATGGATTACATGCTTTTATGGAATTGTTTTGCGTGATTAGGATGCATAGTGTTGAAAACCACATGGGATTTCAACCATATCCTATGTGAATTAGGACGGCTGCACCACAAGTCAATCACAAGTTACTGCAAATATCTTCTTATTAACCACAAAATTCAAATGATCAATGCTAAATAATATATGATCAAATAATATATGCTATTTGTGCTCCACTTATTCGTGTGAAATTCATGCTCATTATTCATGTGAGTGAAATGCAATCTTAAAGGGGCCAACATAAAAATGTGGCGATGATTCAATAGGGGCGAACAATAAAAAAGAACCATACTTTGAAAGAACTATTTCAAGTAGGTATAAGACATCCACAATTATTATTCAATTGTTACGCGGTTTAAAGTTTAATTATGAGATTTTTAATTTGATTAAATTTTCTATTAACATTTATATATTAAATCTAGAGCTCTCTTCATAGCATTAAGAATGTGGTAATTCAACATTCAACATCTTCGCATCAACAATCCACACAAGCATCGTTATTCCAATCAAAGAACTAAAACCCCTTGAAGGCCATGCATTATCATCTTTTCAAGAGTCACTGAAACATATATAATATATTATTATTGATGAAATGAGTTTCATCAGCCCAAAGTTGCCTAAGCAAAATTCACAGCAGGCTACGCAAGGATTTCCCACATTCAAAAACATCTGAATTTGGGAACGAATCTGTCATCCTCCTCTGCAACCTTGGCCAACTACCACCAGTTTTGGACATTCCTCTTTATGCAAGTAATTCCTATGGAGCCAACCTTTTGAAGGGATTCCATTCTTCAATTACATTGCAAACAATATTTTGGCAACAAGGAACAACCAATGCACATGTTTCATTCCAGAATTCAATGCTCCACATGTGAGATTCAAATCCTCTTACTGAGGACTGGGAACTCATAATGTGTTGCACAGACACACACCTAACTCAACATGAGCTTGATTTTTTTAAGGATGCACCACATTTGTCTACAAAAAATGATCTTGTGAACTCCCACAACCTTCAGATGTTGAAGTTATTGAACATTTCGATCGCCCAATCCATTGTTGAAAGTAACAGGCAGGATGAACCAAGAAATCCTGATGATGATCCATTGGAACACAAAGTTCTGCTATGTAAACAACAAAAATCATGCTTATTACAAATTTATGGGTTGACACAGGCCTCACAAATGGTGCTACAAGAGCAATCACCGACATTGTCTACGACACATCAATGCCACCACCAACGTTACCTTTATTTCTTGTTGTCAAATTTGATAGATACAACGACCCATGTTGGGATCCCTCCAACCCATTACATTTTCCCATACCCCCTATTTCGAGAGGGAATCGAAGACAATTTTCGATTAAAATGGCATGGGGATTAACTATCCACGAGTCTCATGGACTTAATTTACATAGAACAACTGTCGACATTGGAACCACTGAAAGGTAAGGTCTGACATTCATGAACTTTCTCCAGAGTTCCCTCACTTGCAATTCTGTGCATTTCACCACCTTTTTTCATTCGAAAGGTACTCAAAATGGCACACATACCAACACTTGGAGCAATAAGAAAGGAGGAGTCAAGACTACTATCCCTCAACCAAAACAACCCGCTCGTAAATACTACCCTCTACTTTGATATCACCTCCACTACTACTTTACTCAACACTTTTTGTAACCAAACCGAAATTTCCATTCAAGGGGTATCAAATGTATTCATGTTTAGTAAAAATAAAATTAGCCACAAAAGGCTACCATTCATGATATAAACAAAATTGTAATTCAACATTCAACATCCCTGCATCCACAATCCACGCAGGCCTCCATATTCCAATCAAAGAACTACAACCCCTTGAAGGCCATGCATTGTCATCTTTTTAAGAGTCATTGAAACTTATAGAATATATTCTTATTGATGAAATGAGTTTCATTGACCCAAAGTTGCTAAGAAAAATTGACAGCAGGCTACGTGAGGATTTCCCACATTTAAAAACTTTCTGAATTTGGGAACAGATCTTTCATCCTCCTCGGTGACCTCGACCAATTACCAATGGTTTTAGACAGTCCTATTTATGCAAGTAATTCCTATGGATTCATCCTTTGGAAGGGATCTCCATTCTTCCATTACATTGCAAACAATATTTAGGCAACAAGGAACAACCAATGCACAAGTTTCATTCCAGAATTCAATGCTCCACATGTGAGATTCAAATCCTCTTATTGAGGACTAGGAAATCCTAATGTGTCACACAGACACACACCTAACTCAGCATGAGCTCAAAATTTTTACGGATGCATCACATTTGATAGCAAAAAATGATCTCGTGAACTCCCACAACCTTCAGATGTTGAAGTCATTGAATGTTTCGATCGACCAATTCATTGCTGAAAGTAATAGGTGGGCTAGACTAGGAGATCCTGATGATGATCAGTTGGAACACACATTTCTGCTATGCAAACAACAAAAAGCATGCTTATTACAAATTTATGGGTTGACGCAGGCCCTCGAAAATGGTGCTATAAGAAACAATCACTGACATTGTCTACGACACATCAATGCCACTACCAAGATTACCTTTATTTTTTGTTGTCAAATTTGATAGATACAACGACCCATGTTGGGATCCCTCTAACCCATTACATATTCCCAAACCCCCTATTTCGAGAGGGAATCGAAGACAATTGTAGATTAAAATGGCATGGGGATTAACTATCCACAAGTCCCAAGGACTTAATTTACATAGAACAACTGTCGACATTGGAACCACTGAAAGGTAAGGTCTGACATTCACAACTTTCTCCAGAGTTCCCTCGCTTGCAAATCTGTCCATTTCACCACCTTTTTCATTCGAAAGGTACTAAAAAATGGCACACATACCAAAAATTGGACCAAGAAGAAAGGAGGAGTCAAGACTACTATCCCTACAACCAAAACAACCCGTCATAAATACTACCTTCTACTTTGATAACACCTCCACTACTGCTTTACTCAACACTTCTTATAACCAAACTGACATTTCATTCAAGGGGTATCAAATGTATTCATGTTTAGTGAAAATAAAATTAACCACAAAAGGCTACCATTCATGATATAAATTATACAAATGTACAAATGTCTTCATGTATACATGTTTAGTTCAGATGTCGTGATATAACATTTGCAACTGTATATGTATGATTTTGTAACAAATTAAAATGTACACATAGAACATTTCAATGTAATGTTACATCTATATTCATACACTACCACTATCAACCACACCCCTTATCAACATGTCATCAACTATACAAAAAATGTTTTTTCAACTAAAAACCAACTAAACAATTGATGCAAACACTAACATAATTTTCCCTGAAATATTTAAAAACCACATCAACTACAATCAGTAGTTAACTATTCAAAATGGTATCAAATGTATTCATGTTTAGTGTGAAAAAAATTGGCCACAAAACTCTACCACTCATGATATAAAATATGCACATGTACAAAAGTATCATGTTTAGTTAAAAAAAACTACTCCGCAAAACGCTACCACTCATGATATTAGATTTGTAAATTTCCGCAAAACGCTCCCCACTCATGATATTAGATTTGTAAATGTATATGCATGAATTTGTAACAAGTTTGAAATGTAGAGATAAAACCTTTAAATGAAGTGGTTCATCTATATTTCTATAGTTACAAAATCAATCATAACCCTTATCAACATCAACTACAAAAGTAATAACTATCCCTCTAAAACAAATAACATATACCATTCGGCGTTCACATTACATTATACACATGCAATTACTAGTCTAAGACCTATACCTCACCTAAGTGAGATGACTCACCTTGGGTGAGGGTAATTAACCTAATAATTAAATAAAATGTAACTAATATACCCTCACACCAACAGTCTGGTTGTAAAATCAAAATAATCCACTTATATCGAGAGGGAATACACCAGTAATGAGTTCAAAGAATTCTTGGAAACTCATGGAATTCATTAACAAATGGCTCCTCCACGTAGACCACAAAAGGGTATTGTTTAATGGAGAAATCATACTATCATGGATATGGTGTGATGTTTGATCAATTATTCTAGATTGACAAATTCATATTAGACCAAGGTAGTCAAAATGGAAGTATACCTGCTAAATAAAGTTACCACTTTTTCTCTTGATGGGGTAACACCTCAAGAATCTTGGTTAGGGTGAAAGACATCTATAACACATCTAAGAGTTTTTGGATGCAAAATGAGCATGCACATTCCCCAAAAGAAGAGAAACAAAACTTAATATGAAAGCTAAAAATTATATCTTCTTACGATATAGTGAAAAATATCTTGTCTACAAACTAATGGATCTTAAAATTAGAAGAGTCTACACAAGTAGGGGATGTTGAGTTTTTTTGAGAAGAAATAAGCATAATCTTCTTCCAATAGCTCACTTAATGATCAAGTCTACCCTATTGTTAAAATAGAATTCCCTCTGAGGAAGATATTGATAATGGGGATGATGGTAATAATTTTACATGACCACAACCCATGTGAATGAATCACCATATGGATTAATGGTATACAAATATGATATTAGATACCAAATTAGATAGTTTCTTAGACATTGGATCCACACTTGAACCACAAACTCACAGTAAGGCTCAAAATGAGGCTAATTTTTCCTTAATGAGTACTATTATTGAATATATTAAGCCTTCTACAATTCAATAACTGCTACAATCCAAACCTTCATGCGATGTCATGGATGTTGAATATCAATTTTTGATGAAAAATAACACATGAAATTTTGTTGACCTTCCACCGGGGAAGAAAACCATTGGATGCAGATGGGGTTTTAAGCAGAAGTAAAAAATATATATGACACTATTGACAATCACGAGGTGAAGCTGGTAAGTAAAGGGTACAATTAGAAAGAAGACATTGACCATAAAGAGACTTTTTTGCCCACAACTGAGATCAAAACTATCAAAATGATTTTTTCTCTAGTTTTAGAATTTAGTTGGAAATTCCACTAAATAGATGTGAAAAGTGCCTTTCTTAATGGAGATTTGTAGGAAGAAGTCTACATGACTTAACCAAAAGGTTTTGTTATACTCGGAAATGATGAAAAGGTATGTAGAATCATGAAATATTTGCATGGTATAAAATAGGATTCATGGGCTTGGTACATCAAAATATATGAACATCTAATTCATCATTGATTTTAGAAAATTCCTTATGATCCCAATATCCATCTCAAAGATAAAGGGGGACATTGTGATTTTTTGTTTATTTTGATGAGATAAGAATCACTTTAAATTTAATGGAGATGATTGATACCACCAAGAAAGATATTGATTGATTGCTCAACATGATTGACCTTGGCCTATTGCACTATTGTATTGGCTTGGAAGTATGGCAAAAATAGAACCACATTTTTGTATCTTAGATAAAATATGCCAAGAACATACTTGTGAAGTTTCAGATGATGGAATATAATCCAATTTCCACACCTATGGAGACAAGACTTCATTTATCTCATATAGATCCATCACCACAAGTGAATGCAACTCTCTATTGAAAGTTGGTCAGAAGTCTCATTTACTTGACTTATACTATGGCATACATCAGCTACGTTGTAGACTATCTTTAGAGGTTCGTGAAGGAACCAAGGAAATGTTACAGGAAAGAATCAAAGAAGTTTTGAGCTATATTAGAGCCATGGACTTTGGCATAAAATACAAGAAGAACGATAATTTATTCTTAACATGATATTTAAACTCAGATCATGCAGGTAATATTAATGACATAAAATCCACTTCTGGATATGTATTATTTTTGGGATATGGTCCAATATCTTGGGGGAGCAAGAAATAAAACTTTGTTTCTCAATCTTCCATAGAAGCAAAGTATCATGTTATAGAAGGATTTGTCTGCAAAGTGATATGGCTATGTTCCATACTTGAGGGACTAAAACTACTAGAAAAACAAACTACCACCTTTTATGTTGACAATGAAGGTGTTCTAAAACTTGTTCACAATCTAATGTTTCATGAGAGGAAAAATCACATTGAGGTAGATGTTCATTTCATATGTGAGAATGTTCTACAACACACACAAGAAAAACGTACATATTTATTCACAAAGTCACTTACATGAGAAAAAATGAGGCATTTAGAGAATTTCTCTCATGTTCACTTAACACTATGCTAAATTAAGGGGGGGTGTTAGGTAAAAAATTAGAGTAAAATAATAATTCAACATTGTAATTAGTAAGTAACTTTCACTTATATAGGATAGTTTGTTATTCTTTATTGTATTGTTATTTTCATTGTTTATTTTACATTAGGAATAGTAATTCCTGTGATTTGTTTTTTTTTTGTTGGTTTTCTGAGACCCATATCACCCATGTTGTTAATTTAGTTATGGTTTTGCAATGCCTATAAACATTACATCCCTCTACCATTTTTGTGACATGGTTATTTTGAAAATGCATTCACTTTTTGTCACTTCCATTTTCTCAATATTTTCTAATGTGGCTAGAGGTTAGGGGAAAAGGGTTTTTGTATTGGAAATAAAGTAGTATCCATGACATACTTTGTATTTTCCTGAAGTAACATCATTACTTTTAAGGAATTCTCTTTTCCTCCTTAGATAGATCTGAATATCAATAACAATAGAACACCAAAATTTAGATAAATGATCACAATATGCATGTAGAATGACTTAGCCACTTCGAGGGGGCAACCTCCAAACCATACAATATAGACTCAAATGCTCAATATGATGCTAATATCCTACTCTCTAACTCCTATATATACCCTACTATACTATCCAAAGCCCTAAGGCCAACCCACTAAGCATATGAAAGTATAAATAAATATGATATGACATGATAAGAGATTATGTTATCCATAGGTTGAATATCCATAACCCGATAAATGACCTAGGGTTAAGGGCATAACATGCCCCTCCCCTTCAAAGAAACATTGTCCCAAATGTTGAAATTTTTGGAAGGCTTTTTTACATAAGTGCAGTCCTAGATGTTGATGATCCTATGGATGTTGGTACAAGAAATATTCCTCCTCCCATGTTACTGCTGCATTGTCTTGATTCTTCCACTTAATTAGATACTCAATAATTACTCTCCTCTTCACCCTCTTAATGTGCATTTGAATAATTTCCTCATGTTCCAAACTGATTTGGCCTTCTTTATCCAACACATGTAAGTATTTGGGCTGAATATATTTTGTGTAATGACATTCCAAAATTGAGAAATGTGCCAGGTATGTGAAAGTGGAAAAATATCTTTGAGACGAGAGAGCTACAATTCTACAAAAAAATAAATCTTACCATCCATTTGAACTTCCTTTATATTTTTTTTATGGGATGCACTCTTCAAATGGAAATATTAAAGATTCCCTATTTAGATGCCACACTATTAGAACTCTTGTTTTTTTGACATTTCCATAGTTCAACATTGTGCTAAAATGTATTTAGAATATTAGAAATCTTATCCTCTATCTTTTATTTAACTTGATCCTCTTCCTCTCCTCATTCTTAAATCCTCTTCCTCTTCCCCTTCTCCTTCTATTCATTTTTCTTCTTCTCCCTCTTATTCTTATCCTCCCCCCTTCTTCTTCTTTCTCTCCTCCTTTCAAAGATTCTTCCTCTCCTCCTCTTCCTTCATCTTCTTCTCCTTCTTCTCTTTCTCATCCTTCTACTCCTAATTTTTTATTTCACCTAGCCAAGAAAACTTGTTTCATTTCCTTCCAAGACCAATATGAACATTCCTTATTCAATTGAGAGACCCACCTCTTTGTTGGACCATTAAGACAAAATGAAAACCAAAACCATGTACATGAAGATGAAAAATAATTCTATTAAATTTGACCCACCATTCTCTAACATCCGTCTCACCCCTTCCATAGAAAATCATCCCCATAATGCACAAAAATTAGGTTTTAAGAATAAACTCCTTTAATTAATGATTTAAGTGTCCATTTTATGAATTATTTCGGCATTAATTTAGAAAATATAGAGAATAAACTCCTTTTATTTTATTAGAGCTTTCTGAAAATGTAAATAACTTTGAAAATTACCAAAAACTATGGCTTGGGGAGCAAATTTAGGAAAACTCCTGAAGTGACGATAACTTTTGAAAAATGGATTAAAAAATATTGATTTTTTAAGAATCTTACATGATAGGTATCTCCGATTTTGTAAAAAATTGGCTGAGATATTCGTAGCTATTCACAAGATATGGAAAAAATACAAAAATTAGGGTTTTTGACCTAATTTTGGTCGAGATCATAATTTTGATACCACTTGTAATGAAATTACTTAGATAAATCTGAATATCAATAGCAATAGAACACCAATCTTAACACTAAAATATAGAGAAATGATCACAATATGCAAGTAGAACGACTTAGCCACTTCGAGGGGGCAACCTCCAAACCATAAAATAAGAATCAAGTGCTCAATATGATGTTAATATCCTTATCTTTAACTCATATATATACCATACTATATTATCCAAATCCCTAAGGCTGACCCACTATGCATATGGAAGCATAAATAAATATGATAGACATATTGTGTTATCTATGGGTCATCTATCCATATCTCGATATATGACCTAGGGTCAAGGGCGTAATAGGAAGACACACATGTTAAAGAACTTCTATCAAAAATTCCATAGGTTCAATTGGATCTTCTAGGATCAAATATTACTTGTAAACTTAAAATGACTTTCTTACACCCTAAATAAATAAATAAGATTTTGGTTGTCAAGATGTGGTTCTTATTTATTTATATTAATGGTTGGCAATAGGTTGTATATTCACATTAATTAATAAACATTAAAACATAAATTGGAATATTGCTTTAAAATAACTTTTCAAGTTATAATGATAGATATGATTTCTCAAAATAGAAGAGGAGAAGTACACCTTACTGATAAAGACATAGAGATGTGATTCGAAATAGTGTACTGCATATACTAGAAATGATCTAAATGTGCTTCATTTCTAAAATTGTAGCTATAAAATGGTATGGAATGGAACCGTAAAACTTGTCCTAGAGTTCGGTACGGTTTGGTCCTCAGTTGTACAATCTTGAAAGGGGGTGCATTGGCACTTTAACTTTACATGGTTGTGACTCTTTGTGATGACCTTTGCACTAAAACCTTAGGTGTCGTACAATTTCCAAACCCTCAATGTGATGCAAAACACCCTCAAAACCTAACCATTGGTAGGACAACTTTCATATATGATAGTTTTTGGTTGAATCACCATTACACCACTTACATCAGCACTACTTTGAAGAGGCCTCAAACCACACATAGTTATTCTCTTAGCATGTGATTTTATATGGATGCAACTTCTTTGGTAGTTTGATCCCTTGATAATGAAAAATAATGACTTAGAACACTTGAAGCTTAGATTGGCTTAACTTTGAAGTTATCTAGAATGGGAAACTTAGATCTTGAACCTAATTTTGAGTGATTTAGACCCATGTATGAGAAATATAAGGTTTTTCTTGTGCCTTTAATAAATTTATAAGAGCTTGAAGTGATTTAGGCATGTATTTCACAACAAGTTATCTTGAAAGTGTTTAGTGATTTCAAGGTGAGGTAAATAAACAAGTTATAATTGCTTTTATAGGCGTTCATAGGTAATTTCACATTGAGACTGACCTATGGGATATGGAATGACCCATGAAAAGATATAAAATTGTAAAAGTGTCCGTTGGGTGGTGGGAGACAAGATTGCTTAGCATGGGACAAACAATGTCACATTTTGAACCCATCCAAATGGTCCCGTATAGGCAACTGTGAGGACTTTGTAACTTTATGAATTGGTGTCTAAGGAGATTAAACTATTATGGATTAATACAACTAATTCTATAAATGACTGAAAAGTGTGAATAAGGAAGCAAGTCATATAAGAGAGATCAAAATGGTTCACCAAGGCTTAAAATATGTGCACAAGTCATGATTTTTGTGCAAGGCCAAAGTTTTCATTTCCAAATGATAAATTGTCAAATTTAGTGTCTACATGTGCCTATATTATTAGGATCATGTCTTACATAATCAAATAGTTTAATACTCAATTTTAATATGGAAAGGGTTTTTAGGTCTTCATGGTCTCTATTTTATTTCAAAGGTGGAAATCCCAACCATGAATTTGACAAATTTTTTACCTTTACTCCCCATCTCATTTCCCAAATTAACTTATGTGAGAACAGATCCGTGCATCAACAAATAAATTTCTATATGTGTGAACCTCAAGGAAGGTTTGGCATTTTGAACATTTTTTCCACTTTCACAGAATCAAAATATTTAGCTTGAATCGTTTAGTTGCAAAGGTTGGAGGAATTAGAGTATAATATCTAACATTTTTTAGCACCAAAATACATTTTATGTCAATTCAAATCAATTAAGTTTTCCCCACCCATTTTATTTGGAAGGTAAACCTTTTTCCAACTTAGTAGGTTAAATTTGTTCTAATCATAGTTTCCTTGCCATCATATTTTTTAAATTTTTTTTTCCGATAGATTTGATGAAATCAGAAGAATAGGTAGGAATTTTTCCCCATGTGTGTTTGAGTTTCAAAGATGGTTTTTGAACGCTGATCTTTGAGCAACTTGTCTAAATTTGAAATTTTAAAAAACTTGTGACTAATTGGGGAAAACTTTCATATGATCTTATCCAAACAAAATAACAATAGAGAAACCTTGAAAACACGAATACATGACTGCAGGAAAATTTCTATTGACAATTGCTTGAAAATAAATTAAACGTGGAAAAAGGTGTTTTCTCCCTCCTTGGCTTTGGAAACGAAACAAAATGGCATTACAATTATTACTCTTCTATTAAGTGTGTTAAATATAGTTTCATTATCATGTAAAGAACTATGAAATCATATATTGTTCTTGGTTGTAGTTTGATGCCATGCCAGAAGTTGTGCTTACCATGCGGTGGTTACAGGTACACGTGTCAAGAAGGAAATGGTAGCACTGGTGGTGTTTTTGTAATATTAAGTAGATATATCAACACTATTTTATGAACATGGATGTATTTATTGATTATTTTATGATGAGTAAGAAATTGTGTTATATTTGTGTATTTGGAAAATAGGCATTCTATTTGGGTACGATCTTGATCATGAGTTTGTATGTTGTTCGATGTTTTAGATGTTTTGAACAAGCTTATATAATGTTTATTATTGTTTTCTCCCTTAATACTTATATTTTATGGTTGAAACATTCTATTCCAAAACTATCAAAATTATTTTTACTCTTAACCCTTGCTATGTATCTCTCTCTTAAATGATTTTTGTATAGTTTTAAAATACCCCTACCCTCTTTATAATGAACAAAATTATGTTGTAATAGACTATAGCACCAATTTCAATAGAATCAATCTACTCGTCAAGCTTAACCATTTACCTTTCCTATTAAAATGTTTTACTATTATCCTTGATATTATATCATCCTACAAACAATTTCTCGTTGCTCCGTTGAAAAGAGGGATACCCATGTATCTATATGAAAGTGTTTTGATTTTCACTCTAAGAATATCTACCAGAATACTCAAACCCATAACTTGTCATATCTTGTCTTACACATTGAATGATCTCATTAAGAGATATAAGATATGTAAGTAGAGTTGTTTACCACTTTTTCTACACATTAAACCTCATGTTTGACACCACTAACATCCTCTTATATCTAATTGAGCTATGGGAGGATGATTTGATCTAATGTAAACTTGTATCAAGTAGTATATACCTTGAGTTATAAGGGATGGAAGTAATCCTAGTACCCCTTTTTAGAGATTCTTGGTGAACGAAACCTATGTTGGGTTTTTTCTATAGCATTACTTTTCTTAGAATGTTAAGATTAGAAACAAAGCGAACCATAGAAACAACCTCCTTCTAAATCATTCACAATCACTTTCTTATTCTAAATTATATGTAGAGTTGTCCCATATGGGAAAATGTAATTGGATAATGAGACCTTCTTTCTCAAACATGGGATTCATATGACCCATGTGTACCTCAAAAAGCATCCTATCATTATGGACTATAGCAGTTTAAATTCACAAGAAGGGATAGGATCTTAGATTATTGTTTATGTTTGAATATGTTTGCTTACATCTAGATATGTGAAAATACCTATGGGAATTGTAATGGACCAACTTTTCTAGGAAATTTTCTATAAGCTGACAACAGGGTCATTTCTAGTAAGCCTTGAGTTATTTTTAGATTTAAAGTTTCATTTGTAGTCCTCAAGTCTTAGGGAAATGTACGAGTTTGTGTGTTTCTTCCCTAGGAACCTACGAGGGAGTTTTCATGTGGGTATGTTGTGTATAGGATGCTTGATGCAAGGCCTAATGTCACTTGGTGACATTTAGGAAAATATTTCTACTATGTACAATCAATATGAGTTTTTTCTATAACTAAAAAATTTTAGAGGGGAAAATATTGTAAGTGCTTGGGATCGCAAGGATGATTAGGTTATGCATGGATACCCCACTAAGACTCTCTTTGTACATGAAATTTGTAACTTGATCTTTGTTTTTATGAATATAACCTTGTGATTGTAGACTATAAATTATAAGTTCCATGGAGCTTACTTGCAAATTAATAGAATTTTTTTTGCGATGTGAAAGTAGTTGTGTTTTGATTTTCATGAAAGCAAACAATTGGAAAAGAAGACATAGTTTCTATTTTGAAAATATAATCTTATGATCTGTAAATGTCGATATTCCTATAATGGTCAATTAAGTTTTATAATTTATTTACAATAAGCTAAATGAACTATGAGAATATAATCTCTTACCCAAACTTCATGGAATAGTTATTCATTTATTTTTCAATACTCCTTAATTCTGAGAAGTGAGTCTTGGTCATGAAAAGTGTATCATCTAAAACAAAAGGTATCACAAAGGAGAAACATTTCTTATAAGTTTTGCACCTTTTAACCTCTTATTTTATAAATCCATTTTGAAATATCTACTTAAAGATTCCGCCATAAAAATGAAAATAAAAGGGGAGATAGGGTCATCTTGTTTGATTCCTTATGAGGAAGAGAAGAATCTCCAGAAAAATCATTCAATAGAATAAAGAAGAGAGCTAATGACATACAATCCATAATATAATTATACCATTCTTTTTGAAACAAAAAATTCCCAAAAAATTAGAGAGAAATTTCCAGCCTACTTTATCATAGGCTTTGTTGATATTTAGCTCGATCAACATGCCACTAGTTTTGGTAGTAAACTAGAGAGTGTAGTGTTTCATGTGATACTATGACATCATCTAATATTTACTTGTCTTTCATAAATCCTCCTTTTCCCTCTAAGATTATATTGAAGAGTAAGGTTTTGAGGCCACTAGTTATGACCTTAATGATAATTTTATATAGAGTATTACAAAGTGAATAGGTCTAAAGTCATAAAATGATAGGGTTTCATCTTGCTTCAAGATGAGGATAAGGAATTTTCCATTTAGGTATTTTAGGATGTTGTGAGTTCTTCTAGATTCATTAAGCACTGTTGTCACCTCCTTTCCTACTAATTCCCAAAATATATTCATAGAATAAGGCTGGAAAATTTTTAGTCCTAGGGATTTACTACGATCCATATTAAACACCATTGATATAATTTGTTCTTCCTCAAATGGGGATATTACTTTCTCGTTTTTATCCTCAAAGACCATATTGTGAATGTGTTGAAGGAATTTTTCCATTTATTATCTAGTGGATCTATTTTAATCATGGAGAAGATTCTCAAAGAAATAAATGGCCTATGCTCTTATCTCATTAGAGGATTTCAACGTAATGTCATCTTTATTAAAGATCTTATTGATTTTTTTAATTTGTCTTTTGAATATTTTTAAGGAATGAAGGATAATTATGCTCTTGTACCCTTCTCGAAGTAGGCCCCTCTTGATTTTAGCCTCCAATTTTGTTTTATTATTCACATATATTTCCTCAAAAGCAATCAACAAAGCTATTTCAACTTCTAGGAATTGAATTGTCATACATTGGATTTGGATTGCATAATTAATATCCTTAGATCCTCCTCCACTTGTTGTATTTTCACACATGTTATTAAAATATATATTAGTTAAACTTTTATACATTTTTTTTCAAAATTTTGATCTTGGAAATAAAGAAAAAGGCATTTTTTCCTTTGACCTTACGACGAGACTTCCACCATTTTTCCTCATGATTTGGGAACTCAGGATCCCAGAGCCACATTTGTTTTAATGTGAATGGAAATCCTTTAGGAGCATTATATTTCGTTATTTCCAACCATATATGAGTATGATCAGATTTATAAACTAGGAGGATTCTAGTTTCAATGATCCATGAGTCTAATATGTAAGCCTTATATATAAGAAACCTATCCAACTACTAAGTAATAGTAGTCAAACCCGATCACCTATTCATCTAATAGAACTTTCCTTTATTTGGAGGGACATCCAAGAATTTATAGAGTTTCAAAAAATTTAATAAATCTTTTTCACAAGGGCTCTCACTTCGGTAGCCAAATTTATCATCCAAAGAAAGGAGAATGACATTAAAATCACCACCAATAATAATAATTTCATGATAATTCTAAGAGATAAAGGTTTTAATTTCCTTTAAAGTAGACTTCTTTATTTTTGGGTGGTTGGGGCCGTAGATGTTGAAAATTCTTGCATGGAAGTCCTTATATGCAAAAATATCATAACATGTATAGTTTCTCCCCTATCCTTTAATTTTACATTTGATTGATTTAGCATTCTAAATGACACCAAGATCCCCTAAATCTCCCTGAGCATCAACACCAGTAGCCCTCCATGCTTTCTCTATATTATTGGATATGTTTATTGTATATGTAGACATGAGATGACACCACTTACATGTTATCTAATTATCATATATGATGAACATTACTTATATCATCATGATAAATTTGGTAAAGCTTCTAAAAGTAAAATACATAGAATTCTCATATTGTACACATAATAAACTTGAGAGGTTGGATTAACTATTTATAAAGATAGAGGTTATATATAGTGTAATGATATCCTACAAAGAAGGAATAAAAAATTTCGATGAGTCATACATAATACTATCACGACCCATTACAATCTAACTATAGAATGTAACTTACCTAAGAATATCTTTCACACCTCATTATTTTAACCAGATATTACAACACGATCTATGAGTTGTTATAAAAAATAATCACACCACATACAATATACTAACACACAACATTATGAACACTAAAAATATATTTCTAGCATTCCCCCCCTTAGTGTGTGTTGTCCAAAATAACTCTCCTAGTTATTTTGACAACTTACATACTCATTTTGGCTCGGAAGTTCAAATATTACAGGTTGCACGTACTCTGGTTGTTTCCTTGGCACATTTTCCTTAGTTGCAGTTCATCGCATGCTCTCGCGTGCTCTTCTCTTCTCATGTGCCTTCCACCTCCATTCTTCATTCCTCAATCTCCTTCCATTTTCTTCATACACACTCCTTGTGTCTTCGCCTTCTTACCAACAGTGTTTACACCCTTTGCGTGCACCCATGACTTCCCTCCATTTTGGCTAAGTCCCTTACGTATTTCCTCCATGCGCTTTCCTTTTTTTCCATCGTGCATCACCCATCTTGATGCCTCGCCCTACTTTCATACTTGTCTCATACAAATATGCATCATTTTCTTCTGCATACCTCTCCTTGTGCATCTGTCCTTGCTATCCTTTTTGTGCCTCCTAATTTCATGCACACCCTTGCGCAATCTTCCATACTAGTTACTGTGCCACATGGAACCTCATCAGACTTGAGTGCGATACTCACAACCTATCAAAGCATGCCAACTGGGCACCAAATACTTGCGGCAAGCCAATGCACAACACATGACAGAAAACAAAAAAATAGATAAATAGTTGGCTAAATCCTTCATCCAATCAGTGCGCACCACATGGCATTGCACACATCCAAATTACATTGCAGACTTGTGCTACACTCCAGATTATTCAAATTCAAATGTTGGCAGGATTTGGTAAATGAGAAGTAGGGAAATGTGTTTTCAACCATTAATGCATAGGTCTAATTGACTCAACCACTATATTTCATTTATATCTTGTCTCCTTTCATCTTCTACAAGCCAAACAAACATGGGGAGGCACATCTGATAGCCTTCCAGGTGGATTTGTAGGCATTCAATGCTTATTGTTGGTGGTTGCATTTCAAATTTGAGTTTCCCTCTTATTTCTCTTCTTCTTCTCTCCTTCTTCTATAAATGTAAGAGTTATGCTCATTGTAAAGGTTGTTGTTGGACCCTTTAGTTGCTAAGAGCTCTATTCCTTAGCATTTTTAAGTCGCAAGCCTTCAGATCTGGCTCTCTGCATGTGGATATCAGCCTCATACACCATTGCAACTAACTGTGTATTTTCTAGAAACAATATAAGCTTTTTTGTGGCTATCCTCTACCTTATATTGTTTTTATTGCTTTTCCTTGCCTTTCTTTTGCATTGTCTATGTGTTGTGCTTTCTCACATCCCTGCATATTCCTTTTGTGATTGTGTCTCATGAAAATGAGTGTGTGGATGTGTTTCAGACTGTGATATGTGTGTCTATCTTCATTACGTTCCCCTTTATTTTTCACTTAAAGCTAACTGTGTTCATTCCCCCCTTTCTAGTGCTATCGCCTTCCTTAGATTATTTTCCCATTTCTACATATCCCTCTAACTCCAGTCCCTAAACATGATTGATTTCAGCATTAGGAGTAGCTGTAGTAGTAGAAATAGGTAGAGGAACCAAACTTCTCAGAAGGTTTGTCTCAAGCGTGTAAGGTCCTATAACTTGGAGACAATCCCATGTTGCCTCAGTGACCCATATCATACTGTTCTGAGACAAGTGCACGTTTGAGCACCAACAATTTTTCACACGCCTAGTGGGACAAAACACTAAAAGCTTAAATTTCATCGTCACTAAGCTTTGGTGCGTGAATTAGTGATTTCCAGCCTTTGGAGGCTTGTTTCAACACATATGGCGACTCCTAACTCTTAGATCTACTATTTCCAGCTGTCCGCATGCCTTTTTTATGAAAAGTGTGCATACCCAAAAAATCACAGCAGCCAAATGATCCTTTTAGTACATCCAATTTTCTCCAAAAATAACACGTAGTAGAGTAGTCGTGTACACATCTCCATCTCCAGCACGTCGTGCAATTTCAACACCACCTCATGACAGGCCTTCTTTATAGCCTGCTGGAAATTTTAGGCCTATCATCATGACATCATATAAAATTCAAGAAAATAAGGGATTTGTAAATTTCACTGGTAGTAGTCCTCTTGCTCTTAATTCCCAAAACCCTATTCTAGCATATGCACTTAAGAATATTCCTTTCTTCACTGGGGAAATCCATACTACTCCAGCTGACCACATACATGACATTGCTAATGTTTGTGCCATCCACCAAGTTGTTGAACAAGATGTGGTTGTTAGGCTATTAGCCTCTTGATTCAAAGGGAGAGATTTGCAATGGTTTAGGAGTCTGACAATAGGGTTTATTCAAAATTGGAATCAACTAGGTGCAGCTCTTTACAATCAGTTTGGAGAAAAGGCAGATAATCTCTCATTCCTTGAACAATTGACAACCATAAAGAGGGCTCACAATGAACTGATGACAGAATTTAACTTCAAATTTTAGAAAACATTGGAGAGGATTCCAGCCTTGTTAAGACCAAATCCAAAAGGTGTTTTCTTGTAATTTTAAGGGGTTTAAATTCTAATATTGTTGTTATGATCTAATCCACCGGGGCACAATACTTCCTGTGGCATATGCATTAACTATTAGGGCTGAGAATTGTCTAATTCAGGTAGGAAAGTTAGCTCTTAGACCACCTGTTCCCTTATTCCCATAAATGCCTCAACCTTCTATTGCCCCTATTCCCTAGTACAATTCTCAACCCGCTGCATCCACATCATATTCTCCCACACAATAGAAGGGGGATGAAGAAATGAAAGCCATGATTAGAAACTTGTCCAACAAGTTCATATCTTTAGAAAAGCAATAAGCGCAAGCCTTCAGGAATAATTATAATCAAGGGTACAACAAAGGTCATCAACCCTTTAAAAACCAATATCCAAATTAGAGATATGGGTAGAACTAACAAAATGATAGATGGAAAGCTAATGTACACCTTCCTTTGTAAGTGGTCCCTCCTGTAGAAACTCTTCCAGTGGCTAGCGCAAGCCAAACACTAGTCCCAGTACAAAACAATATGGCTCAAGAGTCAGAATGGCACTTTCCTTACAATATTCCTCATAGTCAGTATTACTACACCAATGCCTTACACGCACAGGCTTACATGATTCAAGCTACTTAAAACTATGATCCTTCTACTAGTGCGCACGAACCTAAAAATCAATAAACACCAAAAGTTGTTCCTGAGGCCAACCTTATGTTCTTTAGCACCGAATACTTCTCTACAATCAATCAAGCTGTCGATAATACAAATAGGCCATGCACCCAAGTTACTAATAACACAGGATATGAAAAGAGAATGTTGGATTATGACGTATAACCCTCCACTTCTATCAGTCAGAGTCATATCCAAAATAAGGATGCAAATGCAAATCAGACCAATAGTTCCAGCTTGTAAGTTTCTGTGTGCGAGGTTCCACGTAATGCTTCTACAGAAGTGGTGTGCATCCCTCCTTTAGTAGGTCAAACATCTGTGCAAGCTAAAACACATTCTTCTACACCGGAGAAATCAAGAAAATATGTTGTTGTGCCTCAAATGTACAAATAAATTGGCCTTCCATTCAATATTGTGGACCAGATCAAGAAGACAAATGTAAATGTCATAATGTGGGATGCCTTGGCCATTCCATCTCAGCGCGACCTGTTGCATAAAACTTTGGCAGAACTTCCATGTGCATTTCTAGTTATCCAAAATCCTTAAGCTATTGTTAATGTATGTCAAACATTGGAGAAGAAAATAAGTAAGGTTGTTAAAACCCCACCCTTTTATATGTCCTTGATCATAGGTAAACACCTTGTTACAATTTCATGATTGACTTAGGCGCTAGTACTTCTATTGTGCCAAAGAAATTTTTTGATGTCTTAGGTATTAAGTACAACCCAATGTATAAAGGAGTCTTGCAACTTGATGGCTCAAATGTCACCACTCTAGGAGTCATCCAGGATCCTTAGTTAACCCTTCATGCATGTCCAAGCCTCATAATAACTCAAGATGTGTCAATCATAGACCTACCTCCTCTATTTTCCTTGTGTCTATCAAGATATTTCATTGCTAAAGTGGGTGGTTACTCGTCTTCTGATTGGAACCATATATTTCTAAGGACAAGGTATGGTACCCAGTTTCCTATACAAGATGAGCTGATATTTTCCTATCATGTTGACTCATATGACCCAACCCCTCTCCAAGCTAATTGACTAATCTAAGAAGGCCAAGAACAAGTTTTAGTTTCAGAGTAGTAGCCTATACCACCTCCTATACCTAATTTGTTAATAGATGAGTGGGAAGAGAGGCATCACAAATTTGATCCATATGATAAAGAACGCGAATCTTTTAAAACTGGCCTCAGTACTTACTGTATCCTTGGAGAAGATGTAGTGTTGTCGCACATGCTCAAGAAAAATGAAGAAAAATATGGTCTATGGAAGTTATACTTTGATGGATCTAGAAGCAGGAATGTTGTAGGTGCAAGTGTTGTTATCATTTCTCCCAAGGGTGAGAATTTCTTCTTCGTGCATAAGCTATAGTTTGCATGCTCCAACAATGTAGCAAAATATGAAGCTTTGGTATATGGTCTTCTCATTAATGAAAAGAGAAAGGTCAAGGCACTACAGATCTTTGTGGACATCGAGTTGGTTATCCACTAGGTTACAAACAAGTGCGTGATACAAAATAAGCTTCTCAAAGCTTATAAACATAGAGTTTGGGACCTCCTTGAGGATTTTGATGCTTTAAAATTACAGGTGGTGCCAAGGAAGATCAACAAAGAAGCATATTAGATGGCCACACTTGGTTTGTAATTCTCACACGTGGTGGATTTTTTCAAAGGAAATGCATAGCATATTAAACTAGTAATCATGTCATCTATTCCAGATAATGATACCAACTAGCAAGTGTTTAACAGTGAGGCAAAAATTATCTAGTTAATTCAGAATGAAGTTGAGTTCTCTTCAAACGTGCAAGATGACTTACATGACAGCTATGGTGACCAAGTGATTCAACTCAGGATAGACAAGTTTCCTAAAGGGTTGGTCAGCTTAGAGAAAATTTTCAGCCCTAATATTGAGTTTAAGGATGAATAAAAGTATATGCATGTGACACAAAAATACTGTACTCCAGTTACTATTGCGTGCGGTAAGGACTTGCTACTCAACAAAGATTGCATGCATGATGAAAAACAAGCCTTCATCTCTTTGTGCCAGAAATATAACGACATATTTTCATGGGAGTATGAAGACTTGAAAGGGTTTGATCCACGTGTTTCTCGACACTCTATTTCCCTTGATCTTGGTATTAAGCCCATCACACAAAAATAGAGACCATTCAATCCAAGGATAAAGCCCCTCATGAGGAAAGAGTTGTCTAAAATCATTGAGGAGAAGAAAATATTCCCCATTAAGTACTCAATTTGGGTCGCAAATCTAGTTCTAGTGTGGAAGAAGAATAGTCAAATCAAACTTTGTGTTGATTTCAGAGATTTGAATAAGGCATCCTTAAAGGATCATTATCCTTTGCCTTCTATGGAGTAGATCTTAAAGACTCTGGATGGCGCACAGAGATTTTCCATGCTAGATGGGTATTCTCATTTTACCCAGATCCTACTCACAAAGAACACAATATTCAAGTGGAAAGTAGAAGGAAAATAAAGCTTCAACAAAATCAAGCAAGAAATTACTTGCACGTCAACACTCATCAATCTAGATTATTCCAAGGATTTCATCCTTTATGCTTATGGAGCTAATGCGAGTGGTGTTGTTATCTTAACACAAGAAAACGAATAAGGAATGGAGAAACCAGTGGCTTTCTTCAGTCAGACACTAAAGGATTATGAGTTTAAATACAGTCATATGGAAAAATAGGTTGATGCCATCATGCACACACTAAAGAAGTTCAAAATTATGCTAACCACATATCATATCAAGGTGTTAGTTTCACACTCAAGTGTGAGAAACTTCATCATGGGAGCATAAATCAATGAGAAAAGAGAAAGATGGGTAACCAAAATCACGGAGTTTGATGTGACTATCAAATCCATAAAACTAGTTAGAGGAAACACATTATGTAAGAAGATTGTTGAAGACACACAAAATGATCAAGAGACTTCATTGTTTCTAGATGAATAACTCTTGCGCGCTAAACCTGAGTAGAATGAAGATCCTAGCACGTGCAATTGGATAGAAGAAATGGTAACACTCCTTTTCTTTGGTGTATATCCTCTTAGTATGAACAAAGCAAAGATATGACATCTAAGGCTGCAGTTGGTTCCATATGTGCTAATTGATGGTGCTCTCTTCAAAAGAAACATTGATGGCGTGCTGCTGAGATGTATTGATGGCGAGCAAGTTGACAAAGTGTTACTAGAATTTCACATGCATTCTTTGGTGGACATTTCTCTTCCAAAGAAATAGTGATGAAGATCATCAAGGCATGATAATTTTTGCCTACCCTATTTGCGGATGCACACAAGTGGGTCATGAAATACAAAGAACGTGCTTTCTTTGTAGGAAATAAGAAATTGGCAACGGTTCCCCTCCAACGAATCCAAGTGGATCAACCTTTCACATAATGTGGTCTTGACTTCATAGGTATGATCAATCCTCCTCCAAGTGTTGGAAACAAGTGGGTGTTGACAGCTATTGACTACTTCACCAGATGGACAAAAGCTGTCTTGCTCAAAGAATCAACCATGTCACCCATATTTGAATTTATCGAAGGGATTGTAACAAGGTTCGGTATTCCTCAAACCATTATCTATGATAATAACAAATCATTCCTTGGTACTAAAATTTATGATTGGGTGCTAAGCCTTGGAATTTACTTAAAGACTTCTTCTAACTATTACCCCTAGGGTAATGGCTTAGCTGAGTCTACCAACAAGAACATGATCATAATCATGAAATGGAAAATGAATATCAACCAAAGGTAGTGGTACATAGAGGTCTCATGCGTACTCTGGGAAGACTGAATCATGGTGAAAAAGGAAATAGGAACCTCACCTTATAAAATAGTTTATGGAAAGGAAGTTAGACTTCCTTTATCTCCTGAATTTCCTTCATTAGAACTTGCCCAACAACTAGAGTTTGAGGGCACATATCACAAAGAAATCAGAATGGAAGATCTGGTTGAACTTGAAGAGTTGAGAAACTCTTCCATGATAAAGCTAGAACAACATCATCAATTAAAAAAGAAGTGTTTCGACAGAAAGTCTAGGCCTCAAGATTTCAAAGTTGGTGACTTAGTCTTAAAATGGGATGCTGATAGAGCCAAACCAAGACGCCATTCAAAGTTTGATGCACTTTGGAATGGCATGTATACTATCAATTATTTTAAGGAGGCTAACTCTTTTGAGTTATCTCATCTTGATGGAGGCGCGTTCCCAATCCAAGTCAATGGGATTTATCTCAAGCAATTTTATTAAGTTTGCTACATCATTGTACATATTAGACTAGTTTTAATTCCTCCAAGTGCACTACACACACATTTTTTTTTTGCATATTGTTCTTTCTTTTCGCACGCTCCTTACGCACGCTCTTTTGTTTCTTCTAGGATTTCAGTTTAGTTTTAAAATATTCCAACCATTTCCATTAGTTTTGGTAGTATCTTAGTACAAAGCTCAGACAATTCCTTAAGTGATTTCAGGGGTAGTTCTTCAAGTTACATATCAGAATTTCATGCTTCCAAGCTAACTTCATGACCAAGGGATACTACAAAGTTATTGTTCTCCTTCATCTAGTAGGAAGATGGCCCTGAAAGTCACCAAAATGTTGTCCAAAATAACTCTCTTAGTTATTTTGACAACTTACACCCCCATTCTAGCTCTGAAGTTCAAATATTGCAAGTTATGTGTACTCTAATTGTTTCCTCGGCATATTTTCCTTGGTTTCAGTTCCTCGTGCACCCTCATGCGCTCTTCTCTTCTCATGCACATTCCACCTCCTATCTTCATTCCTATATATCCTTCAATTTTATTCACGTGCACTCCTCTTATGTCTGCCTTCTTCCGTATAGTTTGTGCACCATTTGCGCACACCCTAGCTTTTCCCCTAATTTGGCCTAGTCCCTTGCATATTTCCTCCGTGCGATTTCCTTTTTTCTGTCATGCATCACCCATCTTGATGGCTCACCCTGCTTGCATACTTTTCTAATATAAGTATGCATCCTTTTCTTCCGCGCACATCTCCTTGTGCACTTGTCCTTGTTATCCTCGTTACACCTGCTACTTTCACGTGTGCCCTTGCACAATCTTCCGCGCAAGTTACTATGCCTTATGGCAACCTATCATACTTGAGTGCGATACACACAACCTATCAAAGTGCACCAACTGGGCACAAAATCCTTGTGACAAGCCAATGCATGACATGTGGCAGGAAAAAACTAAATAGATGAATAGTTGGCCGAATCCTTCAGCTAATCAGCATGCACCACATGTCATTACATATCTAGATTGCACTGCGGATCTTCAGATAATCATAACTTTTTTTGTAGGGCTCAGACCATGCGTGGTTGGTCTTATTGGAAAGCTGCTGACATGGGCTACACTCCATATCATTCAAATTTAAATGTTGGTGAGATCTGGTAGGTGAGAAGAAGGTAAACACGTTTTCAACCATTAATGCACAGGTCTAATCGACTCAACCACTAGATTTCATTGAGATCTTATCTCCTTCCTTCTTCTACAAGCCAAAAAAACATAGGGAGGCACATATGAAAACCTTGTAGGTGGATTTATAGGCATTCAATGCTTGTTGTTGGTGGTTCATTTCAAATTTGAGTTTCCCTCTTCTTTCTCTTCTTCTTCTCTCCTTTTTCTATAAATGTAAGAGCTATGCTCATTATAAAGGTTATTTTTGGACCCTTTATTTTCTAAGAGCTATGGTCCTTAGCATTTTAAGCTACAAGCCTTCAGATCTAGCTCTCTACATGTGGATATCAGCCTCATATGCCATAGTAATTGACTGCACATTTTCTGGAAGCAATAAAATGTTTTTTTTTTTTCTGGATATTCTCTGCCTTGGATTGTTTTTATTACTTTTCCTTGACTTTCTTTTGTATTGTCTATTTGTTGTGCTTTCTCACGTCCATGTAGGTTCCTTTTCTAATTGTGTCTCATGAAATTGAGTGCGTAGATGTGTTTTAGATTATGACACACATGTCTATCCTCTCTATGCACATTCCCCTTCATTTTTTGCTTAAAGATAACTGTGTTCATTCCCCCCCTTTCTGGTGCTATCACCTCCCTTAGATTAGTTTCACATTTCTGCATATCCCTCTAACTTTGGTCCCTTGGCATGATTAGTTTAGGATTTTATTTCAACATTAGGAGTAGCCATAGTAGTAGAAATAGGTATAGGAACCAACCTTCTTCAGAGGTATTTCTAAAGCATGCAAGGTTCCACAACTTAGAGACAATCCCATGTTTCCTCAATGACCTAAATCATCCTGATTTGGGATGGGTGCAAGTTTGAGTGCCAAAAATGTGGACATGGGAAGTAATTTTTAATGCCAAAACTTGTGCCCATTGAATATTCACAGATGAACATCTAATACATTGGGTAACATGGGATGATCTTGAAAGTGTGGGACTTGCGAAGTGATATCAACCTCCAGAGAAGATTGGTTCCTTCATGTCTTAGCTTGCTACAACTAAGCTATAACCTAAGAATACAACTAATCTAAGATAAAGTATGTTTTCAAAGGATCTAGAGTTGAGAGAAAATGGAAAAAGAAGGTTTACAAACTAAAAGGAGGTCATGCATCAAACTAAAACCAGGTTTAGAATTGGCTTATAAGGACATGATTGAAACTATAATACATGGAAGTTTAAAACAAACACAAAGCTTTGTAAAAGATGAATACATTGATTTAAAGAAATACTAAAGGGTTAGGGATTCACATTCAATAAGCAACACATGAAGGAGAACCAAAATCATATTTCATTAAATGGTGTTACTTATATTTACAATAGCAGAGGCTTGACAACCTTCTAAAATGTGTAGTTATAAAGGTCCAAAAGCATGGAATCTGATAGAAAAGTTTTCAACTCCACAGAAGATAACCCTTGCATGTGACAACACACACATATTTATATGATTTCATGGAATGGAGAAAGAGGGGGAAGAGAGAGAAGAAAGGATTGTTGAGATGGAACTGATCACCTCTAAAATTCGCATTAAATGAGTGTGGGCACCATGATCTACATTTTGAGTTTACTTGTAGCATAGGTATGGATGCCTCCAACTTCAGCCACCAAGCCCAACACAACCCTTGAGTCTATCACACACCATAAGACTGCACAAAATGATGCCCTTCTTCATAAAATTTTTGTGGTTGGCTCTCTAGTTTGAAGTATGTTGTGGCTTTTATTGTCTCCTGCGAATTTTACCATAGTATTTCAATTTTTTTTCACGGACCTTTATAACCTTCCTCCTGCATGATTTAATGGGCGGAAGCACTTTAATCCACATGTGAGGATCTAACTCTCCAATCCATGGCTTTTTCCTTGCACTTATCTTCCTTCATTATGCGGTTTTAAGAAAATCCACTGGTCATTTACAATTTAGTAATCCTGTGGAATGCCAAGTTTGTGTTCTATGGATTTTGAACTTTACCGATTTCTTGTATTCTTTTTCAGATAGACCATTCCACGATACTTTATTTTGAATTTACCTACAATGGAATTTTTTCCTTAGTGCTGCAAAAGTTGAAAATATGTCGTGCAACATTAAATTTCACAAGTTCCTACCTAAATCCTTACATTGCTCATTCATTTGTTTTGTGGGTTAGGAGAATTTGTGGAACATTAAGTTCCTACATTTCATGGTAGATTGAACTACTCTCCCGCAGATTTTATAGAGCATAAAAATTGTTAAGTCGTTTTGATAAGTTGATCAAAATTACATGGGGTGTAATTTTGGATAACAATTTGGTGACTATAGGGGACATCTGTCTACTAGATGATGAAGACTGGTTGCCTTGGAGCATCCATTGGGCATGGGGTCAAGCTCAACCTTTAAGAAACTGATATCATCTTTGAAAACATGTCTCATGAATTTGCATGAACCTACCACTGAACTAGGGTTGATATTTGGAATTTTGAAATATGTACACTAAAATTCACTCAAAATATCTAATTTTTGTCATGAACCTTCTCTAACATAATCCAAGAATGACTGTAAGTGGCCCCAAAACTTATGTAAAAAATAGAAGATCATATATGTCTCAAGTGAAACATGTAGAGAGTGTAAAACACTTATTACAAAGCAAGCTATACTACCAACAAAACATGTGATCAAAAGTACTTGAAGGAAATGAAACTAATATACAATGTACAAGGTGGAATTTTTTTCAAAAGCAATGCTTTAAATAAACCCCATTGATCAGGATCACAAGTTCTTCTTCGTCAAATTTTGAAAAATGGAAAGAATTTCTTGGATTGCAATTGGAAACCACATAAGGCCCACTCCACAAGGTGTCAAACTTTGAATGTTTACCTGGCTTGGTTCTATCCTAATCCTACTTAAGTGCAAGGTCACCTTATTGAAAGCTTATAGAAACTTCTTTCTTGTCAAACATTTTCTTGATCTGTGCTTGATTTAGGTCCATAGCTAGCATGTCGTGGTTTCTTAATTATTTGAGCTCTATGATTTCTGCATATCTGATCTCTATTTCTCCAAACTGAGAAATTTCTAACTGTTTGATAAGATCTAATACTGGTAGCTCAAGAGATATAGTAGCCTTTCTTCCTTACCATACACCAATTTGTATGGTGAACTACATGTTGAACTTTTAGGAGTGATCTTATCTGCCCATAGGGAATATTTCAGCTTAGTGTTCCATGTGCTTTTATTTTCATCTGATGATTTTAAAAAAATCTTGTTGGTTGACTCAACTTATCCATTTCCTTGGGGGTAATAATTTGATGAGGTGCTTAGATGGATGCCATTCTTGACAAAACAATCAAATATTTTCATGCTAAGAAATTCTAAATTATTGTTAGAGATGATTGTAGAAGGGGTGCAAAACGTAGTCACAATGCCTTCATATAAATCAAGAATGTTTGTTTTGTTTCCTTCCTTCAAGGCAATCTCCTCCGTCCATTTGGTGAAGTAATATGTGGCTATCAAAATCCATTTGTGCCCCAAACAAGAGTGTGGGTTGATTATTCCTATGAAATCCAGCCGCCATTGCATGAATGGATGAATTATTAAAATGGGATGACGTGGGAGAGCCACAAGTATTTCTTTACCTGTGAAAAAGGCACATTTCTTGCATTTTATAATCCATGCATGGAAATACTTGAAGAAGTTTGGTCAATAATAACCACCCTTCATGATTCTGAGTGTTGTGGTCTTTGGAGCGAAATGACCTCCCTCTTCCCCATTGTAAAATTCATGCATCACCTTCTAAATTTGATCTAACTCAATGCATCTTAGGAGGACACCATTTATATCCTTTCTAAACAAAATTCCATCAACAAACATATAGGGGATGGATTGGAGTCTAAAATACCTTCTCTTTGCTTTACTCAAACCTTGAGGACATTGACCTATTTGGAGAAATTTCACTATATTACGGGTCTAATAGGGAGTAAGCAAGGCATCATCTAGTTGTTCTTGATCATCTTGGAGCACGAGGATAACCTCTTCACCAATTTTTTGGTTTGAAGCCAAATTCTCACATAGCCCTTTACCCCTAACCAGTTTAGTCAACTTAATATAAATATCATACTTCATCACCTTGGTTATCCAACCATCTCTCTTTTCATTCAAATCCTTAGTCAAAAGAAAATATTTCACCCCATAATGAGATACCATGAGGTAAATTTTTTTATTGGATATCAAATGTTTGAATTTATTCAGACTCTTTATAACAACCAAGGCATGTTTCTCAATGAAAGAATATTTCACCTCATAGTCCACAAGATTCAAGTTGAAGAATGTAATTGGTTGTTCTAAATATTATTCATTGGTCTATACCAGTATGGAAGATATTATATCTGTACCCCCAAAAGCATATAAGGTGAAATCCTTAGTAAAATTAGGGTTGATGAGAGTTGGGGCTTGTGCAATTGCTTGTTTAATAGCTTCACATCTATTTCTCCCTCCCACGGTCCATTTGAATGCCAAATTATTTTTATCATGGATGTTAGTGGCTTAAAATGATTTGAAAATTTTGGGATGGACCTCCTAACAAAGTTAATTATTCCTAAGAAATTTTGTAATGCCTTCATGTGCTAGGAAGATACCTTTCTTGGGGTTGAGAGATACTCCAAAATGTGTACACATTTCAAATACCCACTTGAGGTGAAAGATATGGTCTTCTTAATTTTTTGAGAATATTGGATATCATCCAGATACACAAGAACAATGTTGTTGATTAGTCCTTTGAATTCCATATCCATGGATTTTTGAAATGTTGCTCCTGCATTAGAAATACCAAAATACATTTTCTTGTAGGCATATATTCCCCATTTTGTGGTAATATTTGTTTTGAAATGGTCTTCTTCCTTTACCATGATGGTTAGGTTGTGGATCTCAATTACTTCACAGTTAGCATGCTTTATCAACTTGCAGGAAAACATAGTAACCAACATCGATTATGAAGGATTGACATTGGTCAGGCAAGTAAGAACCATCATCGGTTAGGGATAACCGACATCATCTACCTATGCATGATTTTTTTATTTAACTCATGGGAATTATATCTAAATTTAGTATTAAAGCAGATATATTGATTGTAATTGCATGGCTAAGTGCTCTAAGTTTGTATATGCTTATATAAGCATGAAAGCTAGGATTAGAAGGTTAATTGGACAAGATTTGAGTTAGATCCTTGATTTTCCTAGATTGAGAGAATGAAGAAGAAGAAGAGAAAGAAAGAACATGTTACATGAAGATAGAGCTTCCATGAAGAGAAGCTGGACATAAGGAAATAACAGGTATAGTTATGGCAGGTACATCTCAATGGCAAGAAGAGGGTAACATCTTCTACTGTATTTCCTTTGTATATTTATTGTCTCATTATAATGGTTTGCATAGTATGCAAAAAACATAGAGTTTCTTCTTGTAGATCCACATGTTGGTGAGATCTTGTATTTTAGATCCATGAGATCGTGATGTATTGTTGATCTATGTAGATCTAGTCTTATATTGTTAGATCCACAGGTTGTTGTGAGATCTTGTATTTATAGATCCATGAGATCATGTTGTATTGTTAATACATGTAGATCTAGATATTTTAGAGGAGGTTGTATTCATGTTCCTTGCTCATTTTGTGGCTAACTCCCTTCATTCTTCCCTCTCTTGTGCCTCAGTCATAATTTTTTGCTTTTCAGGCACTCAAAACCTTCTGGAAATGGCACCATTGGATAGAGATTTTTCTCAGCTTTCCAGAAAGGTAAAGTTTTCCTCCTAACTCCATGTATTTTTGAAGTTATGGCTCGGTGGAGTTTTTGTGGGAAATTTTCCCTTGACAAGCCCAGGCCAATAAGGTGAGGCCACGTGTCCTCGGAAGGGCGGGGGTGGAGGTAAACTTGGAATTTTTACCAAGTGTTTGGCAAGATTTCGGAAGGAATTTTTCACCCCGAAGGCCCGCCAGCGAATAGGATGTGCCACGTGTCCTCAGGGCGGGGGGGAGGTAAATTAGGAAAATTTCCTAAGGTTTGGAGATTTCGGAAGGAAATTTTCCTCCAGTGAATAGGATCGCGCACGTGTCCAATCACATTATGCCACGTGTCTCTAGAAAGGACTAGGAAAATCAAATCAGCCACGTGTCCCAGGACCAGGGTGGAGGGAGACTTAAAAATTTGGTGAAGTGTTTTGGTGAGAGGAAAGGAGAAATATTGGCCTGTTGGCCCACCGACCAGTCAGATCAGGCCACGTGTCAGCCACGGCGTCAGGGGTCGGGGGTGTAAAAAGATTCTTTCCTTTTTCACCCAAGTGTAAAAAATTCAAAGGGAAAGCCACCCCCCAAGGCCCGCATAGCCAACGAGGACAGGCCACGTGTCTCAAGGGGCATTGGAGCTTCGGCCACCGGGGAGAAATTGGGAATTTTTCCCAAAGGTTAGTGCAAAGAGAAATGTTTGCCCCCAAGGCCCGCGTCCAATGGGAGCTCGCCACGTGTCCCAGACCGGTGGAACGTGGGGGAAAGTTGGGAATTTTTCCCAAAGCAAAGTCGAAGGAAATATTGAAAGGAAAAGTCCGCCCCCCAAATGCGAGCCAATGGGATCTTGCCACGTGTCCATGTGGCGGATAAAAAACACAAGGCAAGCCCGCAGGGAAAAACAAAAGGGAAAGGCCCGCATCCAATAGGGTTTCACCACGTGTCCAGCTCAGGGAAAATGGTCAACAGGATGGAAAATTTAAGAGAAGATGCCCGCGGTGAATCATATCATGCCACGTGTCCTCAGGTCATCGGCCCGACGGAGAATTTTTGGAAAATTTTCCAATGGCCAAAACGATGGAAAATGAAGCAGAAGAGCCCGCGACCAATGGAAATGTGCCACGTGGCACTAGGAGTGGTGGGGTGTGGAGATTTTTGGGGAAATTTTCCCAAATGCAAAAAGTGGGAAAATTTCAAATTTTCGGCCCGCCAACCCGTTTTGGCCCTGTTTTGCCCTAAATTTTCAAACGACCATAACTTTCGATCCAGAGCTCAGTTTTTCACGTTCTTTATATCAACGGAAAGCTGGTGAAATTATCTACATGATTCTGGGATCAATTTTGTATTTTTGATGGATTTTGGAGAGAGAAAATTGAAAAACGCCTCTGGCACGTGGTAATCAACAGAAATGACGTTTCAACCACCATTTTTAATGAAGAATGGCTCGCATTCTCTCCCAGCATGGTGAAAAATGTCAGGGAATGGACCTGTAAGGATGCCCATGCTATTTTATTACATTTTGGTTGGTGGTTGAAGCTCCTCTCACGTTTTCCCATGTTTCTCTCTCCTGGGCTCATTTCTTGCATTGTAAAAGCCAGATTTGGCTCATTTTTGAGGGGTTGGAAATTTTTATGTTTTGCAGGCTCCCTTTTTCACCTTGAAAAGTGATTTTGTGGAATATCAGACCTCTTCCAAGACTGTAACATGTTTTCTGCCTCTCAGATGTTGTAATGCATGTATTTTGATATTGGAAATGACAATGCAAGCTCTGTGAATGAGTTTCAATCCTCTGTTTGTGTTGTTTGCTTCATTCCTGACCTTTCATTACATTTTATCAGTTTGTGCATGATGTTTTGTTGCATTTCTATGATCTGTGTCAATTTGTAGAAGTAAAGAATGTTCACCACTCCTTTGGTGTATCACCTCATTAGTCTTAGTTTTATTTCTTTTGCATTCTCTATCTCTGTCCCCTTGGAATTTAGAGTAGGATTTTGAGTTTAAACCTCTGCAACTTGCAAGTAATACACCTGATCAGAGGAGTTGAGGAACCAACCTCTAACCTGGAGATTCTTTTCCATTTTTTACAAGTCCCACACTTGGGGAAAAGATTCAATGTTGTGCAATCACACTGGATGTCCAAAATGTCAAACTAGAAATCTGATCAACATCCAGGGGTGCTGCTGATTTGCACTAATAGTTTTGGCATGCCCGGTGGGACCTTAGAGGTCTTCATCTTCATTGCAACAAATTGATGTGCATTTGTTGCAAGTTTCTTGCTTAAAAGAGCCCTAAATTGCACATCTGGCGACTCCAAGGAAGAAGAATCAGCTGGTTTTAGCAGTGCAGACCTGAAAACTCATGAGAAGAATCACCACAAGGTCAAGAGTTGGAGAAGAAGAGGTGTTGTTTGAGTATCTACAATTATCTCCAAGAAGAAGGAAAAGAGGGAGGAGAATTCAAAGGTCTCCATCTCCACCAAACAGAACTCTATCAACTCCTCCACCTGGTAGGCCTTTCATTCAATCAACAAGGGTTCTAAGGCCAATCAGAATGGCACAACACAACCCCTATGTCAATTTCACTGGCAGCAGCCCACTTGCTCTCAATGCACAAAATCCAATCCCAGTTGCAGCATTGAAGAACATTCCATACTTTACTGGAGAGAATCAAACCACTCCTGGTGATCATGTCAAGGATATTGCTAATATTTGTGCAATCCATGAGATTAATGAGATGCAAGTTGCTGTCAAACTGCTGGCATCTTCATTCAAAGGGAAAGCTTTGCAATGGTTCAGGAGTCTTGCCTCAGGTTCTATCCAAAATTGGAACCAGCTATGTATAGCCCTCCATGAGCAGTTTGGAGAAAAGGGAGATAACTTGTCCCTTTTGGAACAGTTGACAACCATCAAGAGAGCTCCCAATGAGCAGCTGACTGACTTCAACTTCAGGTTTCAAATGACTTGGGAGAGAATTCCAGTGGCAGTAAGGCCAACAACAGAAGGTGCTTTTCTATATTACCTTAAAGCTCTAAATTCTGATATTTCTATGTTAATTCAATCCATGGGGGGCACAACTATCCCTGTTGCTTATAGCATTGCCATTAGAGCTGAAAATTGTTTGATTCAAGCTGGCAAGCTAGCTCCTAGGCCTCCAATGCCATTGTATCCAAGTTTAGAGAGCCCAAGTACTAGTCAAGTGCCTATTTTAGCTCCTATTCCCACTCCTAGAAATCAGAATTCAAGTGAAGCTTCTACTTCATCTTCTAGTGCCTCAAATGAACTTCAAGAAGTCATGAAGCAATTGCAAAATTTAGGTAATGAGCTGGTTACACTCAAGAGGCAGCAAGCCCAAGGTTTTAGACCTTCTTTCCAGCCTCAAGCTCAGCCTAACAGGCAGCCATACCAGCCTCAAAGACCACCCAATCCAGTTGCAAATCAAAATCAAGCAAGACCTCCTGCCAACAGACCATTTCAGCCCTATAATCCCAATGCTACATCTGCCTCTAAAGCAATAGTGCCAGTGCAAAACAACATAGCTCAAGAGTATGATTGGTGTTTCCCATGCAATGAACCTCACAACCAGTCTATGTGTTTCAACGGTGCCTTAAATCAAGCATTAATGGTGACAACTACTGGTGTGGAGGGTGAAGGGAGTCAAGGAAATAACCAACAACAAGAAACATTCCAGCAACAATCAGCTCCAAATGATACCACACTTGTAAACTGGCAGGCAGAAGATTTTTGTGGCATGAATCAAACAATCTCCCAAAGTGTTGCAGCCAACACAAGGTCAAAAAGGAGAAATTTGGGTGAAGAACAGCCATTGGCTCCAAGTAATTCACAACCTTCTACCACTCCACAAATTATTGGCAAACAAAATGCAGTTCCAAGCACGCAAGGACTGCCTAAAACAGCTCCTAGGCCAACTCAGATGCCAGTTGTTGCTGCCCATGTGCAAGGAATGAATGTGTAGGCCAAGGGACAATAGAGAGATGCTTCATCTCCATTCAACATCATTGATCAGATGAAGAAGACAAATGTAAACATATCAATGTGGGAATCACTATCCATCCCAGGCCAAAGAGATTTGCTACAAGCTGCCATGAAGGACTGGTCAACTTCAAATCAGCAGGTCCAAATGCAAGAGAAGGTACTCACAAATGCTGCCCAGCCTGAGAGGAATCATGGAGGACAACAAGGTAAAATGTTGAAGCCCCCTCCATTCTATGTTTCATTGATCATTGGAAACCAATTAGTACACAATTGCATGATTGATTCTGGGGCAAGTAGTTCAGTAATGCCCAAGAAAATAGCTGATCAGTTGGGGCTTCAATATGAAGTCATATCCAAAGGGGTAGTGCAATTGGATGGGACAGCAGTAACAACAGTTGGAGTGATTAAAAACTTGAGTCTTACTTTGCATGCATGCCCCAATGTTGTTGTTTTGCAAGATGTCTCGGTAATAGACCTTCCACCACTCTTTGCCCTATGTTTGTCAAGGGATTTCATAGCCAAGATTGGAGGGTACTTATCTACTGATTGGTCACACATGTTGTTCAGAACAAGATATGGAACCAAGGCCACAATCAGATCTGAACCTATTGCAAACTTTCACATTGAGCCTCACACTCCAAGCCAAATCAATACCAATTGTTCAGTGTTTGATCAAGAGGATTATCCAAGCACTGATGAAGCTGACACCAAGGTTGGAAGTATCCCAGATTTGACTCTTGATGAATGGGAAAGCAAGGTGCATGCTTTTGATCCTTATCAAGAAATAGAAGAATCTGAGCTAGGAGTCTATTGCATGCATGAAGAAAATCATCCTATTCCTAGCATCACCAAACCAGACCACAAGGATGACAATGAGGTATGGCAGTTGTTTTTTGATGGATCAAGGAGTAGACAAGGTGCAGGAGGGGGAGCTATGCTTGTTTCACCTCAAGGAGTTAAGTATTATTCAGCTTTTAGATTTCAGTTTGCATGCTCTAATAACACTGCTGAATATGAAGCTTTGATACAAGGATTACATTGGTCAATCAAGAGAGGAATAAAGAACTTGCAAGTCTTCGGTGACAGTGAGTTGATTGTCAACCAAGTTAAGGGGCAGCATGCTGCCAAGAATGATCTGCTCAAGTGCTACAAAAATAGGGTGTGGGACCTCATTGAAGATTTTGAGGGCTTTGGCATCAAATCCATTCCTAGAAAAGAGAACCAAGCTGCTGACAGGCTTGCAGCAGTTGGAGCAGCCTTTGATGTTGTTGAAAGCATCCAAAAAGACAAGGTACAACCAAACATCCATGTGATTGTAAGGCCTTCGGTGCCAGACAACAATGTAAGTTGGCAAGTGTTTGAAAATGATCAACAAATCATCCATTTCTTGCAAGAAGAGGCTGAGTTCTCAGCTAAAAATCAGGAAAAGTTGGAACAACAGTATGGTGACCAAGTGGTACAGCTGAGAACCAACAAACTACCAAAGGGACTTATTACTTTGGAGTCCATTTTCAATCCTAATGATCAGTTTAGGAAGGAGAAAGCAAACATCCAAGTCAAGGGAGAAGATTCAGTGTCCATCTTGGTGGAAGAAGGCAAATCACTCCAAGTTGGTAAAGTGACAACTGAGCAAGAAAGGTATGAGTTCATACAGCTTTGTCAAGAATTCCCTGATGTGTTTGCTTGGAGCTATGAAGATTTGAAAGGTTTTAATCCTGAGTTAGCTCAACACACCATTGAATTGGATCCAAGTACTAAACCCATCAGGCAGAAACAAAGGCCAGTCAATCCACACATGGAGCCTCTCATGAGAAAAGAATTGAATAAGTTGATAGAGTCAAGTATCATATTCCCTATCAAGCATTCTAGTTGGGTGGCCAACTTGGTTCCAGTTAGAAAGAAGAGTGGGGAAATCAGATTGTGTGTTGACTTCAGAGATCTGAATAGAGCATCTCTCAAGGATCATTACCCACTTCCTTCTATGGAGCAGATTTTGCAAGTTGTTGCTGGCTCTGAGAGGTTTTCATTACTTGATGGCTATTCAGGGTACAATCAGATTATGGTGAAAGAAGAGGATCAGTTCAAGACAACCTTTACAACCAAATGGGGAACTTATGCATATAGGAAAATGCCATTTGGGCTGTCCAACGCTGGAGCTACTTTCCAAAGGGCAATGGACATGGCGTTCAAGGATTTGATTAACAACATGGTGCTGATATATCTTGATGATATCACTGTTTTTTCAAAAAATGCAGCAGACCATCTCTTTCATTTGAGACAAGTGTTCCAAAGGTGCAGAAGATTTGGAGTATCCTTGAATCCTAAAAAGTGTATTTTTCTAGCCCATGAAGGAAAGCTCCTTGGCCACATTGTCTCCAAAGAAGGATTAGCAATTGATCCAGAAAGAGTTGAAGCCATAAGAGCACTACCATTGCCAAGCCACAAGAAGGCCCTTCAAAGTTTCTTGGGGAGAATAAATTTTGTTCGGAGGTTTGTCCCAAATTTTGCAGCCCTAGTCAAGCCTATCACCAAGATGTTAAAGAAAAGCATAGCTTTCAAATGGATAGCAGAAGGCAAGGAAAGTTTTGAAGCAATCAAAGAAGCCATCTCTCAAGCCCCAACTCTCATTAACCCGGATTTCTCCAAGGATTTCATCCTCTATGCATTTGGGGGTGATGATACTATTTCTGCAATTTTGGTACAGCAGAACAAAGACAATGATGAGCAGCCAATTGCTTTCTTCAGCCAAATCCTGGAGGACTATGAGGTGAGGTATTCTTTCATTGAGAAGCATGTTCTTGCAGTAATCAGGAGCTTGAAGAAATTCAAGCATCTAGTTTCAAACAACAAGGTTCAATTGTTGGTTTCTCATGTGGGAGTTAAAGACTTCCTCCTCAACAAAGACCTGAATGAAAAGAGAGCAGGTTGGATTACTCGTGTCATGGAGTATGACATTGAGATCAAAGTCACCAAGTTGGTCAGAGGAAAAGGATTGTGTGAGCAGCTGGTCTTGAATAAATCCAAGGAAGCATGCAATGAGAAGGAGGTTGTTTTGGCGTTGCAAGACAGCCATGAGCAAGGAAGCACTCAAAAGGAAAATGATGGTGTCCTCACTCCTTGCTGGACCCAAGACATAATGCACTTCCTAAACATAGGTCTATGCCCTCCAGAGATGAACAAGACCAAAAGAAGACACTTCAGATTGCAGGCTGTCCCATATGCCCTTGTTGATGGTGTTTTGTTCAAAAGGGATGTGAATGGAGTGCTGCTGAGATGCATTGGTACAAATCAGATTCACAGGGTGTTGGAAGAGTTCCATGGTGGATCAGCTGGTGGTCATTTTGCACCGAGAGTGACAGCTCTGAAGATCATGAGGGCTGGCTATTATTGGCCCAAGATTTTCAGTGATTGTTATGCATGGATCAAGAGGTGCAAGAATTGTGCATTCTTCACGGGTAAGGAGAGACTAGCTGCCCTTCCATTGCATCCAATTTCAGTTGACCAGCCATTCATGCAATGGGGTTTGGACTTCATTGGAGTCATTAATCCAAATTCAAGCCAAGGGCACAAATGGATTCTAACAGCAACAGATTACTTCACCAAGTGGACTGAAGCAGTAGCACTCAAGGAAGCAAATGAATCTAGCATCCTGGACTTCTATGAGGGAATACAACCAGATTTGGCATACCTGCTACAATAATATCAGATAATGCATTGGCATTCATTGGGTCCAAGGTAACTGAATGGGCTGTCAAGAATGGGATCTACCTAAGCACTTCATCAAATTATTACCCTCAGGGTAATGGCCAAGCTGAATCTACAAACAAGAACTTGTTAAGGATCATTAGGAGGACTCTTGATGAAAATCAGAGGTCTTGGCATACTAAGTTGAAATCAGCCTTATGGGCTGATAGGATAACTCCCAAGAGATCTACAGGTAACTCTCCATTCAAGCTTGTTTATGGAAGAGAGGCAATTTTTCCCATGTCACTTGAGTTGCCAACATTGGAACTCATGAAACAGTTGGAGTTGTTGGAGTTTGGACCCATGGAGGTTAGATATGCAGAATTGATGGAGCTCCAAGAAATCAGAAATCAGGCATCCCAAGCAATGGAGAAGGATCAAGCTTTGATCAAGAAGACCTTTGATAGAAAGGCCAAGGATAGATCTTTCCAAGTTGGAGATCTAGTGTTAAAATGGGATGCAGACAAGAGCAAAACCGGGGAGGCATTCAAAATTTGATGCCATTTGGAGTGGCCCATACATGGTCACAAAGTGTAAGGACAACAATGCCTTCCAATTGTCTACATTGGATGGTGAAGAGTTGCAGATTCCAGTCAATGGAATCCATCTGAAGCATTGCTACTGAAAGAAACTCTCCACCTTGTACATATTAGCTTAGGTTTTCATTCCTCCAAGTGCTTATGCACATTGTTTTGTTGTAGATTAGCTTTGCTTTCCCTAAGTGCTTTGGCACAAGCTTGCTGTTCCAGGAAATGTGTTTTGCAGGCCTTGCTCCAATCAGATGGTGTTCTACCTTCCATCTTCCTCCTTGCAGTGTTCTAATCAGTTGGGGTACCAAGCAGAGAATTTAATGACTCCATGCCCAATGGATTGTTTCAGGCAACTGGTAACTTCATCCAGCAGGCAGATGACCCCTCTGAGTCACCAAAATTGTTATCCAAAATGAGCCCCTTGCTCATTTTGTGGCTAACTCCCTTCATTCTTCCCTCTCTTGTGCCTCAGTCATAATTTTTTGCTTTTCAGGCACTCAAAGACCTTCTGGAAATGGCACCATTGGATAGAGATTTTTCTCAGCTTTCCAGAAAGGTAAAGTTTTCCTCCTAACTCCATGTATTTTTGAAGTTATGGCTTGGCGGAGTTTTTGTGGGAAATTTTCCCTTGACAAGCCTGAGCCAATAAGGTGAGGCCACGTGTCCTCGGAAGGGCGGAGGCGGAGGTAAACTTGGAATTTTTACCAAGTGTTTGGCAAGATTTCAGAAGGAATTTTTGGCCCCGAAGGCCCGCCGACGAATTGGATGCTGCCACGTGTCCAGGGGGAAGAAATTAGGAAAATTTCCTAAGTGTTGGCACCAAAGAAAAATTTTCACCTCGAAGGCTGCCGCATCCAATCACATTATGCCACGTGTCCTTAGGCCAAAGGAGGTGAATCAAATCAGCCACATGTCCCAGACCAGCGGGTGGAGATAAAATTAAAAATTTGGTGAAGTGTTTTGGTGAGAGGAAAGGAGAAATTATTGGCCCGTCAGCCCCGACCAGTCAGATCAAGGCCACGTGTCCACGGTGCATCGGGGGTCAGGGGCACGAAAAAGATTCTTTCCTTTTTCACCCAAGTGTAAAAAATTCAAAGGGAAAGCCACCCCCAAGGCCCGCAGCCAATGAGGACAGGCCACGTGTCTCAAGGGGCATCAGAGCTTCGGCCGTTGGGGAGAAATTGGGAATTTTTCCCAAAGGTTAGCGCAAAGAGAAATGTTTGCCCCAAGGCCCACGTCCAATGGGAGCTCGCCATGTGTCCCAAGACCGGCGGAACGCGTGGGGGAAAGTTGGGAATTTTTCCCAAAGCAAAGTCAAAGGAAATATTGAAAGGAAAAGTCCGCCCCCCAAACGCGAGCCAATGGGATCTTGCCACGTGTCCACGTGGCGAAAAAATGGAGAAGGCAGGCCCACAGGGAAAAAAAAAGGGAAAGGCCCACGTCCAATAGGGTTCTGCCACATGTCCAGCTCAGGGAAAATGGTCAAAAGTGATGGAAAATTTAAGAGAAGATGCCCGCGGCGAATCATATCATGCCACGTGTCCTCAGGTCATCGGCCCGGCGGAGAATTTTTGGAAAATTTTCCAATGGCCAAAACGGTGGAAAATGAAGCATAGAAGGCCCGCGTCCAATGGAATCATGCCACGTGGCACCAGAAGAGTGGTGGAGCATGGAGATTTTTGGGAAAATTTTCCCAAATGCAAAAAGTGGGAAAATTTCAAATTTTCGGCCCGCCATCCCGTTTTGGCCCTGTTTTGCCCTAAATTTTCAAACGACCATAACTTTCGATCCAGAGCTCAGTTTTTCACGTTCTTTATATCAATGGAAAGATGGTGAAATTATCTACATGATTCCAGGATCAATTTTGTATTTTGATGGATTTTGGAGAGAGAAAATTGAAAAACACCTCTGGCACGTGGAAATCAACAGAAATGACGTTTCAACCACCATTTTTAATGAAGAATGGCTCGCATTCTCTCCCAGCATGGTGAAAAATGTCAGGGAATGGACCTGTAAGGATGCCCATGTTGTTTTATTGCATTTTGGTTGGTGGTTGAAGCTCCTCTCATGTTTTCCCATGTTTCTCTCTCCTGGGCTCGTTTCTTGCATTGTAAAAGCCAGATTTGGCTCATTTTTGAGGGGTTGGAAATTTTTATGTTTTGCAGGCTCCCTTTTTCACCTTGAAAAGTGATTTTGTGGAATATCAGACCTCTTCCAAGACTGTAACATGTTTTTCTACCTCTCAGATGTTGTAATGCATGTATTTTTGATATTGGAAATGACAATGCAAGCTCTGTGAATGAGTTTCAATCCTCTGTTTGTGTTGTTTGCTTCATTCCTGACCTTTCATTACATTTTATCAGTTTGTGCATGATGTTTTGTTGCATTTCTATGATCTGTGTCAATTTGTAGAAGTAAAAGAATGTTCACCACTCCTTTGGTGTATCACCTCATTAGTCTTAGTTTTATTTCTTTTGCATTCTCTATCTCTGTCCCCTTGGAATTTAGAGTAGGATTTTGAGTTTAAACCTCTACAACTTGCAAGTAATACACCTGATCAGAGGAGTTGAGGAACCAGCCTCTAACCTGGAGATTCTTTTCCATTTTTACAAGTCCCACACTTGGGGAAAAGATTCAATGTTGTGCAATCACACTGGATGTCCAAAATGTCAAACTAGAAATCTGATCAACATCCAGGGGTGCTGCAAGAGTTGGTTTGTACTCTTGTTATATTATATATATGAGATCTCTATCTTTGGTAGACGTATCCTGCATTGGGTGAACCATGGTACATGCTGTGTTATGTGTATGTAATTTTGTGTGATTTAGATTATTGTTGTTTATACTTCCACTGCTGTAGATTTTGTGGAATTGTTTAGATCATGTGTGCATGATTTTGTTTGTTATTAAATCATAGCACTATTCTGTAGTCTTGAATTCCCAACAATGATTTGATTGAATCCTAAATATCCATCTAGTAGGGAAAACCTTTATGAACCTGTTATCATTTGGAGAATTTTCTCCATAGATGACAACGGATAGTGGTTTTTTCAAAGATGATATTTTCACATATTTTAAATCAACACACAATATGATCTCTCCATTTATTTTTCACATTGGGACAAGATTTACAACCCATGTTGATTGCTTGATAGGGAGGATAATATTTTCTTCAATTAGATTGTTCAATTCCCTCTCTATGAGTGGCTCAATCTGCAAATTGGCGAGCCTATGTTTTTGTCTAATAGGCTTAGCTGCGAGATCCAATTTAATATCGTGTTATGATAAATTAGGATAAAAAACCTAGAGATATCCGTAGTTCCATGCAAGGACATCAATAAAATCTTGAAAAAGTTCCAAAAAATCATTTTTTTCTTGAGGAGTGCATACCTTTCCAATTTTGAGTAGTTTATCCCTACCAACTGAAATGGGTACATAATCCTAATCTTTGACCATTATGTTTATCTTTTCTTTTCTCATTTGGTCATTTGGGTTGAAGATGGATTCTAAGGTGACTAGGCCTTTGGGAAACTCTTTTTACCTTAGTTGGACAATCTGGTCTCACAATTATTGCTTTAACTTGTTTTGGTTTCTTGAAGAGAACGTAAATTATTCTTGGAGAAAATTAATGATATTGTGATCGTTCTCAAAGACCTACTAGTTGATGTTATTATCAGGTACCATGGGCCTCACTACTACTTTGACATGTGGTTTCTATTTTCCACTTTTGACTTTTTGAAAAACATCAAATCTCACTCCTACCGTAACCAGTCTGTTTGCATGTTTGTTTTCTTCCCTTAGTATGGCACGAACATTGAAAGCTTAAAAATACTCTATGAGGTCCCATACCCTGTGCTCGTGGTATCTAAGTTGATGACCCTTGGTTTCATTCAATCTTATGACTTGATTGAGAATTATCTCGTTATCCCCAAAGGTCTACAACTGTTTAATTTTCTTCATTCTGGCCCATTAGAGAACTTGTACGAGAGATTCATATTCCACCGAGTTATTAGAATAACTAGATTGAAATATGAAAGAGGAGAGGAATATTATACCATTGGGGGATATAATTATTACACCTCCTCATGATCCTTCTATACTTCTTAAACCATCAATTTTTTTTACCAAAGGCTAGTTTCTTCTTCATCCTATAATTTCACAATGCTAGGCGGAGCTGAAATTTCTTCCTGCAGATAGTAAATGTCAAGGCCAACTTCTTTAATTTGTTTGTATGGGTCAAAACCATGAAACAAAATTCCCCATTCATCAAGTAATGAATATGTGATGCATTCAAATTGGTTATTTGCATCTTGAATGCTTGGATGATCTTCTTGATCTAAAAAGTAGTGCAGTTTGCATTGATGGGGCTAGGTGTATAAGGTTTTATATGATATGCAATAATAAGTGCATAGCTTATGGTGATCTTGGTGTCATACCTAGTTATGAAAATCATATGTGATCGATCAGCGATAGATATCCTCTAATCTTGGCAGTGAAATACCGCAAGAGGTACAAAGTAAAAAAGAGGAAAAATTAATGATAAATACATCCCGTGGAATTGAGAAGTTGGGGCATGCATGTAGTGCAAGAACTAGATCTCTTATAACATGAATGGTCCCAATTTCAGTCCCATCCAATTGCACTAATCCCTTAGAGAGTGACACATATTCAAGACCAAACTGACCTGCTATCTTTTTGGGCATTACCGAGACTACTTGCCCTTGAGTCTATCATGCAATTGTGCACTAAATGATTGCCTATAATAACAGATAGATAAAAGGGTGGAAAATTTGTGAATTTACCTAATTGATCATCCTTTTGTTGAAGTGCATTGGTAAGCACAACCTTTTCCTTATCCTTAGGTATCTAAAACAAGGTGGGGAGATCGGCCATGACAACTTATAAAAGATCTCTCTGTCCAAGAATGGCCGAAGATTCCCATATAGAGATGCTTACATTGGATTTCTTCATATGATCTAGGATGTTTAAAGGGGAATGAACATGTTTCTATAATAGAGGCACTACATTTTCCATTGTCATTAATATTAGATCTGATGGGCGGCTTCCTTGAAACATGCCACGACATTTCCCTGTCTTGTGGATTTGGTTGATTTCGCAGTTCCACTGGATGAACACTAAAGTCCCTCCGAGTCTGTGGCTTGCCTAACTTGAGGATGCAGACATGGAGGGGTAAAGGGGTGGAATGTTTGTTTCCCCTTGTGTTATTTTCACCCTGGTGTTTTTGGACACAATTGATGAAGACACTTGACCACTTTATTATAGTTGATTGATTATGCACAACTCTTCCATTCAACAATTTACAAGTGAAGTATCACTTGGCATAATTTCTTGCACAATTTATTTCTTTAAATTTCTTTCTGTAGGTATGTTTTGTGGGAGGGAAGCATTTTGTACAAATAATGCTTGGATGAGGAGTACCATTGGCACACATTACTTGATTATGCATAAGGTTATAAGGGAAGAACCATTAATAGTCTTGCACAAGATTATTTTACTGGGACCAGGGCCTTAGTTGAACTAGCCACATTTGGATTATACGATTGGAATAGTTTTACAAGAGTGAGTTGTTTCTGTAGAGCCACTTGGAATGGAGGTATGAATAACTTATAAGGATGTTTATTGGGTTGGTATAGAGGTTGATAAGGCCTTAAGTGTTGAGATTTTTTATTTTTAAGGGATACTAACTCATTTCTAAAAAATTTCAATTGTTTCATGACCTCCTGTAATTCATTTGAAGAGCTTACAGAGGTGGATTCTTGATTTGGTATTTGGCTCCTTAGGGATGGAATGAGTGCTAACTCAAGAGTTTAATAAGGTGTAGGTGTCCCTAGTTATGGAAATATGGGCATTGGAGGTCTACAGGAAAGCTTCCCTGCCTGAATGAGACTATTTTCAGCTCTAATGGCAATGTCATAAGCATCTAGTAATGTTCTACCCCCATGGAATGAATCATGAATGAAATGTCACTATTTAAATCCTTTAGATGATAAAGGAATGCATATTAAGGTGTAGACCTTACCACTCGAGGAATTCAGTACCAAGTCCTTTGAAATATAGTTTTAAAGTCAAACATTGGCTCATTCAATGTTCTTTTCGTTGTAGTTAGTTGTTCCACCAAGGATATGTGATATGATTTATATTTAAATGATTGCATAGAGCCTCCCCTAACTCGTCCAAAGTGGTGATAGAGTTTATCCTTAATCCTTTTTACCATTGTAGAGATTTTAGTTTAAAATAAGATGCTAGTAACCAGAATGCTACATTGTCTTGTGTCACATGATATACAAAACAAATGTTAGCAACATATTTAATATACTCAACATGTGTTATATTGTTTTCTCTGGTGAAGAAAGGATCACTCTTCAGGCTAAAGTAGAAATGTCATCATATTAGGCTAGAAGTAGAGAATTCCCCCATTAAATGTGACAAAGGCTTGATTCCTTTATTGAGCCATGAATATAATGGGTCTCAAAATGCCTCAAAGATAGTAAGAAGGGCCTACCACGAGGAGGAGTGGAAAGAGTTCTACTTGGTGAAATGGTGATCTATAGACGATTTTGCCTCTTCTTCTTCTCCTTGGCGATAGATGTAAATATTTGAAGGGCTCTTCTTTTGTTGTGTGTTATCTTTTCTAGATCGTTCTCATGAAAATAGGAACCTTTTCTAATTAAACCAGAAAATGAGAGAATCAGATTCATTAAATGTGTTAAAGAATTACCTCAAAAGGTTGAAATCACTAAGTGACACACCAAGAATTAGTGAAAGAACAAGAAACGGTCCCATCAGACGTGCCAAAACTGTTAACGCTAAAAAAATTTCCCACTGAATATTCATAGATGAACATCCAATACTTTGGATAACATGGGATGATCTTGAAAATGTGGGACTTGCGAAGCGAGATCAACCTCCAAAGAAGGTTGATTCCTTCGTGTCCTAGCTCGCTACAACTAACCTACAACTTAAGAATGTAACTAATCTAAGCTAAACTATGTTTTCACAGGATCTAGAGTTGAGATAAAATGGAAAAGGAAGGTTTGCAAACTAAAAAGAGGTCATGCACCAAACTAAAACATGGTTCAGAATTAGCATATAAGGACATGATCGAAACTATAACACATAGAAGTTTAAAATAAATATAGAGCTTTGTAAAAGATTAATATGTTAATTTAAAGAAAGACCCAAAGGGTTAGGGATTCACGTTCAATGTGCAACGCCTAAAGGAGAACCACAATAATATTTCATTAAACGGTGTTGCTTGTATTTAAAAGAGCAAAGGTTTGATAACCTTCTAAAATGTGTAGTTACAGAGGTCCAAAAGCATGGAATATTACATAAAAAATTCAACTCCACAGGAGAGAACCCTTTGCATGTGCCAGCACACATATATTCATATGATTTCATGGAATGGAGAAAGAGGAGGAAGAGAGAGAAGAAAGGACCATCGAGATGGAACTGATCGCGTCTAAAATTTGCATTGAACGAGTGTGGGCACCATGATCTACATTTTGAGTTTGCTTGTAACATAGGTATGGACATCTCCAACTTCAGCCACCAACCCTAGCACAACCCTTGAGTCTATCGCACTACTGCCAGACTGCAGATAATGATGCCCTTCTTCATAAAATTTTTGTGGTTGAGGTGGTCAGTTCTCTGGTTCTAAGTCCGTTGCGGATTTTATTGTCTCCTATGAATTTTATCGCAGTATTTCAAAATCTATTTGTTTCACGGACCTTCATAACCTTCCTCCTGTGTGCTTTGATGGGCAAAAGCACTTCAATCCACCTGTGAGGATCTAATTCTCCAATCCGTGATTTTTTCCCTCTAGCTATCTTTCTTCATTTTGTGGTTTAAGAAAATATGTTGGTCCATTTACAATTTAGTAAGCCCGTGGAAACACTAAGTTAGTGTTCTGCGGATTTTGAACTTAGCCAATTTCTTGTATTCATTCATGGATAGACTGTTTTGTGGTACTCTATTTTGAATTTACCTACAGGGGCTTATTTCCTTAGTGCTACAAAAGTTGAGAAGATGTTGTGCAACACTAAATTTCAACAATTCCTGCCTAAGTCCTCGTGTTACTCATTCCTTTTTCCCATGGGTTAGGAGAATTTGAAGAACACTAGGTTCGTGCATTCCACGGTAGACTGAACTAGTCTCCCACAAATTTTCTAGAGCGTAAAAATGGTTAAGTCATTGTGATAAGTTGATCAAAATTACACAGGGTGTAATTTTGGACAACAATAATAACATCACAAAAACTGGAAATAGGAACACATGTCCATGCATGTTTTATGGATGCAATATGTTATTCTAGATATCTACTGCACATGTTTGCCTATATATATAGAAAAATTCTTACGCTTTTAATTTTAGTGAATGTTGGGATTTGCACCGACAACCCACACTTCAAATGATCACCTACTTATGAGAACTCAATAATTCCCTCTTTTAATTCTAGTCGAGTGTTGGCTTCTCACCGATCAATCAATGTATACATACAACATACACAAGATCATTCATCTTCTCTTCTATTCATCTCTTTCCAATATGGGTTTATTTTGCATGCCACACAAAACAAAAAATCACTAAAAAATATGCCACTATATCAAATGTGCAGCCCCTGTCACTAGCGATTGATGGGAGGATGTTAACTATCCTATAACCTCCATTGGCTCCATTCTCCATTGTTCTTAGATACTTACTTAGTAGAAGTGGCGTTGAAGCTGGTTGGTGTGGTGTTTATTTTCCATGTCATTAGGTGAGTCATCTCACTTAGGTGAGATTGTAGGTCCATGTGCCATTTATGGGTCATTATGAGATTCTCTTACGCGTCAGTGTGTCATATGTGTCATTGGGAGTTACACTTATATTATGGGAATGTAACTCCCCCTCTCTACTCGAGTTGTCATGATTGCAGCACTGAGGTTTATTCAACACCTCCTATATGTACACCACATTTGATCTATGAGATAGAGGAGAGTATGATGGCTTAACCAGGTTGTGCCCGTGTTTCAAATATTTGCATGCACATTCAGTTGATGCTCACTCCTCCCGAGATCTCTTCACACTATTGTTCGCACATTCCGTTGATGTGCACGTCATCCCTTGTGATCCTCACTTGTGGGTTTTAAACCATCGTTCATGGTATCAGAGTAGATCTTGGTGGATCCGTGCACTCCTCGGCGTTGCTCATGCATTTTTCAGCCACCAATGTGATATTCAGATTTTGTTGCTTGTGTCGTAATGGAAATTCAGTTCGTGCTCTTCTGGCATTGATTCAAGCGTTTATACCTTTGTTTGGGGTGTTTGTGTGATCATGGGTGTTTTTGGGGGGTTCGCGGTTTTACAGCTTTTACATGCAGTCTTCAAAGGTTGCCGTGTTGTTTTTTGTATCAGGTTTGCATTATCCATTGCTGATTTTGTGATTGCTTCTATTCGTGAGCTCATTTTTTGCTTTGGCGTGGACCTGTGGTTCATTATGAACTCGTGCATTCCATCCACCTGTGCATTTGAGCTCTGTTGCCTTGGACTCAGGGCATGTTTGCAATCTAAATGCATTCCCAGCTGAGGGAAAGAATTCATTCCACACATTCCTAGCCCATTTTTGGTTTGTGGCTTCATTCCACACATTGCCAGTGTCCATTACCTTGCTCAGCTTGGTCAAACAGAACTCCAGCACATGGATCACCTCCTGCTCAGCACTCCAACGTTTGCTCTGCACAACCATCATCTCCAGCGACCAGCTTGTTTTTTTTGGTTCAAAAACTCAGTTTTTCAGTGTACATCTCGTTTTTTTGCCCCAGAGTGGTCATTTTGCCCTAGTTATCGTGTTCTGCTGCTGTTCTACATCTGTGTGTTTGGTTGCTAGCTCATTTTTTTGAATCCTTGGACGTTTTTTAACTCTGCACACCCATCAATAGTTGCACAGCCATTTTTCTGGCTTTTCTGGATTTTTTGGCCGGTTGGGGATCTTTGCTGCTCTCCTCCATGCATGTAGCACCTCTAGCTCCCTCTATAACCTACTCTTGGTGCATCTCTAGGTGTTTCCCTGCCACGTTCAGCTTTGTAACAACTCCATCCTACACAACAATCCAAATTGTCAACAAAACCAGCACGCAGACTTGGCTTTTTTGGCGGTTTGAGGTTCTACACGTGGACAACTCTTGAGTGCAACACTTCCAATGTGGGCCCACCTCCTTTCCACATTTTTTTATGTTTTAAGGTGTTTAAAAATTAAAAACATTCAGTTTGGCATTGTAATTTTATTTTTTTGGGTTTTTGGCTTGTATTGTTCTCCCTCCTACGAGTGTCGAAGATGGAGGGCGAGGTCTGGGGTTGGCAGGAGGCTAATCCCCCCTTGCAGTCAAAACAAACCCCTATCTAAAATTTCATGCCGTTTCCAATGGGTACCCACACGTTACCCTTTGCACCCATTTCGTGCACTTTTTAATGCGTTTGCAACATCTACTGCATTTTTCCATCAGTTGCAGGAATCATTTTAATGCCATAACTTTTGACTCGCTGCTCATTTTTGAGTGCTTCTTTAGTCAAAGTTGCATGATTTTCCACACATTACATGATGGAATTGTAATTTTTGTAAATGAACTACTTTTATAAAGTGCCACATTCTAGGGGGTTGCTTGTACTCTTGGGCCTCTTGCATTTTTCATCATGGAGAGTGCTCTTTCTAGACTTGAGCGTCGTAGGATCGTTTTACAGCCTCCACCACTTCTCACCGGGAGAGGGAACTATTCATCCTGGCGTGCTTCCATGGAACGTTACTTCTCCCACGAAGGTCTTTTACCCTTCTTGTTTGGGCCAGTTCCTGCACCCACTGATCATCATCATCTGGAGGACTTCCTTAACACTTGTGACCATGTCTTTGGTCACATGATGATACATGTCTCTCATTCTCTCTGGTTTCACATGGTAGAATCAGATCCACCTCACCATGTCTGGAGCATTCTTCAGTCCCTCTATGGAGACCCTTCACATATTTTCTCCATTGTTGTTGCTGCTGCTGAGTCAGTCGTATCCTCCATTTCCTCATGTGATGGCAGTTCCGCTGACATAGATTCGCTTGGTTCTACTTCTGATGATGAGGATTGTGCACCCAGTTCTGATGTCAAGAGTACTATAGAGGACTCTTCTCCTCTTTCTCTCACTATTCCAGAGAGTGTTGACACATCCCACATCTCTTCAGAAATCGAACAGTCTCCTACTTAGCCTCATACTGTCATCACACCCCACCTCCTTTCCACTTACAGTGTGCGAGGCCCCTTCCACTCTTCTGCCTTCATTGGATGACTCATACCTATCTGACATCACTCTTCTGTTTGTTGAGCCCCATCACTAGGACGAGTATCTGCCTGACCTTAGTCGTCTTTTCGCAGAGTCCACTTGTGATGCACTATAGGTCCCTCATCCATCTACATGTGTTTCAGAGGAGTTCATCATCTCCGTTGTTAGGAGTACCCCTTATGGGACTCTTACCACTTCCATTTTTCTGGAGACCTTCATTGATCCACCCTCAGCTGTGGATCCCTTTTTTATTGTGGAGGATGTATTGTTCCCTTCACATCACGTGTACATCCTTTTTGTGGGGTGTTCCTCTTTTTTACTCTGACAATTCTACGCACATGGCATTACCTTCGGTTCCTTGGCTCTCACTCACTAGACCTATGTCACACTTCAGTGCACCAGACTCAGAGTTCTTCGTATTGCTACCTTCAGTTTCCTTTGTGGAGTGGGCAGACTTCTAGCACGTCATTTTTGTCCTTCCTAAGGGTAGTCACACAGTTCATTATGGTGGCTCTTATTCAGTCTAGAGGCAGACGATCTCGGCATCGACATTCTTCTGGGAGACCTCCTAGAGCTGCAGAGTTTAGATCCGTCCCATGGCATCTTCTGCATTCCTCTTGTCTCCCTCTTCTTATCTCTTCTTTTTCTTTCTGAGAGATTACCTCCTTGTACATGGGTACCTTTTCAAGCTCGTCTATGGCCAGGACCCATATTTGGCATCTTTCTTATATTAGAGAGTGTTTTTTTCTCTTGTGGTGGATGTTTTTCCCACTGGGTTTTCCTTCACTGCTTGGGACCTTTTTCTTGTGCTCTGGGTACCTCATAAGGCTTTGTACTGGGACCCATTTCTAGTTTCTGACTTGCCACCTCATCCTAAGTTATGATGAAGGGGGGGTGTTGGTGTGTGTTATTTTCCACGTCATTAGGTGAGTCATCTCACTTAGGTGAGATCGTAGGTCCATGTGTCATTTAGGGGTCATTATGAGATTTCTCTTATGTGTCAGTGCGTCATATGTGTCATTGGGAGTTACACTTCTATCCTGGGAATGTAACTCCCCCTCTCTACTCGAGTTTTCATGATTGCAGCACTAGGGGTTACTCAGCACCTCCTATATGTACACCACATTTGATCTATGAGATAGAGGCGAGTTTGATGGCTTAACTAGGTTCTACTCGTGTTTCAAATCTTTGCATGCACATTCGGTTAATGCTCGCTCCTCTCAAGATCTCTTCACGCTGCCATTCACACGTCCGTTGATGTGTACATCATCCCTCGTGATCCTCGCTTGTGGGTTTTTAAACCCTCTTTCAGAAGCTCATATGTATGAAAAACCCCATCAAAATTGAACTTTGACTCTCAAGACGTTAGACATCGATGAAAATGCACGAGGTAATTTTTTTTTAATTTTTATCAACACTTTCAGAAATGAATCTTTAAAATAGAGAAATATTAAAATGATAATTAAAAAGCAATATTGAATTAATTTTTATACTTTGACTTGAATCTGATTGTACCTCGATAGAGTAACATAATATGATTCATTAATTTGAAAAAACAAAATGGAATATGAATCCAACCTTTAATATATGTTTAAAAAATAGTAATAACAACTGTGGACCACTTTTACCAAAACTATAGACTAGTAAATGAGATTTTATTTTCTTGAATCATAATAAACTACGACCTATAAACTACACAAGGGGCCAATCATCAATTAACTTATTGATCATCGTAGGTTTGCGAGTCATTATAGGACAGTCAAGATCCACATCCCCAAAGGAGTAATAACATGATGTTGAAGATATGTGTTGCATGTGAAGACCTGAAATAGATTTCTGTAATCATGAGAGTCTTTGCATAAAACTAAATATTGCAAATGCATGGAACTTTCAAAAATATAATTGTTGACATGTTGTAAGTGACTGATAAGACCCATTTATGGATTTGGCACTGGTAGTTTTGACATGTGTGAATATTCTGATAAGTTTAGATCAGATCAAAGTCGTAGCACTAAACACTTCAAAAGATAAAGATAATTAATGGATTGAGGAATACATGGAGATGTCTAGGTGTGAGGCATGGACAAATTTTAGATCACAATAATCCATGCACGGTGATCTACAAATCACAAGGACTAAAAAATATGAGTTAATCTTAACATATTTAAATAGCTAGCTACAAAATACCTTAATTTTGAAGAAAAATTCACATTAATATCAGAAAAATTCACCTTATAGAATCGAGGCAATTATACTGGCTATGGCATTTCCTCATTAGAATTACATAATATTCCACCAAAAGAACAATAACAAGAATGAATCTTCTCTGGTACCAAATGATAAGTTTGGTAGAGCTTCCAAATGTAAAATACACATAATTTTCAGATTGCACTTAAAGTAAACTTGAGATGTTGGATTTATTATTCACAAAGAGAGGGGTTAATCTATAGCATAATTATCTCCATTTAAGGAGTCAATACATTCAACCATTCATACATAATAATATCATGAGTCGTTATATTCTAACTATAGAATGTAGCTTACCCAAGAATCTCTTTCGCACCTCTTTATTTTAACCAACTCTTACAACACATAATATATATGAGTTACTATTATAACTCATCACACCACATGATATAATAACACAACATGTGAACATTAACAAGATATTTTTAACACATCAATTTTATCTTACGTGTTATATGGGGTTCACATAGTGAATGCTTTGGTTATAAATTTTTAAAGCTAACCTCTTTTAAGCTAACTGATACATTACAACATCCCTAATATCAAAAGGGAGGCATATTCTAGGATCTTCCCATAGTTAACAGATCATGGTCATAATGAAACAAGTTAGAAAACATGATGGTATTCACACACTAGTCATATACAACTACTTCAAGAAAAATTACAGGTTTATATAATGTTTACATGGACTTGGGATGGTCCATCGCTACCCATTATAGGTTTTAAATCAGGTTTACAAGGACTTGAGATGGTCCATCATTACAAATTACATGTTTTCTATCTATTTTACATGGACTAGGGATGATCTATATAGATTATAGGTTCACATATGATATTTATTATATTTAAATAAACTTAGTAGACAATTTATTATTACACTTATGAAATTTTCTTATTTATATAACCATGGTGATCTTCATGATAGATACAATGGTGACATAAGATACCTCATACTAGGTGGTGACATAAGATACTTAAATCTAGATGGTGATATAGTAACCTAACGCTTAATGGTGACACAACTACTTAAACTTTAATGGTGATATGACTATTGTAGTTTGTTTTCTTTACCAAAACACTAGATGCGTTGTCCCATCACTTAGACAGATCTGAGAGCTTACTCGAAGCACGTGAAGGTACCAGGTCCCTCTTTTATGTTAGCTTTGTCAAGGTGTTAACATGATTACACAAGTATTCCATATTCATAACAAACAACTAAAGATAAAATATAACATGAACTAGATCACAATCATAGTGCATAACAAATCAAAAAAGGATCAAGATCAGATTTACCATGTAATAACCAGTAAAAAATATATCAACAACCAATATCCACTCCCAAATTTCCATTGAATTAATTCATCAAAACACAATAACTCAATACATCACAATTATCATCACAAGGTTATGCATGCAGGTGTACCATCAACATAAATTTGTCACAATCTCAGTCATCTCTAAATTGTGCAAATTAATACATACATACATACATACATACATACATGTATGTATATAAAGTTGCATGCTTAAAATAGTCATGCACCACAAAAGTAACTACCAAATCATGCAAGCTTCGTTAATAATAGATTAGCTATAAATAACTCTAAGTCTAATACTATTACTAGCTCTAACTCCGCATGGCGCTTCATCTTCCTCTTGGTCCCAAAAATAGCTTGGCATGTCTTCTAAGTCTTCTATCATAGCATGTTCAACACTTAATTCATCCTTAGACCATGCATGCAAAATAGGTAAGTCCCAAACTCCAACTTCCCTCAGCGTGCCCTGTATCTGTTGATCTTCTGCGCATACCTACGTGCCCACTTCCTGCATGCCATAATCTCATGCACCTTTAATACTTAGGCATAAATATGTCCAGCCAACATTACCCCACACTAGTTTCATTTCCACCCCCGGCAATGGGTAATCACACCTTGTCTCTCCAAGAATAAAGAAGAATGAATAAAAGAATAACTATACACAAATAATGAAAGAATACATGGGTGCTCTATTCTTCTGAAGGAAGAAGCAACTCAGGGTACTCACTCTTAATTTCTACCTCTAATTCATTCCATTCACCTAGCGGCTTCTTTATCTTCTCACGGATGTATGTAAGTACTCCTTCCATTTCATCGAAGGTTATACTCTCGCCCTCGTTTTGTAGCACTCTAAGAATGTTTTTCGGACTATAGATCATCACATCCATCACATCCATGCGTTGGGCTGTAAGTTTACTAATTTCCTTTATCCTTTCCTTGTGAGGGTCTCGGGCTATTGTGAACATATCATGCTTTTCTGCTAACAATGTCAAACTCTCCTCGCACCCAAGAGTTTCATTTGTCTTTACAACAAGGACTTCATTCTCCTCAACCAAATTCCTTAGCTTGATGATTACCTTTGGGTCTACATACATATTTAATGCCGAGTTTATGTGCTCTAGGATAACTATTTTTGAGTGTGCATGTTTGTTGCCTCTAGATCCATCAACTCCCATCCATATAGCTTCTCAGGTTCCAATGTACTATGAAACCTGACATGAACTATTTTAGATGGGCCGTCAATGTACCCAAGTGCAGGTGTTTTGTACTCTTCTTCTCCCTTACTCTTTCCAAAGTGATAACCCTTGGGAATTTGAACCTCAGTATTCAAAAGTGGACCTTTACATATCTTTCCTGTTTGTGCATTAGTTGGCTTGCCAGAAGGTTTGACCTTATCTTTTCCTTTCTCTTCCCCTATGGCGTCACCCGCATCCCCATGCTCTTCATAGGCCTCTTCATCATGCTACATGTCTTCGTACTAAGGTTACTCTACATCAACATCAAGGATAGGGATCTCCTGTATGACATGTGCGCTGTCACCTTAATTTCCCCCATCACTTTCCTCCTTCACTGATATGTACTTACGTCTCCTCTTTAATTATTTAGGCTTGACGGGTGAGGTTTTTGGCAATCTTCACAGCGGCTGTGCTAGAACTATATACTCTAGTTTTTCTTAGCACTCTCCTAAACTGATGGTCCTCGACGCCCTCACCTATCTCCATGTTCTTGCCTTCTTTTATTTCCACTATGGGAGGAGAAGTATCCTAGCGATATCTCTTTTTCCCTACTACTGGATTCTTCCACGTGCCATGATCCGACCCACCACTATATTCCTCCAAGTCCTCTTCCTCCTCTAAAATTATAGGCTCCTCATCTTGTAGTGTGCCTATTGTATGCTTCTTTTTTGGAAATTTAGGAAGTTTAAATTCATTCTCAATGTACTTACCATCTACCAACTTAGGCTTAAGATAAATGTATACTTTAGCTGCACCAAACTTCCCAACTGCCAGACTCATGGAGTTGATACTTATATCATCAGATATCAATTTTCCAATATAATAAAGTTTACTTGGGCATGTGTATGTCTTTCTAAGAGTATGATACTCACATTCCACTTTATCTACATCAAACCTCAATCTACATGCATTGAAGAATTTGTTAACTAAGGCATGAAAGTAGCAGGTGGTGAAGGCATATGGAAGCTTGCACCAAAGGCTCCACTCTCCATTCTTCATCCTAAACCTTCCTATACAAAAATGTTTATAAACAACGAATTGAGCTTGCTTATCCAATATCGAAGGAAGGTCCTTGGGTATTCTCCATTCATACTCAAAATATTCACACATGCACTTTTACCAGAGCTCCAACCTTTGTTTGTAAGGTCTAATCATAATTCTATCACATGTATATTTTGTAGATCTTTCTACAAGTTTCTTCTTTTCCTTAGGGAACTGCCAAATGTTCTCTTTTGGCCCATCAAGCACCCCAATTTCTATAAACACAATAAACATTAAGATGGCACCGAAAATTATCTTCTCCCCATGGTGTGCTTATTCAATAATGGTCTCAACAATGAAGGAATACAAATTTATACCACTCCATCTATCATTTTATTTGCAATATGGATCCATCTCCTAGTTACCTGGCTTAAATGCTTTTGATTTTTTAGTTTGGTGAGGAGGTGGCTACCTAAACCGCAAGATACTTTTCCAGCTTGATGATATCCATCACACACCCTCCCTTTGTATAAGCCAGTGCAATCCTTGTTGCTTCTATGACATCATCATCTATAAGGTTACTACTAATCTTGGTGCCCGAACTCCTTAACCTCATCAATCTTCCAAGCAAGGGTGCGGTAAGTTGTATTCACTGCCCTACAAAGTAGAAGAAGTCCTCGTGGACTCATAACATCAACCATTGATGTAAGTTTTCTAGATTTCCAAAATATGGCAGTTCATACAATTACATGACTCCAATGCTCTCTAGTAACTTCTGTCCTACATCATCATAGATGACCATGCCGTTTTTTGTCCACAAATTCATCCTTGCTATCCTTAGTATGATGTTTCTATTCACTTACTTTACTGCGTCTGATATGTGACTCCCAATCCAAACCCATTATGACACCTTCTGGGTACTAATTGTTTTAAAATTGACTATCAGGGGCATCCTCCACCTCTAATTCCATTTATTTTTTCTTCCTGCCCCTCGTAGTTGGCCCAAGTGCTCATTTTGGTGTCATTGCAATGATAAAAATGTGTTTTTACACTATATTTGAGCTATACAACTTAAAATTCATACCTTGAACCATAACTAGAAAATTTTCTCCTTGCACGCCTTTGCTTCACTCAAACAACCTCTCCGATGGAGCTCCAAAAAAATCCGCGCACACATTACTCTTGTTCGATGTCTATATTCATTCCTTCATGCAATTCTATTTATAACTCACTGTTCACCTTACTCTTCCACTCGCTTGATCACTTCGATTCACAATGCAAGGTAAAAATAATAACACAACCCCTCATTATATAATTTTTAAAAATTTCCCTGCATTGATTGCTCTTTACCAACCACCATACCTAACATTGATTACACCTTTTTACTTTTTTACACTTTTTGTCAATTTTTCACACCCCAGTCGTAACCTTCTGGTGCGCCTCCTACTTCTCAGCCACATACTTCCTTTCACGCACTTTCATGCACTGGAGTACCTATCCACTATGCCTCACACAAAGTAGTTTCCCATGCTGCTGTCTACCTCATGTTACACTATGTGTCCATCTATCTACGTGTGGTCTTCATCTCTGAGAAATTTTCCTTAATCCACACCTTTACCTTAAGCACCTGCAGCATATTTATTCTTTGCATACCCATCCTCCAGAGATCTTTCAGTCATGGCCCATTTATCATGTACCTACTCCACCCCATACTAAAAGTATGCATGGTCCGCTGCACATAAATTCACTAGATAGTAATCAGCTACTGGCATGCAAGCATGCTTATTACAACAAAACACTAAACTAAATTGAAAAAGTATAACAACAATGTAAGGAAATGCATTAAAGGAAAGCTAATCTAACTGACATCACTACCTTATTACAAACACCAAGAAGACTTATTTATATTAGAGCTTCAGCCTAGTCCCATTGAAATAATCAAGAAACCATGTTCCATCCAGCGCCTACAACTGAAAAGTTCCCGAATCAAGTATATATGTCACCACATACGGCCCCAACCAATGCACCTTCAATTTCCCAAGGTAGCACATAAACTTGGAGTTATAAAGAAGAACCATCTATCCAACTTCAAACTGATTATTTTTAATATGCCTATCATGTCATGCCTTCTTTTGGGCCTTCTCTATCTTCTATTAGGGCGTGTTCAACACTCAATCCATCCTTATCCCGTGCATGCGAAATGGCTAAGTCCCAAACTCCAAATTCCTTCAGCATGCCCTGTATCCGCTGATTTTCTGCACACACCTATGCACCCACTTATTACGTGCCCTGATCTCATGTGCCTTTAGTACTTAGGCATAAATATGTCCACCCAAAACTACCTAATGTTTGATGGTGAAATAACTACCCAACACTTGATGGTGACATAATAACATAACACTATCTCTTATACAATATATTTGCACATTCCCTATACAAACAAAACATGGGAAACTAGGTGTAGTTGTTTCATGTTTTTATGACATTTACACATTTTGATTTTCATATACTAATTTTATATTCCTATTTTTAGCATTAGTACACATATTTGACATATGATTTATAAATTTCAAATTTACAACATAGGGGCATACTTTTTAGCTTACATACATCACACTCCTAGGGTTAAACATGAGATGTTTGTGTTTTCTTATCCCTTTAACATTTAGTGTAAAAATTTCATCACTAGATTGAGAGGGGGGAATTTTAGTACCCAAAATTTGGTGATATAGAACTCGAAAATAATCCTTTGACATTTATTCCATTTACACATGTATTCAATAAATTTAAAGGCATTTGGCTCAATCCTATGCTCTTTGTCCACTAGTTCATTACGTGTTCTTAATATTATCACCTTAATAATCAATGCATCTTATACATAACACATCTTTATACTATCTACAATCCATCTCATGTTTCAAATTAGATTCCATCCAAAACCTTGGATGGGTTTGTGGACCCAAGAAAGGTTTTACCATTGAATTTTTCCCAAGGCTAAAGCACTTGTTCATTATACTTGCAACGGTCATAGTTTAAAATACACAAATCACCTTAGTCAACTTATTTTCAATTGAGAAGGAAATCATTCACAAAATTCATTTATCTCAACATGCACACCCTAACCTATTAAGGGAATCTAGGAATCCTATATCCAAACATACTTTAATAAGGTATTTCATCCCAACATGTAAGCATATCTCCCTTGAAACACATTAGAAAAGTCTATACAAACCTCAATACATCTATCATTTTCTTCCTTAGATCATATCATGCACTAAAATTCAAGCTAGATAACATTGACATGTGTTAAGAGATGAATTAAGGATCCATATTTATTTACACTTTTCAAACCCTGTTTCTGCCCGAATATTTGGAAATCTATGTGTGGATTGATCCCATTTCAACATATTGGTACATAGTACAATGCTCCTCTCAGTAGTGGGGACACTCTGAGGTTAGTATAGTGTTGACGAATAACACTTTTTCATGCCAATAGGTTTATAATATGAAGAGAATATATTTATAGGTAAAAAGAGTCATCCTAAATATAAAATCCAAAGACATGCTCAAAGTAGGATTCATAAGAAAATTACAGGTCAAAGTAAGTAGTAGAGGATGCATTCAACAACCCTAAGACACATTTGTTGGGACAACTTGTCCAAGGCGGATAATCATTTCCTTAACCCATTTTTATAATCCAAAATTTTATAGGTATATTTACGACACTCTAGATAACATCCTCATCTAATTTCAAATCATTGTCAAATAGTATGAGCATGTCTTGGGTGAATATGTTCCAAACCCTAATCATAATTTCCATATTCTACTTTCTAGAAGTGTGTTCAATCAAATATGCCATTAGGTTTCATAATATATGACTACTGCATTTATGGATTTAATATCCAAATTATCTTATTACATATAATTATAATATATTAATTTTAGATCAAACCTAATTTTGATATTAAAAAAGCATAAAATAAATATACAAAACTACCAAAATGAGGCCCTTGGGTAACAAAGTTCATATAGTGTATATTTGAAGTAATATGACTAGTAGTTCAATGATAACTCAAAGAAATAATTTATTACTATCATAGTAATGTATGATTGCATGAAAAATTCTATTTCTAGCTTCATTATATCACTAAGGGTGACGTAAATATAAGAAACAATTATCAATATGGAAACTCACATTCAGTGGCATACTAGGAAATAAAATTATGCCATAATCATCTCTTTACACTTCACACTATAAACACTTATAGATACATATCATATTAAGGAAAAACACTCCAGTGGGGTTTTTAAACAAAAATGATTTGTTAATAGAGCTTTAAACATTTAGATCAAGAAAGAAAATAAAAATAATTTTACTAATAGAAACACCAAGAAGGTTTTTAATTTAGACCAATGTCTCTATCCTTCCATTTCCTTACATAAACAAGAAAATCCACAATATAAAACTATGTCATTAAAATGGTGACTACCGATATCAAGTGGAATACATAAAATAACCATTTCAAATAATCAATTTGTAGGGTCACCAAATGTTATACTCATTTATACCAAATAAACCCATGAATGAGGTTTTCCAATCATGAATGCAAAACAAAAAAAAGTGCACCATCTGCTAAAATAACATGGTTTATATAACAATATTTTCCATAAATGTGTTCACAACAATAAACTATAATGACTAGAAATGCAATGGTGTAGAGATGTATAAACCTTCATATGCACCCATACACATATACAAGTGTATTTATCGGTATGTGTGCATTATTCCTAATATAGACCCCAAAAACTAATAAATTTGGTGCATATTATTAGAAATAATCTAACACAATAATAAAAACACAGAATAGAAAATACTATATTAAATTCATCCGGGATAATATTTCATACAAAGATTTCACAATATATAGGAGGATGTTCTCCTTAATATAAGGAGTCAACATCAATCCTCAACAACTCTTAATCCCACATATATCTCTCCATGAATCTCTCAAGGTTATCCCTAGGATCACTCACACTCCAAAATAGCTACGTGAGTTGTTTATCACAACACACTCACACTAAATATATTATTAATATGAGTTATATAAACTCATCATTAATAATATTAGAATATATTAATAATGCCACACAATATATTTGTAACATTCACTCCCTTATTGTTAACATTATTAATTCCCAATATACACTCCCCTAATGTTGACATGGGAGAAAAAAACAATCACACTTCCTTCTACAGCTTTCCACCCATGCGTGCTCATGATCTAGATGGTTTTATAGGAAAACCAACAACCTCAACAAAGATGGTTTTACATGACAACCAACAACTTCAACAAGGATGGTTTTACAGGACAACCAACAACCCAAATATCATGATGTTGCTTTTCCTTTATGCTTTCGTCTATCCACTATGTCTTTCCTTTAGGGAATTATGTAGGAGACACTACTAACTGAATACAAACTAAAAAGAGGGAAAAAATAAAAATGGAACATTGAGACCATGTTCTTGTTCGCCCCCTCAATGTGAACATTTCACTTATTCAACATAAAACAAGAACTCTGAAATCATACTGCACACAAAAAACAACAATTCCGAAATAAAAGCAAACAAACACACACTATAACCACAACTTTGTATGGCCCTGTTGTTGGTGATTGACAAGAGGTCATTGATTAACCTCCAACATCCTGTGCCTCCGTTCTCTAGATAATGCACTATTTACTTAATACAATAAGTCTTCATCACTTTCCTGAGCATTTGTTTCCTCATTATCAGAGTGGGTAGACTTCATATCCCAATCACTTTCTTCATCTCTGTTTTCAGAAATGAAGGCTTTATCCTTCAATTTAACATCAAGTAAATCTTGTGTTCTTTTCTTATAATACATAATACCATGTCCAAGATCATTACAATAGTGAAAAAGAAATTTTCGTGAACCTTGGGAGGTTGTTTTTTGTCCAAAATAAGATTTGAATCTTCCTTTAGCATATGATTTGTTTCTACCATACATTGCAGTTTCTTCTAGATCTATCTTCTTGGTTCTATTTTATTCTTCTATTAGAGAAGAAATTAAATCCTCTAGAATCAGATTTATTTTGCTTAAAGTGAAGACCATATTAGAATAGTTAGGAGACATGCTATCAAGTAATGTTGCTTTTGCATCATCATCAAACACATCAACTTATATTCTAGCTAATTGATTTGAAATAGAACAAAACTTACTGATATGTTCCACCATATTTTCTCCTTCCTCCATTTTGAGTCCGAACAACTTTTGCTTGAGTGTCACTATTGTGCTCTCTACGTGTGACCCAAATAGTTTGCTCAATGTCGTAAAGATAAAATGTGATGTCTTTGTTAGATTTATGTGATGTAGGTAGGCATTAGATAAACCTAGGCCAATAATCATCATTGCTTTTTGATCCTTTCTTTCCCATTTTTCCACTTCATCTGCCTTGTGTGGTTTCTTTATTTTTCCTTCCACAATCTCCCATATATCTTTGTTGATCAACAATAATTGAGTTCTAACCTGCCATGTATGGAAATGTTTTCCTTCAAATTTTTCAATTTGATTCAACTTGTCCATGTCGATTTAAAGAATTGGACGTCAGTTTCAACCGAAAATGAGTCTGTAAGGCAATTTTTTTTGAACTTTTTCACTCACATGTTTTGACTGATTTTCACAATGACAAAACAATACAATGTCACAATTTGACTTTCTCAAGACTTTAATACTTTCTTTGTTGTTACCAAATACCCATGTTTTTTTTTGAGAAAGAACAGACAATGCATGTTTATGTGCATATATGATCAATACAAAGAGCTCAAAAAAGAACACATTTAAAAAATATATCTCAATTTGAGTTACCAACTGAAAGTTATGGCAACCACAAATTTTAAATCCAACATCTTTCCGGACCCCTTTCCAAAAATGGAATTTTTTTTCTATAATGGTGTTTTTTTCACTGAATCCAAAAATGGAAAAAATGGATAAGAAGAGTATATCTCCCTCCAAACCACTGATAATCAGACACAAACTCAGTATAACATAGATAAACACTTACATAAACAAATACACACTACACGATGTGTAATCCAGAATAGAAAATCTCTACACAAATATTGGTCACAAAGTTATTTCCGCCAAGTTATAGTGTAACTGACAAGATGCATACCGTCTAAATTGCCTACATGAATCCTTTGGAATGTATCCCTTCTACCAAACTCTCATGGTTAACATTCTCTAATACCAAATAATAAATTTGGTCCAGATTATCAGAAATAATCTAACACAATAATAAAAATGCATAATATAAAATACTATATTAAATTCTCCGGGATAATGTTTCATACAAAGAGTTCACAATATATAGGAGGATGTTCTCCTTAATATATGAAGTCAACATCAATCCTCAACAACTCTCAATCCCACATATATCTCTCCATGAATCTCTCAAGCTTATCCCTAGGATCACTAACACTCCAAAATAACTATGTGAGTTGTTTATCACAACACACTCACACTAACTATATTATTAATATGAGCTATATAAACTCATTATTAATAATATTACAATATATTAATAATGTTACACAATATATTTGTAACAAAAACCATTTCCTTTATCTCTTTCTAAACATACATACTTGTTAATATTTATTTAATCAAGAAAGAGTAAAAGGACTTGCTTGGAACATGAGAAAAACTGGATTTAGAAAGACCTTGATCAAACCATCCATTAAATCCTTCAATATCCACTTCTTCCTCCCTAGTTGAGCAACCCTCCGACTTTATTATATTCCTCGCCTTCATGATTTTCTCTAACCAAGTTAGAGATATTCTTAAAATAGGAAAATAAGGGAACCCAAGGGATCATAATAGACCTCATTGCTTCACCACTACCTCCACCATATTTCAGGTGTCAAAGGTTTCTTCCATAACTATATTATAGTCTATAGGATTTCCTTAAATCCCTAACTTCTTATGATGCATGATCCTTAATGCTTCAAAATAAAATTCAACAATGGAAAATGATTGAAGAAATTTTAATTTTTTAATAATAATATCCCCAACGTCTGTGGCCACTTTTATATCTTTATTCACTTTCCACAAAGTTATATAGATTAAGTAATCAAAATCCTCCTAGACAAGTTCAATTGTTCACTTGATTATACTAAAATTTGAGAAAGTATAGCTAAAAAGTAATGCTAACTATGGTGAGGTCTATGGGATTATATCACCACAAATCCATGCTCTTTAAAATATCATTGCAAACTATAGATTGGTAAGCATATAAGCTAAATGCACCATTTAAATAAGGTCCACTCACTCAGTTAGATAATAATTATTTCTACAAAGTCATGCATAAAAATATAAATAAATAGTAAAGGGTGTTACATAGGGTAATAAACCAAAAGCCTAAAGTGAAAACACTGATAATTAATTCATACAAGTTAGGCCTACTTAGAAGGTGGTTAAACATTATAAATGATCCAAAATGAGCATAATTCAGGGAAAAAATTAAGAAGTAAATTTATTTTTATTCTATTAATCATCCATAAACAATATCAAGTATCTCACAAGTTCATAATGCCATGTAATGATATCCCTTAAGAAAAAATGACAAGATTCTAAAAGGTAATTATACCACAAAGCACAAGAGGACCACCTTAAAAAAAATTCCCTCAAGATATAAAATATTATTGTAAATTGATCCACTAATAAGTATCTAGTTTACTAGACATCTTGTGACGCTACAAGGAATTTCAAAAGATAAAATTATAACTATGAAAAATATGTCGAGATTAACTTACCAACACTTGATGTCTATTTGGAGGTTAAGAAAATAACACTTGCTATTTATCCCAATTTTTGGGAAGACAATTATCATTTAAGTATATTTATTTGGTGTATTTAATTTTTTTTATCATACATATTACTTCATTTACAGTCATTTCATTTCATTTTGGTGTACCATGTTTCTTTCACAAATGCCATGTCATGTTACAATATTACAACACATTATGGTCTTTGGTTGGGGCATATGCATACTCCTAATTTTTTACTCTTACTCATGATTTATCTTTGTAGGATTTTATTACATTAATTTCAAGAGTGCATGCCTTAAGGGGTTTATTGAGAGTGAGGCTCAAACTGTTTGAGTATTTGGTGAGAGATTCATTTAGTGTGGCACTACCTATACTTACCTTAGCATGTCTTCTTAGCACCACTTTGCTACTACCTTCATATCCACCTCATACGACCTCATCAATTTTCCATCCCTCCAAGCCTTCTTAAATTTTAGTTTTTCATTACAATATCTTTAATATTACATCAACCACGTTATCCATATGATACTACATGGATAATGTAGCTATACAATGACTTTTTCCATATGACTACATTGACCATGGTCAATGATAATATCGTTACCTATTCATAGGCATCATTATCATCATTTCTAATATCAACATCACATAATATGCTCTAATTTCACTCAAAATTTATCCTTAAATATTTATAGGCTTTAGGGTTTAGTATAGCTTACATTTGGAGATTTACTCTAGAGCATTGGGTTACTACTAACAATAAGAATATGAGTTATACTAGTAATGTCTACCAAGTCTTTGGAGTCTCCAAATGTGGTCTATTTAGGTTTTCCACCTATCTCTCAAGTATGATCCACCTATGACAACCCTCTCATGAGGTGCTTCTAATAGTCACCTAACACTAAGGGGTAATGAATCAGTAATGTCTTCACAAAGGTAAGCATACCTAACCTATATCTCTCATTTATGTTTTATATTTCCTAGTTTTTCATTCTCTTTCAAGATTTTTAAACCTTGAGTGATCCAAACATTTCTACATGCAATGTGAACTAATGACTGTCTAACCACGCGTGTACACACACACACACACACACACACACACACACACACACACACACACACACACACACACACACACACACACACACACACACGTATGTGTTCATTTGATGCATCCACCTTGCCCCCTACCCACTTTCCCTTCCACTTATGTTGTCATGATGAATTCACTCTCATGTGCTTATTTTATTTAGTGATACCTACGTCTTTTCCATTTTTTTTGTTTTCATATGTTGTGTGCACCTTCGAATTTTACACAACACCTTTCCCTGCATCTTCATATACCTAGATACTTAATTATTTTCCTTGAAGAATGTTCCCACATTTATTTGAACCTATGAGAATTTTCCATGTCATTGAGTGTATTTTTTCTTTTAATGATACATTTATCTTTTTTGTTATGTCCTTTATACTTCCTCATACTAATTATGTGTAAGGTCCTTCTATGTATTTATCTCCTTGGTTTTCCTTTCAATACTTGTTCGATCCATCATGAACCCATTTATTCCTCTATTTTATGCACACAACATCCTCATACATAACCTTTATGGTGGATATTTTGTATTTTACATGTTGCTCATAAGTGCTTAAACTCATTCATTGTTGTTACTCCTACATGCACACAAATTAGTTTTTCACAATTCTACACTTGGAGCTAAGGATTTATTATCATAAAAAACCTCAAAATAAATATACAAAGCTAATGATTGAAAAATGATATTTTTTATGTTACATTTTCTCTTGGCTAATGATCTTATTAGAGGGATAACTTAATGAATAAATAAAATAATGGATTCAACTTATTTCCATAGAAATTACCTAGTAGCATTTCACCACTCAATATTTTCAATTCGCATGTACTTGTTCCTATAATATTATGAATAATACATGGTTTCATAAAGTGAAAATGAAGCTTCCTCGTGTGTTTTACATTCTTAGAGTCATAGAATATAATTCCACCCAAATATGGGTAACTCCCTCCCTCTAATTTTCTAATCATGCCATATCTTTTGTTCATATTTTTTGAAACCATTTTTTCCATTAGCGTCATTAGTCTAGTAATAGTGACTTTTATTAGTTTGTTGAGTCTCATCTCAAGTGCCACTTATTTATCCATGAACCATGTGTATTACATAAAAATATGACACTATCAATTCTATGAGTATAACCATCTGCTTTCCAAACATGGATTGAAATATATTTCACATGTTTAACCTTCCATAGGTTTTCCTAAATGCTTAGAGTGTTTTCGAGATTATATCATTCGAATCCTTTCATCCCACACCAAAAATATTCATGAGAGGATTTCTCAATTTGTATTATTGAACACCTCAACTATGTTATTAGATATAGGGTGATCTATCAAGTTGTTTTACAGTGTGCAACTATAAACTCACTTAGTGTAGATATAAAAAATGGTTTTACATTAATGATGCAGCCTAGAATTTACTAGATTCAACACCCTAGTCGCACTGGCACCTCACCCAGCCTTGACTGAGCACTCACCCGAAGTGCGCAAAGGTACTAGGTCCCTATTTAGGGTTGATGTAGAAGGATGTTAGCATGATGAAGGAAGAAACATATAGATTCATAACTAATCCATCATTCTACAATGCATGCTACACTCAGATCTATGAAAGAACAAGCTTAAATAGTAATCATGATTGAATTAATAACATGCACTACTCAACTACACACAGAATGACACTTAGATTCAACCAATATCTTCCATCTATTAATAAATACAGAAGCTCCTTACATTAATGTCAATCTATACCAATGCGCGTGTGGATCTGATATAGTGATTCAGTCATATGTGTATATCTCTTTATCACACATACACACACTCTGTATATTCTCTGTTACACTATCTTATTTTTACTATGTACCTAACATCATATATATATATATATATAGGGTGGGGACTTTCCCCTTCACCACTTATCTATTCTAGAAATAGACCGCATGCTATTGATAGCCACACGCCGTTTTCAGGCATAGCCACACATGCAAGTGTGCTATCTATAGACCTCTTGTAGTTAACTAAAGTGTCAATTCTATTCTTAGCTCATCTCCATGAAAAAAATGCTTCGATCCACTCCTCCAAAGATAGACAATGCATGGCATGCACACATTCTACATCGTTGGTGTGTTCCACATGCCATCTTCTAAAAATAGGTCTCCATGCTCAAAATCGGATAAGTCCTGAAATCTGAAGTTGTCTTCCACGTACGGGGGTCCTTCCTGTCCTTCCGTGCTCTTGATCCTAGCCTTCTCTCCCATGCGGACTCCTTGTGTGTTCTCTAACAAGTATTCTCTGATCAACATTACCCCACACTAATCTCATTGTCATCCCGATAATGGGTATTCCTCCAAAAATTGAAGTAAAGAATAGAATAATGGAAAGAATAAGAATGAAATAATGTAGACAAATAAAGAATTTTTATTAGACATCCTCCTCTGTATCACTTTATAGTATCAACTCTAGATACTCCTCCTTTATTTCAGCCTCCAAAATCTACCATTCAGTGAGTGCTTGTTCCATTTTTTCTGGGATGTCCACAGCAATGGATTCCAACTCATCCCTTGCAATCTCTCCTTTTTCATTCTATAAAAACTAACACAACACTGGACATTGATGTCATTTTTCCTTCTAAAAGATCCATCTTCTGCGCAATTAACTTCCCAAGCTCTTCCAGTCGAGTCTTGTGTGGCTCTTGTGCTGCTGTCAGGGGCCTCGCACTTCTATTTAACCATTGAAAATATTTCTGCATGGCCCAATGTCTCATCCTTCATCACTTTCCTGGACCTCATTGTTCTCTTCTAGGGTCTTTATGTTGATAAGTGCCTCTGGAGTTGTGCATATGTTTAAATCCTAATCTGCTTTCTTTAATACTTCCTATAATGCTTGCAACATCCCTTCATAAGATGCAATCTTTTGCATCACCGAGGCTTTCTCCCATTCGACATCTTGCTCTGAGCTTCTTGGCTCTGACATGCATAGAGGTTCATCTTCAAGTACCAAGTCCACCAACTTTCCTACATAATGTATCGCTAAAGGAAAATGTCTGTGGTACCTTGGCCTCCAAGTGTGGCCTTTCTTTGATGACATTGTCCCCAATCTCCTCTGCGATGATGATAAATACCTTTGTTTTTCTTCTGCGTGAAGTCCCTCTCCTACATTATGTGTACTATCTCTGCATCCTTTGTCTTCAGCTCCTCATGCAAGTGCTCTGATCATTGCAACTTTGTCCATGTTTCTTCTAGCCACCTCAGCAGAAACCTTCACCAATGCGTTGCTGACCTGCTCATCTGACATGACAGTAGGCTTTACTGTCATGTGTCTAGCTTGGGGTTCCTTCTTCAGTCATCTTGAAATGCATGACTCTTCACACACATCAAAGTCAGGCTCATCCATGTGGGTGTGCATTGACCATGATAGTTGCTTTTGAGTGTGCACAGTCACCATATCCTCATCCATTATCTCCCAGCCAAATAAATCCTTCTGTGCTATCATGCTCTGGAAGTGGGCATGAACAATTTTACCTGCATCCTCTACATACCCCATGGCTGGTGGAATGTGCTCTCCACTTATTCTTCTAGACCGTTGCTGCTTAGGAACTTTAGCTTCCAAATTTGGGACTTGTGTCTCCATGTCCTGAACATTCTCTGCAGCTATCTCTTCTAGTCTCTTCTCGTCCTCTTCTCTTCCCTTTGATCCCTCACCCTTTTCTTCTATGTTCTCTGGAAGTGTAGGAGAATTAGGTGTGCTTTCTTTTGACTCTTTCACCTCCTCATTTAACTTCAGTTTTCCTCCTTTGCACGGTTGCCTCTCCTTCTGTGGAGAGAGTTTGGGTGATCTGTGCACCATGGTTGGAGTAGCACCTTGGGTCCGTGGTTCTCTGAAACACCTTCTTAAATTTGTTCCTCCCCTTAGATTGCATTCAAGTCCTCATCATCCCCCTCTTGTGGCTGAGGTGGTGTAATGGCACATGCTCAACTTCACCCTTATTTGTAGGATGTCTCCTACCTCTATGATCCAAACCACCACTATCTTCGCACTCCTCCTCCTCATCCTCCACTTCAATTGGCTCTGTGGGCTTAGGAACTGGGATGTTCTCCATTGTATGCTTTCCCTTTGGTGGTGTTGGAAGTGTGAACTCACCTTCCACATACTTGTTATTCTCCATCTTTGGCTTCAACTGGAGATACACCAATGCTACCCCCCACATCTGCTACAGCTAGAACTTATTGGCTTAATATTCAACACCTCTGAAATGATCCTCTCTGTATAAGCACTTCTTCCAGGATACACATACTTCTTTCTCAACGTGTGGTAGTCACAGTCTACCTTATCTGCATTGAATACCAATCATCGTGTGTCTGTGAATCTGTGAATAGATGCTTGGAAATACCTTGCAGTGAATGTGTAAGGAAATTTACACCAAGGGATCTAGACTCCATCTTTCATTGGGAAGTGATGATGCAGAAATGTTGATATAAAATAAACTGGACTTGTTTCCCTACCACTACTGGTAGGTCCTTTGGGATGTGCCACTCTTCTCCAAATGCCACACGGAGCCTGTCATACCATTTCTCTTCCCTTTACTTTACGTCGTCTGTCATGGCCCCTTTAAATAGATACTTGCTGAACCTTTCAGTTGGTGACTTGTTCTCCATGGGGTATTCCCATACCTTTTCCTTCGGTCTATCTGGTACTCCAATCTCCATGAATACCAGTGATAGTAGAACAACCCCAAAGCTGATCTTCCCTCATGTGCGTGCTTCTTTGACTATTTTCTCGCAATATAGCCTGCAATGTTGTAGATTGCCCCTTCTGACATCTTACGCAACATGTAACCACATAGTATTTACCTGTGACCACCACTCCTGATCATTCAACTTTGTAACAAGGTGTGTTGCAGCTTGCACAACTAGACAGTTCTTTAATTTGTCTATATCCATTCCTGCGCAGACCCTTAGGTACCCCAACTCCTGTCTGGTCTTTAAAATCATGGTTTTATCTATGAGATCACTTTTTATGTCCTCTCCTATGGCCTTCAAACCTGTAACTAATGAGATAAGCACAGATGAGATTCTAACTCTATGCGTCCTACAAAGTAGAAGAAGTCCTCATGCACCCTGCTCATGAGCCACTGATACAAGGGCTCATACTTCCCAAAATATGGAAGCTCATATAATTGGTAGACCCTAATTCTCTTCAGAAGCTTCTCACCTACATCATCATAAACTGGCATGTCATCCGTCGTGTGCTTGTTTGTCCTAGCAGTGAGCAAGGAATCGAGCTCCTTCTTGTTCTCCATGGTCCTGTGATTGTATTCACTTACTTTTCTCTTTCTGATGGGTGAATCCCATTCCTGGCCGATGATGACTCCTTCTGGATATTACATTTCTGAAAAATGGCTTTCAGGTACCATCTCTTCCTCCTCAACGACCACCTTCTTCTTTCCTTTTACTGCTAGCTGCTAGATGCCTTCTTAGGTGCCATTTTTACCTTACAAATGTTTCCTTTTTAACTCTACAACTTTGTGAATCAAACCCTAGCTTGATTCAATCGTGCCCTAGGTGGAAAATTCATGCCCTAACTCCTCTCTACCTCTTTGCTTCACTCAAACCCTTCACCACCTGGGGATGAAAGCTTCTTGTCGCACAGATCTGGTTATCACGCTTGGTTTCACACCCTTTGCACCTTAACCTGATCACTCGGCTCTTTGCAATTAGCTCTTTCCTCAAATTCTCTTAGTTGCAATGGTAAAAATGAATCTACATCCCATCCTTATATATTTTTTTTTTCAAATTTTGATGCATTTATTGCTCCTTCACCTACCAAATATCCAAATTTATTGACCAAATTCATTCATCCCACACGGTACATCTTCGTGCCCCAGCTATAACCTTCTAGCGCGCCTTCCTACCCTGTGGTCACAGACTTCTCTTCACCGTGTGCCCTTGCACCTGAGTACCTCATCACTGTACCTTCTCCTGGTAGCTATCATGGCCTCCGCTTACCTCACGTTATACTTTCCTTTCATTCATCTCCATCCTTGGTCACTTTTGAGAAGCAATCTTCTTTTGACTTAAAGCACACCCGTAGCAGCTTATTCCTTTCACCTTTCAATTCCCATGGTCTTTTACTTGGATAACTACAAACCACCCCACACAAAAAGTATGTGCAGTCCTCTGCGCATAGACATTCTTCATATAGTAATTAGCTTCATGCGCAAGCACGTTTATTACACAAAGACAACAACTAAATTGAACAAAGCATAATTGATAATGAAGGAAATACATTAAGGAAATATAAAATTGAAAACCTAATCTAAATGGTAATACTACCTTATTACAAACACCAAGAAGACTTATTTATAGTAGGGCTTCAACCTACTCCCGTTAAAGTAACTAGGTAGCCATGTTCCATCAAGTGCTTCTAACTAAAAGCACCTGATTCAAGTATAGAAAGTGATGACATATGGCCCCAACCAATGTACTTTAAGCTTTCTTGGATGGCGCAAGAACTTCGAGTCATAAAGAAGTACCATTTTTCCAATCTCAAACTTCTTATCCCTTATGTTTCTGTCATGCCATGCCTTCTTCCTGGCCTTTTCCTACTTCTGAATCCATCATGCTATGGCTTGGTGCTCATCTAGTTGAATCATCTTCTCTGATACACTCTTCTAAAGCATGTTCATCAGCTAGACCTCCAGCACGCGCAATGTGTAAAGAAGGTAACATAAATTCTATAGGGAGAATGGCTTTCATGCCAAACACCAACTGAAATGGTGTGGCTTTGTTCAATCTCTTGTAAGTTGTTCTATATGCCCAAAGAACAGCTGACACTTTTTCATCCCAATCCTTTCTTCCAACATCACAAATTTTTGTCAAATTCTGGCTCAAAATCTTGTTGAAAGCCTCAGCAGTTCCATTTTCCTGAGGATGGTAAGGTGTAGTTTTATGGTGTGCAACCATAAACTCATCTAATAGGATCCTGATTGTCTCATTCAAAAAGTGTGTACCCCTATCACTTGTCAAGCTTAAGGGACATCCATATCTTGTAAGAACATTCTCCCATAGAAACCTAGCTATTGTAGCTATTGTACAGTCCTTGGTAGGTGCTTCTTCTACCCACCGTGTGAGATAATCTATGTAAGTAATGATATAGCGCGATCCAGTCCTGCGCACGTGGCTGGTGAAATAGGTCCTACAAAGTCAATGGCCCATTTCTCAAATGGTTCGGCACTAGGAATCGGTCTCAAAGGCATCTCATCTCTTTGCCCTAGTTTTCCTAGGTGCTGACAATGATCACATGCCTTACAATATTCTTTACAGTCCTTATACAATGTCTCCCACCATAATCCAGCAAGTAGGATCTTCTGGGCAGTCGCATCACCTGCATAATGGCCTCCTGCAATACCACCATGAGCTTCTTCCATAATATCCTTATGCTCATGCTCTAATACACAATGGTGTAATACTTCATCTCTGCCTAACTTATAGAGGTCACCACTGATTAACATAAACGGTGTCGCATGTATAGCAAGCTACTTCTTTTCTAATGCTTTCATTCCTACTGGTGCCATACATGTTCGTAGAAAGACAACAATGTCTTCTAATTCCATGGGTACGCACATTATAACCTATACAACTGTGCATCTGGCATGGTTTCTTCAATTGTCTGTGCTTCCTCTCCTGAGTTGATTCTAGATAAATGGTCTGGTCTAGAATTGCTTTTTTCCTTGGCTTCACCACAACTGTGAAGTCAAACTCTTGAAATAGGAGCACCCATCTACATATGCACCCCTGTAAGATGGGCTTGTTTACCAAGTACTTCAATGTCATGTGATCTGTATAAAACAAAAATGGTGTTGCTAACAAGTACTGTCGAAACTTGTGCAATGCATAGATCATGGACAAAGCTTCACGCTCTATAGTTGTATAATTCTGTTCAGTAGGAGTCAACTTCCTACTAGCAAAATAGATTGGATGATCTACAATACCTTCACCAGGTTGAGCTAACACAGTGCCAATGGCCATGCCAGAAGCATCCACATGCACATGAAATGGCTTATCCCATGAAGGAAAGCGTAGAATGGGCATGGTAGTAAGTTTCTCTTTTAATATCTCAAATGTGCGTTACTGTGGTTCTCCCCAATAAAATGTACCTTTTCCCTTCAGTAATTCTTCCAAGGGTACAAACAATTTTGGCATACCCTTTGATGAATTTTCTATAATATCTTGTATGACCTAAAAATCCACACACCTCACTTTGACTGGTAGGCACTTCCAGGCCTAAAATGACTACAACCTTCACTGGATCAACCAACAAACCTTCCTTACAGATTATATGTCCTAACAGTATTCCAAATGGTGTAGCAAATATGCACTTCTTGATGTTCAAAGAGATACTCAACTATCTACATCATTCAAACATTAAGCGCATAGATTGTCACAATGATCCTTCACAAGCCCATATACTATCCAATCATCTAGGTAGACCTATAAGAAGTTGTGAATAAAATATTTGAATGCCTGAACAACTATGCGCGAGAATACAACAGGCACATTTTTCAATCCAAAAGGCATCACAGTATAGGAAAAACTACCCCATTCAGTAGTGAATGTTGTCTTTTCTTGATCCTCCTAAGCAATCCTAACCTGATGATACCTGAGAAAACCCATCTGTGAAGGAATATATTTCTGTGCCCTGCAACTCTTCTAGTATTTCCTCAGTGAATGGCATAGGGAATGGATCTATGATGCATGCAACATTCAGCTCCCTGTAGTCCAAACATATTCTAATTCATCCATCCTTCTTGATACTGATCACCATTGGGCTAACCCATTCTGACTCATCAAGGGGCTTGATAATTCCAGATTTCAACATTTTATCAATCTCTTCCTTTACCTTTTTGTGCAAATTAGGATTCATTCTGTAAGGTCTCTTTCTGACTGGTCATGCACCATCCTTAAGTTTTATCTTCATTTCCCCAAGTGATTTATGCACACCTTTAAGTTCATGATACCCTCAAGGGAATAAGTCCTGATAATCCCTGAGTAACTCAATGATCTTTGCTACCTCTGAGTCTGACCAGTAGTCTTCCAATTATGGCCTCCTTAGGCTCAGCCTCCAAACCTATATTCACCTTCTTTGTTTTCATGGGTTTGTGATAGGTGCGCGTATCCTTGTCTGCATTGTCCAAGACCTCGTGCACCCCTTGTGAATGTTCAATATCTAGGTTCTCAACTTCCTCATCATCTACGATGTAAACCATCTTTCCTTTCTCTTTCTCAAGGCAAGCACATTCAAGTAGTATGGAGTCAAGTTCTTCTTCCTTTTCAAAACATGCTCCGAACTTTGTCACACCAAATAATTCTTGAATATGCTCTTCTGATTTTGCACTATCTCCCATAGTTAAGTGCTTGACAAATTTTAATGCCTCTTCTATAGGAGGTTTAGTCGAGAAGTAGTCAAAAGTCTGGATCATTCCTGACAATCAAATCTTGCCAGTTTCCAGTCTCTCAATGTAGTTCTACATATACATACCAGGCACGTGCGCATCCTTGTAGCGTAGAATACAGGTGATGCACCCAGAGTGAAGGTGGTAATGCTTCCTATGTCCTGGCTATCCAGAGTCTCTCACACTACTGAATATGATGTTGAACAGGTTGATCACCATGATAAGTGCATATTTTTGTAGGTTCATTGTTCCTTATAAACCTAGTACACAAAGCAACTCCAATATCTTCCCAGTTTATAAGATTTATCTCTGTGGACTATCCACCTAGTGCCCTGCTACCCTGCGCAAGGTATATACTAACATAACTCTTCTCTTAATTTGATTTGTCCATTGTGTTTCCCATGGCCATCAAAAATGTAGGAAGATATTCTGCCCCTTTATACCAATGGTACTATACTAACCCTATCCGTCCAAACTGAATGAAATCTATTCCTACTCGTAACCACACCTTTTACCTCATGTCCTACCAATTCATATGGTACCATGAGGCCAATTTTTCAAAAGTAATACTTTGTAGTATCACTAATAGAATGAGAATCCTCCCACTATAGGATGCCTTATTTTTGATGGCTCATTAACCTCTAGGTCTTGAATAACACGTACATAAACTCTGTTTAAGTCCTCCTCACCTGTAGAGGCTCCACATATGGTGTAGAATTCCCATCCATCAGAGGTAGCACAACCCTTTCCTCCTTGTTTTCAAAGCTGATATAGCCACCTTATTGAACCTCAAGTCAACATTATTCACATAATGGCAAGGGCATCCAGCTAGGGCTAGAAACATTTTTTCTTCTACATTTTTGCTAGGTCTGCCATCTTTCACCAAACCTGTTCTTTCCCTTGTGCGTGGTGAAGTTTAGTTAGCCATTGGTTTACTCTCTAGGTTCAGAGTTACCATCAAGATCTTGATCGCTAGTGGAATACCTTGCAAATATGTTCCCCTTAGATACCGCAAAAACTATGGAATTCAGCTACCTTCTGGGCAAGAGTACGTTGAAATTGAATTTTCTATAATATAATTATTTAGAAACACCATGAAACCACGTATCCACAGTTGTGAGTCCAGATCAGATCAACATCATAAAGGGCCTGAAATTATTCCTATGTCCAAACAAGTGCGTGATACCTCCAATTCCGCTAAGATGCATAAGCAGTAAGCCACTCGTATAGTTCTACTGGAAAGATAGCGAAAAAGATCTCATATAAGTTATCATATAGATTCTATTCTACCCAAGTGCGTGCATTAAACTCAGATCCACTGCTGAACCCCCGTGTATATTCTTCCTCTAGATCGTGTATCCATTCCTCAATACTTGCTAGAGTTAACCGGTACGTCTTCATCGCGAACCATCTTGATAACAACTGAAAAATAGGTCCCGGCAATAGAACCAATGATGTAACCTATAATTTACCAGATAACACCCTAGTCGCGCTAGCACATCACTTAGCCTTGACTGAGTGCTCACCCGAAGCGCGCAAAGGTACCAAGTCCCTCTTTAGGGTTGCTGTAGTAGGATGTTAGCATGATGAAGGAAGAAACATATAGATTCATAACTAATCCATCATTCTACAATGCATGCTACACTCAGATCTATGAAAGAACAAGCTTAAACAATAATCATGATTGAATTAATAACATGCTACACTCAACTACACACATAATGACACTTAGATTCAGCCAATATCTTCCATCTATTAATAAATACAGAATCTCCTTACATTAATGTCAGTCTATACCAATGCGCATGTGGATCTGATATAGTAATTGAGTCATATGTGTATATCTCTTTATCACACAGACACACACTCTGTATATTCTCTGTTACACTCTTTTTTTTTTACTATGTACCTAACATCATATATATATAGTGTAGGGACTTGCCCTTCACTGCTTATCTATTCCAGAAATAGGCCACATGCTATTGATATCTACACACCATTTTTAGGCATAACCACACATACAAGTGTGTTATCTATAGACCTCTTGCAGTTAATTGAAGTGTCAATTTTATTCTTAGCTCGTCTCCATGCAAAAATGCTTCGATCCGCTCCTCCAAAGATAGATAATGCATGGTGCACACGTCTCTACATCATTGGTGTGTTCCACATGCCATCTTCTAAAAATAGGTCTCCATGCTCAAAATCAGAAGTCCTGAAAGCTGAACTTGCCTTCCGCGCGTGGGTCCTTTTTGTCCTTCTGCGCCCTTGATCCTGGCCTTCTCTCCCGCGCAGACTCCTTGTGTGTTCTCTAACAAGTATTCTCTGATCAACAATTAACAATATATTGTAGCTAACCAACATACATTACAATCCAAACATAAACATATACAATTCATGATTTCAAACTTAATTACATATTATAATATGAGAATAATAAATGAAAAAGGGGTTTAAAATCTTATATTTCTCCAACATTATGGATACTCGTGTGGACACCAAGCTCAAATCTATAATTTGTAGCTCTACTTTACCAACAATACCTTGAAAAATAATAAAATAAGGGGTGTGGATTTGATGAACAGTCTCAATCGGACCTTCTTTGGTAAAAAATTATTAAAAAAGACACATTTATTTAATAGGTAGTCTAATATAATTCAATTGTCCCTAAAATTATTCTTTGAATGGTTACAATAAGTAGTAAATGCTCAGTAAATTCCTATAGAGAATACATGGATTTTCTATATATTTTCTTTTGTGTTAATGAGCTACAATGTCTCTCTACTATAAGTGAAATTTAAATTTAAATTACACAATATACACACCCATGCCAACTTCCAATAGTTAGGCCTTAAAAGATGGGATGGGGTGAATATTAGTGCACTTGAAATAGGATGATATGAAAGGGGTTTACAACATAAGGCAAGATGAGGACAAAAGGGTACTTTTTAAATGATATAAGATAATCTAGAGGATATTACTTAGTGTATTATGTGCATTTACTACTTTAATTTGTATTATGTACTGATTAACAAGTATTCTTTTCTTAGTGTTATTGCTTTTTGATTCGTGTCCTAGATATATTTACTTCATACTTTATATACATTATATGCTTTATACTATGCTTAGATTTATCACACATTTGTTATGTCTTGTGGTTCTATGGTCTATATCATGCCTAGTTGTGTTTTTGTGTCCTTGTATTTTTTTATCATAATCCATATCATACATATATTGAGAGAATACATATGCTTTTTCCTTACATTGTTATATTTTTACCACATATGAGTACATTATTTATTAGGATATATCATTTATATGTCAAGTAAATTGCGTTAACTTATTCTTTTAATCACTCTAAATACATTTCAACCACTTAGGGCATACCACCTTTGGGGATGCAATAATTGCATATGTCTATGTGGGGTATGAATCTCTTATATATCATGCCCACTTTGGGAATATTACATTTTATTTACATTGCTTATATCTAGGCCCATATAGGGTCTAACTTGCTTAATGCATACATGATTTTGTGATGAAATCTAACTATGATTGTATTATGGCTTAATTTTTATATCACACACATGGTTTGTGTAATCCTTTTTTCTTAGATGTGTGATTCACGGTTCATCCGACATATCAACAAATGGTATATATTTTGCTTATTTATCTTCAGACACAAGTCTTTGTGACACTATATTTCTTCCTCATGTGGAAGCAATCACATGGTGTTACACAATAACTTCTACTTTGTCTAATTGCGAGACACACATAAATAAATGTAGATAGTCCATTAGATTCTATGACATGGATTTTACATAGAAATATTCACAGTCTTCAACACAACCAATTCTTTTTTCATATCCATGTATTTTATCTAAATTTCAATGATTTGTTATCGTGTGTGTGTGTGTGTGTGTGTGTGTGTGTGTGTGTGTGTGTGTGTGTGTGTGTGTGTGTGTGTGTGTGTGTGTGTGTGTGTGTGTGTGTGTGTATGTGTGTGTGTCCTTTTTTACATTTCCATATTTGCATCAGAGTACATATGTTTCAATATCATAGAAACATGAGCGTTGATGTTAGGTCCATAATCTTCCTAGTCCTCCATTATGGAGATCAGATGATCTCTCCTTTTAACTTTCAACTCATTATTCTTTTTATACTAGCTTTAAAAACTCTAAACGACGGTGAAGTGATCATAAGTATTCATTTATTTTATTTATATATGTATGATATATGATAATGCTATGTATGATATAAACATAATTCATATAATCAAGCATATATAAAAAAACATCTTAAAAAAGCAAAAGTCGTGGAGTAGGTGCATCAAAGAGTCAATACATGCAAAGCATATAGTAGTATATATTACAATAACAAGTAGAGGAAACATGATGAAACTCATAAAACACATTAAAGGAACATAAAATAAAGAGAAAGCATGCCAAATAAGAAGCAAACATGCCAAACAAGGAGCAACCATGCCAAAAAATGAATTTCCATAGTAATTCAACTAAACTTAAGTATTATGACTTTCAAAGATAAGTGTTATAAGTTATCTCTCTTTCTTTTTCAAATTAAAAAATAATATGGACGTTTGGTTCTATAAAATTTAGAGAAGAATAATCAAGTTTATTCAAATAATATTTGATATGGTTAGAATTATTGTTAATTTAAAAGTAAATATTGTATTGGTTTTAATCAAATAATTTAAATTTCCAATTTAATCAAATGTTAGTATTACTTAAGATTTGTAAAGTTTAATATTAAAAAATAAAATAAAATTTTAAAAGATATTATTTGTATTTCTTTTATATCATATCAAAACTTAATAATATAAATTCAAAACTAAATTAATATCATAATAATTGTTAATTTACTAAACTCACATTATATGCATACATATATGTTAGTACATACTTTTATAACAAAACATACAAATAAATTAATATTATATAAATAAATAAAATTTACTCATATAATAATTAATTAACTAGTATAGATATCTTAAATACATCTATCTTAAATATGTTGAGATATATCAATTTTGAGGTCCCTATCTAATTATGCAAGTGTAGTATAAATACACCAAAAAAAGTAATAATTAAAAATAAATATAATATAATAAGTAAATTATAATAAATGTATCTATATGAAATACATAAATGTATTTCAATTTCAAGGTTCTTAGGTTTGATTTTTTACATACCTCTTTAGTCAATAACTTCATTAAATTCTCTATCAATTTCTTATTAATTTGTGGTAAATGGAATCATTTAGTTATGCGATTTTGTCGGTCTCAAAAATATCTATTAAAAAGAAAGACCCAAATAGTACTATATGACTGAGATATTAATATTTTTTGATTGACTTCTCCAAGGAATACGAAACAAAATTATTTAAGTGATAGTCCAATAGAAGTGAAATTTATGAATGAATTATCACATGAAAGTCAAATGAACATCAAATTTAATGTCGAGAATAAAATTGAACAATGCACTTCATCATTGCCTTCCTTGCTATTATAGAACGTCTCTTGACGTAATAAACATATAAATACATCAATACTATAAACTAGCAATCACATGTCTACAATGTAATGTGAACGCAGAATGAAATATGTTATTTGATTTAGAGTGATAGTTATTACTTTTGTAGTTAATGTTGATAAGGGATGTGATTGACAATTCTAATTTTCTATTAAAGCCAAAAACAAATGTTGCAAAGTACATCAGAAAGGGATGTTAAATAATAGTTACTTGTGTAATAATCAAATACAAATGCAAGTGAGACATATAAGTTTGCTAACACTCACTCTCGAGAATATAGTGAATGTGAAGTGTTGACGTCAAAGTAGATTGAAACAATGACTATGTGCTTTAACATATTAATTCTCCATAAACAAGACAAAATATGCAAGCATATATAAACGAAGCTTAAATGGTTAGGGTATGTTCCAAAGTGCTTTATTACCTCAAAGAGTTTGAGAGCATCATTGTCAGAGCTATTTTGTGCATATCCTATAATCATGGCATTCCATAAGACCACATCTCTTTAAGGTATTTTGCAAACAAAAATCCACTTTCCATTATATTTTGATGGATGTTGATACCTTGTGCTAAGGGCCCCATATTGGTATAGAAAGGGAGTATGTTGAAAAAAGTTGTAGAGGTTGGGTTTGCACTTGCCAAATGCATTTGCCTAAAAGTTTTGAAGAAATTTTCAACAAACCCATTTTATGCATATCTTGGAATCATTTAAGTCCATGAGATCACATCTCATTGAGACATTTTATCATATAGTTCACATGCCTTGTGTATGCTTCCACATTTTGCATACATGTCTACCATGACACTTGCAACTACATCTAACAAAAATCATCTTTCCATTATATTTTGATGGATGTCCATGTACTTCTTTAAATCTCCCATTTCAACACAGGCTGGGATGATGGTGGCAAAGGTTTTGGAGTCTGGAAAAAGTCCCGTATCTATTATTCTTTGGTGAATGTTCATCCCCTGTTTTGACATAAGCTGGCAATATGCTCGCAAAGGGGAACTAATATTTAGGTTGGCTACCTACTAGTTGCATTTGGTGAAACAGAGTCAATGCTTCATGAGGATGTTCATGTATTTTGTAAGCTACAATTATAATACTCCATGAGAAGGGGTTACAAATAATGAACAAAAAAAATATATATTTAGAAAAGCTACTTCTACAATCTGCTAGATGTAACATTGTATCTTCCATAACAAAACAATACCAAATTTTAGAATATCTCTATAAATACAAGGGTCTGATCATAAACTGATAATGATCTAGAAGTAAGTTTTGAATAAGCACCCACCTTCCATTAGAAATGTCTTCTTTGGGCACAAAGAGCTCTGCATATAAGAAATTTTCTTCTAAGGAAACAAAAACTTCAAAAATATAGTATTATTATGGGTAACTTTGTCTCATAATATACATGATATACATTCGTAGCCCTAGTGAAGCACATTGTTTTTTCAAAAATCAGTGTCATACAATTAACACCAATATACATAATTCTATCAAAAAAATCAAACATTTTCAAGGAGATACTCACAAATTTTGCAGAATAAAGGTATATACCTAGTTTATTTTCATTGAAACATGATTGGTAGGGCCTAAAATAGCTAGGGAATAATCCACCTATAAACCAAAGTATACCAGAATGACTTTAACAAACTAGTGCAGATACATCGAGTCCAATCACATCAATTGATCATTGGAACGAATCCCTCTTTGGAGTTTGAAATTTTTGAGAAGCATCTTCATAAAACATAAAAATGAGCTGACAAATAAGATATGCCATCACTGGTACCCATCTTGTTAGAAAAGAAATTTAGAAAGATATAAGTAACCATGTCATGTCTATACAATTTCTAAGGCTAAAACTATTGAAATGCTATTTGTTTAATAGAAATGACATAGATATTGGGAAAACATGTTCCAAAAAATGCAATAGTAGAATATGGATGATATTGATACTTGAGAGATAACTGAAGGCTCCTAAGCATGACATGTTGCATTTAAAAATTGGTTCCAAATTTCAATTAAATCCCCAACCACTATTATTCTTGACTTCACAAAATTAATACAATCCCATGATCCTTGTAGGTTACTGCAACTTCTGTATCAACTGTTTCCATGATTGTGTTATTGTCTACTTTTGATAGAATCCCACTAACATAATAAATAGGTCTCGTATTCGATTCCCACCGACATTATTGAAAACACACACAATCTTTTCCATTACGAAAAATAAGGCAGAAGTGAGAATACATACGTTAGAAGCAAAAACACGAATTTGAGGAATTAGATAATAGAATTAACAAAGTTTATGATGGAATCACCTTATTTCCCCAAGCATAATAACAACATAATTTCCATTTCCGTTACAAGATTTTCTTATCAAGATGTGTTCCTCATGAATAATTGCAATGTGAGAGGGATCACCGTTGTTTCTTTATACTCAGCCCCCACTTACAAAATGGAACGCCGTAGTTTCTTCATTTTCTTGTCCCAATTACAAAACACACCACTATAGTTTATTCATACTCTGCGCCCAATTACAAGGATTACAACCTACAACCAAATAAAAAGTACAATTATACTATAAATTAATAATATGTATAAATTAGTCAGGCCTAGTCCCACAATAATCATTAAAACAAAAAACAAAAAAAAAAAATATTAATTATAAAAAAGGTAAATTAAAAAATCTACTCAATACAGTTCAATATTTTAAATTTTAATTATAATATCTTTAATAATAAACTACAACACAACACTTGTTTATTTAAGAAAAAATCTTATTAATAAATGTGTGAGAAAATGTTCAATCCTCTATTTAATAATTAAAATTAATAAATTAAAATTTTTAATTTCAATTAAATAAATTATAATTCAAAATTATAAATAATATAAAAAAACCTACCATAAATGGGAAAATTATTGTTCAAGATTCCCAATTCTAATGGATTCTCCAAAAGATAGAAACGTGCGTCTTTTCCTCGTCTAAAAGCTTTGCATTTGAAAAATTGTACGCATCATAAAAGCGGGTTCAAAGAATGTGGGTACTACCAATTTTGGCGTAAATTTTAATTTTGTTTCGCTCTTTATAAAAGTGGTTAAAAGTTGTATTTATTATCAACTTTGTAGAAAGTGGCGTATTTGTTTTTTCGTATTGGACGGTGAGAATATCATTATATGCTAAAAGGCAAGAACGTGGGGAAAGACTAATGTATGGGTATAAAAATACAAACTTGTTTTTTGTGAGGAAAATAACATTATAATACATTAAACAAACTAATCCAGCCCTACCCTAATGAGTATCCATTCCATTTATAATCAATCTCTCGGTTGTTTTCGTACATATACAAAGTGGTTTCACATATACAATTACACATTATCATTGTAATAATTCTAATTATAGTATAATAGAGTCAATTAAATATAATTATAAGTAATATATTTAATTTAGATCATATTAAATGTGTGAAAAAGTAGAATTATGGCTTAAATTACAAAATATTAATTTGCATAAATTTGGAGACAATTGCTAATGACAAGTGGTAGAGGACAAGTCTAAACAATAGAAAACATCGACCACTAGAGGACATGATTAAAAAATACCTTTGATTATACTTGAAATATCTACAAAATTAATCGATCAAAAACTATAACTATGGATATGGTATTTTGTGACAAGATGTGAAATTGACTGTAGAAATGTGATCACCTTGTCATAGTCTACGAAAACCTTGCACTTCTTTCTTTCTATTGTAAATCACTAGGAATATGCTTCTCTTGGTATAACCCTAATTAAGCTGCAATTCCCTTCAAAACCCATAAAAATTAGGGGATGTTAATAGGGGCATGTGTTAGGACCCCATTATTATAAACCCCTCATGTGTTGATCAAAATTGCAATCAACACTCGATGCAAGCAAGTAATTTGGTATATGCAAGTGTCACAACCCCTTATATTTCAATATGTGCAACAACATCTAGTAAGTGCTAGAATACTTTCTAAATACTTGAATTCATTTTCTAGCACAAAGATGCTCTTGGAAACAATAACTTTGCTTCTACTATTTTGATACTATCCTTACAAACGATTCTCTATAATCCATTGATTATATATATGACTCTCTTAAATAAACTAATGCACTTGCGTACTCACAAATTTCTTGGATTCAAATCAAGACATCATTTGCTTGCAAAACAACACACAACATGCAAGAATGACAATAAACAAAGCCAATAACCCATAACAATTTAAAATCAAGGGGAAGAAGGGATGATAAAGGTAGTGACCAAATTGTAATGGATATGGAAATGGTTGACTAGGTTTGTACCATAACGAAAATAGTCATTTCCCAGGACTGAGACAAGACATGAGAAGAGAGAAATCTTGGAGATAGCGGGAATCAAGGGGCAAATAGGGCAATACAACAAAGAACACAAAGACAAATGAGCTTGAGGAGATCAAAAGTCTCATGAGACATAAAATAATCATGTTTAATTTTGAACGATAGAAGGAACACACGCCAACAAAAACCTAAATTTGACCAATAATCAATAAGCACATAATACGTGCTAGAACCAAATCACTCAATTGGTGTTGTGCATGTTGGTAGAAATTTTTCCCTATGGGTGGTAGTACAACTTTGCAAAATTAGAGAAAGTGATTTTCCTCTATATTTGAGAGGGGAAGCTCCCTCGAAAGATATGGATTTTTGGAGTTTTTTGTACTTTTAATCGGAAAGAACACAAGTAAAAAGAAATGAAAGTGACAAAATATGAGAATTAAGAGAGAGAATGGAATGGGATGCATACGAGAATAAATAAAATTAAAGATTTTCCCTATGTGTAGGAAAGTAAACAATAAGAATACTCACAATTTAACATCGGAATCTTGCATTCAATAAAGGAATGAAAAAAAGATGCATATCTAGTATAAGAATGAATGCTATAAACCAATGAAATTCCAAGACAAAGTTTAGAAAATGTCTTTGTATTTCTCATCGCACTTGAACAAAATTTTTCTTATACTTCTTCCTCTGAAGCAAAATTTTAGGTCCAACATCAAAAAGTCTTTTTAAAATGGTTACTTCCCTTATTTATAATAACATGATGTAATTATTTCTTGAATGACTCTTCACACCCTCTTTACATCTTTTATTTTACTTTTTACCAAAGTTAGTTCATATATTATCAAGAATAGAATTCACTTTAAGTTATGAGCTATTTTCAAAAAGTATTTCGAAATTATAACTCCCCATCTAAAGACGAAGTACTACTACAAGATTATTTTTGACTAACTTATTTTTAACTCAAGGCATATTTTTTTCTTTCATCTTCTTAGTTTTTAATGGCTGGAAATTGGTGACAAATTATCAGTTTCTTTGGAGTTGTTGTGTTGTTGACGAATAATCCATATATTTGTTGTGTTTGTGGTTAGTGTAGTTTCCCACAATTATTTTTTTTTCTCATGAATCCAAAAGCAGGGTTGTGGGGACAATAACAACCAGTGGGTTCTATGGATGGAGCATTATGGGTTCCTAGAGTAGAGCACATGGTGCGCTCCCTTAAGCCAAGCACAATTTAAAATTTTCTACAAGCTTTGAAGCACCATGATTTTCCTATTTGTTCGGGCACATGAGGTGCATTTTTACCATCCTCATGACACTTCCATTTTGACTTTCTTTGTGTGTTTTTTGTGCCTTCCATTCCTTCCTACTTTTGGGCATGCCAAACATTTATTTGTTTCTTACTTAGAATTGCCCCTCATTCATTCTGTGTGGTTTTTGTGCCTTAATTATTATATTTTATAATAGGAACATGAAGCACACTCTTTATTCCCTTGTCACATTTCCACCCACACTCCAACATAGCACTTTTCACACATCTTTAGAATTGACACACAAAGCGCGATTGTAATTGCTGAAAGGAAATTCTTTGGATGCTCCAAAAGCATGCTTTTCGTGCTTATCATGGGAAATATATCTCGAAGAATAAGATATTGTCCCACGGCGAGAAAGATGCAAACTGCATGGGCTTGACATGAGGACAATGTTGTCATATGTAAAAAAAATGTGTAAACACATGAGACTATTATTTCCCAAAGGGTGCAAGTAAGAACAACATTATCATCCTCACCACTTGGACAACCACCCTTTTAATACCACATTCAATATTTTTTGGTTATTTATATAAGATATGTTTTACTATTAATCGATAGACCATAGATAACTGTTCAACCCTATATTTACTTATTAGAAAATAAAACTTAATTTTCTTCATTCAATTAAATATATTATAGTCTAACAATATGAATGATGATACACATATTGTGACACCATTCATCAATATATAAATCCTAGGAGATACTTAAAAAATCTTAATTTAAAAAAAAATGGACACAATAAATACTCCTCATTAATTAACATTACACGAGATGAAAAGCAACCCAATAAATACCCTCACTAATTTACATTACAATGATAAAAATAGATTACCCATACACCCAATATCAACCATTTCCAACCTACTCCCCATGATTTTAATTTTGTTTCACTCTTTATAAAAGTGTATAAAATATTACTACATGATGTATCTAGAATCTTTGATGCATCTAGAATCTATACCATGACGTTTTTTTAATAAGAATATTTTGGGGTTGTAATTAGATTTAATTAATATAATAATGTAAATTAAATTTAAACTAGCAATCGCATGTGTACAATGCAATGTGAACGTTGAACAATATATGTTATTTGATTTAGAGGGATAGTTATTACTTTTGTTGTTGATGTTGATAAGGGGTGTGATTGATTTTGTAAGTGTAGGAATATAGATGAAACATTACATTTAAAAGTTCTATCTCTACATTTCAAATTTGTTACAAATTCGTACATATACATTTGCAAATCTTATATCATGAGTGGTAGCGTTTTGTGGACTATTTTATTTGAACTAAACATGAATACATGAAGACTTCCGTACATTTGCACTTTTTATATCATGAGTGGTAGCCGTTTGTGGTCAATTTTTTTTGGCACTAAACATGAATACATTTGATACCGCTTTCCACACTCACAAATCAGATATGATGCAGAAGATCTGCACTCACAAACAAAGGCTGAAATTGTTGATACAAAAGTTGCATAATTGAATACCTTTAGCTGCTTATTAGTACAATTTATTCTATTTGCAAGGTGTTTATGAGTGAGAGAGAGGGGGGGCAGAGAGGAGGAGCCTCTCTTTTGTGATTGTAAAGATGAAACAAGACAACAAAAAAGAACCTAACCTCCAAAGATAAAGAGCCAACTTTTGTGAGTGTCATATTAGTATAGTTAGAAATTTTAGAAGAAATAATTCTCACCGACACGAGCAAATTTCCTAAATCATGCTACAAAAAACATAGTACCCTTGAATCATTATTCATTGGAGTAAAGAAGTATGACCAATAGTTGGGATGGTGGTGATGAGCTTCCCCAACTTGAGCATGTATAAAATGGTAGTTTTACCTAGCATTGTCAAGCCCCACCAAAAAATGTACATCTCCTTCTTGGAAAACAACCATTGAAAAAGCTTGGTAAAGTTCAGACCCATCTTGAGAACTGCTAAGGCATCATAATCATCATCAAAGATCATAAATTTTTAATAGGGAAAAGCAATCCAGATTCAACTGTGCCAAAACTAACATTTTTTGTTTGAAGCATTGTTCCAAACCATATGTTTTGGGATCATTGGCTCTACTACTTTTTTCACCAAAAGCATTGATAATGTTCTCAAGACTTCCTTTTCTTAGTGACAACTATGCTGGTGCAATGACCCACTGATTGTAAGGGTTTGCATTGTTCCTTGAGAACAATTTGCATTTTTGTGGATTAGTATTTATAGAGAAATACATAGTCTAGCCGAATTTATACAATTTATCAGGGGAAATGCCATTGCAGTTAGCCAACTGTTTCAGCCTTACTACATTGTGAGGATTCCTTTTTCCACCTGTTTCTTTGTGAAGTTTTGAAAGATAGGATTTACAAATTTAATTCTCTTGCCCTAATAATAGATGATATTGTAATCTACTATGGTGCTACAAGCACTGTTTATAAATGTGTTGTAAAGAATTGTAAGCCAATTGCTATAAAAAGATTGTACAGTCACTACCCATAAAGCTTACGTGAATTTGAAACTGAGTTGGAAACAATTGGAAGCATCAAAATATTAAAATCTTACAAGTTCGCATGGATATTTGCTTTCTCTACATGGAAACCTGTTGTTTTATGATTACATGGTAAACGGAAGTCTACGGGACATCCTACACAGTGAGTAAAATGATTATGTTATGAAGAAAAATGGATTTGTACATTGTAGATTCATATTTTGAAATAGAAGAATCCAATCAATCTCTAACATTTTGATTAAAATGGATTGTTGGAGAATCTAACAAGTGTGTTTTTAATTTTTATTTTCATATAAGATCATCAAAGAAGATTAAGCTAGACTGTGACACTCGGCTAAAGATTGCTCACGCTGCTGCAGAAGGATTACCATATCTTCATCATGATTGTAACCCACACAAGGATGTGAAGACTTCGAACATTCTTTTGGATGATAATTTTGAAGCATCAAAGAAGATTAAGCTAGACTAGGACACTCGGCTAAAGATTGCTCATGGTGCTGTAGAAGGATTACCATATCTTCAATCGTCATCATGATTGTAACCCACAAAGGGATGTGAAGACTTCTAACATTCTTTTGGATGATAATTTTGAAGCACATTTGTCAGACTTTGGCATTGCCAAGTGCATTTCCTTGGCCAAAACCCACACCTCTACCTATGTTATGGATATCATTGGTTACATTGACCCTGAATATGCAAGAACATCAAGGCTTAATGAGAAATATAATTATACAGTTACGTAATTGTTCTTCTGGAGTTGCTGATGGGAAGGAAGTTGTGGAATACAACTCAAATTTGCTTCAGTTGGTAAGATTTTTGTTTGTTAATTTTCTTTCAGAGCTTACATTGTACACTATTTAAGTATTTTAAAGGTTTGTTGTCTGGAGCATGCAGTAATCAAATGTGGATGGAGTTGTCTTTAACATTGGCATGTGAACACAAATTCAATCAAAAGTAGACAACAATATAGTCATGGAAATTGTTGATACAGAAGTTGCAACAACCTGCAGGGATCTTGGGATTGTAAGAAAAATCTTCCAGTTGGCCTTGCTTTGCACCAAGAAATGGCACTCTGATCGACCCACCATACATGAAGTTTCCAGAGTTCTAAATTCAATGTTGCCAGTGCCTGCTCCTAAGCAAGTTCCTAGTATCCAAATGAACCAACTGACCCTAGTAAAAATTACATGAGGTATTTGGATGAATATGTAGATGGTAAGCACAAAGGTTACTTCTAAAAACAACAATATTCTAATTTTACTATAGCAATATTATGCATAGCTCAAAAAGGGTTGCTCTCATCCTACATTAATGAAAGCTAGATGATTGATCACCTTTTTCATAATGGTCTAATCAAACTTCTAATTATCATCTAATATGGTTGGAGGTCTACAAAATATTGAGAAAAGTGAATCAGAGGTGTCTAGAGAGCAAGGGTTATATAGAACTGTACTCTAACTTAGTCAAAGGTTTAGATAGAAGAGAAAATGTGTTTATCATCTAATATGGTTGGAGGTCTAATTTTTTTTGAGAAAAGTGAATCAGAGGTGTCTAGAGAGCAAGGATTATATAAAACTGTACTCTAACTTAGTCAAAGGTTTAGATAGAAGAGAAAATGTATTGATGACTTAAATGACGCTCTGAAAGTAAGGGGATTAAGAGGATAGAGGAGTGTTATAGGCCTAGAGAACAAATTTAAAAAACTGGTTACAAATTAAACTTCAATGCCCAACTACTATCATTCTTAATTTCACAAAATTAATACAATAATTAATAAATTTAACATGACCTGGGATCATGCAAGCAAGGCATTTAAAGAGAACATAAACCCAATAAGCATATTATACTTGTCATTTATCTGTAATTATATCTACAATTAAAATGTGCATGTACAATGACATAATGAGAACCAAGAAAATATAAACAAGAAATATATAATTGGCTATGGTCACTATTTATAAATGTATTCTAAAGAATTGTAAGCCAATTGCTATAAAGAGAATGTACTGAGATGGAATAGGTTGGGAGAATGTTGGAAAATGTTGTGGAGTTTGGCTTTAAACTTGTTAATTGCATGTCACGTAGATAGAGAGTAGATCGATTTAAGGCCTTTTCAACAAACCCATTTTGGATATATGCCTTGCTACCATGGCATTACAGGTAAGGCATCTCATCTGAGATGTTATTTGAAAAGTCCTAAAGCAAGTTTCCTGTTCCTGCATGTTCCTAGTATCTGAACGAAGCGATCCCTATTTATAATTAGAGGAGGTATTTGGATGAATATGCAGATGGTAAGCACATAGATGTTACAGGGAGTACAAGCAACATTTTTGTAATTTGTAGGTTTATAAATAAATTAAAGCAAATCAATCAAATGGCTGAAGAACTCTACTTACGAGATGAATTCGTGGGCAAATTCTCTAGTCATGCAATAAAACAAACAAATTGTTGTGGTATTTTAGCTTTACTATCTTACTAAAAGGAATTCACAAATACAAAGTGTACAAGATTTCCACACTCACAAATCAGATATGACGCAGAAGATCTGCACTCATAAACAAAGGCTGAAACTGTTGATACAAAACTTGCAGCAACCCGCAAGGATCTTTGCATTGTTTTAAAAATTTAGGCTAGAAATCACTTGTGAAGAACTAACAGAGAACATTAACAATCACTTTAAATACTTCAGCAATCATGATGGTGCCGCTCAATTTTGATTTTTTCATTCCTAATTTTATAACTTTTATTTTTTAATACAATTTGGGAAGTTGTAAGTAGATGAAGCTATGAAAAATGCTTTAGTAAGCTCTGTTCTCATACAGATTTCACTCTAGATTTTGAGGATGATAAGCATGCACTGAAACACAAAAATTTGTGTCTAGAGGAAGGGTACACGTTCCTAAGACAAGTCTACATCTCAGAAACAAAGATCTTTAGAAACATCTTGAGGAGGCAGAACAAATCCTATGATATCTCACAACACCTCAATAGACATCCCATGCTTCAATGAAATTTAAAGTAAACGGTTGTATATGGTATACCCTGTGCCTGAGAAGATCAATAGATCCCACCCGAGCCCCTTCATACTCATCAAAACCAAAAACAATAAACAAAAAAATTGGATAATCTTGCTTCTGTTAACTCTACTTCCAGATTTTTGATTATCTTACTAAGGGTTCTACACACCAAATATGACAGTGTCAAGCATTTCCATATTTTAAATAGATCTATAAGGTGTCTTTATTAAAATAACATGCACCAAGAATTTCATAGAGGAAAGCAGTAAATATTGAAATCATCATATTTTTACAATTATTTGCAAGGCACCGCCCCCCTGCCACCTTCGCTGCTACCATCTCTTGATGTAAATCAGGAAACTTTCCTATCTCTTGGTTTCTATTTGCATAATTTTCTTCATTACTTGAATCAGCACCGAGCCCCTCTAGCCAATCAATATCTCCCAAGTCAGGTGAATCCCATTCTATTACATCAATGTATGCAGTAGGATCATATTCTGGTATGCCACAAGGAATACCACTAGTATTTTCTAAATACCTCCTCTTGGCCAGATGAAAAGCCTCTTCTACTACTGAATCATTCCACTTTTCTACTTCTGGAAAGTAAATTATGTGTTCCTTTACCTCACAAAATTCATTCCATGAAAGACCAATAGATTGCTTGCAATATCCCTTTCCCACAAAGGTACAACTAGCATCCAGATAGCTGGGAACATCCATACACGAGTTAGACAACATATTATGTACACAAGCACATAACTCTTATTATCAACAAAAAAACCTAAAAGAAATCCCACTTGGGCATCAGTAGATACTGTAATTATACTTTTCAACCCTAATAAGCTTTCATCCATTATTGTCTTTGATCGTGCTTGCCCTAATCATGAGAACTAAAATGTTGCCACAGATTGATCCAAAAACATCCAACAATATAAAATCATGTGGAAAACAATGATCTTTGACTAAAAAACTGATGTAATATTCATTTAGAAAGTATAATTTCTGGTCATAAATTACGATAATTCTCCATCCAATTGATCAGAGGAAGATATATAAACAAACAAGTGGAAAGGACCCTGATTCGCCAATTTCAACTCAATTACCAATGACAGATACTGCACATCCCAAGGTTTGTGTAACCCAAGTTGAAATACCCCATCAAATAAGGTAGCACATAATTCCAACATAAATGTGTTGAGAGTGTTATGTAAACCCAATCAGAGAGTGTTATGGCACCCACAACCATCCACGATTGAGTCCCCTTTCTTCCTTCCTTCCCCTTCATCTTACCCACAACCTTCAAATTAAGTGGATCAACTATACTTCTACAATTACAACATCACTCGAACCCCTTAACAACATCAAGTACAAAAGTAATAACTATACCTCTAAATCAAATAACATATATCGTTTGGTGTTCACATCTCATGAAACACATTCATTTCCCTCATTATCCCCCATTTGTACGACCTACGAAATCGTTGTTACAAAGGTCAAGCTTTTTAGAGGGCCTGGAAATTTTCTTGTGATAGAGGGCATTGGATGGGAGTAGTCATCAATATCAACCCAACCATGAAGTGCAGTAGTTTCTGAAATTGGGGCGTTGGCGTAACATTTGGTACTTGAAACAATTTCAACTAAGGTCCCATCAAAATTGGAGATGTGAACAACTTTCAAGGCAAGGACCGGAAGATGTTGTATACAAAGAATGTCTTCAAGTTCTTTGCTTATCTCATCTAAGTGTTTTCCCCACAAAGTGACAATGAAACTGAATCTTGACATGTCCTTTAATTCTAGAGTTCTTCTCTTTGTTTCAGATTGGTCATGCCTATGAATAGTTGAGAATGATGACATCACAAAAATAATCCCAATGAAATCAACAGAAGAACCGACAGTGTTTGTAGGTATGTTGTTGATTTTGGTGAAGATAAAGTAATGAGAAGGTAGTGTATCCTCATTTTCTATTAGAGGAGTTATGGTTGAGGATAGTTGCAGGAAAATCTCCAAAGTATTGTTTAAATGGTTATAACATAGCTTTACATCAGCAATCCTCCCAATCCTGCCATTTGAAATTGTATGTATGTAAGATATGTGTTAGCTCAACTCAGCCTGGTTCTTATCCTTGAATTTGATGCAAATATAATCTCAAATCTATAAAGTTCAGTAAAGAAATTGTGTGACACAAAGAAGTCCTTTTGCCCACTACATCTTCAACTCAACATATCCTAGACAACCAACATTGGTAGGAATGCCTATTTAGATGGAATTTAAAGCTTAAAAATTCAAAAAAACAAAAGGAATAATGAAGAATAGACAAAATTATAAGAAAAAATTTGGCTTGTACGATTTTTCTCTAGATACAATTGAGTGAACGTGTTCAAACCTTGAATATTTACAATTACAAAAAAATATAGAAAAATAATGAGGGGTGGATAGAAATGAATATAAATGAGTATTGTATTTTACGAGTTAACATGCTGATGGTTTAACCTAAATAGGGCTTACTACTTCAATTATGACAAAACAATCCAAGCTCAACTAGAGTGATTAATTCCTTTGGAGGGCCCAGTCTCTTTAAAATTGTGATCCAGGATATCATTCACACTCAATAGAATACTATTCCAAGTTCTTCATCCTTGGGAACACAACGAAATATGAAGATTTAGATAACATTTTGTACATCTAACGACAAGGAAACATGGCCTAAACACAAGGAAAGGGAAAGTGGACGAAAAATATGGCACTATTCTTTCCCTAGATTATTGTAAATAAGTAGATGAGCCCAGTAGTGAACTTGAGTTTTGAAATAAAAATTCATCAGGGGTCACTATGTAAAAGGTTCTCATAACAATGATTTTTGTCAGCAAGAAACAAACTAATCAAGACAATGCATTTACAGGATAATTCAACACCCAAATCTTTTACAAGGAATAACGCTTTGCATATACATAGCTACAAGGAGATTTTGTTACTTGAGATCAATTACTCACAAGAGGAAAGTTATGTAAACATATTTAAGACTTACTAATACAACAATGCCATGTTAGAAACAATAATTTAGACAAATGATAGTCTAGAGATCTAGAACTCAAGTACCAAAGAAGAGGTTCTCCTGTGCACAATTTGATGTTATATGTGATACATTGAGCCAGTGTATCTACAATCCATGAAGCTCAATATATAATGAGGAAAATGTCTCATAAGGAAGGGTATATGATCATCAAAAAGGTTAGTACCCAAATAAACCTTGAAAGAGATAGTAAAAAAATATTTCTACAAGGGGTACTGGTAGGTAATGAGAAGTGAAGGTGAGCTTGTTGTTAACAAGTTAGTTATTTTCTAAGAATTTCAAAAATGGAGGAATCCTCTTAGATGCAATAGAGAACACATTAGGCCTTTTTTGCTTATGAAACCCACCCTTACAAATTAGCACACTACCATCATAATTTCCGCAGACAAGCAAACAAATCCACAGGCAAAAAAATAAAAAAAATACAAAACCCATGTAAAATGAAAAATAAACACTTGACAAATAAAACAATTGCAGGCAATAGTTTCTAGATTCTAAATGTAATAATATTAGAGTGGAGTATGTACTAAGGACTCTCTTTAAAACATTTTGTCAAACAGTTCGCAGACAATCCGTATATCAACTTCTTTCCCTGTTTGATATGATATGCATTGAATCTCATGAGATTTGATAAAGATAAAAGTTGTGCATATAGAGATTTCTCTACACAAAATATTTTGATTTTGACTAGATGAGTAAATAGTGCTTAGTGTTTTGAACCACCATAGCTCTAAACTTCTATAACATATCCTATATAAGCAATGTACAGATGATACTTAAACATGCCCAGTTTGCAAGGCGAATTGTTAATTAGCCAAGTGTAAGGTCTGCCTAATGGGAGACAAAGGGTGAATTTGCTATTGAAACTGAAGCAATAGATAATTGAGTGGCCAAAGCCTTGCAACCTCTATTTGGTTTAGAATCAATAGCCACGTCAGCCAGGGCGGTGGTGAATCTGTTGAGAGCAAAACAAAACGTGGCTAGTCAACGAAAACTGCACAAAGGAGCTTGAACCATGGGTGCTAGCAGTAGTGCAGACGAAGCTGAGCATGCAAGGATCCCAAAAAACTATTAAAAATATCCATAAAACACGAAAACGTGCAGACGGCCATCAAACCGTCAAATTTAACACCGCTGTAGAAACGCCTGGAGGTCCTTTACCATAGGGGGAATGCCTTCGGCATAATAATGTGAATTAAAATTCAATTATAGTAAAAAAGAATTTATTTTAGACAGTATAAAATAATTTATTTTAGAGAATAAATGTTTAAATTATAATACACTAGATCATGTAAAGTTGGAGATAATCACTTAGGAGACATGAGTTTAAAAACACCTTTGATTATAATTAAGGTAATTATAAAACTGGTTGAGTGAAGCTATAGTGGCTATGAAAATAACATTTTGCGATAAGATGTAAATTGAATGTCTAATTCGATCACCTAGTCCTAGACGTTGAAAACCTTGCTCACTTTCTCTGTTTTTGTCTCTAATAAATTAACGAGGGATTAAGCCATAGGCAGACTAGGCAACTGCCTAGGGCGCCAATAGTCGGGGGGGCTAAATTTAAAGATTTTCATTATTTTTAGTTATTATTAGAAATTAACATGAATATTTTTATCTTAAGTCAATATTAATTGACCGTTTTATCAATATTATTATAAAGTAACACAAATTTCAAGCATACACATAAAAAGTATTAAAATATCATTGCAAGTAAAAATAAATATACATATTTTTAAGCTCATATGATTTTGTTTGTATTGTTACCCATTCTCTAATGTAGCTCTAGATTATTCAAGTGTGTAATTTTTCTGTAAAAAGGTTCATGTATTTTTATAATGTCACTATTGTAGCTAGTAGACACAAGTATAATTGAAGGAAATAATTATTTAATTCTCTATTCCTAATGTTTTGGGGCAAATAACTCTTTTTAATGGAGGAATTAGTAGGCTTTGTCTAGATACCACTCTTCACAAAACCATGGGAGCTACTTAAGAATTTTTATTGCTTTGCAAAAAAATGGTGTTTTGTTTAGTTTTGAGTCCCATCACCTACTTGATATTGGTAAATAAGACGAGTAACCAACCTTATATAAAAAAAATTGTATTTGTTGCATTCTGATAACCTCATGTGATTAAATATCTCTATCTAAGAATGATTACTTGTCGGGTAAGTGCAACAAGTTGGTGGACAAAAAATGGGTCATAAGTGGACATTATATTGCAAAAAACAGTGAAATCTCTTTTTGGAGGGATTATTAGCAATACGCGTACTCAAAATTAGAAAAAATTATATAAATATGAATCGTAGCATCAAGAATCTAGTTTCTAAACTACTAAAGTTTTTTAAAAATGGACAAGTTTAGCTATATTAAACACTCAAAATTATATGACTTGGTTTTTTTTGAAAAAACCTATAAGATTGTAGTCTGTTTGCCCGCGATTTGGATGACCAAATCTTGTTATTTTTTTTTCATTTGGTGAAAAGTTAGATGTCATTGTCTATCTTGGGATGGAATTTTATTTTGTATTTTTTAGCAATATTTTTATATATATATTTTATATGATTTTTTCCATGAAAGTGGTCTGAAATTTTTTAGAAAACGGAGTGCTTTCCATTTGCCTGCCATAACTATATCAAAAAATATCAAAATCAATTTTTTTTAACGTGTATAGAATTTCTCCATGCTTGGGATGGTATAAGTTTTATCACATTTTGATAAGCGAAACAAAAGTTGTAGTCTTAAACGTAGACATGAACATTCATGGGAAAAATGTCTTAAAGACCTATTGTTAGTAAAAATTATAAAATGATATTTATCTTATTTTATTCACTTTAAAATCAATATTTCTATGAAGCTAACAGTATCCCCTACGCGATGGCACCATTTTTGTGAAATGTTTTCAGTTTTTCAGCATGGTTCAAGTCTGCGGAAGAGCAAATTTGAATTTTTTTGACCTTTTACACGCCATAATGACCTCCCATAGCTTTGGTTGGGGAAAAACAAAGATTTCTCGAGCCTTAGGGTCGGATTTGATGATACAGATAGAACCACGATTGCGTTTTGTAAACTAGGATCACAGTTTTGATAACAATCACCGTGATCACGCTTTATAAACCGTGACCGCAGCGTGATCACAGTTTATAAAGCATGATCACGGTTCTTAAATCATATTTACACACATCCTAATGTTGAATTACCATGTGATTTTTACTGTTTGACCTTACCATATGAATTACTGTGAAATTTTGTCACTTTCTGTAGGTTTTTCTTATCATCAGAAGCAAAACATCATGGGAGACAAGAAACGAAGTCAAAAAAGGAAGTCATTAAGTAAAAAAATGCCAGACGAATTAGAGGCAAACAAATTTCAAAATGCTGAGCGAATGCGGAATCTTCGTGAATCAAGAAGAGGTTCATCTTCAACCCCTACTATTGTAAGAAATGAGGAACCAGGTAATGTTTCTACTGTCAATGTTAAAGTTGAATTAAATACTCGTGATGAAGATGTTTTTACTATCAATGTTGAAGAAGAATTAAATACTCATGATGTAGCTGATGTTGAAATTGAAGGAGACAATGAAAATGTGAATAAGGAAATTCAGGTTGAAACTGTAGACAAGCAAAATTTGACAAAAACACCTCCTAGGATTTTACATAAGAAACCTAATTATTTTATTGAAATTGATGAAAACATTTTGAAACCAATGTCTGATAAAATTTTCTGAATGGAAAATTAGAAGAAAAGCCACTGAAATTTGGGATAATCATTTTGAAATTTTAAATGATTCCCAAAGATGTTAGTTGTTGGTTAGTTTGATGAAATTGATTAAAATGAAACCTACATTAAACACCTTAGGATTGACAACATCTAATATACGTGGTCAAACCTCTACAATTGTTGAAAACCTTCATGATGCATATCACACTATTGGTGTCAAGAGACGCACTAGGGATAGTAATATTGTGTGTCGTGTACTTGCTACTAGTGTTGTAAGTGAATCAATAAAAAAAACGTTTGATTACGTAAACAAGTTGAATGTTGAAAGTTAATCAAAAAAATCTAATGAAAGAAATTGAAAGACCTAATATCCTTCAATCACTCAATAACACCAATTTTTAGGCATTTTCTGCTAGAGCACTGCGTAAGGACAAAGATAAATCTGATGCTATAAGAGAAGTTTTTATTCAATTTTGGCATGATAACACTAGAGTTTCACCTAATACAAGAGATGTTGTAAAACAAAGAGTTGGTTCTACTAATCGCGAACCACATCCAAAGCATTTCTTAGATATGACTCAAACTCAATTTTTTCATAAGTTTGAACAAGAGCATCTAGAAATTAAAATTAGTCAACGTTTTTTTGAAATGTTGAAACCATTCTATGTGAAAATCAACTACGCTCGCACCACTTGTTGTTGTAGGTAACATGTTGAATTTGCGATGCATTATGCTAATTTTTTATGTATTCGTTCTAATTTTCATTCTGAAACTATGTTATCAGAATGTGGTGTTCAATTTCCACCAATATCTTCCAGGATTTCATACCTACAATATTTTGTGAAAGAGAAGTTGGATAATTTTTTTATAGTCAGGATTGTTTAGATGGAAGTTGTGGTACATGCGGCGGATTACCTAAATTGGAAAGTTACATCCATGAGATAAATTTGAAGGTGCAATAGGACATAATTTAGTTGAGTTTGATAAATATAAATCAGTACCATACCAGTTGAAAGATGGAAAGGAGTCTAAATGGTGTGAGCTAGTTACAGAACATATGCCTATTTTTCAATTTATGAGAAAATTTAAGGATGAAATTGTTTATGAGTATGCTAGACATACACACAAAGCTCGATGGTTGGATGAACAATTCAAGATATGAAAGGACACATTTCCTATTGGTACTATTGTTTCAGTGGTCAATTTTACAGAGAATTACACATTGCAACCACAAATGGAGGTTCAATCACAATATTACAACTCAGTACAAGTTGTCATTTTTGTGCATATAGCATTTATACATTCTCCTGATAGTACATAGAATGATCAATTTTTTTAAGAGAGTACCACTTTTATATCAGTGATGATCATACTCATTCTACTAAATTTGTGCAAGGGTGTTTCCAGTTATTTTATGGAAACTTGTCTGATAGGGACATCCACTTCAAAAAACATTATATATGGTCAGATAATTACACGTCTCAGTTTAAGAATGCACGAATGTTTTATTGGATGAGAAGGATGCATGTCAAGATGGGTGTGCAACATATTTGGAGTTTCACTGAGGCTAGACATGGAAAAGGAGAGCATGACGGTGCATGGGCATGTGTGAAAAGAGCTCTTGCAAGAGAAGAGTTGAAGTACAAAGATGGTGCTAAATTGAAAGATGCAAAGAGCATAGTGGAATGGTGTATTGACAACATGACCCGAGGTTCTCAAGAAAATTCCACAGTTTACAGATATTTTTAGTTGATAGAGGAACAAAAAATTGCTAACTACGAGGATTATATGACACTCACTAGGTTCATTGATATGCACTCATTTTATAGCTCAGACGCTACTTCGTGGGCCACATGGACAAGAAAGTTGACATGTTTTTTTGCATCTTGTATCAAATTTGTCACCGCTGAGTGTGATTCACAAGAATGGGTGGATGGATGGATTTGTAGGCCTCTAACTCTACTTCCCGGTTATCAACCTCCACAAACATTACGACTTGTTTCTACAGATGAAGTTGCAACATCCAAGGACTTTGACGAAATTTTTATTTTGGTGTGACAAGGTAAATGGTTATTTAATTTTTTTGTATTGAGTTATGTCCATTGAAATTTTAATATGTAATTTAAATTTGAGTTGAAACCTTTGTTTTTTGTAGGACATGTGTTTGCAGTTATTGCGATAGAAGACAATGAAGAAGGAACAAACTATTTCTTATGTCGTTGCATCGAGGAAAGAAAGAATTTGACTTCTCATATTATAGATGGCGAAGATATTGAGTACCCTACAGGGTCAGTGGTAGTTACTGGAACTTGGCTTCGATGGTATCCATTAAAAAACTCCTTTGTTTGGGTGTTTGAAGACTTTGAGACACACATGAAAATACTCTTATATTCACATCTAGTTCTAACAACAAATATTCATTTGTATAGATATCGAGGAAGGCCTAATAACAAAGATTCTTTGGAAGGTTCGAGAGTCAGATCATGAAACAATCTTGTCTGCTATTCAGAGTAGACCGATCCTGATGGTTCATTGGAATGAATTTACATGCTCATGTATGGTATATATAATTTCTTTGAAGTGTTTAAATTTGTTCAACCAGATAATTTGTGTATTTTGTATATATCTAGTATACATGGTTTTGATTCCACTTAAATTTCTTTGACTAGTTTATTTTTATGCAGGTTAGTGGTGCCAGAAAATCTTGGACATTGGAATGAATTTCTTTGATCTCGTCTAATATATAATTTTTCTTTGAATTGCTTAAATTTTTTAGTTCTAGATTCAAGTTCATACCTTTTATTAAATTTTTGTATTTTGTATATATCTAGTATGGTTTTGATTTGAAACTTAAATTTCTTTGACTAACACTTTTATGCAGGTTAGTGGTGCCAAAAAATCTTCCACCTTCACATGGTTGGCATTGTTAGTAGAGAATTTTATATTCTCGAAGCTTTCATTGTTTTACAAGAAAAGAAAAGTAATTAACAATGATTTATGTACCTTGGCTCCGGAGGAGGTAGCCCAGAAGCACCGATAGCTTAGAGAATCAAAAAGACACCTCCCTAAGTGTTTACAAAACCATCCCTATGCGTGTGCATAGTCAGTTCGGTGCCACGACCCACCGTTTGTAAAATATAGTGTTTGACAGCCTTACACTGGCTCAAACAGCACTATTTCATGTTTTTGCAAACAATAGGGCAACTAGAGCACCAATTAGAGACGGAAAAAACCGAGATAGAATTTTGTAGAGGGCCCCTATGCCAAGGTGTAGGATCTGACAAGATGTCTCTAGGTGCCACGAAGTCTGAGTAGTCACTCGTCGAAGTTGAACAATTTTCTGGTCTCAGGGCTTTTAAGGGACTACGCCTGAATGAAGTAGCCTAGAAGCAACAACGTTGTTGCGCACCAAAACAATGCATCCCATAGTATTAACCTAGCCACCCGGATGTGTTGGCACAATCGGTTTGGTGCCATGACCCACCATCTGTAAAATATAGTGTTTGACAGCCTTACATTAGCTCAAACTACACTATTTTGCGCGTATTCAAACAATAGGGCAACTAGACTACCAATTGGAGATGGAAAAAACATAGACAAGCTATTATAAAGGGTCCCTATGCTGAGGTGTAGGATACGATGAGATGTCTCTAGGTGTCATGGAGTTTGAGTAGTCGCTCGTCAAAGTTGAACGATTTTTTGGTCTCAGGGCTTTTAAGGGACTACGCCCGAACGAAGTAGCCCGAAAGCAACGACATTGTCGTGCACCAAAATGACACCTCCTCTAGCATTCACCTAGCCACCCAAACATGTTGGCATAGTCGTTTCAGTGCCACGACCCATCGTTTGCAAAATATAGCGTTTAACAACCTTACACTGGCTCAAACTGCACTATTTTGAGCGTTTGCAAACAATAGGGCAACAAGAGCACCGATTAGAGATGGAAAAATCAGAGATAGGATATTATAGAGGGTCCCTACGCTGAATTTTAGGATCCAATGAGACGTCTCTAGGTGTCATGAAGTCTAAGTAGTCACCCGTCGAAGTTGAACTATTTTTTGGTCTCATGGCTCTTAAGGGACTATACCCGAATGAAGTAGCCCAAAAGCAACGACGTTGTCATGCACTGAAACGAAGCATCCTCTAGCATTCACCTGGCCACCCAGATGTGTTGGCATAGTCAGGTTTGATGCCATGACCCACTGTTTGTAAAATATAGCGTTTGACAGCCTTACACTGGCTTAAACTGCACTATTTTACGCATTTGCAAACAATAGGGCAGTGAGAGCACCGATTGGAGATGAAAAAACCAAGACAGGCTATTATAGAGGGTCCCTACGAATAGGTGTAGGATCTGATGAGATGTCTCTAGGTGCCACGGAGTCCGAGTAGTCACCCGTCGAAGTTGAATGGTTTTTTGGTCTCAGGGCTCTTAAGGGACTACGCCCAAATGAAGTAGCTCGGAAGCAATGACATTGTCGAACACCAAAACACTACCTCCTCTAGTGTTCAACTGGCCATGCAAATGTGTTGGTGCAGTCGGTTTGGTGCCACGACCCACCGTTTGTAAAATATAGAGTTTGACAGCCTTACATTGGCTCAAACTGCACTATTTCAGCGTTTGCAAATAATAGGGCAGCGAGAGCACCGATTGGAGATGGAAAAAACTAAGACAAGATATTGTAGAGGGTCCCTATGCTGAGGTTTAGGATTAACAAGACGTCTCTAGGTGCCATAGAGTTCGAGTAGTCACCCGTCGAAGTTGAACAATTTTTTGGTCTTAGGGCTCTTAAGGGACTACACCCGAACGAAGTAGCCCGAAAGCAACAACATTGTCACACACCAAAATGATGCCTCCTCTAGCATTCACCTGGCCACAAACATATTGGCACAGTTGTTTCAGTGCCATGACCCACCGTTTGTAAAATATAGTGTTTGATAACCTTACATTGGCTCAAACTGCACTATTTTGTGCATATTCAAACAATAGGGAAGCGAGAGCACCGATTGGAGATGGAAAAAATTGAGACAAGCTATTATATAGGGTCCCTACATTGAGGTGTAGGATCTAAGGAGATGTCTCTAGGTGCCACAGAGTTCGAGTAGTCATCCGTCGAAGTTGAACGATTTTTTGGTCTCAAGGCTCTTAAGGGACTATGCCCGAACGAAGTAGCCCAGAAGCAAGGACATTATCGTGCACCAAAATGATGCCTCCTATAGCATTCACCTAGCCACCAAATGTGTTGGTGTAGTCAATTCAGTTCCAAGACCCATCATTTGCAAAATATAGAATTTGACAGCCTTACACTGGCTCAAACTGCACTATTTCGAGCATTTTCAAATAATAGGGCAGCCAAGAGCACCGATTAGAGATAGAAAAAACCAATATAATATATTATAGAGGGTCCCTACGCTAAGGTGTAGGATCAAACGAGATGTCTCTAGGTGCCACAGAGTCCGAGTAGTCACCCGTCGAAGTTGAAAGTTTTTTTGGTCTCAAGGCTCTTAAGGGACTACGCCCGAACGAAGTATCCCGAAAGCAACGACATTGTCATGCACCAAAACGAATGCCTTCTCTAGTGTTCACCTAGCCACCTAGATGTGTTGGCGCAGTCGATTTGGTGCCACAAATCACCGTTTGTAAAATATAGCGTTTGACAGCCTTACACTGGCTCAAACTGCACTATTTCGCATGTATTCAAACAATAGGGCAGCGAGAGCACCGATTGGAGACAAAAAAATCAAGATAGACTATTGTAGAGGGTCCCTACGCTGAGGTGTAGGATCTGATGAGACATCTCTAGGTGCCATGAAGTCTGAGTAGTCACCCGTTGAAGTTGAACGATTTTTTGGTCTTAGGGCTCTTAAGGGACTACGCCTGAACGAAGTAGCCCGGAAGAAATGACATTGTCACGCACCAAAATGAAGCCTCCTCTAGCATTCACTTGGCCACCTTGGATGTGTTGGCATAATTGGTTTGGTGCCACGACTCACCATTTGTAAAATATAGTGTTTGACAGCCTTACACTAGCTCAAACTGCACTATTTCGCGTGTTTGCAAACAATAGGGCAACGAGAGCACCGATTAAAGATGGAAAAAACTAGGATAGGCTATTGTAGAGGGTCCCTAAGCCAAGGTGTAGGATCTAAAGAGACATCTCTAGGTGCCACTGAGTCCGATTAGTCACCCGTCGAAGTTGAGCGGTTTTTTGGTCTCATGGCTCTTAGGGACTACGCCCGAACGAAGTAGCCCAGAAGCAATGACGTTGTCATGCACCAAAACAACACCTCCTCTATCATTCATCTAGACCACCTAGACATGTGTTTTGCACAGTTGATTTTTGGTGCCATGACGTTCCGAGGCATGACTTCTCACTACTTGCCTCCGTTCATTTCCTAGGTTTACCTAGAAAATACAATTTGTAAACAATTATCCCACGAAGGCTCAAGAAATGCCATGAAGGCTCCGGATCGGGTGGTCTGAATCCAAACTAGGCCTCCCTAGAGCCCTCTATAGCACTTGGATTCAATGACATTTTGTTTGACCACGACGTCCTGGGGCATGACTTCTTGTGCTACTCGGTTCGCATCAATGAGATTGCAACAAGGTTAACACATTACCATGTAAATACTCTAATGATTGTTAAATGATCTCTTTTTAAAGCATGTTAATACACAATATACTCTTAAAAATATTTTTTTCATATCTTGTGCCAACTAAGTTCTACAATGTTTATATTTTTTTACAAGCAAATTCAAATTAGGACCTTATTGTTACACACATCAATAACAAGTTTAATTTGGACTAATACTTAACAAATAAATTGTAAGTACACTAAAAACATATAAAATGACTTGTAATAAATCCCTCAAGACCATTTTTAATTGTGTACATTTTTTCCCACTTTGGAGTGTGTTAACCACGTGCTTAAAATAAGAAAATTGATATAAGTCCACACTTGAATCTCTTGAAAAAAAATGATCTTGCACCCAAGAACCTTCAAAACCATTATATAACATAACATCATATATCATATATCATTTAACAATAACATTTAACATATCATATATCATATCCATAATGTTCACATAATCGAGGCCATCAAATCAAATCAAATATATAGAAATAATATGGCTATAAAAACATGCATAGAAGGATATCATGTGCAATGAAATTAAATCAAACATAGAAGTAATATCGTTATGAAAACCAACATGGATATAATGTATCAAACTAAGTGTGTTGGATGTGTCTCTGAAAATATAAGTTCATAACATGTATCGAACTAAGTGTGTCATACATATAGGACCACATGCGGTCACATAAGGCTATATACATAGACTATATGAAGAATCATGAACTAGGACTAGATGGATATATATATATATATATATATATATATATATATATATATATATATCCAAGTCCTATGAATCTAATCATGAAACATCTTCCCTCTCTTCGCCCTGCTAGAAGAAACATGTCCACGACCTGGGGATGTAGTGGAGGGAGATGCCACTACGGATTTCATCTGTGTGGTCCTAGGTGTCTCTAAGCAGGCCTGCAACCTAGCCAGCACATTCATAAACAACAAGTTTTTAACACCCAAATTTTTAAAATACATTCAAAATTTAGAAACTTAGAATTTAGGTAATGCATGTGAAATCTTACCGCAATCTCATGATCCCTATCAATTTGTCGTCAACGTGTTACAGGGTCAACAGTAGACTCACGAGGGGTAAGCTACATACAAATAAATAGTTCAAATAAATATTTCATGTACAAAATTTGATATTGTAGATTTAAGTAATAATGAAAAAATTCCTCCAAAATTTAACAAATTTGAAAAATTGTACCTTAGTTAGTGGATTTGCAGATGTTATGGTAGTATCTACAGTAGCCTCCATAGTCTGCATATATGGAGGAGTCTCTTTGGTAGTCATAAGCTATACAAAAAAATATGTACAAATCAATATTAATCTACATGACTGCCACATAACAGACCCAAAGTATAATCGACACATAACAGACCAATACATATTAATTTTCTAATAGAAACCAACCAAGGAATCTAGGTTTAATGATCTTCTAGGGAAGCTTCGATGTTACTCGAGTCTCCAAAATTCCTACAAGAGTAGATACACAACTAAACTTCCACAATTAGAAATAAAGTGTAAAGAGAAACTAACCTGCGTAAAAGTCACATGAGGCGTGTCAGTAGCCTCAGTGCCAAGAGCAATATGATGACCCGCCCAACTCCTGTGTATAAAAGACAAACATATTAATATGTACATGTACACTGTGAAACATTATAATAATAAAAGTGCAATCAAATGAAATTTAAATGTAAGTATAACTTGAAACTTATGTCTGTAACACGCCTAGTTGCAGTAGCTAGCATGTCGATGCTGGATGTGTCCTTCACCGGCTCTTGCTGTTTAAAATTAAAAAAAAATTAGTTTTTACATATATGTACATGACATAATCAAATACATAATATATATTAAAATCTCAAATGAATTAAACTATTGTGTGTGTGTATATATATATATATATATATGTATATATATATATATATATATATAATTTATTTGACATTTACATGTGAAAGACCAAGATCATTTGCACCAGTTCCAAAAACATCCGCCATCATCTCATCTAGAGAAAAGAAATCATGTGATCTAGCAAATGATGTCTCACCCATAGTGCATACAACACCACATGATCCAAAATAGAGTGGTGTGCTAGAAATGACACCTCCACCAACATCACCAGATGCAATCCGGTCATTATGCTGGGTCAAAGTGTCAATGAGCTCCCTTAATGCATGTAGTGTGTCAATCTCCACAACCTCCTTCAATGTAGGAGGGATAACTGAAGGTAGTGAGGGTTTTGGGGCATGGGGATCCTTGGTTGACCAACGTATGCACCAGGTCTACTCTGTGTAGAGCCACCTCCTCACCCATAAAACTCAGAAAAGTCAAAATAATTTGGTACCTCATTAAGTACGAACTCACAATATAATTTGTTCAAAAATAGAGAGGAACTTCATTGTTGTTGCATAGTGGATAATCAAAAACCATCCACCATTTCTCCCAAAAATTGTTCTTGATTCAATTATCGTGGCACCAATGGATTGGGAACCGTTTGCAAGTACATCTAGGGGGCATTGGTTCTTGGTTCAATAAATAATGCACAAATGCGGTCTTTTACAAAAAAAATATCTTTTACAGCTGCATGGGATAATTTATCCGCATAGCACCACCTACAATCACCTCTAAAGGTATTCCATCTATCTATTTGGTTAGTTGCAGAGTCAACTTCGCCAATCAATGTTTGCAATGTGTTGGCTAAAGTCATGCGGGATGAATTTGTGGCATGATTTTGTCATATAGTTTAAATAAGGTTCTCAATGGAATTTTTTTTTTTGGATTCTTCCAACGATATCAGCTTATGTTCCTGCTAGTTCCATGGGGACAGAAGGAGCCACAGGAGGTAGATCTATGTTTGGAGGGTTTTGAGTAATAGGGGTTTTAGATGGTTTGCAGGATTAAGAGCTTGCCGAGCAACTGACAAAACAAAAAAAAATTGAAGACATAAACAAAAAATTGAAAAACCCATGAAAATCACAAAAATAATCTAAAATGTAAGAAATTTGATCAAAATCAAGGGATTACCTCTTCGTCTTGGTGGCATTGTTGAAACTATTATGATCTAGAAGTCTGAGGAGCAATTTTCAGGGGGTATTCAAAGCTCGAGTGCCAAAGGTCTAAGAGAAATTGCGATTTGCAGGGGAAATGGGGGAAAATGAGGAGTCGCAGGTCTACTTTTTTGTCTCAGAGGACCGCAATCACGGTTTTAGGTTCGGAAATCACCAAAACTATGAAAAAAATTCCGTGATCATGGTGTATAAACCGTGATCGCGGTACATAAATTTTGGGTTTTTATGTCCACCAACTTGCTGCACTTACCATGTCCTTATTTTATAATTTTATAAAATACTTGTATTCCTTTTGTATACCAATCTCTCTAAATTAGTTATTTATTATTATCATTATGCAAAGTTTAAAATATGATAATGTATGTAGATTTTATTTTTATATTAGATGGGAAACCCTTAATAACTAAAATTGTAAGAAGGATGTCAACTTCAATTATTGCTTAGGGCACTCCTAACCCTTATTCGACTCTAAATCAATGGGAATCTTCTCCTCTTGGTCGAAACTCTAATTAAGCTTCAACTCCTTATAAAACCCATTAAAAAGGGGATGCCAATGGTAGACTGTGTAATCCATTCATTATTATCACGTTTTTCATGTCTTGAACAAAATTCCAATCAACATTCGATGCACAAACAATTCAATATATGCAAGTTTCTCAAACCTTATGTTTCAATGAACAGAACAACTCGTAAATGCTTTTATTCACTTTTTGGCACAAGGATGCTCTTGGAAACAATGAATTTACTCTTATAACTTCAATATAAATTTTGTAATAAATTCTTAATGATTGATTGATTCTTCTTATCATTCTCTTAAATGTAGTGATGCATTTGTGTATTTATAGACTTCCTTGATTCTAATTGTCACAACTTGTTTTGACTTACTTGAATTGACATCTAATTGACCATCAATAAACATATATTTCCTATGTGAAGCAGTTGAATGAAGTCGCATTAATATACAAACTCTTCTTACAAGTGAAGCCATATATCAAGTAACCATTTGATGGCAAACTAGAGATATTCTTGAGTGAATCTTCGCTATTGTTACTAGGAATTACACCTGACTATTATTGCTAGGAAATTAGACACCACCTTGAAGTCACATTACTTCATGGGTATGTGTTACTAATAACTATTGTTAGAACGTTATCACCCTTTAGTGTACCATATAGCATATATTGTTATTGATTATTGAGCGGTCCTTAACTTGTATGGATAACCACCCCTTGGGATATTCCCTCCTTGATTATTGGAACTCCCACTTAGTCGAATATATGGTATTTTGAGTAGATTATTAACATTATGGTGACATTATCACGTGAAGTATATGTTATGGATGTCTCAGTGTTACTCCTCAAGTGGGCTAAAAGTGATCTAATACCATGGTTTAAATTGTGTGGTATTAAACTTGGATGTGAACCACCAATTATATGGACTTGGATTTCATTGGGTTCTTATGGTTATGGTGGACTAGTAACACTTTGTAATGTGATAGGATTTGATGTCATGTTCAAAAGAACCATTATCTTATGTGGCATTCTTAGATTGTGTTTGACTTGCATAACTTGTAAAATAAATTTTCATGGAAATTTGTTATAAGCACCACTTATGAGTATTATAATGTTAGGCGGGTACTATTATAATGTTAGGCGGGTACTATTATTCAATATTACCTATAACTTATGGGTATTAAAATATAAACTTGTTTTTGAGGAAAATAACATCATAATGCATTAAACAAACTAATCAAGCCCTACACTAATGATTGTCTATTCTATAAAATATTACACAATGATGCATCTAAAATATTGACTTTTTCCCCCTATACACATGGAAAGTGGTTTTATTACATATTATTATCATTATCGAATGTTTATTGATGTCTTCATATTAGGGTTGTAATTGTATTTAACTCATATAATGGAGTAAATTCAATATAATTGTAGGCAATATGGATCTTATTTAAATTATATTAAATGTGTGTATAGATTGTTGAATTAGGGATTAAATTATACTATAGTATATTATGTAAATTCGAGGACAATTGTTAATGATAGTTATTAGAGGACATGTCCAAAAAAACTTAAAAATTTGACTACAAGAAGACATGATTCGAAAATACCCTTGATTCTACTTGAAATGGCTATAAAATTGGTCGACTAAAACTTGTAACACCTACAATAAATTTATTCTATGGCAAGATGTGAAATCAATTGTGGAAATTTGAACACCTTGTCACTATGAAAAACTTTCATTTTTTTATTTTTATTAGAAATCACTATGAACACACTTGTCTCAATCTAACCCTAATCAAGCCTCAACTCCTTGTAACACCCATAAAAACATGGGATCTTAATGGGGACGTGTGTTATGCCCCCATTATTACCAAGCCCCTCATATCTTGATCAAAATTGCAGTCACCACTCGATGCAAGCAAGTAATCATGCAAGTGTACCAACCCTTATATTTACATATGTGCACCAACAACTAGTAAGTGCACTATTATACCATCTGAATACTTGAATTCATCTTTTCATATGAAGATGTTCTTAGAAATAATAACTCAGAGCTTGTACTATTTCAGTAACATTCTAACAAGAGATTCTATGTATCATTATTTTAAATGTAATAATGCACTTATGTATCCATAGACTTATTGGATTAAAATCAAGAGCATATTGGCTCCCAAGATGATGCACAAAGTGTGAGAAAGATGATGTAGTGCCCGTATTTTTATAGCCTCAGTTATTTGTTGACTTCTTTATTCATAGATATGATTTGATAAGGATTTGATATATTTTGGACATTATGTTATGTTATTTGATCTTCATGGACATGTATGGTGATTTGGGCGTGTAGTGCCAATTTAGGTTTGATTAGTATGTTGACACATTTTATTAGATGTTGTGGATACTAACATATGACTATGTTATTTGGGCCAAATTTAAAAATGATGGATACATAGTTTAGTCTCACACCTTGATGATATAGATTTTTCGATTAATAATGAGAACACATGATAGCATGAATTTATGTCATTTATATGTATTTCAATAGCTAACCAATGATGAATTGTTTGAAAGTGTGCATATTTCTCATTTACAATTCCATGTTGATGTTGTGATATCGTAGATTTGAATTTTTAGACTTGATTGTTTATTGAGTAATTGATTTAAACTTGTATTGGGCAGATGTGTTTAATGTGTGCATTGAGTTTGCGGGTTACAGGGCACGTGAGAATGTGGGTTTCAAGGCAGCTACACAATTTATGCACAAGTGGCCCATGGGGCTAAGTCCTAACCATGTTAGTTGTATGAGGCCCTATAGTTTGATTGTATTGTTAGGCACTATGAGTGACCCTTATTTGTAATGTTGTATGTCATGTAAAATTAATTATGATTAGGTTGTTGGTTTTATTAAGTAAACTAGGTTGGGGGACTTAATGGTCCCCACTTGCATTAAGTTTTGTATTTGTGTTAAGTGTTTGTTAATTAGAGAGGATTGGGGTCACATGAGCACCCTTGAGTGGGCCCCACATCCTCTACACTTGTGCCCAAATGTGCCAAACTCGAAATTGGGCTATTTATGGCATTTTAAGTAACCCCTTTTAGTTTTGGGAGTTCACTTAACATGAAAATAAGCCCTTTGACCCTACCTATTAGGTAGGGGGACTTAATTTCAAGGCATAGAGGGACTTTCCCTCCAATTTAACCTCTCTTTTATCACCATCCATGTAAGATGGATTGGACTGTGTGTGTTCTAAAAAGTTGCACAAACTTGTCTCATTTTCTTTTTGGGTAATTTGGGAGAAGGATGTTTAAATGTGAGTTTATCTTTTCTTCTTTTTATTTTGGGAATATTGACTGGGAGGGAAGAGAGGGGTGACACATCTCACCCCCTCATTGGTGAGGAAATTTATTTTATTTTTTTCAAATACTCCCTCATGGGGGAGAAAGAGAATCTTTTTTGGCTTTTTCTTGGTGCTTGGAGGCTTTGGAAGTTAGAGTTTGCTTGGACAAGGAATTGTGAAAGAGCTTAGAGATTTGGAGAGCTTGTGGAGGTAGGCTCTTTGATCTCCTTTTTATGTTAGATATTAAATTACTTATGGTTGAAATTTTTATTTTGTTGCATGGGTTGTTCTTTGTTTTGGTGTGTGATTTGTTATTTTCTCCATCCATCATATGACTTAATGGATTTTAGAGTTTTATGGGGGGAAGAGAGAAAAATTTTCCCTCTTAAACCTCATGGCTTGATGGGAAAGCCATGTTGGTTCTTTTTATTTCCTCTCATATTATTAGAGGTGGTGAATGTGGTTCATATGGTTTGAACCCCCATTCCCCATCCTTGGAGAGGAAACACAATGGGTCTAAAAATATTCCCAAGGATTTTAGGAAAATAGGTGGAGCAAAAAGGAGGGATTGTTGTCTTGGAGGGATAAGAAGGTTTTGTGAAGAATCTTGTAAGTGTGCTTCCTATGGTTAAACCACATTCTTTGGCATTTTTGATGTCTCATCTACTCTTCCCCATTGTTGAGGATTAATATGGTTTTCTCCTCCTTTATTTTTTTTTGGTAAATTTTGTGTTTTATTAAGTGTATGGATTGTCTTCTATGTGATATGTTTTTTGTTTATGTCTCCCTAAATCTTGTACACATTTGTGGAAGCTAGTTCTCTCTCCCATGGGCTTGGGGAGGCTAGCATGTCTTCCAACCTTTGGAAAGACATGTAATGATGCATATATGTTGGGTGGTTTGGGTGGTAAAACAAGTCTTTCTCTATGTGTTGGTTTCTTGGAAAAGCACTCAAAGTTGGAGCTCAAGTTTGGAAGATAGTTGGAGTTTCTTGTCATCATGATTTCTTATTATTTTTTCAATTTTTTGTGCATACTACTCTCATTTTTATCTCACATATATGGCTATTTGGGAAGTTTCTTTGTCTTGTAAAGCTCCAATTTTGAGATTTGGATTGCTTTGGAAACTAGTATTACATTTTTGTGTACCCTATTTCAATCTTGCAAAGAAATCTTGTAAATTTTCTCTTTGTGCATCTTGAGTATTTTGGAAAAATGTTACATTTTTGAGCTTAAGATTCATTGTAATGTAAACCATCATTGTATGAAGAAGGTTGTAAAAAAAAGAAGAGAAAAACCTTGTAACTTGGAAAGTAATGCTTGAGGTTTGAATGGAATGAAATTAGTTTTTCTTCCTTTCCATGTGAAACTTAATGATTTGATCTTATTCAAATTTGAATATGTATTCTTCCTTACTAGATTTTTCCTCCCTAACATCAAAATTCGCCACCCTAACACATATTAATTCTGCAGATTTTTCTTCCCCGAGTACTCTAAAATCAGATCTTTCAATATATATATATATATATATATATATATATATATATTTCTTTAAAAATATATATGGGTATAAAATATACTCAACCAAAGAATATATCTGGTTAAAAAGAATACAAAAAAAAGTACAAGTAAATAGCTTGAGCGACCATGAATCTTTGTCTTTCATAGCTCCTCCTCAACCTGCACATGTAAGAAACAAAATGAAACCAAACGGAAGAGAAAGGAAAGGGAAAGAAAAGATAAGGATGGAGTATGGCAACTTGAGGGAACGTTTTAAATATAGGGCCAAGATTAGATTTATCCTAGGGTCCACATTACACCCTACACGACTTTTAAGTCATGGGTTTTGGTGGGAATAGGAAATAAATTAAACGAAGGGTGTGTGGGGGTTGATTAAATAAAAGGGGGGTTATTAAAGCAAAAAAAGGGTGTAAACTTTCCTATGTGACCCTAGTAAATGACTAGTAGGGTAACATGTTAAGAAATAAATAAGTTTGAAATTAGATAAGTAGTTAATTAATTGGGTAAATCGAAATAAAATATAATAATTATTAATGGGGATTTGGAGAGTATAGCAATAGTAAATACTTCAAAAAAATTAATCAAAATTTTAATTACATTTTGGTGTGGTTTCCTATGTCCCGAGGCGGGACATTACAAATGACAAGGAAAGCCAATAACCCATAAAAAATTAAAATTAAGGGGAAGTTGGGCTAATAAAGGAAGTGACCATTTCTATAATGGATATGGAAATGGTCAACCATATTTATAGCACGCAAAAATGGTCATTTCCTGGACCAAGACAAAACATGTGAATAGAGAAATCTAGGAGATAACAAAAAACAAGGAGCAAATAAGGAAAGATATCATAAAACATGAAGACAAAAGAGGTCGGATAAATCTCTATATTTTTTTCAAACATGAACACAAAATTTTGTGTACTTGTTCCTTTGAAGAAAATTTTCAGACAACAAAAAATATTTTTGCAATGCTTACCTCACTTTATAATAACAATATGTAACCCTTTCTTGAATGGCTCTTCACGTTCTTATTTACATCACATCTTGTATTTTACATTTTACAAAAGCCAGTTCAAATATTACTAAGAATAAAATCCAATTTAAGTTATGAGTTATATTCAAAAAGTAACTTGACATTAGAATAACTCCCCTTAAGAGGTCTTATCCAATGATAAAGTACTACTACAAGTTTAGTTTGGACTAGCTCGTTCTTAAGTCAACTCATTGTTTTTTTCTTTCACCTTCTTAGTTTTTAATTTCTAGAAATTGGTAATAACCCTCATGATTATCAACTCCTTTGGAGTCGTCGTGTTGTTGCCATGAATAATCCATATATTTATTGTGTTCCTGGTTGGTCTAGTTTCCCCCAATTTTTTTTCTTTTGAATCCAAATGTAGGGTTTTAGGGGTATGGACCCTAGTGGGGTAATGGGGTGAAGCATTGTGGGGTATTGGGGCAGAGCCCTTGGTGCACTCCCTCAAGCTAAGCACAATTTGAGATTTATGTAAACTTTGAAGCACCATGATTTAGCTCTATGGTCGATACACGAGGTGCATTTTTCTACCCTCATAACACTTTTGTTTTGACTTTCTTTGGGCACTTTTTGTGCTTTTCATTCCTTCCTAATTTTAGGGGTACATACCATGTTCTTGTTTCCCAATCAGAACTACCCATCATTCCTTCTATGCATTCTTTTCACACCTTGCTTATTTTTATAATGGGCACATCACTTTTGATTCCATTTCCACACTTCCATTGACACTCCAAAAGAGTACTATTCATACCTCTTTAGACTCAACACACAAAAAATGGTTGTGGTTCCCAAAAGAAACTTCCTTGGATGCTTCAAGAACACCCTTTTTATGCTTATTGTGAGAAAGATATCTCAAAGAACAAGATATTGTCTCAAGGTGGGAAAGATACAAACTACATGGGGTTGAAATGAGGACAATGCCTCCATGTATAGGGGAAAATATAAATGTGTAGACACATAAGAGTATGATTCTCAAGGGTGTGAGTGAGGACATCACTATCATCCTCATCATTTGGATAACCACCCATTTGATATATTTGATATTTTTTTGAGTTATTTATATAAGTATTTTTTGTTGTTGATAGATAGACTGTGGGGAAGTGTTCAACCCTCTCTTTTACTTATTAAAAAAAAAATTTAATTTTCTTCATTAACTTAAATGTATTTTAGTGTGAATTATGGTACATATATTGTCATAACCATCCATCAAGGTACAAATCCCATGAGATATTAAAAGGGAAAAAAGTAAGATCAAATTCCATTGTTTTAAAAATGATTAAATGTTAGGAAAAACAATAAAATAATATAAAATGATTAAATGTTTGGAAAGACAATAAAATAAGAATTAAGATTGCAATACACTAGATCATGTAAATTTGGAAACAATCATTAGTGACAAGTGGGAAAGTATATGCGCAAACAAAAAATGAATCAACTACCAAAATACAAGACTTAAAAAACACCTTTTTTAAGAATTGAAATGATTATGGAACTGGTCAACTGAAACTATAAAAACTATAAAAATGAAATTATATGACAATATGTAAATTGAATGTGTAAATGTAATCACCGTGTCTTTGTGGGTGAAAGCCTTGTTTAATTTATTTTTGTTGCAAATCACTAGGAATCTACTCCACCTGGTTAGAATTCTAATTCAATCTCAATTCCTTACAAAACCTAAATAAAAGGGGGCCTTTAATGGTGAAATTTTTAATCCATCCATTATTATTAGGGCCCTCGTGTCTTGAAAAAAATAACAATCAACACTCAATGCATAAGTAATTCAATGTATCCAAGTTTCCAGACCTTTATATTTCAATGCATGCAACAACTAGTAAATTCTTGAATTCGACTTTGTCTCACAGATGCACTTGGAAACAATAAATTTAATATTACAACTTCAATTTCACTCTTGTAAAATATCCTTAATGATTGATTGATTCTTTATATCATTATCTATAATGTAGTAATGCAATTGTGTATTTATAAACTTCTTGGATTCTAATTATCAAAATGTGTTTTGACATCCCAAAATTGACATCTAGTTTATCATCAATAAACATATATCGCCTTTGAGAATGATTTAGATGTAGTCGCATTAGTGCAGAAGATCTTTCTTGTGGGTGAAGCCACATGTCAAGTGACCACTTGAGATCTTTTCGAATGAATCGTGATTGTTATTGCTAGGAAATTAGACACATCCTTGGGGGTACATTACTTTGTGGGTCTTGATAATTATGCCAAATACATTGTTTCAAACTGGATTGAGGGTTATTCCATCCATCACATGCCATAAGATAGAGGGTGAATTTTTTTTTAACATTGTAGGTCATTCATCAAAATGATCTCTGTCGTTCGTTGATTTTCGTAGTTATTTTAAGATTTCATATTTTGCTAAAACAAAGTGCCTAAATACCTCGATTGGTACCACATCCTCTGCTAAACAAAAAATATTTTCAGAACCCCTTAAGCACCTCTCTGTATTTATATTTACGCCGAAGGCATTTCACTATGGGAAAGGCGTGGGCGAGGGCTGAAATTTTGCGGACACGGAAATAGGAATAAAAATACTTCTACAAATCAGGACTGGAACCTTTTTTTTCAAAAAGGAATAAAGTTTCTCAAATCGAAGCGGTTGAAGCTGAATACAAGTAATTTACAGGCTGTTACAACAAAGAAAATTTAAATAATTTCTCTGATCAGGGCGAGGATTGGCTGAATAGAAAACTCAAAATCTGAAATGTCTATATCTATATTTAATTTACAAAAAATGGATGAATGGACGGAAGAGTGATGTGAGGAAATTCCTTTCCAAATCGAATACTTATTATTTTTGAGGGTGTGAACAAGCTTGCAAATTTTCCGCGTTGATGTCGCGGTCATTGCGACCCTTCTGCGTAGATGGTGTCGAAGAAACATCATTTAACATCAAATCATGTATTGATTACATACTATTTAGTGGGGAATCTTATTATCTGCATTTTTTACGTGGAAAGGTGTTTTTCAGCGAGGAGCTTTCCCCCCTCTTAGTGTGTCAGGATGCACACTAAAATTTTGAGCACCGTATCAACTTCTTTTGGTGAATCTGAGCCGTTTCATTCCTCGTATTTCCAAAAATTGGTTTTCATAGGCCAAATTAGACACAACTAAAAAAAGTCGTTCCAAATTCTACATCATTCACACATTTCACAGTGTCTCATTCAAAAACCTTTTGGATTAACCCGCAAGTCTCCCATGTAAAATCCCCATGGAAACTTCAACGTAGTGCACAATCAGCCGTTGATCAACTTTTGCATTAGTTGTTGTTACGTCAAGTGGCGTTGATTTGTCTATCAATTTACCTCGATCTACCTATCAGTTGACATTGTCAATGGATGGGAATATAGGACAATGAGTCCTTTTACGTAGAAGGATTTTTCACTATGTGAAATACATGGGCACTAGTTGACAGGGGCTAGAAATCCAAGGGCAGGGATAGCTTATGTTGTTGATGTCCTTCCATGGGCGTTGAAAAAATAAATCTTAGCCTTCCATTTCGTTGCCCCCCTACTCTGCTTGCATCACCTTTGTCAAACACATCACGTGCCTTCGCTATGTCACCCCATTTTGCATACTTGTTGACAAGAGCATTCACCATTAAAAATGAAACCATAGCCTATTTTTGATTACATCCTCATAAATTTCCATACCATGTTCTAGACTTGTCGATTTAGCACAGGTGAAGAGAACAATCGTAAAAGTGAAAGTATTGGATTGTATACTTGTTCGTTACATTTCATAATATAACCCCTAGACAACCTCGAAAGGTCCATACTTGACATATAATGCAATCATAACATTCCAAGAGGCCACATTATGTTGGGAAAGTATATGAAAGGTACACAGAACCTCATCAAGGTTTCCAATATGTGTATAACCTGATATCATATCATTGCATGAGACCATGTCGCATTGAGACATTTTGTCAAACACTTGGTGTGCATCCTCAATTTTTCCATAATTAGCATACGTGTCAATGAGGGCACTCGCTATAAATATGTTAGATCGAAACTCACTTCACATTACTTGTTGGTGGATTTCCTTGCCATGTTGTAAAGCTTCCACAATAACAATCCACAAAACAAAGTAGATTTGATCTTGCCGGTAAAGGGGCCAGGAAAAACATTTTGACAAAAAATGTCCAGGAAACATGGGCACTCCCTGGAAAATGGCCTTCACTATTGGATGCCTTCCGGCGTAATTATGCTAAAGGCATTTTCCAAGTTAGAATAAGTGGACTGAAGGCTGTCAATTTTGATACAATGCCAACAACTGTATTAATGTCATATAATATTTAGACAAAAAGGTGTGTATACAAGTAGAAATCCTCTCCCACAATTGACACATGTCAAATGTTTGGACGACGAGGAAGAGGCGTAGGAGGACGTTGACATACATGCATCCATCTGTAGTCAATTATGTCGAAGGCGTTTACTCAAGCAGAAATCCGGAGGCCGAATAACAATCGTACCAACGCGGGACTATCTCCACCATCCATTTGATAGGTCGTATTGATGATGTTAAATGAATCCCGAATGTACATCCACACTCTATTTATTTCTAGGTTCTGCCACATGTTTCGCATTAATAGGTTTTACAGTAAAGTGTTTTACCAAATGAAAGAACGAGACAACTTGTTATGGAAATGATTATGGGAGCATATAGAAGACATGAGATTTCTCTTGAAACAGACACCACTTCACCGTATGCAAGAAACAAGTCTCCATTCTGGTCAATTTACATTTGTTGGCGCACTCTTGGCATGTGTCAAAATATGAGCTCTAAAACAGGGTATGGAGATGCACGCAGACTCAATATATAAAAAAATATTGTTTTTATAGTTAACTATTTTTAATATATATCAATATATTTTACATATAAAAACATTTAAAAAATAACAGTCATACTTAAAATATGTAAATAACGTGTGATAGAAAATTCAAATATTTGTAAATATTTTATTCCTAAAACAATAAAAAACGTCTAAACAAACATCTAATTTAACCCCTAGCATTGACTATATTGTCAGTCAAACTGTCTGTTGTGGAAGTGTCGAAGGTTTTTGAAATATCTTGGTTTTCATACTAATTTTTTATATATTAAAACTCATTGGGAATTAATTGTCTTTGTTCATAACATGTCTAACTCTCATAAGACCCTTCTATTATATACAAGCGCCTAAAATAAAAGCTTATAGATCTACATTGTATCAAGCCTACTAACAAAAAGGAAAAGTCTGAGAACCATTCCGAAAAACACTCATACAACCAACTGCTGGAGGGGTTCTATTATCCCTTGTTTGCTTGCAACTGATTGAGCTTAAAACTAATAAGTGTGGGTGCAAACTGTCACAAGAAGTTAACATTGCGGTAAAATTTTCCTATATTTTATTTTGGATTTTGTTACGGGTGAATTGCATTCACATAAATAATGCAAGTAGAATTGAGATGATAAATTATAGCACAAGTAGAAAACATTTTGTGTGTGGGAACAATATGAGCCATGGAATAGATGTGGGACATACAAGTATTTAATTCCCATATTTTTTAATCCAAATTTTCATCCATGACTTCATCTTACATAAAAAATTAAACGACATCAAATATAAAACTTTGACACAATAAGAAACAAAACAAAATATTAACAAAGCCCATTTTCCCCATATTTTTTCAAATTATTCTATTTCTTTTTGTAGTTTTTGGGCCAACTATTAGTGCCCTATAACTGACGAATTTTTTTATTGCATTAACTAAGTGAATCCTCCATATGGCTTAACATAGATGCAATATAATGTTGATATGGTTGGATCGTGTTACTCAATACTTATTTTATCATGTCCCCCACTTGTTCCATAGATTAAGAGGAATGTTTATGAGGGGAAACCCTAATCACTATCTTATTAGCTTAAAAGAAACCTTACATCAAAGCATAAAGGATAGATGAATTTTGTCAGATGTTTTTATTATGAATACTCTGGTAGACATGTTTACACAATGTCAAACCTTATACTTGAATAAGAAACAAAACAAAATAATAACAAAGCCCATTTTCCCCAAAAATTTACCATATATTTATTTTTGTAATGTTTGTGCTAGTTATTAGTTCCCTACAACTGATGTACAAGTTTATTGAAATGATTGAGAGAACCCTCCATATGGCTTAACATAGAAACAATATAATGTTATTCTTAAGCTCACTACTATTCTTAATATAGTCGCATCGTGTGACTCAATAATTTTTACATCATGCCCCACACTTTTTCTATGCATCAATTGGAATGTTGATGATGGGAAACCCTAATCATTATCTTATTATCTACAAAGAATAACTTTACACAAATGTGAATGAAATTGATGACATAAGAAACCCAAAATGCAATGCTTTTAACCTTGTCATCTATTAGATTTTGGCCCCTTTAAGTGAAAATTGCATTCACCTAAATAATGCAATCGAGATTGAGATGATATAGTGGTACACATATAAAAACTATTATTTACATGGGAACAATATGAGTTGTGGAATAAGTGTGAGACACGTAAGTATTTTATTCCCATAGTTTTTATTTCTAACTTTCCATTCATGTTTTTCAACTTATCTAACATATTAAATGTCATCCAACAAAAAAGTTAACACTTTAAAAGATAAAATAAAATAATAGTAAATCCCCCTTTTCCATTTTTTCTTCTGAAAATTCCATTACCTTTAGTTGTGTATGGTTGGTTTATGGTGTCATACAACTTATGAACAAGTTAATGACACTTACTGAGTGACCCCTCCATATGGCTTAAAATTAACACAATACATTGTTATTCATATGCTTGATATTGTTTTCTATTTTGTTGACTCATGATACTCAATAATTATTTCATCATGTCCTACACCTATTCGATAGATCAATAGGAATGTTTATAAGGGGGAACCTTAATCGCATTCTTAAAATCTAAAGAGAAACCATAATCATAAATGAGCATGAAATTGAAAACATAATGAACCCTCAATGCAAAAGCAAAATTTTTAACATATGTTGACTTCGAGATTGAACCAAAAAATGTAAGTTCTCCTTTGAAATATTCATTATCAACACCTTTTCTAAGATATCTCAAGACTATATTTCCACGATGCCCTGCACATCGTATCCCCTTTCTCTGTCGAACAATTCATAAGAAATACAAATGTTACATATGTTCCTCCTCATAAGAATGAGAGCTTCTAAAAAATTGTTCCACCCAATATTATCCTCTCCCAATTGCTTCTCTTCCCTCTAACCCCCCCTTCTACACCCCTCTTCCTCCTTTTATGTTTTGGTCCCTCAAAATCAACCTCATCTTAGAATGCCCCTTTGGTGTTCACATCTCACATTCATGTGTGATTCCTAGTTATATAAACATCATGTTATTCCTCCAAGGATTTGAACACACGATCTAATTACTAAAAAATAACGCTAAAAACAAACAAAGTGAGATTTAAAAAAAGTAAACCATCAAACACCTAAATCGACCTCGACGAAAATGAAGATAAAACCGTTTTTTGTTGGGCACCTATAGCTTACAAGCGAATTATTACTCGAATTCGAAGGTGGATGATGTGAATTGCATGTAAGGATATAGTTACTACTTTCGATTGGAGGATTTGACATTTTTTCCATATCACTTTATATGGTATAATATATCATTTTTATGTATATGGAATCCAAATTGCTATTTTTTAGCATAAAATGGTAACACTTTTTTCCAATGTTTTTTTCACCCCCTCTAATGTTTATAAACCCTAATTGATTATGCCAAAGGCATTTTTTCAAACTGGATTGAGGATTCTTTAGTCTAATACATGCCATAAAATGGAGGATGCAAATTTATTGAACAATGTAGGTCATTGATCAAAATGATCATGACTATCCATTGATCCCTAATAATGATGTACAAGAGACAGAGAATCTGGGTTCTCTCACCTTAGTTAATTGATTTTTCCCGACAACCATTTTTTGTTTTAGCTCTCTCAAGTGCCACATTTTATCATATTTTCTCAAAAATTTATGTTTCTTTTAGTTGTGTAAGGGCCAATTGTCGATGTCCTAGAATTGATGGAAAAGTTAACATTGTTGATTGAACAACCCCTCCATATGGCTAAAAAATATGTAATACAATGTTATTCTTAATCTTGATACTATTTTTGATTAATTTGCATCATGTAGGGTTTACTTCAATGGACCATAAGGTTAGCTATCTTGAGTTAGAGTTGCGAAACCTCAAGGGTAGAGTGACCAACAAAGAAAATGTAGAAAATATTGGACAACAATTGGAGGATTTCATTCACCAATTTAGTTACAATATCATGGGTCATCATATCCTTCCTAATCAGCCATAACTCAATCATACTCATATTAACCAAGGTGGATCTTCAGGTCAAAGTAATAGACAAACTAGCCAGGGTGGATCTGCAAACATGACCAATCCAAATACAAACACTCTGCAAGCCCGTGACATGATTCCAAAAGTGGAAATGTGTAAGTTTGATGGAAAGTATCCACTCAATTGGATTAACCAGGTGGAGAATTCTTTGATTTTCATCATATTCCATTGGGAAAAAAGGTTACCATGGCATCGTTGTATCTCAAACCTGACCAATTCATTTAGTATGGATGGTTATGTTCTCAAAGGAAAAAGAGTGGCCTTAATGTTACATGGAAAGTCTTCACCGAAGATTTGCAATTGCACTATAGTTCTAGTGTGTCAGAGAATTATTTCAGTCAATTAGCAAAGCTAAGACAAACAGGAATAGTCAAAGATTGCATCCATCAATTCCAAAACCTTTCCTTACGGGTAGAAAATATTCTTAAAGAGAATCTGAATTACTTATTTCTTGGGGGTCTTAAAGAACAAATTGAGATTGAGGTGCGTATGTTTAATCCTCATAAGGTTTCAGATTCTATGATCATGGTACATAGGATAGAGGAAAAAATTCTTTCCAGTAGGAAAAATACTGTCAACAATATTAGAGATCGTAGCACCTTTCCACCATCATTCCCTCAGCCAGTTAGATAGAAACCTCAACAAATTGAAGAAAAGAGAGCCAAAGAGTTATGTTTTAATTGCGACAAAAAATTTGGACCAGGACATAAGTGTGCTGAAAAGAAGTTGTTCTACATTGAGGGGCCTAATGAAGAAGAAGAAAATGAAGATGATGAAGAGGTAGGGCCAGAGGAGGAATTAGGAGATCCCCAGCCAACAATGTCATGCCATGAAATTTCCGGTATTAGCACTCCCCAAACTCTCAAAGAAGCTGGATTCTTAAAAAAATAGAGGGTAACAATGTTGGTTGATTCAGGAAGTACTCACAACTTCATCAATCATAAGTTGGCGGTACGCTTGAACTGCTTTGTTTATCTAGTTCCAGAATGTCAAGTCATGATCGTGGATGGGGAAAACCGTTAGTTGTTTAGGAAAATTCCATAACATTAATCTCACAATGGGAGATTACTTGCTAACTAGCAATATGTATGCCATTGCCATGGGAAGAGTAGATATTGTGTTAGGAATTTAGTGGCTTACCACCTTGGGAACCATTGAAATGAACTTACAAGAGTTGTTCATGTAATTCCAATCAGAAGGGAGGAATTTTAAACTAAAAGGATTAAGAGCAAAGTCCCCACAGATGGTAAGTTCTCATCAGATGCAAAAATTGCTTAGAAAAGGTCCCGAGGGGTTTGTGGCACAACTATTTTCATTAGAAGCAAATCATTTAAATACATTTATACTCAACAAATATGCAAACAATTATAAACGAGCACTTAGTGGTGTTTGCTGAAATGCCCAAGGGTTTACCTCCAAAAAGAGACCATGACTATGCCATCCAAGCTAGTACCAGGGAGTCAACCACCCCAACATCAAACTTTACAGGTACCCCTATATGAAAAAGAGTGAAGATTGAGAAGATAGTTCAAGAGATGTTAGAAGTAGGGCTTATTCGTCATAGTTAGAGTGCTTACTCTTCTCCTGTCGTGATGGTACGGAAAAAAGATGAAAATTGACACATGTGTCAAGCTTACAGGGAAATCAATAAGTACATAGTTAAAGATAAGTTTCCTATTCCTGGAATTGATGATTTGCTAGATGAGTTAAATGATGTTGTTTACTTTACAAAAACTTCATCTTTGTTCTGGATATCATTAGATTAGAATTGCAGGGATGAAGATGTTCATAAAATAGCCTTCATGACACATGAATGACACTATGAGTTCTTGGTAATGCCTTTTGGACTAACAAACACACCCTCTACATTTCAAAAGCTTGATGAATTCCATATTTAAGCCATTTCTATGTTAAAGTTTGTTTTAGTGTTCTTTGATGATATATTAATATGTAGTAAAACATGGGAGGAACACCTGCATCATGTAAATAGGGTGTTGGAAACTATTGAACAACATCAACTTTATGTAAAGTCTTCTAAGTGTTCTTTTGGTGTCAAGGAGGTTGAATATTTGGGTCATATTGTCTCTTATGAAGATGTTAAAGTGGATCCTAACAAGATAAAAGCCATGCTTGAATGGAAGGTTCCCAAAACCCTAAAAAATCTTTGAGGATTTTTGGGGCTTACAGGTTATTATCGTAGATTTTTAAGGGAATTATGGCAACATTGCATAGCACCACTCACTATATTTATTGAAGAAGGAATCTTTCCATTGGAATGAGCAAGCTACTACGAACATTTGAGAAGTTTAAGGAGGCCATGTACACCACTCCGGTTCTATTCACCCCATATTTTTCCCAAAACATTCATTAGCTGAATGTGATGCTTCAGGGTATGGTATGGGGGGCAAATACTCATGCAAGAAGGTCAACCCATTGCCTTTGACATGAAAGGAACAATAAGAAGATTGTTCCGAGCCGCGATCTTAGATGATAATAGTACACTCACATTAGATTTGTAAAACATAAGAGCTAAAATACCATATATGGAAATCTATCATAATCCATAATGCTCAATACATTACAATACAATGACATGAATTAGAAAGATGTACATATAGGAGGAGGGAAGTGCAACTACTACCTAAATTAGTGGTGAAGAACTCCCCACTAACTGATACTGGTAGTTAAGTTAACTCCAAAAGACTAATAAGCTAACTCCACATAATTGAGAAGCTAACTCAACATAACTAGTAAGCTAACTCCACACAACTAGTACACCTAAGCAAGCTAACCCAACAAATGTAGGGCTAACACAAGTGCAAGGAATTATCCTAATAAATAAATAAAATGATAAATAATAACCTACACTAACATGAGAGCTACTAGTTAAAAGGTAAGAATATATCTAAACCAGTTTATGAGAAATAAATGCTAGCAATACTTCATGCAGTGAAGCATTAGAGACCATATCTAAGGGTTGGACATTTCAAAGAAAAGACAAATCATGATAGTTTGAAATACTTCTTAGAGTAACATTTATCATTTGAAGAACGAAAAAAAATGGTTCTAAAAAATGTTGGCTTAATGATTTTTGAGATAATATATAAGAAAGGGAAAGAGAATGTAGTTGTTGATGCTTTATCTCGGAAGGATGAATCAGTCGTGGCATTGTTGTGTGTTATATTTGTATTACAGGAGGATTGGATAGAGGATGTTAGGTTTGAATGGAAAAATGATCCAGGTACACAAAATCTCATTCAAAATCTCCAGAAAAGATTCAAGCATGTCATAAAAATTCATATGAAAAAGAGATGCTATATGGTATAAAGATAGGTTATATCTAGATGTAAGAATTCAATCCTTAAAAATAGGGTTTTATCTGAGCTCAATGCTTCTCCACTAGGGGGGGCATTCTGGCTTATGGAAAACTTATCATTGAATCAAGCATGATTTTTTCTAGGAAGGGTTAAAAAGGGGATGTCTAAAAATTTGTTGGCAGAATGCATGGTTTTTCAACAAAAATAAGGGTGGAACAATTAAGTTCCCAGGTCTTGTACAACCTCTATCTATTCCTAGCCAGAGGTGGGAAGAGGTGTCCATGGACTCCCATCTACTGGATTGCCTAAATCAGAAGCTAAAAATGTAATCATGATGGTGGTGGAAAAAATCACTAAATGTGCCCATTTTTTGTGTGTTATCACATCCATTTGTTGTGAGTACAATAGCAACAACCTTCAGGGATACAATTCATAAGCTATCACAGGACACCAAAGATTATACTAAGTGGATTGAGACCCTATCTTTACTAGTAATTTTTGGACTGAATTATTCTCATGCTTGGGAAAAAATAACTAGCTCGTAATTCCTCTTATCATCCCCAGTCTGATGGGGAAAACAAAGGTGGTAAAAAAGTTCTTGGAGGGACATCTTTGTTGTTTTACCTCAGATAAGCAAGCGAGATGGGTTCAATGGTTACCATTGGTTAAAATGGTGGTATAACACCTCCTTTCATACTTCATCTAAAATTTCTCCTTTCTTAGCATTATATAGGTCACCATCAACCATCTATCACTTCATCTTTGAGAAACCATCCAAGTGAGTTCGATCAATTGAAAGGAACGATAACCAGATCGTACCAAGCCAAGAACACAAATGCTAATCAAACACCACGATCTATAAGATGAAAGCAATTCGCCAGAATAACTTTACATAAAACCTTTGCAAACAAATGAGAAGCAATATCATATATTATTATAGAACTCAATGCAATACATTGAGAATGGGCCTTGCTTATATAGGCAAGGAATAACAATCTAAGAACCAGTCAAGGTCGTAGATCAAGCCATAAATCAAGGAAATAACTAGTCATCAAAGAACTAGTCAAGACCATAGATTTAGGAGAGAACTAGACATCAAGACTAGTCAATACAATAGATCTAGTCAATACCATAGATCAAGGAAAGAACTATACCTAACAACTAGATAATATCTCCTAATATCTAAATAAGATAAAAGAAATATCCACACACATAAGTGGGTGAGGATAAATACAATAAAGGTAAATAAAGTACCTAGGTGAACATGAGCTAAGGTAAATACCTACTCTAACACCCCCCTCAAGTGAAGCTAGGGGCCAAAATAAATGTGGCATGTCCACAGTATGAGTCCTGGCAACTAGGCCTGATGAGGTACTCATGTACAATAACTGGGAAAAAGGGACACCGCAAGGTACCCAAAACTAGTAACAACAAAGTAAAGAGAGTAAAGACCCGCTCCAAGGCATCCCAAGAAGCTCGGCTCAAAAAAATCATACAATGTTGAAGAAGTTTGGTGTGCACTATGGTCTGAATCCACTGCTCGATCACAAAACTCAAAAACAAATGACACTGGGCTCCACCTAGAATAGCTCCATACAAGGAGACTGTCAACAGAGTGATGTCGAAAGTGTAAAAAAACACCAAACATAATTCGATCAACTGCTGCAAATAGGTGTGCCACGATCCAAGAACAATAACCAAAGCAACAAGGCAAGGACACAAAATCCAGAGTGTCATGATCCAAGAAAAGCCAAGGTAACAAGGCAAGGACACAAAACCTGAAGAAGCAGGATCAGCACCACACCCTCCCATACTGCTGAATGGGTGGAGTGACGCTACAAATTTGTATGAGTTGTCAAAACAACTACTCAAACACTGACAAAATAACACTGGGCTCCACCAGAATAGCTCCCCCATAAGAGAGACTGTCAACATGCCAAAAGTGTCGAAAATACAGATACAAAATCTCTCAACAAACAAGAGAGATACACTACACTTGCTAAAGAAAAATGCTCAAAACAAGAAGCATCACAATGCAGAAGGTATAGAAAGTGGAGCAAGAGGCCGAATGGTGGAGGAGCCATGCCTGTAGAGTCCTCTCAACTGAATGCCTATGTCACCGCCACGAGTGATCAGATATCCACCCCAAATCAACATGGATGGATGAAGAAGATGCCTGCATATGACTTGGTGCAAAATGCACAATGGGTGCATGCAAAAGAACATCAGAATGTGTGTCAGGTTGATCATGTCTGACAGCTGAAATCTCAGGTTTCTCAATCCTGAGTGAAGGTGTAGAACTCATGTGTTGCTCATGATCCTCAGAAAGAGTCGAGCGAACAAAAAAAGGAGCTCTGTCAATGTGTGATCCCAATGAAGTATCTGCTTGAAAACCAATGTCATGACGAGAATTCCACTTAACATGTGGAATAGAGGAAACAATACCCTGTGAATGTCTGCCAATGACTCCTGCTAGTGAGACCCATAGAATGGAGCATGCGAGAACTGAATGCAATGGTATGCTTCTCAAAAAAGCCATGCAACTGAGCAGAAGTAGGATACACAACATGTGGTACTGTAATAGGCACAGATGTGGAAGAGCATGCAGTAACAAGCCTCACAGGTTTAGAAGCATCAAAAGCAGGTTCAGGCTCAAAGACTGGCAGATCAATGTCAGTGGGTACAAGAGCAACAACTGCAAGTGGACTAGGAGCATGGATATGGTTGTCCACAATATGATGGTGATGTTGTAGGCTAGCAAGTTTGTTCTGCAGGGAGTGTATTATTGTATCCTTATCGTGAATGAGTGATTGTAGAAGATAATTTCACTTCTTGAGCAATCTATTTTCTTCCACAAATTTTACAATATCCTCTTGAAGTCCACATACTTCAGAGAAAAGCATATCATTCTCAGAATCCATGATAGGTACAAACTGCAACTCCCAAAAATTTAGGACGTCGGGCTCAGCCGAAATTGCGTCCACAATTGATTACAACACTCCTCCATATTTGGCACTTTATAATTATAGTGAAAAGTCTCAAAATAAATATTTCCAATGGAAAGATCATGAAAAAACAAGCACTTTTGCAAAAAAGGCACTCAAAACTCGAGTTACCGATCAAAAGTTACAAGACTTTTTAATATTTTGCTCTGTTATTTATTTTAGTTGCCACTAAAACAAAATAAAATGTTGTTGCCTTCACCACACAAATAAAATTAAAGGGGGTTGAAGTTAAGCACCTACTAGTAGGAATCACAAGCTTTAAGCCCTCATATGACCATACCATATGACCAAGGGCTAAGGATTTTAATGGGTGTTTGCACAACTTACTATTCGGGGGTGTGTCCGCGTGTTTTCGAGAAAGTCACATCCAACTGCCTCCTGGTAAAAATTACGATTTCTGGACTGTGTAAAGTTGACCTTTACTTTCTGAAAATAGCAACCTGTTGGATTTTGAGTGAAATAGTAAAAACGTGCACAACATCCGTGGACCCCTGCCAAAAAAGGAAAGATCTGAAAAACCTTCCTGGGTGTCACGCAAACTGAGAAAGATATGCTGCAACAAAAACCCAGTACACTGTGCAGATCTCAAAAAACTGCCAAAATCCTGTGCAAAAAAAACGAATTCTTTTCTGATGGGCATGAATCTCTGAGAAGTTGTGCTTCTCTATTCAACAACAAAAACACAAAAAAAATGAGTGTCTGTAGAAATGGTCAAGTTTACTGTCGATCTTAGGGTTTTCACGGCCTTCTGGATCCAATGGAAGCCTCTGTTTTGCATAAAAATGCATGCAACAAAATAAAACAAAATACAACCAAATCCCAAATATATGAATATACAAAGAATTTATTTGCAAAATAAAACTTACAGACGCCTTGATGTCAACAACAATCTAGATCTGCTCATGATATCTAATACCATCAAAGAAAGGAATGATAACATCAAGATAATCAATACCAAGCCAAGAACATATATGCTAATAAAACACCATGATCAATAAGATCTAAAAGCAATTCTACCTAAGAATAGTGAAGCTACTAGAAGTTACATAACTAGGCCTGATGAGGTACCATGTATAATAACTGCAAGGTACCCAAAACTAGTAACAAAGTAAAGAGAGTAAAAACCCGCTCCAAGGCATCCCAAGAAGCTTGGCTTAAAAACTTGTATAATGTTATTTTGGTGTGCATTATTGTCTGAATACTGCTCAAACACAAAAATAAAAAACAACTGAACTAGGATTCACCAGAAAGCTCCATATAAGGATACTATCAATGACAAAAGTGTAGAAAAAAACCAAACATAATTCAATCAACTGTTGCAAATAGGTGTGCCTGATCTGCAATAACCAAATAAAAAGGCAAGGACATAAACTCTAGACACGATCTAAGAAAACCAAGGTAACAAGGTAAGGACACAAAAACTGAAGTAGGATCAAATCACACCCTCCCCTACTGAAATGCTACATCTGTATGAGTTGTCAAAACAACTACTCAGTCAAGGTCGTAGATCAAGCCTAAGTCAAGGAAATGACTCAGTCCTCAAAGATAGTCAAGACCATAGATTTAGGAGAGAACTAGACATCAAGGATCTAGTCAATACCATAGATCAAGACAAGGAACTGAGTCAATACATGGATGAAGGAACATAACTAACTAATGACTAGATAATATCTCCTAATATCTAAATAAGATAAAAGAAATATCCACACACATAAGTGGGTGAGGATAAATACAATAAAGGTAAATGAAAGTACCTAGGTGAACATGAGCTAAGGTGAATACCTACTCTAACAATAATCATATAAGAAAATGTCCTTGAAACAAAAGAAAAATGATAAAAATATTTCACCTAAGTACTATGGCCCTTATCAAGTGTTATATAAGATTAGAAATGTAGCATACAAACTAGAACTTCCTCTGGCTACTCAAATTCATCCAGTTTTCCATGTATCTTTCCTAAAGAAGGTAATTAGATAGACGGTATCAACCCAGACAGTGTTACCAGAGCTTGATGAAGAGGGAAGAATCATATTAGAACCAGAATGCATCCTTCAGACACACACTAAGCGATTAAGGACAAGGGTCATCAGTGATTATTTGATCAACTAGAAAAATATGGACAATGAAGATGCAACTTGGGAGGATGCAAACTTCCTGCAGCAGCATCCAGATCTTCTCAACATTGGGGACAATGTTTCTTCGAAGGGAAGAGGAATGCTACACCCTTAATCATATATATTATATTGGATGTATACAACCAACTTGTGGAAGTAATTCCATTACATATTGGAAGCACAATGGACTAAGATCCTGGGGGATCATTCCTTCAAAAAATTTAACCAATTCAATTTAACTTGCATAAACCATTTACCTTTCAACCATACATTAAGGCAAGCATAGCAACATATAACAATCATTCACATGAGCATAACCATGAGAGAGCACATAAGAACACAATATGTAAGTGGGTAATCCTCAAGGGGAAGAAAAACCATTGAAACTTTTGATTATATTATACAAACCAAAATACTTGCATGAATATGAATCATCACACAAGATTTATTTAGTGAGACACCAATCCCACAAAGAGCATCAACCCCTAGAAACATTTGATAATATTAATAATAAATAAGGAATTTCATGAATATTAATGATCAAAAAATATTTGAATGGATGATCACTGAAGATATGTTTCTCACACAACTGATTGTGATCTCAAATTTGGCTCTTCTCTCTCAAAACAATCTTTATCCGAAATCACTCAATCCTTCTTCTTCATGGGATGATTAGATTAATTTACCTTTCTGCTCTACTTCTCAAATCTTCTCAACACTTAATTATCTCTCTGAGATATGTCTTAATGCCCTCCAACCACTTTCACACTCTCAATATGCTCACACTTTTCCCTCTCACTCCACTAGTTCAAAATGAACAGATGCATGCACTTTATATACATGACTCAACTCCTAAACATATATAAGTATGCCATGATGATTAAGGTAGTCATAAAAAATCAAATAACATCTAATAGTTCATATAAATCAACATAAAATAGCCATATGGGTCAGAAATGCACCAAGAAGCACAAGTAGGCCTAAAAGGCTAGTTTCTACTTCACCGAGAACTTCATGACCTCCAAGGACTTCATCCATATTTTTGATACGTCCAAAGGATCCAAACATGTCAAAAAAAATTCTCAACATATTTTACAAGCTCAAGGAACTCTGCTTTACTCATTTATTTCATAATACCTTCAAGTAGGATTGTTTCCTACTCAAACCAGGCACCTCTAAACCAATCTCCAACAGAGAAGAACAAATCCACATAAAAAAATCAAATAAGGCATGTTTAAACTTAATGGAAATAAGATCACCTGAATATCATCACCAAGCATTGTAGAATTCATGACTCAACTCTCGATTACAATAAAACAAATTTTCCCTTCAAGCAACTTGATCTTCCCAAAAATTAGTTTCACAAACTTAACCTTCTTGCAACCTTTGTGACACTTTAAAGATCTATAAATGCATGAAATAATATAAAATTTCATCCATATTCAATAAAAAATGGATAGTAATCATCAAAAAATCCAAAATATTGGTCTTCCAGACCAAAGTAGTGTTATTCTGAATCAGTCAAACTAGGTCAATTTGTTACCTAAACCATGCCACAAAAAATGACTTGCAAAGCTTAGCCAAAGCATCCAAAACATCATATAGAATGTATAAAACACCTACAAGTCCATAAATTTTCATCACCAAGTCCTCAAGTGCTCAAGAACTTTCATTCTCCATGACTACTAAAACGGTCCTTTTAGCCCAAAAATAGTCAACATATTTTGACCTATCCAGGTCATAAAATGGCTTCACCAAGCTCTGAAATAAATAAAAACATGTATAATGGCTCCCATAAATGTCATAACACCAATTTAGATATAGGGTCTAATGGAAAACTAAGAGAAAAACCTTCTTTTATGAAAACATGCAAATATGGGTGGGCTCCACTAATTGTCAAGACATCAAACCACCACCATTTAAAATATGGGATATTCCTCTCCATCCTCAAATAAATAAATTTTATGAATAAATCCATTATGGGCTCAAACCAAGAATTTTTCCTCCATTGCTAGAAAATTATGGTTTTGACCTTATTACCTTATTAACAATCGTCCATAAATGTTAGGACCTCACTTGATCTCATTCCAACTCTAAGATCTTTTTAACTCCATGTCTCAACATCCCTAAAAGGATCAGTGTCCCATGCAACCTTACACATGTCATCCAAGTCAATTTATCTCACTTTGAGCTGGAAAACTCACTTACTTGAGCTCTTTATGACCAAAAACCCCATAACTTGTAAAATCTTCTTCATATTATTTTAAACTTTTTTCTCGAGCACTAGGAAAACCTCTACAAACTTCTCCAATGCTCACCTAATCATAAATAGGTCTGCATCTTCTCAACCACTAGGACTTGCACAACTAGGTCTTAGGATTTAGGTCTAGTTTAGACCTAGACAATAAAGAAACCACCATACCTATGCTTCCAAGCTCTCCAAAAGGACCTAACACACTTAAGGAAACATGTCTCACACCTCTGCATGCCATCATGTGCTTGCATAGCTCTAAAACTCACTCTTGTGCTCCATTTTCCCTTTAAACACCTAGACTAGGTATAGATGATCACCTAAAAACCATGCTCAAACCTATATGTGCACTCTGAGACTCACTTGATTGTATCAAAACACTCTCCTCCTTCTCACCATTCCTTAACCATTCTCCTCAAGCCACTATGCATCTCAAAGCATCAAACTCTATCACCCATGCAGACTAGGCCACTTAGTTAGGCCATCTTGACTAAGCAAATCTCAATGACTCCACTTTTACAACCTTGAAAAAACTTGTTTGACCATGTCATCATCATACCAAACTCCAGCTAGCACTCCTATATCTCATACACCTTTTTCGTTAATTTGCATCCACCTTTTACATCAATGACAACACTAACTCACTCATGCCAACAATCTCCCCCTTTGTCATTGATGGAAAATAACCTAGTTCTTCTCCCCATTTTTACATTAATGAAAAATTACATACCTTTAGCACACATTATTCATCTTCCTCAGCACATTAGGATCATTTCTTGGTTAGAAACATCAACCAAAGGCATAAATCTAGCTCAAATACCTGGAACTCTTCTCTTGACCTTGTTTTTGGATTCAATTATAAAATTTGAGCATTGTAGCTCCCCCTGGGTAGAAGCATTCAAAGAATACACATGCCAACAACTTGATTTTGAGTGAAAACATCATCTTGACTCCCAACTAGGCCTATCTCAATTGAAAACACTCCCACATAGACTTAACTCTATAATACACTGGTTGCAAGTAAATTTTATGGCTGAGATCCCTAAAACAAACCTTCATAGTAAATTATTCCAACTCCACCTTGCTTCAAGAGCATATAGAACACAAAGAACAACACCTTATGGCTCCCCCTAAGAATATACCATCTCAAAATCACTACCTAAGCAAAAATAATCTTACACACCTAGTATACAAGCCATGAAGATAGGTCAAGAATATCATCACAAACCTAAAGTAACACTTCAGTGTTCTTAACCTTCTTCTCATGCTATCACAACTGATTGATCTCATTAAAATCTCCCCCTTACAATATACCTACAAACATCCATCACTCTACCTTCACTTCCTTCTTGAAACTGTATGTACTTGATGAAGGACCAATGTCAGCTCCCCCTACTTTTAGAAACCTTCATAGACATGTATCTCATCATTTTAGTTCTCCATAAAATCTAAAGCACTATCATCATGCATTTGTTCAACTCCGCTAATCCTGCAACCTACCTAGCTTCACTTCTCAAGTGTGATAGACACTCAAGCTCCCCCTTAGCTCATGAAATTATACAAGGACACCATGAATATTTATGTAAATTTATCAACAAGATATTCCTTCCTTTGCTACATAATTACCATCATAAGAACAATCTTAGAAAACATACCTTTAGAATTTGAAGCTTCTGCACACATATCCATAGACCTAATTAAGCAAGATTCCCTTCTTAACACTCTTCTAAATTCCTTGGAGCATATTATTCATTTTCCATGCCTCCTCTAAGTGTCTTGGCTTCTTTTAGTGACTGTCAAGGGCAGGAATCACACCCAACTTACCTCTTAGAAGCTCAAATGTTGCTTTTGGAAGTGGCTTATTCAAGATATCTACAATTTATTCCTTGGTGGAAACATGTTCTAACTTGATCCTTTGCTCACTAACGTGATCTCTCAAGAAATGATATTTAATTCGAATGTGTTTGGTCTTGGAATAAAAAACAAGGTTTTTAGATACACTAATAACACTTGTATTGTCACAATAAATAGGGGTAGGCCCATCACACTCTATCTTATATTCTCATAGAGTTTGTCTCATCCACAAGACTTGTGCACAACATAGTGTTGCTACAACATATTTAGATTCACATGTGGAAAGGGATACTAAAGATTATTTGTTACTCAACCAAGAAATAAGACACCAACAAAAAATTCTCCTCCACTAGTACTCCTTTTGTCATCAAGGACTATCCGCCAAATCAGCATTAGTAAAATCCTTCAACTCAAATCTTTCACTCTTTGGATACCATAGCCCATACTTTGCAGTCCCTTTATGATAGTTGAATATTATCTTAACTGTTTGAAAGTGTGTCTCTTTTGGATCTTCTTGAAACCTTCCAAAAATTTCTACAACCTACAAGATGCCATGTCTAGAGGTAGTAACATACAATAGATTTTCAATTGTGGATCTTTACTCAGTTTAGTTCACTTTGGTCGAGTCATCTTAATTGCTTAGTTTGCACCCTGTGACCATGGGGGGTCCCAACAGGCTTGCATTATTCCATTTGAAACTTTTTCAACATCTCCTTTATGTATTTTTATTATGATATGAATATACCATCCTTTGACTGATTGACCTGCAGTCTTAAGAAGAAGGTTAGTTCACCAAAAATTAACATTTGAAATTCTCTTTTCATGATCTCAACAAACTCACGAGTCATATGTTCATTATTTCCTTAAAATATGATGTCATCCATATAATCAATAAATGTCCTCTTGCATCCTTGATGTATACATTACTATTAGCTACCTCCTTTTTGAAACCTTGATCAGTCAAGTAATTATCCAGTCTTCCATACCAAGCCCTATGGGCTTGTTTTAGCCCATAAAGTGACTTTTTCAAATCCTTCCCATCTATCATAGAAAAACCATAAGGATGCTCAATATACACTTCTTCTTCTAGATTTCCATTTAATACACCTTAAAACCCTTATACCCTACATATGCCACAAACAATCTAATGGCTTCCATTCTAGCCATTGGAGAAAATGTCTCTTCAAAATCAACTCATTTAACCTGAGCATACCCTTTACAAACCAATCTAGCCTTATTTCTTGTAACTTCTCCATTATCGTTAGGTTATTCCTAAACACCCATTTATTTCCAATAACATTATTATCCTTAGGTCTAGGAGGTAATTACCAATTTCTATTTTTCTCAATATGATCAAGTTCTTCATTCATTGATAATCATCCTTGCTTGTGTCTTCAACATTTTTAGGCTCAAATTTAGATAGAAATGCAACATTTTCTTGGTTTTGAAGACTTACCAAATTTATTCTTGTTGTTACTCTAACATCCTTCTTCCCTAGGATTTGACCTTCAGGATGCTCTCTTCTTATATGTCTTGATGGAGATTTTGTGACTTGTCTTTCTTCTTCTTTATATTTTTCTTCACTTGTCTACACAACCTCTTTTTCTTCTTTGGAATCTGTCATTTGTGAGGTCTCTTTTTATCTAGACTTGGATCTCATGGGATAGCAATCATCAAACCTTACACTCGCACTTTCACCTATAATATGCAGTATTTTATCATAGCATATGTAAGCTAAGCTTCTCGAAGAATATCCTAAGAATATACCCTCATTTGATTAGTAGTAAAACTTTCCTAAATTCTCTTCAGTACTTTTGATGAATCATCTACAACCAAAGACTCTAAAGTTTTCTACATTTTTAGGTCTTCCCTTTCATAGTTCATATGGAGTCTTGTAACTGTTTACCCTTGCCTGACATCTATTGAGTATGTAGAAAAAAGTGTATATATTTATTCTTTCTAATAATCATCAAGTAACTTGGATTCATTTAGTATAGTCCTAGCCATATCTTGAATAGTCATATTCTTTCTTTCCGCTACACTTTTCTGTGGGGGTGTTCTAGAAGATGAGTACTACCTGTTAATGCCATGAGTTCTAAAAAAATCATAAAATGAATCAAGCCAAAAGTCACATCTTTTGTTCTATCTAATTCTTTTGATCATATCACACTTCTCATTTTCAATGAGAGCCTTGAATGACTTGAATACATCAAGTGCATTGCAATTTTTCCTCAAACAAACAACACAAGTATATCTTGTATAGTCATCAATTAACAACATGAAATAATAATCTCCTGATGTACTTTCAGTTCTCATAGGTCCACAGAGATCAACGTGAATCAGTTATAAAGTTCTAGTGGTGGAATCATGTTCTTTGGTCTTGAATTTCCTTCTAGATTGCTTCCCATGAAGTCGTGTTTTGTATAGAGTATCTTCTAGTTTGATTATTCTTGGCATGTTTTTCACACAATTGTTAGAACTAATCTTGAAAATATATTCAAAATTTACATGACCTAATATCCTATAACACAACCAAATATCATTAAAATTATTCTTAAGACATTTTTCTTTGTTCACCTCTTTTAAAATGTACATTTTACTTTCAGTCCTCTTGGCTTTGGCAACAAGGTTACCTATTTCTCTTTTTCTAATCTTACACCCCTTATCATCAAAGGTTAGGATATACTCTTATTTGCACGTTTTAATTACACTAAGAACATTGTGTTTTAATCCTTTTACATATAGAACATTCTTTGTTATAGTCTTTCCATTGTCTAGGATCAATGTACCTTTGCCAACAATCCTTATAGTTGTATTACCTCCAAATCTGATTGAACCAAATGCATGTTGTTCAAGAGAGATAAACTTACTCTTATCACTAATCATATGTCCAAAGCAACCACTATCAATGTACCATATCAAACCTTCATTTTGAGTAGGAAAAGTGGTTTGATAAATTTTACATCCTTCTTCCTTTTCCCTATGTTCTGAGTTACCATTCACAAGACTTAACTCCATAGAATGTTCCTCCTTGTCTTGTTTACCATCTTGATGGTTCTATCTAACATGTGTATATGTTGTATAGCAGACATCAAGAACTGATAGCCATATGTCAATTTTTAAGAGCTTCATAAAACTTATTTTGAGAAAAATATTCTTCTCATGATGAACTAGTATACCTGAGATACATGTGCTTCAAGAATCTCCTTAATTGATTAAACTTCTTCAAAATGGATTTCTCTAATACTAACTATTGGAAGCAAAATGAACTTAGAAGGGGGGTGAATAATTCCTTCAAACCCTTTAAACAATTCAATTTAACTTGCATAAACCATTTACCATTCAACCATACATTAATGTGAGCATAACAACATATAACAATCATTCACATGAGCATAACCATGAGAGATTACACAAAAACACAATATGTAAGTGGGAAACACTCAAGGGTAAGAAAACCCGCAATTTTTTTTTATTATATTACAAAAAAAAAGAATTGCTTGAATATGACTCATCACACAAGATTTGTTTAGTGAGACACTAATTCCACAAGGAGCACCAACCCATAGAAACCTTTTCTAATATTAATCATAAAAAAATAATTGCATGAATATTAATCATCACACATTATTTGAATGGATGATCATTAAAGATATGTTGCTCACACAACTGATTATGATATCAAATTCAACTCTTCTCTCTCAAAACCTTCTCAAAACAATATTTCTCCTAACTCGCTCAATCCTTCTTCTTCATGGGCTGATTAGATTGATTTCCCTTACTACTATGCTTATCAACTATCCTCAAAACTTCATTCTCTCTCTTAGCTCTGTCTCGATTCTTTCAAACCATTTTTCACACTCTCACCATGCTCACACTTTTCGCTCTCACTCCTCTAGTTCAAAAGGAACAAATACATGCACTTTATATACATGACTCAAATCCTAAACATAACTATGTCATCCATGACCATTAAGGTCGGTCATAAAAAACATAAAATAACATCTAATCACTCATATAAATCAATATGAAAGACCCATATGGATCTGCAATACAACAAGACATCCAATAATCACAACTAGGCCTAAAAGGCTAGTTTCTCCTTCACCGAGCAATCCATGACCTCCAAGGGATTCATCCAAATTTTTCATACCTATAAATGCTCCAAAATTTCAAACATATCCTCTCAAAATCCTTAACAAACTCAAGGAACTCTGTTTCACTCATTTCTCTCATAACACCTTCAAGTAGGATTGTTTCCTACTCAAACCAGACACCTCCAAGAACCAACATCCAATAATAAAGACAAAAGCCACATAAAAACAAATTAACTATGACATGTAACCACTCAATGGAAAGACAATTACCTAAATATCATCACCAATAATTCTAGACTTCACAAGTCAACTCTCAATGCCAATAGAACAACTTCTCCCTTTAAGCAACTTGATCTGCCCAGAAACTAGTTTTGTAAACTTAACCTTCTTGCACCATTGATGACACTTTAAATCTCTCTAAATGCATGCAATAAGATAAAATTTGATCCCTCTTCACTTTCCAATGGATATGCATCATCAACCAATCCACAATATTGGTCTTCTAGACCAATCTTCATATCAAAGCAGTGTTGTCCTAAATTAGTCAAACTAGGTCAATTTCTGAGCTCACATGGTGAATTGGAACACAAAAATTTCACCTATTCATTAAAAAAAAAATCAAAACCCAATCACTTCCTGCATTAGCTATCATGTTTATTAAAGCTTGTCTAATCATTAATCTGACTCTAGCAAGCAATTTTAGCTCCTTCAAGCACTATTGAACCCATCAATCACGTATATACCCTGTTCTCCCCATCCAAATCCATGCCTTTATAGTCATCATGATCTCTGAAATCAAATAATTCACTTATCCCTCTTCTTGACTACTCACTAACAACTACTAGTTCATAATTGATCTTGAGAAACTAAGCAATTCTTTACTTTTTGGCTTCAAAGGTCACCTCTACTCTTACACTTTGTTCTTTCACCTATCTATAATGTTTTTCATTCATCTAGATGCTTGTACGATGTTGAAAACCTTAATTTTCCTCCATTGTCTTCAAACTGCCCTTATAATCCCCTTAAAATGAAGTTGATGCTACCACCATGTAAATGGATTTCCAGAGATACCCATAAAGTTATGAAAGCGTTAATAGTTAACTCTCATCTATATTGACATGATCCTAAAATCTCAAGCTCCAACTCTTTACACAACTCCTATTCTCCTCCTTTATGTATTTTACTTCCTAAACCCTTACTAGGTCTTCATAAAGCCATTGTCATGAATATATTTCTACTCAGGGGGTCTTAATACAAAGCGAGTTCCTTTTAGAGCACCCTTTAATCCTTTTATCACTCCCAATAAGTTTCATTACCTAATTCCAATGAAAAAGAATAGTTCCTTTGTAAAACCACGTTCCTTCACTAGCCCTTGATTGAGTTTGCTCTCTTCCACCCCACACTGTCATGAAAAGCTATAAAATCAACCCTTAAAAATTCCAAATTCTTTCAAAATATGCAATAAGTGGTCATTGTAATAATATATTACAAGTTTCAAAGCCAATCACTCTTGTTGCAGGCCTCAAATCTCTAACCCTAGCACAGTCACATACAAACTTGCACAGTGGATCCAAGAAGGGTATTTTTATTATAACTCTCCCAAAACTTCTAACCAATGCTTGAAATTTCAACTATGGGTCTTATAAAATATTGTGAATAAAATGCTCAGGTTACCTTGTTATCCCAAAACCCTCAAATTATGCACAGTTATAGTTCCAATCCTAAGTTTATCATTTTAGACTGCTATCTATCTCTCCCCTACCATGACACTTCTTAGTTACTTGTAACACATATGTTTAGACACCAAAATCATATTAATATTATTTATAAAAATTTATTACACGTTATAGAGATGACACATAAACACTCAACTATGTTTCTAATTCTAAACCCTTGAAATAGGATACAATCTTGTTAGGGTTTTATTGACCATTCCTCCATTCCATGAACGTTACAGAGTTCCTTGACAACTCAGAACACCTTCTCAATTCCAAACAACCATATTGAATCATTAAAACAAATATTCACATCATAATGATTGCATTCAAGTCCTTAAAACAATATAAATCAGTCAAACACAAAATTCACTATGATAACCCTTCTTATCACCCCAATTCATGCTTAAATTTGTTACACATAATTCAATAACTTATCTTAGGGTCACTATTTATAATCAAATACTTAACACTCCACATTTAAACCAATAATACTTTCATCTTTACAAGTACAAGTTCTTACCTTAGGCTTCTCTGTTTGGCATACTCTTTAAACTTCGAATATACCACTATGTATAATCCCTTCCATTGAGCATATCATGACCTCTTGATGTTTATTCGACCCCTCTGTATCTGAAAAAGGTTCATTCTACATTAAAACACAATTTTATTTCATTAATCTTCCACTATGCAATGCATAATGTCAATACAAATACAATTTCACAAATGTCCTTATTTCAAAAAGCTTTTATTTGAACAAGAACATGAAGTTTCCCATCATTGTGATCCCTAAAGCTTTAACATATGTCTTTTACATCTAATAATTAATCAAAAAACATTTCCAATGAAATTTAAGTATAATCCCATAATGATTCCACACACAATTCCATTTTGAAGCCTTTAACATAGTTTTCTATACAAGAAGCTTTTTTAATGATTAAAACATGAAAGTTACATGGCTTCTTGAGCCATATGGATCTATAACAAAGTCCTCCACCTCTCCACACACTTCTTACCCATCTCACACCTGCAATCCCTTGAATACATGATGTATTTCCTTTACAAATGATCAAGAATGAGTTAGTTAGGTTTTCCACACAACTAACCTCACTTTATTAAGCCAACTCATGATGACTTAAGGGCTAGGTGAATTAATTGAGTCAAGCCAATGGTGGTAAATGTGTTTCATCACCCTCATTACATCATATTAACATATAACACCCTAATGATAAATTTGAATATTTAAAATTACAACAAGGAGGGAAAATTCCTTATTCAAACTCAAGGAGTCAAAAAGGCCTACAACCAACTATGATGACCCTAAAGGGACTCAAGACACCTTAACCTCCTACAGAAAGCCAGAATGTGTGTTATTTATATGATGCTCCTGCATCATCAACCATGCCACCAAAATTGAATTTAGGAGATTAAAAAAAGTTTCAAAAACATCATATATGATGTATAAAACACCTCTGAGGCCATAAATCATCATCACAAAGTCCTAAAGTGCTCAACCACTTTCATTCTACATGATTGTTAAGACTATTCTTTTATCCCAAAAACCAGTCAACCTATTTTTACCTATGAAGGTCATCAAATGTCCTCATCAAGCTCTAAAATCACTCAAAAAATGTATCATGGATCCCATAAAACTCAAAACACCAATTTAGACATAGGGTCTAATGGAAAACTTGAGAGAAAAACCTTCTTTCCTGAAAACATAAAAATTTGGCTGGGTTACAATAATTTTCAACACATCAAACCACCACCATATGAAATATGGGAGAGTCCCTCTCTATCCTCCAATCATAAAATTTGATGAATCAATCCATTCTAGGCTCAAACCAAGAAGTTTTCCTCCATCACTAGCAAACTAGGGCTTAAAAAGGATTTTTTGACCTTTTTACCTTCTTAGCCATTCTTCATAAATGTTAGGACCTCATTCAATCTCATTCCAACTTTGAGATATTATTAACTCTATTCCTCAACATCCTTGAAAGGATAAAGGTTCCATGCACACCTTACACGTGTCATCCAAGTCAAATTATCTCACTTCAAGCTGGAAAAATAACCTTCTTGATCTTGATATGACCAAAAAACATATAACTTGAAAAAATATTCTTCATATCAACCCAAAAAAATTTCCACAACACTATAATAACCTATAAAAACTTCTCCAATGCTCACCTGATCATAAATAGTTTTACATCCTCTCAACCACTGGGACTTGCACAACTAGGTCTTAGGATTTAGTTCTAGTTAAGACCTAGAAAATAAATAAACCACCATACCTTTACTTCCAAGATCTCCAAAATGACCTAACACACTTGAGAAAACATGTCTCACACCTCTGCATGCCCTCACTAGCTCTTATAGCTCTACAACTGACTCTCATGCTCCATTTGGCCTCTAAGCACCTAGACTAGATCTAGATGATCACCTACAAACCATGCTCAGACATGTACCTACACTTTAAGACTCATATGAGTGTCTCAACACACCCTCCTCCTACTCTCCATGCCTTTATTATGTTCCTCAAGCCACCATGTATCTCAAACCATCAATCTCTATCACCCATGCAAACTAGGCCACCTAGTTAGGCCATATTCACGAAGAAAATATTATTGTTTCCACTCTTACAACCTTGACCCAACCTATTTGACCATGTCATCATCATACCAAAATCCATCTATCACTCCTAGACCTTATACAACTTTTTCATTAATGTACATTCACCTTTTACATCAATGACAACACTAACTCCCTCATGCCAACTTGGACAAGAGAAGAATCATGATGAAGAATAGGATTGAGGGAGGATAATTATTGTGTTGGGGATTCTATTGGAGGGAACATAAGTGATCCTCTTTCTTCTTATAAAAAGTCACATATATGAACCGCATGTCACTTATGCTTACCATCACACCATCATCTATTTATCACAATGTTTTTTGAACATTAAGTCTATTTTAATAGCTAACAACTTGAAAACCCCTAATTTTATTGGATTTGAAACTTTTAGGGATTGTGGAAATCACATTCTCATGTGTTTGAATAATGTAAGCATAAAAGGTAAACCAAAAAAGGTAAACATAAGTGAAACATATTGTATATACTCTGCACATGAGAAATGACTCAAGGGCCTATGCATCCATATGTCCAACAACAACATAGATATATTTAGTCAAATTTATGTTATATCTTAATAGAGAGGATGATCTAGACACCAAGGATGAGATGAAAAGCATGACAGGTAATGGTAGAAGCGTGAAAAACTCAAACATATACTAGATTCCTATCTACATGTGATGCTGAAGGAGACTCTAAGAATCCTTTTATTTCAAGGAAAATGTGAATTTCAAGGTTGAATTCCCAATTCTTTCCTCCATAGGAATAGGTCATTTAGGTCCACAAGAAGCCAAAAAATATCACTTATTCGGGTTCAAGTTACACATTTCATATTTGTGTTGTCTCATATGCTAGGATTGTGCATTATTGCAAAGCCTTGGAGTCCTGGGAGAATGTGAATGTTAGGGTCAATGGATCGAGGCTTTCCTACTAAGGTATTGGTCATCATGATCCCTCGATAGCCTACGAAGATATAAAATTTTTGGATTAGACTAGACATTTAGGAATTGTGTTGCCTCCTTTGATAGGACTTTACATTCTACGAGTAGTTATGATTTTCCATTTGGAATGTTAGAAAAATCATTCGTAGCATCACGTGGATTTTTGTAAGTTCTGTCATCACCAATCCGGCACTATGATAATTCTTCACCGGGAACTCCTCGTGCTATGATTATTTACTAATGCACAGACTTTAGTTTGGTGGATGTAATCTGGAAGCAAAACAACAACCGAACACAAGAATACCATTGACTATGATAAGACAGAATGACGACAAATCTGAAATATCAAAATAAATTATAATATTAACATGAAACTGTTACAATCTCACCCATGAGATACTTCAACAAGACTATGGGAGAAACTTTACAATTACACCTCTTGATGGCTTCTTCAACACACCTTTAACTGATGGCTTCCTTCGCACACTTCCTACAATATTTCTCACTACTTCTTTCTATGCTAAATGAGGGGGGTGGCCTCTCTATTTATAGAACTTCCAGGCTTATCCATCCTATCTCTAAGATAGGATAAGAAATCCACTCTGACGAATCATATTCCATACCTTAACTCTTATCTGTACATGTAAGCTTATCTGTTAAGATAAGATAAACCTTATCATTTTACATGGGTTCCACATTTTTAGACTTTTTACAAATAAAATACACAAAATATTTATGACCTCACTCCTTGTCCTTATTACCAATATAATATTTCTAATTCCTAATCATGTAGACCCTACTTCTCTAATTACCCAAACTTTGACATTTTAACATTACCGGACCACTTACGACAAATATTTACTTTTTACAACATTCCTATTGTACTTTGACTGTTACCGTACTCCACATTATTGGCGGCACCGTACTGACGGCGCCGTTATCTTCTATCGGACGCTACTACTAATTACACTTAACAACATCCTATTCCTAATACATACATTAATGAAATAGAAATTTTGGAGGAAAATTTTAGTGTCGACATCTTCCCCCTTCCTAGCTTCTACTCCGTCCTCGGAGTAGACTATTCTGGTGCTTGGAAAATCTTCAACTTGTCGTGGTTGACCCATTTCGTAATGGGAGTGCCATCCAATTCCTCCAGTCGGTACGTACCATTTTCATGCACAGCTGCTATTTTGTAGGGCCCCATCCATTTTGGAAGAAATTTTCTCTGTCTTCTTTTTTTGTATCTGGAATCATATACTAGGACCAAGTCATTCACATGAAATGGAGACCATCGGATCTTTTGATCAAAGTATTCCTTCTGCTTCATTTTCTTCTTATGGCTTGTATCCTTTGCTATTTCCCTCATTTCCTCTAGCAAATGAAGATGTACCAACCTTTCTTTTACTGAATCACTTTCATCCATCCTTTCATTTTTCATAACTCTCACAGTGGGAATATCAAACTCAATAGGAAGAACTGGATCAATGCCATAGGCCAACTGAAATGGGGAGTATCCTATTGCTGACTTTGATGTTGCCCTATATGCCCACAATGCTGCATGAATCCTTTTATCCCATTTATGTACCTGCAAGGCTACATCTTTTGCTAGAATTTGACACAGCACAAAATTTGTTCGTTCCACCTGTCCATTTGTGCTTGGCTTGTATGTTGTTGCCTTCCTGTGCTTGATAGAAAACTTATTGACTAGGGCTTCTACCACCTCATTAATGAAGTGGCTTCCTTGATCTGTTACAATTTCTAATGGACAACCAAATCTGGTGACAATGCGTTCATATATGAACCTTGCCACTTCATCCATGGAAGCTGTTTTCAATGGCCTAGCTTCAACCCACTTGGTTAAATAATCTGTGGCAACTACAATATACTTATTTTGACGTGATGTAGTTGGAAGTGGACCTACAATGTCTATTCCCCATTTTTCAAAGGGACCAAGGGGAAGAATAGGACATAATGGAGCTGATGAAGTCTTACGGTTACCATGTGTTTGACAAATATCACATGTCTTACAATAATTATAACAATCTTTAAAAAGAGTGGGCCAGTGATAACCTGCATCCAAGATCCTTCTTGCTGTAAGTTGTCCAGAGAAGTGCCCTCCACATGTACCATTGTGGAATTCTTCTAGCAGCTCCTTTCCTTGATCACGTCCAACTGCCCTCTTGTACTGTCCATCAGGTCCTATTCGAAATAATGCTCCATGCAGAATAGAATATGGACGACTGGCTTGAGTAATCTTTCTCTTAGTCTTTGCATTGGCACCATCAGGAAACTTGAATTCATTCAGATAATTCCAAATATCTATGTATTCACTAGGGATTGTGTCAAGGGAGAACAATGCTGCATCGGGAAAATCATCATCATCACAAGATGATCCTAAACCATCATAGGCTCGAGAGAGTGCATCTGCATTGACATGCTTCTTTCCTGGCCTATCTATAATATCAAATTCAAATTCTTGTAGCAAAATTATCCATCTTGCTATCCTCCCTGATGGGTTAGGCTTATTGACAATATATTTCAGAGCCTGATGATCCATTACAACTATAAATTTCTGCCCTAGCAAGTAATTTCTAAACTTCTTTACAGCAAAAATGATAGCCAGAGCCTCTTTTTCAGTTACAGTATAGTTTACCTCAGCACTGCTCATTTGTCTGCTCCCAAAGTAAATTGGATGTTCATTCCCATTTTCATCCTTTTGGCTCAAAGTACTACCTAGTGCTGCATCTGAGGCATCAGTGTACACAATGAATGGCTTGCTCCAATCTGGATTCTTCAAAACAGGTGAAGACACCAGGGCTTCCTTCAGTTGTCCAAAAGCTTCATGCGCCTTGTTTCCTGGTTCATAAGCAACATCCTTCTTCAAGAACTGGGTTAGTGGCTATGCAATCTTTGAGAAATTCTTGATGAACCTTCTATAGTAACCCACATGGCCTAAAAATGATCTCAACTTACTTCTATTCATAGGAAATGGTAAATATTTGATTTTTGAAACTTTATCAGGATCAGTACCAATACCATCTCTGGATACAACATGCCCTAACAAAACGCCTTTAGAACATCCAAAGACACACTTTGTAGGGTTTAGTGAGGCTTGTGCTTCATCTAACCTTTGAAATGTTGTCTCCATCTGGTGCAGGTGGTCCAACTTGCTCCCATAGATGCAAAAATCATCCAGAAATACTCTGATGAAGGTCCCAATGTAGGGTTCGAACACCCTATTCATCAAACGCTGGAATGTTGCTGGAGCATTACACAACCCAAAAGGCATAACTCTATAAGAAAACGTTCCCCAAGGAGTGGTGAACGTGGTCTTCAGCTGATCTTTCTCTGCTATACGAACTTGGTTGTAGCCGCTATATCCATCAGCAAAACTATAGCACTCCTGGCCAGCTACTTCGTCCAAGATCTGATCTGAAAATGGAAGAGGGTAATGATCCTTCTTTGTTGCCTTATTGAGCTTCCTGTAATCAACACAAATGCGTAGCTTCCCATTCTTTTTTATTGAGATCACAATGGGAGAAACCCATTCTGAATTCTCCACAGCAAATATGAATCCTGCATCAAGCAACTTATCTATTTCTTCTTTTACAGTCTTGGAAAAATTAGGATTCATTCTATATGGCATTTGCTTTATAGGCTTAGCACCATCTACCAGCTCAATACAATGTTCTACCCAACTTACTTGACGGAGTTCCTTGTAATCAAAAGTGAATAGGTGTATGTACCTTCGAAAGAGCTGGAGGTAGGATTCCTTCTCACTCTCCATCACAGCATCACCAATCTTTATTTGTTGGAGACGATCATCAACTTCTTCTTCAGATAATTTTATGGGGTCATGAGTTGGTGTGACTGGCAGGATATCCATGACTGAAACATCCACCTCGCTTTCTTCATCTTCAGTGTCCACTTCACTGGTACTAGAGTAATCAGAGGATGTCCAATCATCAGTTTCATCACTTGAATCCACAGGTTCTACTTTATGATGTCGAGGGATCACGTTTATCTTCACCCTCTCTCTACCACGTCCAAGTGTCATGAAACCTTCATTCCAGTAGTTTCTTGCATGAACTCTCCTTAGCCATGGTCTTCCCAGCAGCATTGGGTATGCAACAGTACCATTTTTCATCACCTGAAAGTCTACCACACATACAACACCCATAACAGATATTGCCACATTTGAAACTACACCTTCTGGTTTAGTTTTTCCCTTATTTAATGACCTTAACATAAGTGTTGAAGGGCGATCAATTTTTAAACCCAACATATTCATTACAGACTCGGTCATTACATTAACTGCAGCACCTCCATCAACTAAGACATCATGAATTGAAATGCCATTACATAATACCTCAGCTTGTGGAGCATAGGGATCTGCCTCTGCCTCCAAAACAGGGACCTCAACCTCCTTCCTTCTTCGAGCATTGAGTCCACCTCGCAACTCCCGCCTCTTCTCAGAAGACATAGCCAAGAGTTGACCATATGTAATATTTGCAGGCCTTTTGGACAGATCTTCCAAGATGGAGTATGGTCCTTGCCCCTGTGAAATCAGAAAATCCTGCACACCCAACTTTCTTCTCCTATGTTTCTTACTAGTTTCTTCTTTCATCTTCTTAGGATCATTTCCATCTTGATTATCTTTTTCTTTCTTTCTTTTTGTTACAAACACATCTACTTCATTATTTCTGCTCTTATCTACTACATCAAAAGAATTCACAGGTGCTTTTCCTTTATCATTATCTCCCTTACCAGATGTAGAAGCTCTATCTGGACAATTATACTTATAATGACCCTTTTTATAACAACCATAACAAACAACTTCAGAAATATTTCTTTTTGGACCTCTATCTCCTCCCTGAGAACTAAATTCCTTTCCTTGAAGAAGATTAATAGTTAACTGACCCATCTTTTTGAGCAGATCTTCATACTCAGTAGATGTATTAGGAGAAATATTTGTGCTCACCGGGAGTGGTTGTGGATTCAGGACCAAAGGTGCTGGTGTAGGCTCTACTTTAGCAACAATTTCTTTGGGCTCCTCTTCCATGCTTTCTTCTTGCCTTCTTGCAATCTCCTTTGCTTGTTCAATGGTAGCTGGGCGGTCATACTTCACTCGTTGTCTGATCTCCGGCTTCATCCCAAGAATGAAGTGCTTACAAAGGAGATTATCCACGCCATTCATCAACCCATCCGCTAGTCCTTCCTTCCGGATCTGGGCATCGAGCTTCCTCCTTAGCTCTAGAACACGAGCATGATAATCCCTTATCTTCTCCTTCTCTCCTTGGGATAGCTTTGTGATCTCGATCATGAGATCTGCATATTTCTGTTGTTCACCAAATTCTTCAAGAAAACTTTCAGTTAATAAATCCCATGAATTTTTCACATTATCACCTAGTGTTTCAAACCACCTAAGTGTTGAACCATCCAAAAAGGTAGGAAAAAATTCAGTCCATTGTTCCCTTCTTATAAGGCCATTACAAATACAAGATCGTTTAAACTCTTGAATGAAAGAAGAAGCATCTTCATTAGATTGAGCTGAAAAAACAGGAATCTTTCCCATTTTCAAAAGTAACCACCGTGAAATACCAACCCACAAGTACAATTAACAAGACTTATGTGCACAAATAATTGGAATCACTATACTAGAAAGTGACTTTACACCTTTCTACAGTAAAATAGAAATGACCACGGTAAACTATGGTAAAACTTGATTTACTATGGTAAAAACTGACTTTACTGTGGTAAACACTATTCACGGTAAAAAGTGAAGTTACTGCGGTAAATACTATTCACGGTAAAAAGTGACTTTACTGCGGTAATTACTATTCCCAGCAAAAAGGACTTTACCAGGGTAACTACTATTCATGGCAAAAATGACTTTAACATGGTAACTACTATTCACGGTAAAAATGACTTTACCATGGTAACTACTATGCACAGTAAAAACAAGGTTACCCTCCAATTAATTTTTGCCTAAGTGGGAATATCTCTCCAGAAAATCCACCAACGAGGAATGGTCCCGGCAACGGAACCAAAATGTCATCACCAATCTGGCACTATGATAATTCTTCACCAGGAACTCCTCGTGCTATGATTATTTACTAATGCACAGACTTTAGTTTGGTGGATGTAATCTGGAAGCAAAACAACAACCGAACACAAGAATACCATTGACTATGATAAGACAGAATGACGACAAATCTGAAATATCAAAATAAATTATAATATTAACATGAAACTGTTACAATCTCACCCATGAGATACTTCAACAAGACTATGGGAGAAACTTTACAATTACACCTCTTGATGGCTTCTTCAACACACCTTTAACTGATGGCTTCCTTCGCACACTTCCTACAATATTTCTCACTACTTCTTTCTATGCTAAATGAGGGGGGTGGCCTCTCTATTTATAGAACTTCCAGGCTTATCCATCCTATCTCTAAGATAGGATAAGAAATCCACTCTGACGAATCATATTCCATACCTTAACTCTTATCTGTACATGTAAGCTTATCTGTTAAGATAAGATAAACCTTATCATTTTACATGGGTTCCACATTTTTAGACTTTTTACAAATAAAATACACAAAAATATTTATGACCTCACTCCTTGTCCTTATTACCAATATAATATTTCTAATTCCTAATCATGTAGACCCTACTTCTCTAATTACCCAAACTTTGACATTTTAACATTACCGGACCACTTACGACAAATATTTACTTTTTACAACATTCCTATTGTACTTTGACTGTTACCGTACTCCACATTATTGGCGGCACCGTACTGACGGCACCGTTATCTTCTATCGGACGCTACTACTAATTACACTTAACAACATCCTATTCCTAATACATACATTAATGAAATAGAAATTTTGGAGGAAAATTTTAGTGTCGACAGTTCCTCCAATTTTATTTTGATATATTACATCCACTTCATGTTATTTTTATGTGATTCCATTAGAACCTTTTCAGATTTTCATAACCATCCTCAAAATTGAGTCAACAATCCTTTTTCTAAACTAGACCAATGAAAGAAAATTATAACAAGGTATAGATATCAAACGAAGAACCATATTAGTTTCGTCCATATGGATTTAGTTCTCTTGGAACCACCAACTCTTCTCACAATCATGTGCTTTGACCATCTATCATACTGACATGCATGCACCCCAATTTTTTTAAAGAAAAACAAGTCATAAGCATCGGGACCTTCCACTCCACCAACTTAGGTTGTCGAAGTTTACATCTTATCTACTCATTTATTGTTAGATTCCTAACTTAAGGTAGAGGATAAATACACCACTATACAATGCTATCAAAAATTGAAATTTAAAATACATGTGGCGTGTGGAAGATACAAGAAAATGTGTAAAAGTGTGTTCCTAGTTAGAACCACATAAGAAATGAGAATAAAATTTATTATTTAAATACCTACATTTGGCATGTGTCATTGTCTTCCATTGAAATGACTGATCATTATCGAGGCTCTTTTGTGAATGATTTTAGAGAGATTTTCATTTATGATTTGAGGTCCTACGGAAGGGTCTTATGCTCCTCCTTCCACCTTAGAATGCACCTTTTGTTATATTTCCTAACTCAATGCTCATTTGGATTTGTTGATGCCACGTGGATTTGTTTACACTCATTTTCCACCTTTATGTTTTATTCTTCGAGATTTCACTATATAGCCATGTATTCTCCCACCATCCCCATGCACACCATTTACATGTTAGATGTGGGATTTGATTGTAGCAAAATTTTACAAACTGTTTTTTACAATTGTGAGATTTTTTGGATTATTCTTATGAGAACATGTTTACGAGGATGAGATGATGCCCAACATGATGTCCAAGTTGTCATGAAATAAAAAAATAATGGAATGATGCAGTGGAAAGGATCCAAAGCATGAGAATATGAAATGACAAAATTCATGTAATGTTCCTCATAGTTTTCTTAGGGCTTGCCTCCTTTGGTGTAGGTTATCATGTTTTCCTCTAGAAAGGAAATCGACCTATGTATGTAGTAGAAGGAGCCCAAATGTATAACCCAAAATAATGTGGTGCCAAATTTTTATTTTTGAAAAGGGAACACATAACTATGGTCACAGGAGCAACAATATGACATGAATGGGGAAGAAAGTTAAATTTTTGTTTTAATTTAGACCACTTTCCATTTTGTGATGGCTAGGGTTTTAAATTCAATTCAGGTCAGTTAATAATTAACTCATTGATCACATGATCAAATGAATTAAACAGATTTTAGTTACTAAGGGAACCTAAATGCATTTTAATGGTTTAATAAAAAGAAGAATTTAAAATATTTATAAAGAAACAATATTAATTTAATTTCACCTCCTAGTGTCTAAGTGCAACCAATAAGGCTTAATTGTGTAATAAGATAATTAAAACTACTTTTATTCAAAATGCACATAATTCCTGTCATTTATAATTAATTCTCTGTCAATTTAATCTCCCACGCATGGATTACAAATAAAATAATTGAAAAGGCCTATTTAAGTCAATAATCATATGGATTGCCAATGTAGGATTAAAAGACAACCCTATGATTAAGAGAACATATGCCATTGGATTTGGGCAACCCTAATGGTTTCCTTGATTTCTCATTGAGAATTTAAAAATATATCTTTTTGGCCTCCACTCCTCCCATTTATAGGTTTAATAAAAAGTAATGGAGGAGGATTAGGAAAGACAAACCCTCATGGAGATTTTGGTTGGGTATAATTTTAAGAGGGATTTTTCAACCTATCACCCAAATGGGTTCAAGATATTTTACATTGCATTATTGTTATTGTTTAGTTTTATTCTTAAAATATGCAAGTGATCTCCATTTGTATGATACTCAAATGTGTGTAAGATCTTCAATAGGTTTCCCCATTTTATATTATATACATTTTTTTTCTTGTTAGTTATATTCATTTGTATTGCAAAGATTAGTTTTTTTAATTATTATTATCGGTAAATTGTTTTTTGAAAGGGACTATACCCTTGTATACAAAGAGGGCCTAAAATCCAGAATATGAATTAAAAAGCACCACAAAAAGGATCAAGATCCAGATAAGTCATAAGAAACAAAGGTAACCAAAGAGAAGTTACCACAAAATAGCTAACCAGTTCAAACACTGCAAAAAAGTAGCCAAAAAAAGCTAAAAAACAGCAAAAAAACACAAAGGAAAGCAACATCAGCAGCGAAGCTCCACATTTATTTCTTGGCGGCTTTGGCAATTCTAGATTTGATAGTTTTCTAAGAGGTAAACAAAGCCAATGTCGTCATGTGAGAAGGGTCTGAGCTAAGCATCTAGCTTTTCAATGGTTTGTTTGCTTTCTTTTTCTGTGCCCCATAGAGTTGCTAGGATTTCACTGAAAGCAGAGACATTGCAGACATGTTGCTCAATGAAGTCTCTAATTGCACTAAAAATAGCCATATTATGGTCATGACGATTCTTGGATTTCCCTAGACGATTTTCCAGGGAGTTCAGTTTTTTATAAATATCCTCAACTTGTTTATTGTCAAGATCAACCTCCTCCTCCTTCTTCCTCTTAACGTTTTGCTTAGCCAATTTTTTAACTTCATCTTTCAATAACAACATGTCTTTTTTTAAGGCTTCCAGCCTTTGTGTGGAACTCTCGGTGTGTAAAGCCTCATGCAAGCTAGCACTGCTAATATGGAGAAGATTTTGAAAATCCTCCAAGTCCTGAGGAACGTTCCCAGAAACAGGGGTATCCAGTTTCAGTTTCTTAGAAGACCTAGTTATAGGTCTGGTCGAAGTGGAGGCGAAGGGGGTGGGAGTAGAGGTGGAGGGGATGGTTGTGGGAGCCGAGATGGAAGGTAAATGGGTAGCGGCAGTGGTTATGGGGATAGAAGGAGAAGAGATGGGGGGTAGTGGCAGTGGTGAAGGGGATAAATGGAGCAGAGATGGGGGGGGGGGGGGGGGGGGGGGGGGAAGAAGGAAGGCTAGGATACTTAAGAATACAGAGTTTATGTAGCAAGAAGATGAGACCTTGATGTAGAGGGACCACACGAGTATGTTTTTGGAATTCCAAAATGGAGTGTTCAAGAGAATTAAGAAGATAGTGTGGGAAACATACCGTTATACTTCTGTGGAAGTGATTAAGGAACACTAGATGCTTAATGGGCACTGTGACATATCTCCCCTCCAAAGAGATGTATCGAACCATCATGTGGGTGACATCGTCAAATGGCGGAGGGATAGAGCTAATCTTCAAACCCACCATGACAAAGATCAATTCCTCATTTCCATCAACAAACTTCCTCTCCTTAGCTTCTCTATCAATCCTTTTATTAAAAAAAGTGGTACCCATCCATCCCAAGGCCTGTTGCTTCAACTATAAATCTCTTCATTAATTGATTTTTTTCCTGCCATATTCAACTTTGCGATCCTTCCAATCCATCACAAATTACACATAAATGTTTTGGTCATGACCCTGTATCTTCTCAATAAAATTTGTAATGCCTCTCTGATTGAGAAGATTCCATAGCTCTTTATTACTCTTCCAATCCGAGTCCCTATTGGGCTCAATCTGACAAGGGGCTCCTCCCATTTTCACCTTGCTGAAGTGTTTGAAAGTATTTTCTTCAAAACCCCTATGAGGAATGCTATATGAAAAGTAGTTTCCAATCCGCCTTTCTCTGTTTTTAAAAATATCTCTCATGCAATGGGAATGAGGATTAGTATAGCGATTGCTAACATGAAAGTTCCCACGAATCGCTTGCATGAATTTTTAGTTGTTTAAGAAATTATGCAATTATGATTTAAAGTTTTATTAGTTATTTATACAAAAATGATAGGGTTTTTCAAACCCCACCCCTTTTTTGTTTGTATAACATATATGAGGGGGTGACATGTCCACCCGACCCTTGACAACGGTGAGGACATGGCATCCATGTCATTTCCGACCCTCAACCAAAAGTGAATGAAGAGGGGAGGATATGGCCATCCCACTCCCATTAAAGGTAATGGGGGTGGAGCGGTCATACCATCCCCTCCCCCAAACATAAAACATGGTCATCCAATCTATACTTACCCAATGCAAAAAATATGATTTATTTATGTTATTTAGTTTATTTCAAAGTGAATAACACTCAAGTTTAATACTTTTGTACGTGTGTGTATTATGTAAGATATAAAAAAAATGAATTTATTTAAACATATATTTTATAGTAATAGAGATCAAGTGTTTACATCAAGTTATTTAAGTAAAAGGTTTTGACATTTTATAGTGAATACACAAGTAAGTATCCATGTGTATATAAAACTACATTTATATGCACATACATATACTATGTATATTTACCACGATTTTAGAAGGTAAGTTATTCATACAATTTATATTGTAATGTGGTCTATCATTTTATAATTCCTACAAATTCAAAATATGAAACAAATCATGCAGCCACCACTATAGATGAAATCTGACAATTTTATTCGTCTTACATTTCATAATATAAAACAATTAATGCAGCTACAACTATAAATGAAATCTTACATGTTAGCTTTATCTCAATTCAATTCTATTGTAACAATATCAATCAATTTCTAAGGATGGATAACCGATTTTCCTATCTTGTAATAAATACAACTATGTTAATCACCTTGGGGTATTAACCCAGTTTTATTTTTTGTATGATTAAGGACTTTAATTAAATTGTTTCTCTCATAACCATTTTAAAATGTAACTCTTTCTTATAACCTAGAACATTGTAGTATCTACCAAAACAGACTTCCATTCTTCTTTTAAAAATTACATATAGTTTCCTAATATAAAATTGAACAAAGTTTAAAATAACCTACATTCAGACATCAATTCCAAAACAACATTGAGTACATTATAACAAAATGATTCTTTATTATTTCAGTTTCTTTCATAGTTAATAAACACAACATAGTCTCCATGTAGCCTACAACCTTCATTTCTTACATTGGCACATTCCAAACAACCACAAAATGGAGAGGCAAAAAAATTCACCTCCCAACTTATTAATGTGGGTATGATTTATTCCACATCAACCCAAATGATTCCATAATCCAAAAGACAATCACATAATAATTCAGGATCAATAAAGGGGTAACCACAAGTTTACACAATGTGGAAATACCACAATTTCAGCATTAAATAACTACAAACTGGTTGTTTAGACAACAACAAACAAAAGTAAGAATTCAACTTTATTTCAACACAACATGCACTCTACAAACTTAAAACAAGTTTTCTAAGGGGATGAATACCTAAGGAAACTAGATCCTCGGTTCCATACATCCACTCTAGTTATGGACCACCTCAGGGTGAAACACTAATGTCCTCAATGAGTCCTTACATCCACTTCTCATATGAGGCAATGTATTACTCCATTTAAGAACATTTTCATTTTTTTTCATTTTTATAACAACAATGATTTCTATAATTGTTCTCCATGAAATGGAAACCAAGGCCCAAACATCACCACCCCCCACACACATAAAAAATAGCACCCATAATGGTGCATCACAACGTTGAACTTTACCTTATAACATTTTTAGCACACCTCAAAGTAGCATAAAATTGATAACAATCATGTAATGGAAAGTGAAAAGGAAGTGCAGTAAGAACAATAAGAGACATCATTTAAAATTGGAACCTACCTCTTGCTTCCCATGTCCAAGACTAAAGCATAAAACCCACCAAATATTATAGAAAGAAAATATTTTCAAAACTCTTACACACAATCCGAAATTCTTCTTCCAAGTCACCCAAAAATTCTAGAATTACATAACTCATAACCTCCATTGCAACTTAGCATAATATGCGATTCTAAACAACCCATATACTAATCACCAAACAGCCACATGGAAATCTAATCAACTCCACCTACTTCTACCTCACTCCTAAAAAGGATAAGAAACTAAAACCCACTATTTAAGAAAAAATTAAATGATTTACTCCTTGATTAAAAAGAAAACATCATTATTCACACATCCCAAATTTGCATTTCCCTTATAATCTATGCAACCTTAATTTCAAAATTAATTTACATAATTCTTATAGCTTCAAATTGTGATTTCCTTAGTCTTGGGCATGTGAAAAACCTCCGGAAAGAGGCCTAACCTTTGGATAGTTAGTAGAGTCAAGTTTTGGAGTGAGAAACATAGGTTTTCTACCCCAAATGTAAATCTAAACTAACCTCTATGCACAAATATCAATTTTTCTTTTATTTGGCAAGGTGGATAATGATGCAACTATACAAAAAATGCAACACTTAAACACAAGGATCCTTATAAAATCATGAAAGGGATTAATTCATGTATTAGGCCAGTTTAAAAGATGACAAGGAAAAAAGAAAAATAGCACCAAGTATTGTAGATATGAAGCCATACAATACATCCTATGCATAGGGTTTTGATAAATTTACTGGTGGATTGGTATTTGCCTTCCCAAATTATGGACGCATGAAATAATGAAAAATAATATTTCCCAACACACTCAACTCAACCATTATATATGCTGAAACTCAGATTATCAAAGCTTGAACATGTCATAAATTTAGCCATATTTTTTATTTCTATAATGTCAAAAACATAGTAAAACATCAATACACATCATCATATACATTATTTTATCCCTCACACAAATTTTATACATATGTTAAGCTATGTCATACATGCTAATCATCACCATAAATAAGGCTAGTATGTAATGAAAAGGCATCCAATATCATCTGACCCAATCACAATAATGCAATAAATGTAATCCACAATACTATGTAAAACAACATCATCATGGTCCAATCATAATGATAAGAAATATCATAGTTCACAATAACATATGCATCATAGTGTGAACATGAACCACTTAAAAAGTGACATCTAAACATCTAGTTTCAAATAAATAAAGGTCCCAAAATATTGAAAGCAACAACATAGAAATGTCTAGGGGAATAAGGTGAAAATGGGCATGACATCATCCCTCCTTAATCAAGAAGTCCTCCTGAAATTCACTAAAATAGGTGGGGATAATAAAGTATTAGAGTTGTTACATCATTTGAAGTGGCTACATTCTCAGTGTATCTTTCCTACAATACCCTGACATGATGTAGATCACAACCTCGAAATTCTAACACCCCATGCTCTAAAATGTGCATGGGCTCCAAAATAAGTTTCCTATATTCATCTACATGTAATTCCAACCAATATAAAATATGAGAGGGGTATACGCTGTATCTACTTAAAAGAGATATATGAAACACGTCATGAACACAAGACAAGATCAATAATAAGGCAAGGCAGTAGAAAAATGGTCCTACTTGATATAAAATCTGAAAAGGTCTAATCAATTACATTACAAGCTTAGAAACCTTCCCATAATGGATTGGGATCTTGTATGGTTTCAATCTTAGAAAAACCCTGGTACCTTACTCAAAACTACATTCAATCCTTTTTGTATCCACATACTACTTTTTTTGTTCTTACGTTTCTTATAAACACTATCGAATAAGGACCACTTGATGCTCTATATCACACAACATTATAAGCCCAACAACAACCCAATACTCTAATATATCCTAACTAAATGGAGTTTTACACCCCTTCCATACACTTCCTTGTAAGGTGCCATGTTGATGGAGCTATGGTAGATGTTATTGTACATAAAGTCTACCAAGTACAAATAATCCTCCCAATGAGACTGTTGGTCTATCATACATGCATAGCATGTCCTCAAAAAACAATTTCACCCTCTCTATATATTCACCCATTTTGGATGGTAGGTTGTACTAAATTTGAGTTGAGTACCCAATACCTTCTGAAGGGTAGTCTAAAAATCCAAAGTATACAAGGGATCTCAGTTATCAATGATCTTATGGGGAACTCATAACAATTGAACAATATAATCAAGGTATACTCTAGACACATATCTCATGGTGTAGTTAGTCATAATAGGTGAAAAATGTGTTATCTTGGTAATTTTTTCACTATGATCATGCTGACATTGTGGTGATAGGAGGATGTGGGGAATCCCACAATGAAGTCCATGGAAATGGTATCCAATTTCCACTTTGGAATAACATTAGGGTAGATAATACTGACATGATGATGATTCTCACACTTTACCCTTTTTAATCTAAACAATGAGACATAAAACCTGTAATATCATACCTCAGGACTAGGTTAATGGAACAACTAACCCAAATTTGAATGCATCTTCTTTACCCCTAACTAGGATGAATAAGGTATATGTCAGGAATTTAAAAGAATAAAAATATGTAACCCAGCATCTTCAAGGACATAATTCCACCCCAATGTCATAAAATACCATCAACATCTAAGGTATACCATATGTACTTTCCCTTAATGACCCTATATGACTCTAATTGTTTCCTCACTGGAATGTATAGCCTTTCGTTAGGGAGACTCTCTAGGATATGAATCCTAAAATATGTTATCATTTTTGTGGCTACAAGTACATGCCACATCTTACTCAAGTCATTTACAATCATGTTTTCCTTCCCCCAGAAAACCTACGGGACCCCGCTCCTATATGGTATTTTTGTTCGACTGGTCGGGATAGATATCAAAGTGGTACTTTCAAAGGAGCTCCATCCACTATTTATGTGTGGCATTGGGATTAGGCTATATGAAGATGTATCAAAGTCTCAAAGTATATGTTTTTTATACAAACTAATGACCAAGCAAAAAGAAAAACCACCTGACTAAGGCATGTACCAAATTTCAAATCTCAATATATGAGTGGGATAAACAATCTCATTATCCTTAAACTTTTGATACTTGTACACAATCACTTGACCCTCCTACATAGAAATTGCCCCAATACTGACCAAGGAAGTATGTGTACATACTAAAAAATTTCCCAATGGGTTTGGAACTATAAGGATGTGAACAAGATGATATGTTCTTTGAGTGTGTGGAAGGTATTACATTTATCACCCCACTCAAACTTCTTCCCTTTGCACTAAAGGGAAGAAATGGGACTATAAATATGGGGGAAATCCTAAAAAAATATGTGGTAATAACCAGATAATCCCATAAAACTACATACCTTGTTCACACTAGTGGGTACATGCCACTCCATAATAACATGAATGTTTGAGGGATTTACATATATTTCATTTCTCTAGATGATATGACCCAAGTAATGCACCTCTTCCTAAAATAATTAAAACTTTCTTAAATTTCCAAAAAAGGTTGTGCTCCCTCAGACACTATAATACCTATCGTAAATAATCCTTGTGATCCTCTAGTGAGTGGGATAAAATAAAAATTTCGTCAATGAATAAAATCATAAAATATTCTAAAAAGGTCTAAAAATCCCCATACATGAGGCTCATAAACATTATTGAGGAATTAGTCAAATGAAAAGGTATCATGGTGAAATCATGATGACCATACCTCATACAAAACACAATTTTGTGCATATCCACCTCTACTATCCTCAACTGATAATACACAAAACTCGTATCAATCTTTTAAAACCATGTAGCACCTCTCAACTAGTCAAATAGACCCTTGATTCTAGAAAGGGGGTAGTGCTTCCACACTATTACCTTGTTCACTGACTTGTAGTTGATGCATAATCTTAGGGACCCATTATTTTTCTTAACAAAGATGACAAGTGCACCCCATGGTGACACTCTTGGTTAGAAAATCCCCTTCTCCAAAATTAACTCAAACTATATCTTGAGCTCATGGAGCTCAATATTTTTCATCCTATATGATGCTTGAGAAATGGTCTCTCCTCATAGAACTAAATCAATATGGAAATAAATATCCCTATGAGGGGGTAAACCATGTAAGTCTATGATAAATACATCTATGAAATATCATAAGATGTAATGGTCATTTAATAATGTTTAGTCAAATCATCCCTTAATCGTTTTCTAATCATGATGGAAAACATTTTGTAACCCTTTCACATACATTGATTTAACCACATAAGATATAATGTGAAAAGAAACTAACCTCTAAACTCCATACAAGGTCACATATATGCCAAGATCATCGTGAAAATGAATTATCTTGTGATAAAAATCTACTTGGCTCAACGGTCGATGATCCAATCCATCCAAGTATAATCTCCCAAGATCCTAAAGGGAGAATATTTTGGTCTATGGAAGTGTAAAAAGCTCCTAAATAAATAACTCGCTCCCTCACTAGTGAATTGACTGCTAGCTTTTCCCTGATGGCCAAATCTAAATCCTCAACCTAATGCTTCCTAACTACTACCAACCTGCACTAATCCATGATTGAGAGGGAAATAAGAAAATATAAAGAACTTGATGTAGACATAAAATCACGCACTTGGGTACATTTCTATGTTCTAAAATCATGCTAGCATTTATATGATTCCTAAGCAAGAAAACTATTGGTTGAAAACTATCTTTGGCCTCTTTTCGTTGTCTTTTTCTTTCTCTTTGGTATTCCACACCCTACAACACAATCAAAAATTTATTTAATTGTCTTTTATGGCTTCAAACATCTGCACCCAAATGGGACAATAGTGCTCAGGTGATCATGTCCCTTCTAGGTGCCCTTGACCCTCTTTCTACCTTACTCTTTTTGGGTATCTTTTATCTTTTGGGCATATTTTTCACTTATGGGTCACCCTTCTAGTTTTCAGTTATGAAATTCAAACAAGGGAAACATATAAATACATAGTTATGTTTTCAAAATGAGGGACCAACCACTAAACATTATCATTATCACCTAAGCTTACATTCCAAAGGCACAAGAACACTCTAAAGGCATCCATCTAACATCTATTCAAAGGAAAATGGTTGCATACACATCATAGGAAGGGGAAGTTTATTCTATTCCATCCATACATTTTACATCATTGAGAAAGTATAGCCCATTATCTAGTGCAACTTGCACAAGGGAATCCTAGGGCATCATTTCTACACAAATACATAAGAACTACATTGATTCTGAGATGTAGTGTATCATTGGATCATAAGTTCAATTTATCGAGTGACCGCAGGGTCAGTCTGACTCCTCATTTTGCATTTTTCTTTTTAGGCTTCATGTGGTTTGTGGGTATGTGAAGGTGAATCTCTTTCTTGTAGGTGTAGACACAAAATCACACACTTAACATTATTATTATACTGCTAAGTATGTTGTTTTATATATGGATCTTGCGTAAGGAAAGTATTCATTGATGACCCATTTTGTAGTCATTTCATTTTTCTTGTTGGTATTCATTTCTTGTTGTCTTGCACATTCATCACTCATACACATAGTTCTGGTCAGGTATTAGGGATCCATGTCAGTCAGTTATCACTCATTTTTCATCACTTATCCCTTAAACACTAGCGCCCAAGGCTAGACAGTATTGCCAAGTGATCATGTCCATCCTGGGGCCCCTGTCGTCTTTATGTTTGATCTTATTTTTACATTAGAGGTCATTATTTGTAGTTTTCCCTCTCATATCTCAAGGTACTAGTCAGCATGTCAGGTCATTAGTGTTGAAATTCAAACAAGAGATCCCTATATAAACAAAACATACATACCATTATATGGGCGGACTATATACTATCAATGGCTAGCTATCTACTAAGGCAAGGTACTATATTTGGGCATCATTCCATCACACACACTACATAGGAAGGGTTTTATTCATTCTATTCCATCCACCATTTTCATTTTACATCTATCTATTTCCCCCTATCTCTACATCATTGGCACTAGGGCACATTAGGCACACAATTTCACACACAAGCACACAAAACTACATTGGTTCTAGGATGTAGTGCATCACTTAGCTATAAGTCCACTTTATGACAGCTAAGGTTAGTCCAACCCCTTCATATGCATCTTTCCTTTTTAGGGATTTGATGCTTTGTATGGGGTTTTGCAAGTAGATCTTCATTACGGGTTTACGATGACATAAGAAAAGTTACTGCGACAATCACACGACAAATATCAAGACATTAAGAATATATCACAACACTTCTAGATTTAGGTCTTGAGCTTTTCTGTAGACAAGAGTGCCCATACCACAAACTAGTGCCCCCACAGGTGCCCTAATCCTCTTCTAAGCGCTCTGATCTAGTCAAATATCCATTTGTTGCAATCTCCTAGGTTATGCCATAATACTCTGCTTCATCCACACATCATCCTATCTGGTCCTGAACATCAGCGAGGTATGTCATTTTTAGGTTAGCACCTTATCCTCCTATTTCAATTATTTCATTTCATTTAAATATCAAATAAAATTACTTAGCATTCCTATTTTAGTTTATATCATTTATTTCATTGTTGTGTTACTATTTTAGAGTAACTTAGAAAATAGAATATTTTCAAATTTTAGTTAATCAGCAGGTTACAGGTACCTTCAACGATTAAGGAATGAATATCATGAAACCAACAGGAATAAACAATGAAACCCTTGTGACATAGCAAAAACCATATTCTAAGCATTTGCATGGTCCTTGATGCCAAAAAGTAGTTTCCATCACCCATGCACCTTTTCCCTTCCGCAAGCTCCCCTGTCTGGTCTCATTCCCCCACCCCAGAATTTATAGTGAGCATTTACGACACTATTTGCAGTGTTTTCATCACATTACCATTTTTAGATCATTTCTAGATTGCACAGACATCAGCTAAGTCTCTTTATCTCCTCCTCTTGCTTATTGTTTTATATTCTACATGTTTATTTACTTGTGTCTTACTGTATATTAGCACTTGCACATCATTATTTACAGTAATTACTTTGTAATTAGATTTAATCATATTTTTATTAAATTCCCTGAATCAAATAATATGGATACTATTACTCCTAGAATACTACCTACTGACTCCACCACCGTAGCATGGTACTTGGATTGGTGGTTGTCAATCACCACATAAAATCTATGTGCTCTACCCATATCAATTATTATGGTGTCTAACATAGGGATTTCATCTTCTATTCTTCTATGAGTCTCTGGAAGCATGACCTTAAATAATCATCCCTACTACCACAAATATAACATCTTGCCCCTTGTTGTCTCTAAACTTATCGAGCACTAATTTCCCTCTATAAGATCTACCCACTAAAATTTGAATTCCCTGCCCTAACTGACTACTAAGATATTACAGGCCTTCTATGCCACCTTTGTGATCTCTAATCTATATACTTCCCTCGGTCCTACTATCCCGAACATTTTCCTCTCTTAACATCTTGTTAAGGGGGATATTTATGTTGTTGTTGTTGTTACTACTATTGACAAGGAATGAATTTCATAGGCTAGAATTCACCCCTAGGAGGAGTTGGTACACCTCATGATTAACTATCCTAAATTTATTTTACCTTATATAAGACCTTATCCCTAGTCTGTTGGGTTTTTCCCCTACTTTTTTGTGCAATATGAGACATGTCCACAACTTCCTCTAGGGTTTGTGGAGTTTACATATGTACTACATCTATTATATCGAGGTTAAGACTTCGAATGAATCTTTGTATATCAATCTCCTCATTTTTCATATAATCCACATGTTGCAATAAATCTATAAACCTCATCTCATACTTGACTATTGTATTCCTTATCATCCCCAGCTCATGAAATTCCTCAATATGTTCTTGTGTACATATATCATGGAGACATAACGCAACCTAAAATTCTCCTAAAATAAATCTCATGACACCGTCTATTTTCTCATATAGAGCATACACTCCTCATTTTCCACTATACTCCAACTCCCTCTCTCAATAAATGAATGGCCACATGTTCCTTAATGTTTCTTATATACTATTATAGTTTGAAACATATTGTTAAGATAAATAATGATGCCTTGACATGTGATCCCGTGATATCTACAAAATAAGTGGCTTTGTAAAGCATCAAGATATTTTTAGTATTGTCCCCAAAATCCCTATGATATGGTCTGTGAGCTTTATTCATGTAGTGAAGCAATCTATCCACTGAATGTTTCCTATGACTTTTAGTCCTCTCTCTACATCGTGATACCTCCTCACTGACAAAGGAAGGTGAAGAGATATTAGCCTCCTATGATGGATACAATGATGGCCTCATACTCCTAGCATACCTCTATGGTACCATTTCCTTAAGGTTTGCTATTACATCTTGTAAGGGAAGAATAATTTGAGGCCCAAGTGCCTTTGGATCCTATCCTCATGCGGATATATGTCCACTATGCAGGGGGTCTTCCCCAACACGTCTGCGTAATTTCCTACACAGAGCACGCTTGGTGTTAAATGATTTCTGGGAAAAAAAAAAGACACTAACAGCTAAACTACTCTTTCCAAACCTTCCAGTATAGCAATCATGCTCTGATACTGGGTGTATTGCTCAAAATAACATGATACAGATTATTTTTTTGAAAATGGAACAAACAATTATGGTCTCAAGAGTGATATGATGATGTGAATGGGGAAAAAATTGAAATTTATATTTTAATTTAGATCTCTCTCCATTTTATAACCGCTAGGGTTTCAAATTCTATTTAGGTCAGTTAATAATTAACCCAGTGATCGTGTGCTCAAATGACTTAAGTAAATAAATTTTTATCTTACTAATAGAACTTAAATGTATTTTACGGTTTAATAAAATATAATAATTTAAAATATTTTTAAACAAATGAGATTAATTTAATTTCACCTCCTAGTGTCTAAATGTAACTAATAAGGCTTACTTATGTAATAAGATAATTAAAATTACTTTTATTCAAAACCCACCTAATTCCTGTCATTCATAATTAATTCTCGTTCAATTTAATCTTAACTATACCTTGCAAATAAAATAATTAACAAGGCCTAATTAAGTAAATAATCCTATTAAGGTTTCTTACACAACAAAAAGGCCAATGTAGGTTTAAAATACAACCTTAGGTTTAAGTATATTTGGATAATTGGATTTGGGAAACCCTAATGTTGCCTCAATTTCTTAGTGAAAAATTACAAAAATATCTTATTGGCCTCCATTCTCCCATTTGTAGGTTTTAGAAAAGGGACTGGAGGAGGATTGGGAGAGCTAATTTCTCATGGAGATTCACTTGGGTATAATTTTAAGAGGGAATTTTCTACCTCTCACATGAATGGGTTGAAGACATTTCCACCGCATTCTTATTATTAGATTTAGTTTTCTTCGTCAAATTTGCACGTGATCTCCATATATATGATACCCAAATGGATGAAACATCTTAAATGGCCTTTCCCATTAGATCTTATTTACAATTTTCTTTCTATTTGGTTATATTCATTGGTATTGCAGAGATTGGTTATATACATGTATGTTTATATATCCATACACGTATAGCATTTTTATTAATTCTTTACAAAAATGGCAGGGTTTCAGTGGGAAATTGACCCAATCCCCTTTTTTTTGTTAGTATAGCATATAGGAGGGGGTGACATGACTTCCTCACCCCTGCGAAAGTTGGGTATGAGGTGGCCATGTCATCCCCTTTGCTCAATCAAAAGGGAATGGGGATGGGGTGACATGGTCATATTTGTCCCTATTCAAGGCAATGGGGGTGGAGCCCATGTCATCCCCTCCCACAAAGATAAAACATGACCAACCGGTCCACAACCGAAGGAACCAAAAAATATTATTTATTCATGTTATTTGGTTTATCTCAACATGAATAACACGCTTGTTTAGTATGTTCACACACACACACACACACGCGGTGCGCGCGTACGCGCGCACGCACGCACGCGCGCACACACGCACACACACACACACACACACACACACACACACACACACACGCGCGCGCGCGCTGCGCAGCTGCGCGCACACACGCACACGCATGCGCACGCACACGCGCACAGCACACGCACGCACACACATGCACACGCACACACATGCACACGCACACGCGCACGCACGTGCATGCACATGCACACACACGCACACACGCACACGCACACACGCACACACACGCACGCGCCCACACGCACACACACGCACATGCACACATGCACACACGCACACATGCACACACACACGCACACACACACACACACGCACACACACACACGCACACACACGCACGCACGCACATGCACACACACGCACACCCACGCACGCGCGCGCGCACACACACACACACACACACACACACACACACACACACACACACACACACACAATTTATATTTCTATATGCATACACACATATGTGTATATGTATTATTTAAGATATCATAAATCAATTTATTTAAGTAATATATACATTTTTATGGTAATAGAGATCAACTATTTGCATCATGTTATTTACATCAAAAGTATTGACATTTTAAATTGAATACACATGTATATCCATGTGTATATAAAATTAGATTTCTATACACATACTATGTAGATTTACTACAAGTTTGAAATGTAAATTTATTCATACAACTGCAACTACAAATGTAATTAGACATTTTTAGCTTTACCTCAATTCAATTCTATTGTAATAGTGTTGTTATATATTTCTAAGGATGGATAACTTATTACCCTATATTAGAATGGATAAAGCTATGTTAATCACCTTGGGGGCATTAACCCAATTTAATTTGCTTTGTATGATTCAAGAGTCCAATAAAATTATTTCTCTCATAGTCATTTATAAATTCAACTCTTTTTTATAACCTGGAACATTATAGTATCTAAGATGCAACTTCTACTGCAAGGTGCATATAAAAACATACTTCCATTCTTATTTTAAAATTTGCATATAGTTTCCAAATAAAAAATTGTATACAATTTAAAATTACACACACTCACACAACAATTTCAAAATAGTATTGAGTACATTACAATTGAATGATTATTTAGTATTACAATTTATTGCACACTTAATAGAAACAACATAGTCTCCAAGAAACATTCAACCTTTATTTCTTGCAATGACACACCCCAAACAACCACAAAAGGAAGAGACAACAAAATTCACATCCCAACCTCTTAGTGTGGGCATGATTTCTTCCACACTCACCCACAAAATTCCGCAATCCAAAATATAATAACTCAATCTCAATAAAGGGGTAACTACAAGTTTACACACCATAGAAATAACATAATTTTTGCATTAGATAATTGTAAACAAGTTGCTTGAATATAAATAAACAAAAGTAATAATTCATATTTCTTTCAAACATAACACAAACTCTACAATCTTGAAACAAATTTTCTATGGGGATGAATAGCCAAGGAATGTAGAACCTTGGTTCGCCACATCCATTTTGGTTATGGAATACCTCAATATGAAACATTAACTTTGTCAATGAGTCCCTACATCCACACCTCTATGATGCACTGGATTAGTCCATTGAGATACATTTTCAAATATATCCTTTTTCATTTTTATAACAATTCTAATTTCCATACTTGTTCTCCATAAAATGAGAACTTGAGTCCCTACATCTTCCCACACCCACACAAACACAATACAACCACAATGGCACATCACAATATTGACCATTACCTTTAATAATTTTTAGCACAACTCATAGGATCATAAAATTCACAACAATCGAAATGTCAAGTGTAAAGGAAGTGGAATAATAATAATAACAATAGTAAGAGACAAAATGTAAAACTAAACCTAGCTTCTGCTACCTATGTCAAAGATTGAATTTAAAAACCCACCAAATATTCCACAATTATACGCTTTCCAAAGTATCACACATGGTCCAATGTTTTCTTCCAAGTCCCCAAAAATTCAAGAATTGCATAAACCTTAACCTCCCTTACAACTTAACATAAAAAGGGATTCTAACCAGACATGCATTAATAACCAAACAACCACGTGGTAGCCTATTCAGTTCCACCTTACTTCCATCTCACTCCTAAAAAAGTAAAAATTACAAAACCACAAACAAAATACATTATTCAAGAAAAAGGAAATTATTTACTCCTTGATTAAAAATAAAACATCATTATTCACACATCCCAAATTTATATCTCCAAGAAGTTTTACACCAAAATTTCCTTTCCATTATACTGCATGCAACCTTAATTTCAAAATTGATTTGCACAATTCCAAGAGCTTCAAATCATGATTTCTTCCAAGGCATGTGAAAAGCCTAAAAAATGAGGCCTACCCTATGTGTAGTGTCTAGGGGTCAAGTTTAGGGTTGAGGAACATAGGTTTATTTCCCCAAACTCAACTCTAAAAAAGCTTCTAAGCACAAATATATAATTTTCTTATTTGGCAACATGGACAAGGATGCAACTATGCAAAAATACAATACTTAACGCAATGACCCTTACAAAATTACAAAAGGTATTAATTCATGTATTAGGCCACTTTAAAAATAACAAGTAAGAAAGAAAAATTCCACCAAGGACTATAGGTATCAATCCAGGAAACAATGACTTGAGTGTTTGAGTGACATACTAACAGAGTAGTCTTCGCCTCCCCAAATTGTGGATGATTGGAAGCATGCAAAATACCCATTTTCTACACACTCAACTTAAGTGTCATATATGCTTGAAATCGCAATGTTAACAATTAAAAATGTCACAAATTTAAAGATACATTTTGTTTGTCTAATTTTAAGAAACACAATAAAAAATCAATATGCATCATCATCATCTACGTTATTTAATTGTGATACCCTTCCCCGCCTCTAATTAATTTTTCTATCCTTGAAAATATTACAAAAATAATAATAATAATAATAATAATAATAATAATAATAATAAATTATATGGAAATTATAGGAGTTATTAGTTAAAAATATTGAATTTTGGGGTTCTTTTTCAAATTTTCCCTCTTACGTCTCATTGAAACTTTCTTCCAAATATAATAAAAATATTAAATTTTGATCGTACTCCCATGGGATTCCATGTGAATTCTCTGACAACATGGGCGCCATTAAATACCTCTTCTTTGTAATTGGTTCTTTACTTTTTTGTTGGGAGTGAGGAATTTAAAAAAAACCAGTTGTGGTGCACCCTATCTTTGCACAGTCACTGCACTACGTCACTGCCACGTGGGCGAGTAAAAACACCACCAGAATATGAAGAACTAAATTCTTGACCTCCTACATTCCTTTGCCACCTCATTTCTAGGTCAGTGTCCACGTGTACGAGCCACATTTTTGGGGGATGTCAAAAAAGGCAATATTTTTGGTTGGGACCAGCTGTCGTCCATTTGCCGCGCCAGTTGTAGTTCAACTAGACACAATTAAATGAATGCTCACCCACTAGACATTAATACACTAGCCAGAGTTTATGGAACCTACCACTGTCAAATCCAGCATTGGGATTTCACACAAAATGCAAACGAGAGCACATTCAATGTTGTTTTGGACCTGTTCATTTGCAAAAATCATGCGACCATTTCTCCTCACATTTCATGGTCGGTGGTAGCGTGGGTTTTTTCCACTCCTGAACTGCACCTTCCTCAGCAATGGCTCAGCTTGCTTTGAAAATGAGAAGAAAACGCAGAGGTGAGAGGGTTCTCATTCAGGCAATGATCCTTAGCATTTTTAAACACTGTACTATTATGGAAAGTTTGTTGTTTGCCATTTAACAAAATAAATTTATTTTTTCATTTTTCATATTTTACAAATCCATGCGTAAAATCATTGGTTTATTGATTCATTTCCTGTACAATCGCTTGTTTAAATCATTTCCAAGTATTTGTGTGAATCTTATGGTGTTCATCTTCTTGCTTAGGATGTTTCAATGGGCTGGCGTGAACTTATTTTTTTTATATTGCTTTTGACCTGACATGAATCTTATGGCGTTCCCCGCATCCATTCGTTCCTCACGGGCTTAGCCCACCCGTATAATGTTTCGCCCAGGCTCAACGAGCTCGTCGAGCCAACTCGTCACCCACTATCGTTCATTTCAGCTTGACCCCTGATTGCGGGGAACTCTCCTTTTCCTGGCCCAGTTCCACAAGGGGCCAATGTGCCCGCATCCTCCGAAATCCCTGCAAAATGTTGAACCCAACCCCCCTTTGTATTGCGGTCGCTCAAGTAATATGGAGAACCTGCATGTTTTTAGAGGTGCAACATTTTTTTTAGAGTGAATTGAATGTCTAGGGTATACAAGAAATGGCTAGGGTATACAGGAAATGGGTTTTATAGGAAATGGGGTAGCCATTATTTATTAAAGCTATTTTTTATTGAAATATTTATACAGGAAATGGGTTCTGGTTTTTTTTAATTGCGGTTTTGTTGTTTCAGCACCTCGCCGTTTATAAGCCACAAGCTGGAAATTAAGAATATTATATGTGCTATCATTAGATGTGGAAGTTCTATCATTGAGATTATTTTTCTGTCAAAGTTTGGATATGCTTGCTACAATTTTTGATGTAGAAGTCCTATTTTCATTACAAAGGTTGATGCGGGAGTCCTATTTTGATGTTGAAGTCATATTTTCACTGTCCTATTTGGATAGTTTAGGGGAGAGGCACCGTTTGTGGTGCACCCTATCTTTACATAGTCACTGCGCCACGTCACTGCCATATGGGAAAGTAAAAACGCCACCAGAATATGCAGAACTAAATTCTTGACCTCCTACATTCCTTTACCACCTCATTTCCAGGTCAGTGCCACATGTACGAGCCACGTTTTTTGGGGATGTCAAAATAGGTAGTGTAAAATATAGAGCATCATCATACTGATATATTAACATAAGTTTAATTGTATACATAGAATGATGGAAAGTATTCTGATTAAATATGCAAAATTTATGAAATGGTTTTTTGATTACACCGCCAAATAGGGTGTAAATTATAGAGCATCATCATACTGATATATTAACATAGGTTTAATTGTATACATAGAACGATGGAAAGTATTCTGATTACATACGTAAAATTTATATCAGTATTCTGATTACACTGCCAAATAGGGTGTAAAATATAGAGCATCATCATACTGATATATGAACATAAGTTTAATTGTATACATATAACGATGGGAAGTATTCTGATTACATACGCAAAATTTATATCAGTATTTTGATTACACACCGCCAAATAGGGTGTAAAATATAGAGCATCATCATACTGATGTATTAACATAAGTTTAATTTTATACATAGAGGGCTGGAAAGTATTCTGATTACATACGTAAAATTTATATTGCACTATATAACTTTAGAGACTACATAGGAAGACTTCGGTTAATACATCTAGCAAAATGGTATCACCAAAAAAATTACTACCATCATGATATGGGGTAACAAACATTGTTTACGAGCACATGTTCAATATCTTAGTTAGTATAAGTAATATTGCCCTCTTTCAATATTGCTTTTGGATTTTCTTTTCCTACCGATACAGTGTTCAATTACCCAGCTGAAAAGGGATTTAGAATCCCTTTTGACAGAGCATTTGGTTGCCCAACTGATAAAGGATCTGGTCCCCTTGCTGAAAAATGATTTGGTTGTCCGCTTGATAAGGGATTTGCCCCTGTTGTTGACAAAGGAGTTGGTTGCCCTGCTGAAGCTTGCATCCATGGTGGCATTGCAAATGAACTACTAGGACTGCTTGAACTTGTACAAAGTAAATGAGGTGATACATACCAAGATGGAACTGTACAAGAGTTATTCATAAGTGATGGAGGTGTTCCAATTTGAGCATAACCTGGAATTTGAATATTTAACATATCTTGAGAAATCCTTCGATTTTTCATGATCAGTTGGAGAACTTACACGCATCCTCTTTTCGTATTCCCTTAATTGATTTGCAAGTTCCCTCTCCCTCTTCTCTTGCTCTTTCCTTTGTTGCTTGTGTGCCTTCTTAATCTCTTTTTTTTGCTCCTTAGCCTACTTCCCCCTTTCTCTTTCAAGCTTCTCCTGCAATTTTTTTCTTTTGTTGCAAGTCTAGCAACCTTTTTTTCTTGTGCCAATTATTTTTTCCTTAAATTTAGTTTTGCTTGTTCCTCCTTGTTTCTTTCCACGTCAACCAATAGCTCCATGTACTCAGGTGCAGTCAAAATTTGTGAATTCCTACTCAGTCTAATAGAACCATCTGATTTGTTTATGATCTCCCTTGGAAGTCGTAGAAAATGGGAAAGTAACTTACCACATCCATCTTGGATTTCAATCTCTTCAAGGTGTTGAGGTTCATGTTGCATAACTTCTAAGTTTATTTCATTTTCCTGAGCATCCTCTTGAAATTCGACTTCATCTTGTTCATCCTCATCTCCAACATCTGCATAGTAATGAATTATTGCTTCTTGTTCTAGTCCTTCAGGAAAGGAAGGAAAATTTAAGCTTTGATCTTTTGTGCTGGATGGTAGCTTGTAACCCATATTTTTCATGGCATCCTCTAACCATTGTGGCGGGTTAACTTGACTTGGCAAGGACAAATCATTGTTACTTACAAAATTTGAAGACCCCTCATTATTGTTGACGATGTTACTTGGGTTTCCAAGAGCACCGTTTAGCTCCACTCCATGTGTTGCAGTTGCTTCTATATCATCTCTTGAGTCAACATTTTGCATGAATTGAGTTTCAGGTACCACCTCTTCACTATTATTTAATTCAGGATTTATTTGTTGAGATAGACTCAAAATGTTTGTGATAGCATCAACATCTTCCTCACCTTGCATGTCAAATGTCTGGTTGCATGCCATGTCATTTAGGAGAGCATCATAATTTAATGGCCAAATACCAATTCTTTTGAAACCTGCAATTATGTTAGATGGTGTTAGTGCCTTTTTTAAGGCTCTACTTGCAAGCTCAGCAATGTCATTCCTTTTCACATCTACACATTTGTTCTCTGCCATCCATTTGGACCTCTCAGCGCTAAAATATGTCTTGAAAGGGCTGAACACACTCACGTCAAGAGGTTGCAACTTATGACTAGTATGTGTTGGTAGTGTTATCAAATCAATGCCCAATTCGTTTGCCTCCTTCATAGTTTTTAATGCTACATGGCTGACATGGCCATCAAATATCAATAGGTGTCTATTATTTGGAGAAACACCTCCTGGTACTGAACGTGCAAAATGACATAGCCAATTTAAAAACAATTCCTTTGTCATCCATGCATTTGGATGTGCAGCCATACATGCTCCAGGTTCACAATTTTTAATGTAATTCTTTATCATTATCTTTCCCTTGAACAAATAAAAATCCTGGGATTGACAAACTTACTGCATTGATACAACACAATATAGTGATCCACTCCCTGCTCTTTGGTATTACCTTTGGGACATTACGACTACCCCTCTTAGCAATTACACGCACTCCACAATTTCTCCCAGCCTGCAAACCAGGCTCATCACAATTCCAAATTTTATGAGCACCGTATGAATAGGTTCCATAGCATTTGGCCAAATTATCATAAAATTTGGTTACTATTACAGGGCGCAATTTTAAAGCTCTATCACTGTCAATTCCCTCAGCAGTTCGGATTGCAATGTCTGGATGACATTTTCTAAATCCAGCCCACCATGATTTACCAAGAAACCCATCTCTGAAGGGGTTTTGTCTTGTTTCACAAATCTGAGCAACATTTGCCTTTAGCTGCATTAACTCCAAGCCATGACCCATATCATCCATTTCTTTGCTCCATTTAACAATTTCCTCTTCTTCTTCTTCAGTTAGAACTGTTGGAGGACCCCTCCTCTTTGTGTGGGTGAGACCATTTAGCCAATAGTGTAATGATGTGGGTGGAATGGAATACTTCTTTGATGCTACTCTAACTAAGAACCCATTAAACTCAACATCATCTATCACCTTTTCCATATCTTCTTTTGTCCAACCTCAGATGACACTAAGCTTCTTTGTTGCAGATGTTCTTTGAACTGAGACAATGGGTGGGTTTCTACATTCTGGTTCAATACCAATTGGTGTTGAATTATCCTCTTCATTACTTACATTATGTGATAATTGTACACCTCTCACTTTGGGCCTCCTTGATCTTCTAGCAATAGCACCTTTTCTCATGGTGTAAATGAAATACCTGATTCACAACATGAAATACAAAATAGAAGTACATGGTTATCAACTCAATTCTAATTGTTGAAGGAAAGATTATTGTTGGAAAAGAAACTATAAATATACCAAAAATGACTGCTGGAATATGATTGCTGGAATTTTTGAACGAAAGATGATTGCTAGAATATGAATGATTTTGTTTCATTTTTAGGAATTAATTGACTTGAAGTTTTCATTATGACAATGAAACTTGTATGGAATATGTTGAATAGAGAAAGTGCTTGGATAGACAATGTATATTTGACTAAATGAGCACAATGTTGTATAGTTCAACAATCTTGTATATTGCATTTCAGAATTCACTATATTGTTCTTTTTTTCATGATATACCATTCTCTAGTGTATTCATTGGACTCTTCCTATGTAGTTTTTAAAGTTATGTTTTCAATATAAAATTTTCACATGTGATCATAATGCTTTCCAAATTTCTATGTATACAATCAAACTTATGCTAATATCACAATGATGATTGGAAAAAATACTTTTCAACTAGAGAATGAGATATCTGGAAAAAATGAACAATATAGTGAATTCAGAAATGCAATATACAACACTGCTGGACTATAGAACACTGATGTGGTCATATTCCAACAGAGTTGTATATTCCAGTAGTGTTGTACATTCTAGTTGTGTTGCATATTGTATTTCAGAATTTACTTAGCATAATATGAACTTTAGAAATTTACTATAGTGTGCACATACAACACTGATGGAATATACAACATTGTTTTCAATTTAATGTTATGTTTTCAATATAAATTTTACACATGTAATTAGAATACTTTCCATCTTTTTTATGTATACAATTAAACTTATGCCAATATAGCAGTGATGACTATACACTAGAGAATGAGATATATGGAAAAAATGAACAATATAGGGAATTCAAAAATGTAATATACAACATTGTTGGACTATATAACACTTATGTGCTTATATTCCAACAGTGTTGTATATTCCAGTAGTGTTGTACGTTTCAGCTGTGTTGTATACTGTATTTCAGAATTTACTTAGCATAATATGAACTTAAGAATTTTCTATGTTGTTTATTTTTCTTATATATCTCATTCTAATGTATAGTCATTACTTAGCATAATACAATGTTGGACTATACAACTCTACTGACATATACAACACTGCTGCAATATGCAACACTGAAAAAATAAATAGAGGGCTTGAATTATGAAATAGTTTGTAATTCATAAGTGTTTTACTTGAACTGCACTACTCCTCACTTCTTCAACTTTGAGAGATGAAAACTGCAGGAACAAATGGAATTGTAATCCATCCTTCAACTTTTATTCTATCATCCTAAATTCTGATTGGTTGATGTTAGTTGACATGGATTCAATATGATAGTTCAATCGAATGGTTGAGATTTATAGGGATTTAATCCAATGGATAATATTTTAGTTGGTTATTTTTATTATTTTATGTAGCTGGTTACACAATTTATTGTTCATATGGTACTGAGTTTTTAAACACTATGAAAGGTGAGCCTGACCATAATTTCATTTATTGTTATGCATGTGGTTACTAGGGATTGAAGACTCTTATATCAAAAAGAGTGCATTATATTTGAGATCTGGTTTAGAAAGTCTTCATAAATGACTTGTTAAAGTGACTGTAATAGATATGATGTACATACAATGAAAATATTACTTAATGAATAGTTGACTGCATAGACTTGATTTTTGTACACTTGTATATAAATTAATATATATTTTTAGTTCTATCAATGAATAAGAGAATATTGACTAATTTTAAAACTGTCTTATTCAACATTTCATGCTTCCATGTTTAAATAATAATAATATAATATAATACAGTCAGGTTATATTAAATTCATATATCATTCTAAATAGGTTATTAAAAAGGTGAATGTCTTTTCACCTACTATCTCCATTATTGGACCCTGCACCACAACCGGTGCCTCTCCCCTACCATTCCACTGCCTTGGAAGATTCATGGCAATGGAAATTATTTTTCTATGATCCTAGTGACACGTGTGGAATCTGTGGAGAGCAACACATCCTAAACACATTTTTCAACCTGTCATTTTCCTTGCATACACTTTTTTTTAGATCCAGAGGCGTAACCACGGTAAAACCCAAGTTAACGTTGTAAATTTAGTAGTAATTGGATAGTCATGGCTAGTGCAGAAGTCAGATCTCTTCTTTGCTAGCAATGGTAAAGAAGAGCTCTGTACTATCATAATAAAATAAACAAAACATGACGGGGAACTGTGCTAAACTAGGATCTCACTAACAGCCATCCAAAAATCAGTAACTTAATTGGTTAAATCAGCTTGTAACCATAATATCTCATCTTTTCACTTTATTCAAATGGATCAATTTGGATCTGTATCTATGTCTAAGGCGGGTTTAGTGTATCTGAGAGGATTTGTTTCCTTTCACTGGGTTGTTTTTTATATGCAAAGGAAGAAGAAGATTGAGGCTAAGGAGGCGCTTCATGAGTTGTAATGTCCAACCATATTGATTTATCTTCTTAACACCTGTGATGCATGCACTTTAACCCCGGTAGCACCATTCTCAGGATAGTCATTAACTAAAATATCTGTTTTCTTGCTCTTTATCTTTTATTTTGAGCAGTTGTATTTATTTAGGCTTTGGGAGTGCCCTTTCCTGATATCCCACGTATTCCTCTACAAGATTTGTTTTTTCTCTTTCCTTCATAGTGGAAGATTTATAACAATTTTTAGTTTATTTAAAAAGGCGTTGGAAACATTTGAGCAATGCCATTTTTCAGGGGTAAATCCAACCCCACAGCCTATGAAAATTTTCCCTCAGTTGTGCTACTATATATTCCCCCACAGTTGCGCCAAAATATGAGCCTCGGAATTGGTTTGATTATCCACCAAAGCGTAGGTAGAGGTAGTTTTGTTTTTCTCCCGAAGGTAATGACCCGATATTAGTATACTTCAAAAAAGTGGAAAACATGGAGGATTCCCAGTGGCCTAAAATAGTAATGGAGGAAAAGTTAAATAGGAGGAGGAAAACTTGGATGAAGCAAAATGGCGAGTGGATGAGCAAATGGGGCATTCGCATACATGAGTTTCCTAGCACTAATGAAGAAATAAAAAAAAATTATGTGAGAGAGAAATTTAGAAATATCATGTGGAATAAGCAGCTTGGTTGAAAAGAAGAGTACTATGTCAAGAATTTTAATCCCAGGCAAAGCACTACATTGGAGCGATGATAAAGTGGAAGGCTAAAATGTTAATTGTGTAGCTAAAAACTAGTTCACATCACCTTAGGTGTGAAACCGGGAGATGGAAAATGCCCAAAGAGAAGTGGTCAGAAAGGGTTTGTCAGTTTTGCATGTCAGGTGCAGTGGAATCAGAATGAAATTTTGTCATGGAATGTGTAGCTTACGGGGACATATGGAGTAATTACGCGGATATCTTAATAGTGGAAGATTTTACAACCTTGTTTGAAGAGGAAAGGGTGACAAAAATTACAGATTTCTTGATCAAAATTCACAGCAGAAGAAGCAAGCTTAGGAAGGAGCTGGAAGAAAGGCAGAAGTAGAGAGCATTGGTTTTGTGTTTGTACTTTGGGTCCCATAGACTGCTCAGTCTCGTGGACGTCATTAAAAACTTTCATTTCATTTCATTTCAATCACTCTCAAAACTACAAGTTTCTCTGTAGCATCTCAGCGGCAATCGAAAAAAGAGATTGAAAACTTCTCTGTTCGGCGGTAATTCATGGTTACTCATGATTTTATGTAGACATGTAGAGCTTTGGAATATGGTATGCACGTTCATAAAAGCGTAAAGGAATCAGGGGGTCTTTGTGAGCTTTAGTAGTCGCTAGTGCTCTGATAGACATTTATACAAAATGTTGAAGCATACACAAGGCATGCTACACGCAAACTATTTGACAAAAAGCATTAAAGAAATACGGTCTTCTAGAGGGCGATGATTATAAGATATGGACAAAATGGTGTTTTAACAAGGCTTGAAAATGCTTTGACCAAATGACATTTTTCTGGATGCAGGTTATGCATAAAATGAGTTTGTTAGAAAGGCCTTTAAACAATTAAGGAAATGTAATTGACGTGCTTAAAACCAAGTTAAATGTAGGCAAGTCATTGTAATTTGGCCTCAATTTGGGGAATTTGAATATGTTTAAAAATAAAAAATGTATCTCTTTTATACATAAACTTTCATATATGGATATTCAATTTTTATGACCTTATGTGATTACTACGAGGCTTACTTAAAGCCCTCGGTTATATTAGGTGACATTATATGCGTAGTGTGAGCCTATTTATGACAATAATTCAAGCATTATATTAACTGAGGCTTACTTAAAGCCCTCATTTGACATTATATGCGTAGTGTGAGCCTTTTTTTCCGGGGTGAATTTGGAGATGAAAAAAGATTTATTGAGGATTTTAGATTTTCACAACTTGAAATTTTTTTAGTTGATGTTCTGGATTACTTTTATGATTTATATGTTTGTTAGATGTGGAAAACACATCTTTATAGACATGTATGTGAAATGTTAAAGTATTCACAAGCATTTAAAATTGTTCAAATATTAAAATTGGGCGTGGTCAGGTGTTCAAGTTCTAATTCCATCGGTCTCAAAACCATCGCTTTCTTTGTGACTTCTCAGTACAGACAAAAAAGGATAAAAACTCTTTGTTCAGAGGAAATTCATGCTTACTTTGAATGAAAGATTGGAGTGGAAGCTTCGTTAACTTTTTTTTAACCACTAATAAACGTTTGTTAAATAATGCTCAAAGTACCGACTATAAACACCTTTACAACATCATTACAATTTACGGTCTATATACGATATTGTAGAATGTATCCTCCATGGTAGGCAAACTTCTCTATAAGCCACTTGCCTCCTTAACCCCCAAATAACACCTTGTCTAATTCGTCTCCTTTTGGGGGTACTTTCTCTTATTAAATCTATCAATTCCCCTCAAACAAGATTTTAGAGAAAAAAATAAAAAACTACAACTAAATAATAAAAAATTAATTTAAATAGTAGCCGAGGATAAACAAGAAAGAGAGGAGTGCACTTTGTGTCCTCTTAAATATAAATGCACTATGTTGTATATGTGTTGCTGAAATAAGACAATAGGGAAAAAATAGGTATATTGCTTAGATGCTATGCAATTGATTGGTGTTCTAATTTAGAACTTCACAATGGACAACCTTTCCAATAGTCTTTCTATTTCTCTGTAACCATTGCACCTCCTTTTTGTGCAAGTGCTAGTTTTATATGCTTCTTAGGAATGTGAATTATTTCTAGAATGCGTGCTGCAATTCAAGAACTTAGCTGAAAGCATTCTTCCCCCAATGTGGATTGGGATTGGATGCTAAATATCAATCTTCTACTTTTGCTTGAGTGTCACTTTCCAAACTAGGATTGTCGAACTTTTTTAGTTCGCTCAACCCATCATAACATTTAAACTAGCAATTGCACTATAAGGTGCAAGGTACGGTAGAAGGGATGCAAATGAATGTTTTTATGGATTTAGTTTATTATGTAGGAGGTGATATATATCTTCTAAGGAAACAATATCATTTGATTGTGCATGCGAAGGGGTTTGATAAATGCCAATGAGAGTGTAAGGAATGAACTAATTTTGCACCTCCTTTTTGTATCAAGTGCTAGTTTTATATGCTTCTTAGGTTGAATTATTTCTAGAAGTGTGCTGCAATTCAAGAACTTAGCTGAAAGCATTCTTCCCCTAACGTGGATTGGGATTGGACACTAAATATAAATCTTCTGCTTTTGTCTCTCACTTTCCAAACTAGTTTGAACTTTTTGAGTTTGCTCAACCCATCATAACATTTAAACTAGCAATTGCACTTAAGGTACAAGGTATGGTAGAAGGGACTGCAAATGTATGTCTCTCATTTTCCAAACTAGTGTTGTAGTTTTTATGGATTTGGTTTATTATTTAGGAGGTGATATATATCCTCTAAGGCAACAATATCATTTGATTGTGCATGCGAAGGGGTTTGATAAATGCCAATGAGAGTGTAAGGAATGAACTAATTTTGCAATGCGGAAGTGAAGGAAAGTTCGATATATTCATGTAATTACATATTTTAGAGATGTAAATGTTTTTTGAATGTGAGTGCACCTTTTCAGTATTTCTTGCAAATACATGCAAAGCTTAAGACATGTGCTTGTATTGCCTGGATGTAAATGCTAACGAGGCATGAAAGTCTATTAATGAGTGCCCTCGTGCTATTGCAATGAATGTTAAGCCTTGGCGTTCACTATTCCTTATGATTATTGCTCCTCTTATCTAGTGTCCTGTCATATGCTTTATGTATCAAAATTGCATATGCCATTAAGTGGCATTTGTCGACGATTGATGCACATAAAAAGAGGTATCGACAAATATGTATGGTTGAATGGGTCCCGTGTTAGGCTAAATTATTTTTTGAAGTCAACTCAAGGGGCTTTTATTTTGGTTGGTAGGCAATATGAATGTCCTTGCTAAGGGCCCCATTAACCAATTCTTTCTGCATCACATTGTCCACATCACTCGATACATGTTTTGAATTTGGAAAATATCATGTTTCTCTCGTCTTCCAAGACATTTTTTCTAACTTTGCATGGATCTTCTGCATTTGTGGGTGTGTAATATCCCTTTTGGGACAACACGAAAAAATTAAGAAAATTATCTCAAAACCCCAAAATAAGCAAGTCTGATTTTTATGACAACAATTAATGAAGAACCAAAAAATACTCAAGTCCTAGCGACTATGAGAGAGATAAATCCATAGTAGAAACACTAAAAAATCATGAGAAGTTATTCATTGCATTGCCCTTGATTTTAGAAGCTAGAAAATGTGATCAAATCATCAAACTTAGTTGTAAATTCAATAACTCTTAGAATACAAGGAATCTCCACACATATGAATACTCAAAATGACCATAAAAATACCAAAAATCAAATGAGACCAATATCATAATTTTCCAACCATGAAACCCTCTCAAAATTGATCTCGAAATCTCTAAATGTGTAGATAAAGCTGCCCAATGCCCATAAAAATCTTAATAGGAAGTATTCTCCTTAAATATGCAATTTTTTTCAAGCTCACACAATATAGGAGGGTTTTTCATCCCCCTATATGCCACTAGAAGGGTTCTTGTCCTAGGAATTGCCACACACTGTGTTTTCATCCAAGAGTGGAGAATAAGGAGCCACAAGCTCACAATGCCTAAAAAGAGAAAATGCGTCAACATAGATCCTCCAAATGAGCTCTCTAATCTTCTTTTATAACCTCCTTTTTGCGCCAAAGATTGGAATAACAAGGTGACCCTTGTTAAAGTATTCTTTTAATATTTAATTTACTTTTAAGGTGCGTAAAACCCATTTCAACCCGCTAAAGGCAAACACATGCTAAAATGAAAGAAAAACAAATGCAAATGAAAGCTCAATGCTCTTCTCCAACTCATCTACTTCTTTGCCATGGAGAAGGGAATGACAAGAAGTCCAATTTTTGATTCTCAAGTGGGAAAAGGGGACATTACAGGGTGTGATGTTTGTTGCCTTCATCTCCCAAGAGAATTTCTCCAACATTGCATAGATCTCATACGTTTGTGGTTGTGATATGTCTGCTACACAACTCCAAAAAAAGAGTTGTAAATAATCCTAACCTCATTCTTATATGCTCTACATGCACCAAGAAAACACGTCTACACAACCACCACAATTTTAATTGACATGCTAATTACAAAGTTTAGAGTATCTTGGAGATATCCAACATGGTTAAGAATGTCAACCATGCAAACATAATGATCTATCATAGATATAATACTATAATAAGCACTTGTGCCATTTAAGTATTTAGAGCCGACATCTGCTAAACTTGTATGGGTCCATGCTTTTGTAAGTGTCTTTTGGATGTTGAGTTTCTCTGTTTTAGCCCATGTGGTGTTGTGTAGCGAGCAATGATAGACAAAAAAAAAATCCTGGTAATTTTACTATTGTTTTGGGTGTGTAAATTTGTGGGCATCACATATACACATTTGATACATATGTTAAGTTATGCCATACATTATAATCATCATAAATAATGCTAGTAAGAAAAAAAATCATTAATTATCATCTGAAAAAATCACGATAATGGAATAGGTGTAATCCATAATATTATGTTAAATAATATCATCATGGTCCAATCACAATGGTAAGTAATGTCATTGCTTAAAAGAACATATGTTTAATGTTATCTAAACATCTAGTGTCAGATAAATAAATATCCAAAAATATTGAAAACAATTGCATAGAAATGTCTAAAGGAATAAGATGAAAATGAGCATGATACTGGATTTTTTAAACGTTCACTGATTCCATAGATAAATTTTGTCTTCGTGAAATTATTTTTTCTCTTGAAATTTATAGTGTTTTTGAAGTCTACTAACTCAAATAGGTTTCCTCAAATTGTTTTAACCACCTCCACTTGTTTTACAAAATAAGTAAAGACCGTAACATGTTGCAATGGTATGGAGATAATGCTTGAGTAGATGAAACATAAAACATGTCTTAATTTATTGTGTAATTAAATTTAAAATTTACCCCTTCAATGCGGTGGGTTGTGTTTTCCCTTAGGAAGGTACTCAGACTCTTTTTCATTCACATTTCAATGGCCAATATGTTTTATAATTTCCATTATCTCCCTCATCTGGAACATCCCACTAATCTAAGTGAAAGGAATGTGCAGAAGTTTGAACATGACGAAAGCAATCTATTTGATATAGAATAAATTAATATAATAATGTTAAGAACCTAAAATGTTGAGTAGGCGGTGTCAATACACACCCATAAGGAAAAATATAGTGTTTGATACATGTTGTTACATGCGCAAACATGGACATTAGCCTTAGATAATGTCCTTTAAATATGGTGCAAAACCACTTGACCTAACTTGTTTTGTTGTTATCAAATTCAATTACTAGAATGGATCAACATGGAATGTAAGGTCCACTCCACATGTTTTCATCTCTAAAATATCCTTTGGCATGTGCATTCAAATTATGCTAAACTTATCATGTGCTCTGACTATCCACACGACCTCTTCTTCTTTCAAATCCCTCAAAATTCCATCCTTTGCAAAGGAGGGAACACTTAGAAGAAGCTCTAAATGGCTCAACCCCAAATTCAACCCACAATTACTTCAATATATAGCCTTCTCCATTTTGCATTGACATATGAATAGGATTATATTTCCTACGCAAATGGTTTCCATTTCAATTACCGGGTGCTCTAACTATCCACAAAACACAAGGATTGAAATTGCAAAAAAAAAATATTGGCATTACAAGTATTGATAGATATGACCCCTCTTTCAGATCTATCTCCAAAGTAATTTGCCTCAAATTTTTTTACAAAAACCCCTTTTATCCTTCTAACAATTGACATATGTGACATATGGTCCATATGTGTCTATTTAGAAGAATGAATAGTTTCACATACATTCCCCCCAACATTTTCCCAAATCCAATATTTAAATCCTTCTAGTTTAAGTTATTTGAAGAATCCCCTTCAAAGTAACTATTGCATCGTTCACATGCAATTGCTAGTAATAAGTATTATTAAATTATCACAACGCTTTAATTTACTATATAACTTATATTTCTATTGACTATTGAGTGGCCTTAACTTTCACAAATTACCACCTCTTGGAGATATTGTCAGTTTGAGTATTGGGACTTCCATTTGAGTCGACTATATGGTTATTTGAATGAATTATTAACCTTTTCGTGGCCTTATCACACAAATTATATGTTATGGATGTCCATGTGCTACTCCATAGTGGGTTATAAGTGGTATGATATAAGATTAATACCATGGTTTAACTTTTGTGCTATTAAACTTGGATGTGAACAAAAAATTAGATGGACTTGGATTTCATTATAAAATTTGGGATCATATGGTTATGATGGATAAGTAACAGTTTGTAATGTTGTAGGATTTGATAGCATCTTTAAATGTAATATTATATTACATGGCATTATTAGATAGTGTGTGCACCTTACATGGCTTTGAAATCACATGCTAGTATAATAAAGTTGTATGAAAAAATTTTATAAACACCAATTATTATTAGCGGGCCTTAAAATCTTATATAACACTTATAATGTTAGAAAATTACTATTATTCAATATTATCTATATTACCACCTCATAGTAATATGACCCATCTTATATTAACAACCACTTAAGTGGTTTCCCTAAACTCAAACACTTATATTTAAAGATTTCATTAGAAACCTTGAATTCTAAAGCTTAAACTAAATCCATGACCTTTGAATTCACTTTGAGAAAACCATAACTCAAATATTTGTTGCATGGATTTTTAAGTGTTAGTGGAAAACCTAAAAGGAACGATAACCAAATCGTACCAAGCCACAAACCCAGATGTTAATCAAACACCACGATCTATAAGATGAAAGCAATTCACCAAACTAACTTTACATAAAACCTTTAAAAACAAATGAGCAGCAATATCATTTATTATTATGGAACTCAATGAAATACAATGACGATGAGCCTTTCTTATATAGGCAATGAATAACAATCTAAGAGCCGGTCAAGGTCGTAGATCAAGTCATAAATCATGGAAAGAACTAGTCATCAAATAACTAGTTAAGTCCATAGATTTATGAGAGACCTAGACATCAAGGATCTAGTCAATACCATAGATCAAGGAAAGAACTATACCTAACAACTAGATGATATCCCCCTAATATCAAAATAAATAAAAATAAATATCCACACACATAAGTGGGTGAGGATAAATACAATAAAGGTAAATAAATTACCTAGGTGAACATGAGCTAAGGTAAATACCTACTCTAACAAAACCCTAAGGAAAACTTATTTGTTTCTCAAAAAAATTGTTTGAGCTATTCTAGACAAGCCATGATAGCATGTTATTTTTAGAAAGGTGTGTAATCCATTTGGGGGGAATTTGTAATGCCCATGTAATTGTTTTTTAGGGGAAATCCATTTATAAAAAACATATAATTGGAGTTATAAAGTTGGTGGGAGATTATTTATTCAATGTTAGCTTGTGAGCAACAACATAGTGGAAAGTTCTAGGATTTTTTGTATTTGGTACTAGAATTTAGGATTTTAGACATTGGCAAAGTGGATATTTGAAGTTGTGATCTCAAGTTAAAACAATCCTAGGTTTAAGCATGGTTGATACTTGGAGCTTTAAATCTTATTATGTCACAGAAATTATGGTTTAGTGGAAGTTTAACCTAGGGAAGGCCATGCTAAGAACTTTTTTTTCTTCTGGTGGTGGTGCAATCACTTCAATCATAGCCTCATTCTCATAGTCATGTCAAAATTCTAAACATATATCTAGTTTTTCATAATATTTGTTGTGTTCACTTCTCTAAAATTGCTAATTTGAGAAAATCACAGGTTTATGTTGTGATATGTTTTTAATAAAAATGGAAATATGATTTTTTATCATGTTACACATGCATGTGTAGATATATGGGCATATTCCCTTATGCATACAATGGTCACCTACATAAAGGGATATGGACATGTATGTGCATATGCATATGTATTGGATGTTATCTTTGTGCCTAGAATGGTTTGTTAGTTTTGAATAAGGATTAGATGAAAAAAATTCTCTATTGTGCAAAGAAACATGAATGTTTCAAAATAAAATTGATATGACTACTATGAAATCTATGGAAAAACACATATTGAATATTGACTGCCTTTTAAAGGATTTGATTTCGATATCCTTAATGATGGGGAATTATTACTTATTTCACCCTATTTCCATTTGGGTTTCTTATGATATGGATTTCACTTCCTCTTTTCTATAACTTAGAGGCATATAGATATGGGAGCATGATATGTTAACTTTATGTTGACATGTGTTGCTCACATTTTATGATTGCAGTTGAAAAAGGAAAACCTACGATTTTTTTGTTACTTCTAGAAAATATTATAGTGCATGGATGGATTTTACCTTGAGATATATGTTGGAATTTATTTAATATTATGCATTTTGTAATGGGATTTTGTAAAATAAAAGAATGAAAATGTATTATATTTTATCCTAGAATATGTCATATGTGTTACTCTATAATCCTCCTAGTTTAAAGCATGGAAAATGTAAAAAAACTTATAAAGATTTAAGTTTGAAATAATTGTTAATGTTATGGTTGGTGGAATGCTTTATTATGAATTTACCATGTAAAATTATCATGGTTCTTAAAGTTGCTAGGATATGTATTCTCTCTTTTAAGAGTAAAACCATAAGATACAACCATCATAACTTGGTTCCCGTTACATTCAGAATTCAATCTTCTACATTGATTATAATTTATAATATGGAGGGAACACTTCAATAAATCTTGATTCCACTAATTATGTCAGTTGTGGGTGACTAGAATACTCAAAAACTTATATCTTTAACAATGGGGAGTATTGATATGATTTTAATGCAAAATATTACTTTATTTTCAAGGTCTTAAAGTTATGAATTGGTATATATTTTGATATAGATGGGAAAATATATGTCAACCCAAAACATATATTTTCCTCTCCTCCTCCATATCCTTTATCACATATAAAAGATGGCAGGTACATGAAGCCTCTCTTGTGTCCACAAAAATTAAGGAACTCAAAAGGATAGTCATATATTTGCACAACTATGACACATCTCCTTATATAATGTCTCTAAGTGATTTCCCATTCATATTGGTTTGTGCCTCCTCAATAGCCCCACGATATCCTTACCTATATAATATTCATTTGTGGATTTTATTTTATTTCCCTAATTTCTTCACATGTGGTTGTATCTATATCATAGAAATCCTTATAATCCACCAAATTTCCTCTAGAGTAATCATCGTCTTCTATAAGGTACATGCATCATTATTCCATTTCTTAAGAAATACAATGGGAATAGTTGGGTCATATAGCAACAAGGATAGCCATGTGTGACATGGACTAATCCAAATATATTCATATTCACTCACCCCACCTCATCCATCCCAAATGCATGTATAGTTATCATAGGTTTCCCATGACAGAACTCCCACACATGGGCAATGCCTTATGTCATAACAAGAAAAGATAAAATTAATTTTTTTATAACACACACACACACACACACACACACACACATCATACTTTTAGTATTTTACAATTTCATATTCCATAAAAGAAAGAATAATAGTAATTTCCCAAAGTTTTACATTTCCTCTAAGAATGTGTAATTTTATATCTAGATTATACAATTCTTTTGGATATTGTTAATCCTCCCTAAGACCATTCTCCTTGTTTTTACAAATTCCTACTTAGATAGATGAATGAAAATTATGAAAAATGTTAAAGAGTGTCATAAGTTGATTATTTTGAAATATTTAATAAATATTAACCATACCAATTAAAAATACATCTTTTAATACTTTAAACTGTGAAAAAATGAGATAATGATTGCTTAAAACACACACTTAGTTGCACAAAGTTATTAAAAATATTATTTTGGTTTGAAAATTGGGTGAAATAATTATTCTAAATCTAGAAATGCTTCGTCTTTGTTTTTGGAACAAGAAAGTACTTCTTTGCAAGACCGTACAACTCTTCCTAGAACATAATATCGTCTTGAATCTCTCTATATGGTCTTGGACGTGTGCATATTAAGTTTATAAAAAATAACTTACCTTTCAATTACTTGGAAATGAGTGTCATTATTCATCACTAAGGCTCGTATAACTTTGTCACACCTATAATGATTTGAATAAAATATAAACCCCAACCACATGAAAAAAACTGCATAAAACCATTAGATAACAAAAAGAGAAATTTAGTTTTGGGTGGGGCTGGACTACCCTTGGTGGTCAACCCCTGCTAAACTGGTCCAAGTTTTGCACTACAATCCCTTGGGTAAGAGTAAGCCTTATGTAGCTCTCCTAGTATATGTGTAAGTGTCCATGCATATCTAAGCCAATCCCCTATTAGTGCCCTCATGTCTATTGATAGAGATAGTGGCCTAATTATAGTGTGTAAAATGTACCCAACATGGTAGTAATGTGATTCAAATGCTTAGAATAATTCATTTTTATCTTGAAGACATTTGAACATGCATCGAATGACTTGTTATTGTTAAGACATGGATCTAGGACCTTTGCATGCTTGATAATGGAGAAAGATAGACTCTTGAACCTAGTTTGAGTGCTTCACGCCTATGTGGTGCATGCTCTAAATGATATGAAATTTATTTTGGAATATCTAGGAGAACCTTGAATGATTCAGTGTTGATATTTGCAATGAGAGATTATGAGAATGTCAAGTGAGTTATAAAGTGTAATTAACTTACTTATATAGGCTTCCATATGTTAACAATTCACTTTATGGACAACCTAAGGAAGAATAAATGACTCACACACGTTTTTTAAATTTTAAAAGAGTCAATAAATGATAGTACTTTCACTTACATAGAAAAATGTGTAATTTTTCAAAAAAAAATATAAATTTTGGTCAAGCGACCCCTTTGTCAAAATTGTTTGCCTTTGTGGAGTCCTAAGGAGTGGAAATGATCAAAACAATTAGTCATTTTCAAGGTTCAGAGGTCTAAATGTTTGTATTGCGGAAATTTCAGGTCGGGGAGGAACATGAGGAACAAGTTCCTTCATTCCTTCATTTCTTTGCATCCCTGATTTTCCTACATTTCATTAATTCCTTTGTATTGTGTATTTTGATGTTCCCCAAGGAACTGTTATGTCCATGTCTTTGTTCCCCACACTTGTTTCTCATCTGTAAGCCTTGATTTTCTCTCACATGGGTATCCTTTGTATTGTGGGCATTGAAGACATTCATAGTACTCCTGACCTTATACCTTCCAAGCCTTTGTTCCCTACAAGCCCCTTTCTTCCGCACTCTATTGAGTCTCTTTACATTGCAGAACTTTCAGATATTTGTGGAAGTCTTGACCCTTTTATAGCCTGGACCTTTGTTCCTTGCATTCCTTTTTTCTCCACATTGGCCTTCCTTCTACAAAGCTTAACCTCTTCTTCATGTGGACCTCTTTAGTGTTGCAGGCATTTTGGAACATTGAGGAACCCTCGGCCTTTGTTCCATTCGACACCCTATTCCCCACAAACCTGTGTTTTCTACACTTAAAATATTTTGTATATATTGCGGGTATTTCAAGTGTTGTGATCCCTCAAGCCCCTTGTTCCCTTGGGCCTTCATTTCCTCGCATCTCCTAAGGAGAAAAGTGAGTAGAAATGTTCCATGAGCTTTTCTATTTCCCGCAATTGTAACTAATTTTTCACTGTTCCAATTGTGAATTTTTAACAAAGTGCTCTGCACCCATTCCCTATTCCCTCAAGGAAATTTTCGGCCATATCTTACTCATTTTCATCCATTTTCAAAAATTCAAATTGCATTTGATTCGTTGTCGAAGTGGCATTCTTCATGTTGTTAAGGTGAGTCATTTCATAGGATGTTGTGTCTATTTAGTGTCAAATTCATTTTTTTCCCTCCTTCCTCTACTTTCTTGATAGCCATTGTTGAATCCCTATTTCTCTGAGTTTCTCTCCTCATATCGCCACCATGAAATTCCAATAAAAAGGGTACGAACATATCTCTTCCTTGGATACATATGTGCCTAACATTAGAGCTAGTGATATTAGACACATTAACATGGATAATTTTTGGGCTCTATCTCTGAATCTATCCCTACTCCCATGGCCTAATGTATTAAGGACATTGGAATTACTAATTTTGTTCGATTCCCTATCTCTGTTCAATGTACATACATTGTATTAGCTCATGCCTGTTGTTTTGATTATGTATCCAAAGAAATTAGAGATCTTCATGGCCAGGTTATTGCTAAAATTGATTTCATTTTCATAAATGTGGCTTTAAGAATCCTTGTCATTGAATACTTTAACACTCTGACTAAAGCCCAAGATTAGAATATTTTTGAGCAAGAAAAATATATATACAAGGACATGATAACCAAATCATGGCTTAAGTCTCAAAAGAGGGGAGCTTTCAAATTACCAAAAGTCTTGTACATGTCAAACTTCAAGGAAGAGTTATCTGACACGATCACCTTACTGGCTAGATTAATGGGCCTACCTTCGAGTAAAGAGTTACAATTTTGGATGTGTATCTACATCAACATCATCTATGAGGGAAAATAGAGCATGAATTGGGGAGAACAATTTTTGAAAATATCAGTGAGCAACTGGTTAATGTGCAACAAAGTAAGACATTCTACATGGATTCCTACCTCATGTACACAATTGTAGCTTACAGGGTATGGGTAGGACTGTCTTCTCATGAGGATAATAAAAATGGACCAGACTATGAGTATTACCCATAACTCATCTTTGAAAATGGTAAACACCATTTGAGAAGGGTGAATGATGTTTTTACTATGTACATAGTATGGTTGTTAGAAAGAAACACAGATGAAAGAGTGTCTATTGAAGCAAAGAAATTAATTTCAACATATGGTAGTCTATTCATTCAATTCAGAGTATTTTTTATACATCAGGTTATCTGGATTTAAGGGTTCACCCAATAAGCTACCTATGTACTGTAATGAAAAATTGGTTTTGGTGGAAGTCTGTAGAAAATTGGACATGTTACATAGAACATGTAGAGATAAGAAGATTACTGACATCCAATTTCCTATCTCCCCAGGAAATTATACCTATAGAACTGCTAGGGATGCTCAAAATGTAGAGAGAACAATCTCTGATTTTAAATTCCATTCATATCACAAAAAATCTTCTTTTCATATAAAAGGTTTCATCTCTAATCATTTGATAATGTCTTATTATCATGTGTCTACTCTTGAGGACTATTGGTAATATTGCTCAGATGAATATGATGTAACAATGAGGTATTTGGTAGACTCTCTTTATAACAGGTCAAATATTTCAAGGTGTATAAAGTCCCAGAGGATTTAAAGGATGATAGTGAATATTTTTACTCTGTTGAGTATATCAAAACCATCCAGCACATGCCGCTTCTTACTATTGATTGGTTATAAAAGGAAAGAGACGATCTCTCTAAAATAATCAATCCAGTTTTGGTGAGAAAAAAGGTTAGGTTTAATAAAAAGATGAGGGCATACAATGTGAATGTGACACAATCTTCCTCCCAGGAGGCTTCTTCATCATAGAAAGGGGTTTCCATTTCTCCTCCAGAGGTAAAGGCTCAATCAACCCCTTCCTCCTCACCTTTGGACTCTACAACCAAGGTTTATGTAGAGGAAAAAGTCAAGGAGACAAAGTCAAGGAAACAAAGGAAATTGAAAAGACTTATGAGAAAGAGGTAGAAGTGGAAAATATTCAAATTTTAACATGAGAAGCCATCTCTACTCCTGAACATATGCCACAGCCATATGAAGAAGGAAAAGATGACACAGAAAAGATCATCACAGAACAAAAAAAAGGATGTTCAAGATAAAGGTGATGATGAGGAAGAGATTAAAGAAAGTGAAGAAGAAGAAGAAGTGAATATCATAGAATCAAACACTAGAAAATTAAGTGTTCAAAAACCTAAATCACCAATCAAAGAAGTATCTTCTTCTATTGTTGAGGAATTCCTCTTGAAACTACATCCACTCAAGCTCTTAGCCCTCCTAGTTTTTTGGAATTGGTACCACCTCCTCGTCTATCATCAAGTGACTCTTTCACATGGGTCCAACCCATGATTAATAGAAGAAAAGGAAGTTTACTCCTAAGATAATTGCTCCTGGTTTTGATATTGTAGTTTCTTTACTTGGAACAACTCCAACTCCTCCACCAAAAATATCCAAGACAACTTCAAGGTTAGTTTCTGATTAAAAGGGCCATTTTTTTTTGGAGATTACAAAACCAAGGGGAGAGAAGGATGAAAAATATATCAATCTTGTAGACCTAGAACTAACTAGAATTCCACTTGGTGAAACTTATCCCGAAGGGGAGGTTCATAATTTAAAGGAGATAGTTTCAAGAGTAATTTAGAGACTTGAGAAAGATAAGAAAACACAGGAGAACTAGAAGAACAAGTTTAAGTTCTTTCTATATTTATTAAGTATTTTCTCTCGAGTGACAAAGTTATTGATCAGTGAAAAAGTTATTGATCCAACTCCTCTCTCCTCAATGCCTCCTCCCACTATTTTTTTAAAGAAGATGTCAAGGCTATCAAGGAAATTCACAAGCATGCTTCATATGATATGGTTGTTGAAGCATTGGTTAAGGAATGTTGATTTATGGTCTAAATTTCATAAATGATGCCTACACAGTATATGATAATATATCTGTAGCTCAAAATCAATTTAATACAGTGATCACAGGATCAGAAAAAGAACTTAAGCTATGGCTGAAGTGCATTCAAGATTTAAGGATCATGAGCACTACTAATGAGAAAATCCTCCTTTCTCATACGATTTTTGATGACTCCAAGAGTAATCTTTCTAGTAAGTGGGTATTCAGTGTTGAATGGAAAATCAAGGTACTTAAAGAGGAAATCACAGAACTCAAGAGCATGGTACAAAAAGGAGAAGCCTTTAAATATGAGATATTGGTTGATTTGCAATCTATTAGATGCCAAGTATACAAGGAAAATTCTATAGAGAAACATTCAATGGATGAAGTGAAAGAAAAATTTAGTGCACTTTTCAAGGAATATTTTTTTAAAGTCGAGACTATCAATAAAGATAATATGGAAGAAATCACAGAGCTATAACATAATTCTAGAGGATACCAAAGGAATGTTGTTGAATATAGGTACTGCTAAGGAAATGGAATATTTCCTTGGTAGTTGGTTGAATGCTACAATGAACATTATTATTCTAAAGGTCATGGAGATTGTTAGTGCTTTGGAAAAATTCAGGCTTCATGTACACAAATTGAAAACTCTGGCTACATCTCTCACAAGTGTTCCTTCTTCTAATTCTTGAAAATATTTCTTTTTGTTATCCTGTAAAATTGACGAGGGCAATTTTGAAGGTAACCATACCAAAAATTTTGTTTTGGTTCCCCGTCAAGGTCCCTTAGCATTCGGAATGGCATAAGATCCCTTTCCGAAGAATCTAGTTTTTCGAACTTAGTCCTTTGGTCCTTTTTTTGGTTGGGTGCAATTTTTATTCATGCAACATCAAATGAATTTGTGCCCCCTTCTATTCCTTTGGTGCATCCTTTGGAGTGTCGACATTACAAATGTTGTGCCTTCCCATGATGCACCTTTCAAGCCTGCGCCAAAGCACATGCGCCATCTTGTCGACATTCAAAAAGTTACACCCCTGAATGGTGTGCCAAAGTGCTAAAAAGTAATGTTGACAGTCCCAAATCTGCACCTAGGGCAAAAATATTTTCATGTTGGCATCTCCCTAGGTTCACCTTGCAAAAATTTGGTGGCGCATTTATTTCACCTTTTACTATATATAGGTGCATCTGACCTGTCATTTTCATGATTGAAAAAACGTGAAAAATTTAATTCCTTTGCACCTGTTAGTGCTCCTGTCGGCCCCGTGTGTCACTTTCCGTCGCATTCGTGGACCCCGCATCATTTCCTCCATCTTATATATTCCTATAAGTGGCCCTTGCTCTTATTGTGTTGTTGTTGTGCATTTTTTGTGTTGTTTTTGAGAGGTTGTTATTATTAAAAACAAATAAAATGAACCTAAGAAGTAATACAACCTCCAGTGCATTTTTGCAAATCAACCCACTTTTCAAAATGGTTTTACCCTCCTTCCAGATCTGTTCTCCTGGAGGGCCTTGTCTCAAAAATGAATCCCTAACCCTCTTTTCCCTGTTCCCCTCACTGAAAAATCTTAGTTAAAAGAGGCAAAAGACCCCATACCTGTCAAAAAAGGTAAAAAATCTAAAGATATTGCAATCAAGAAACCACAGTTTTTATTTGGCACAAATGCCAGCGCTGTTACATTAAACACAGTCACGCCAAAGGGGCGCACTGTCCCCACCTACAACATGCATCTTTCCCGTGCCTTACCAAATTCTTAAAACCTAACATAGGCGCAAGCACAACTCCGCCTACACCAACATTTGAAAGTCATGCAGACCCTTCCCGCACCATGCCAAAAGCTAAAACACTGGTGCACCTTAACTCAATGATGCACCCTTTAAACCTGTGCCCCTTGGTGCACCATAATGTTTTGTAACATGTACCATATCTACACCAATGGCGCATCCTGAAGCCTTGCAGTAGCAAAATAATATGCGCCATGTTTAAAACCCTTCATATGGCGCAGGCGCACATCCTATGACACCAACATCTGGATGTTGTGTGTAGTATTTCTGTGCCCTATGACCTTTTTGCATTGTTTTCTTCCATGCAACTCTCCAGCAGTGCGCCTTGCTTTTCTGACCCCCGCATCCTATAATAGAATTGCGCCTTGCGCCCAGAGGCTTGTAAATTGATAACTTTTCATTCTGTAAAACTTCGATGGATGATTTAACAACTAACATGGCTCTTCTGCGATGGACTTCCCTGCTTCTTCTTGCATATCAGCAACTAAACTCAGATTCATGCATGTCTTCATCAAGTAAGAAGCCAACCAAGTCTAAGGGTAACGCCAAAATCACAAAAGAAGAAATGAAGTAAAAATACCAAAGGGTCAGGATGCCTAAATCCCTTGCAGAGTATGACTTGGACATCACGGATTCAGAACTTGGTCATATTGATATGGAAGACTTCTGGGCCAGAACCAAGAAGGTCACAGGCAGTCCATGGATGGAAAAATTGTTCGGCAGTGGTTTACATTTCGCTGCAGGAATTCCCGTGAGCGCAGTAAACAACGAGTTCATGACGGTGGTGGGCCGTTGTTACAATAAGGACACTAGATGTGTCAAAAATGAGAAGGGTGAGGTAATAATCAACCTCACTACCTAGCACTTCGAAATCATGTTGGATATCCCCCACCACCGGCATTTTGTGGTGATAAGCCAAGAAGACTACATAAAAGCATGGAATGAAAATGAAGACAAATGCATGCAGCTTATGAATGAAGTATATCTGAAGAACAAGAAGGTGATAACCAGGTGGCTGCAAGTTATTCATCGCAGTGACTTCTCAGAGGAGCTGAGTGACACCATTACCTTCCTGAACAGGGTCTTTGGGCTTGCTGATGCCCATTACTTTCACAAATGGGATGCTCAGATATCTGGAAACAATGAGCAAAAATTTTCCTGATCAACGTTTTGAATGGGTGGATATCATCAGCAACACTATCTCCAAGCAGCTTCAACAACTCTCAACAACTAGGAGGTTCTACATGAAATCCTACGTGGTATACACTCTTGCCTCTGAAAGAGACTACCCAGCACTAAGTCGATGCGGGGTATGGCCCCAAGTAAGAATATATGAGTATTATCTAGAGTTGAGACTAGAAAATAGCATCACACAATTCAACAAAATCAATGATGCCTTCTTCTACGGCATCATCTACCTCTTAAGACCCAATGACTCATGGTCAGACAACCAAGATCATGGTTATTGCCACAGAGAAGTAGGGGGCGTTATTTACGCAATTCCCCACTTTCACTTATCTCAGAGCCACCAACTTCTTGGTGGAGCCAACCAAGTTACCGAGGTATGTGGGACCTAAGTTGATCCTATTGGATCTTTCCAGACAACTTATCACATACCACGAGAACTGTCTAAAAAGAAAGAAGGGTAGAACTCCATTCCCCCTCACAGTGGGTAGGTACACCTACACTTCCCATAGCAAAGCCTGGGAAATGTTTGCGGAGCTGGATTTTCTCAACTTGAAACACAATTTCCCAACAAGGCCAACCTTTGATCCTCGCAATTACTTCCCAAGGGCAAAGCTTGATCCGATTCACATCCCACAGATTGAGGATGTCTATATCGATCTGTATCACGAGGTCGAGCTCAGAAGAAAGGATCACTCCCACCTGGCCTTGGCAGAGATCATCCAATATGGTGTGGCCATTGTCCCGAAAGGTTTCCAAGTGACTGATCAAGAAGTTGATCAGGTCTATCTAGACATGGACGGGGAAAATTGGCCATTTTCCGAGATAGATAGAACAAAGGAACCTCAAACTATTTAGGAAAGGGTTAAAGGCACTCTGCAGTGCACAGAGCATTGGTGCAAGAAAAATGGTCTCATCTACCTTAGGGTGGACTTTACCACGTCTCTCTTGGGAAATGCACCCGCCAGGCCGAAGCACTTGCCAAAGGGCAAAGGGAAAGATAAATAAGGAGAAATGAGCACCGCTCAAGAGGAAACTCCCGAGAGTCCTCCCTCCACCACGCAGGAATAGGTAGTAAGCCTGATCTCCACAGAAGAAGAAGAAGTGGTAAGTGTTCTAAACGGGCACATCCACTCAGAATGTTGCCATTGCTATAAATATTGAGGTTCCCACCATCCCATATCTCGCTCCTCCTTCCCCTCCTCACGTCACTCAAGTAACCACTCCTTTGGTTGTGTCTTCTCCCCCATCTTCTACCATTCCCCCTTCCTCTTCCTCTATCTTCTCTTCCCTCACGGATCTGTCCCAAAGCATTTCTTCCCTCATCTCTCAGATCCCTTCCACCCCCCACGGTTTCCTCTCCTATAGTGACTCCTACCCCTGTGAGCATTGGAGGGTTGGCTTCTTTTTCAATGCCATTGCTAAGTGTCTCGACGTATTTTCCCATGTCCATTGTGGCTGCTCCTTCTTCCACCTCCGTTCCCTCTTGTCCCACTCCCCTAAGTCCAGAATGGATCTCCAAGCACCTGAGCCAGCACAAGAGGAAAGTCCCCATTGCACCTATGGACTTCTCCATCATCCCAACAAAAGGAGCTAAGAAGTAAAAGCCAATAACCCACTTCTCTTAGAGCGCTTCAGGTGAAAGGGTTATGGAGATCGCATACCCTGATCCCACAAAGGATAAAAAAGATTTGTCTCTTACAGATTATACAGTGACACAGGTCACAATGGGAACATCCTTAGAAATTATGTAGGGAGAGACCTTATCTGCAGTGGATGCCCTTTACAAAAAGCTTCAGGAAGCAAAGGAAGATAAGAGGATACTGAAATAACAAAACAAACATCTTCTCCAAGCCCTGTAGAAAATGGGCAGTTCAGCTCCTGTAGCTACCACTGAAACTCCTGAGGCCCTTAGTCAGGAAAGGATAAATTAGTACACCAAGATTGGCAAGCAAGGTATGGTAGTATCCACCTGGAGAGACTAGATCCTCAAGGATAGTGAGGAAGTAATTGTAAAGTTCACATAGCTGTATCATAATATTGATCTGGCTAATAAGGAACTCCAGGCAATCGTGGGACCTATCTCCAAAGATTTGGACCGTGCCAGGTTACAACATGAGACATTCTAGAAGATGCTTGACTACCTAGTCGATGACTTAGTAAAATTTGGCATCTTCGATCACCCAAGAGCACCCAACAAAGTCCTTGCTGCTTTGGACTATCGGGTTGACCAAATGGAATTTGTCTTAAAGAAAATTGATAAAATCAAGGAGGAAGCCTTGGATGTAATGCATAAAATGGAGCAGATCATCCTAAGGATGTCTCCAGGATTGCTCACCCCCATCATACGCCTTGAGGAAGGCAGATGACACTATTCGGCTCTTCAAGGAGATCATGTCGCAAGGTTTAGGGTCAGAAGCCACTTTTGACGCAGAATCTATCAACAACCTTCTGGCCTACGGTGATTTTGTTGGATACTTGATGGAGGTAGGTAATGAATACTTCAAGCTCCCAGAGAGACTCAGAGATGAACGGGAGACTTGTGAAGTCATCGGTGATCATACCAAGGGTCCCGCTCAGGATCAACTTCAACCGATGATTAGCAAGTTCATGGAGTATCATGTTTAATTTCACATTTCCTCTCCTAAGCAGAAACATGATACTCCTTTCCAGCCGCGGGATGACAACGAATAGGCTCCTTCCTCCTAGGGTTTTTCCCATTTTTGTTAAGTATTTAAAAGTATGTTGGCACAAATGATGATATCATCCATGTTGCACCATGAGATGTTGTCATCCACTAAACTGCCCCAAAGTCAACAGTTGACTTTTAGATATTTTGTAAATAGTTGTTGGTTCCTTTTTTCCTTCTTTCTCCTTCTCTTTCTATATATACTTGGATACTTGTTGTATCTAAAGGGTGAACATTCCTGCACACTATTGGCCTGTCTATCCATAGATCTGCCCACCCGACAGATTTTTGGACCAACACTTTCTAGTTGTTATATTTTGAAGTTAAATTTATCATTTTGAAAACATAAAATTGTAAATAAAGCTAGCTTATATAATTCATTAATTAAGTGTTGGCACTTAATTAATGGAAATCCATTAGAAATTTGGTTACAACCACCCCTCGGTCTATATAATACTTCTTTCTCATTGTAAAGGGTTGGATTTTGGTGCTTTTTGAATGTAATCATACAAAGCATTTGAAATCAATACAGAAGAAGAAGTTCTCTCCCTCTTTTCTAAGTTCTTTCTATTTATTTTCCTTGCAATTATGAATGTGAATCTAGTATATTTTAATATATAAACTGTGTGTTCAATCCATTTGCTATAATGGGAAGAACTTTGTGTCTATTACATCTATATTTAATGGATTTTTTGATATACTAATTCATGTGTTCTTGAAGTTCCATGCATGTATTAGTAATATGTTACTTTTCACTCTCTATATCTGAACTTGTTGCCTTCTTCACTCCTTTTCTTATAAAATTGAGTAATTTTGCACAACCAAGGAGAATACTTTTATTCTCTACTAGTGGATTAGATTTAAATGTGTATCCCTAGTTCACTCCTCTTACTCATACAAGCTATTGTTTCCTCCTTTGAATCCGTCTCACTTTTTCATCTTTTGTATTGAGGTTATAATAATATTAAGACATTCTTTACACAAAAATCCTCATTTAATGATTGTTAGTTTATATATTTGTAAATAACTATATTTTGTGGATTTTTGGTGAATAAGGGAACCTCCCCACAAAGAGGAGGGATCGTTATCCCATGAACTGTTGCTTGTGTCTAAAGATAGAATTTCAAATCAACAATTTTTGGGGGGAAAGTACTGTGCTTCCTACTAGATAATCTTCAAAGTAAACCAACAGTCACAACACATTGGTGGAAAGAAGGTACACACAAGGAAAAAGATTCCGAGATTTTGAGGATCTTGATTTTTCAATTGCTGGAGCAGCAAGGTTTTCGGCTTTCTCCAAAAATAAGAGGTAGAAATAGGTATTCAAGCACTCCTCCTACTAAAGAAAGAGTAGGTATGTCCTCTCAGGAAGACACTGGAACTCAACTACAAGTAAGTCCTAATACTCATGATTTTGTTTTAGTAGGTGTTGCAATTCCTTTACAAATGATTTTTCCTACAATAGTTATACCTTTGCCTTAGGGCCATCGAGTTGGACCTTTATCTGTTCCACAACCTTTGCATGACCTGCATAAAGGGAACATAAAGAATTTCCATATGTTTAAAGGTGATGGTAAAGTGCACCCAAATGAACGCATTGCAACCTTTATTGTATCATGTGGGGTTCTTGGAGTTGAGGATGAGGATTTTTTAGTCAAAAATTTTGTTGAGACTTTGAAAGATAATGTTGCAGATTACTTCTATCATCTCCCAAATGGTATTATTACCAGTTGGAATACCATGAAGACTTAGTTCGAGAATAGGTTCAAACTTGCTAAAGATTTACATGCCCTCTTAGTGTAAATTTCCCAGATAAAAAAATAACCTTATGAACCTATAAGGGAGTTTGTTGCCAAATTCAACAAATTGGTTGGTAAAATTCCAACTGCTACTCGCCCTGTTGATCTAATTCTAAAAATTTTCTTCCTTAATGCTCAGTTACCAGAGCTGAGTTATGCACTAAGGAGATCCAATCTTGATACTCTAGATGAAGATCAACGGTTATCCATAAGTGTAGAGGATGACCCGATAATGTCAGGCAAGTTGAGAAAAGAACTGCCTAAGACTAAAGCTTCTACTTCAGGTACATAAAACTCCGAACTGTTAGTTAAAAATTTGGCTGATGATTTGATTACAATCAAGAAGAATCTTTCTTAGAATGTAACCTACAAATACATTCCACAAATGAATTTTCAGCCAATAAATCATCTTCCTCTAGCCCAACCAAAGTTTGCGATTGAAGATCCTCTTATTAAATTTCTAGTGAATACATCATGTGAAGTCTAGGAGGTTGGTGATGAGATAAAAACAATAGAGGTGAAAAATCTTGAGGAAGAACCAGAAGAATTCCAAGAAGAGGTGGATGATTCTCAAATCAATTACCTCACTACTAAGGGATTTGATGATTATGATGAAGTAGTTGCAGACATGAACAACGAGTCTTATGTTGTCATGAATAGAGAAATATTAAATAAGAAGAAGGAAGTGGTGCAACTTGCAAAGAAGGATAATTCCAAGGAAGCCCCAACCACCATTCCAGTAGTCGCAAGGAGAGGAGCACCCATTCCTAATACTACTGCTAAGAAAGTAAGTGCTACTTATCCATCTAATACTTCTTCCACTTCCTCTTCTTTGCCTAAAGGAATTGCACTGTTTACTCTTGTTTCTAAAGCACCCAAAACCTCTACTGTTTCAAATAAATAATCCCAATCTACCTCAAGATCTTTTGATATCATTGATCGTATCAAAAATACCAAAATTCAAATTTTCAAAGCTGGGTTTTACCAGACCCAACCAGAATCCTTCACTCAAGTTGTCAAATTTATCAAATCCAAGCCTAGTTAGTCATCCAAAAATTCTAAAGGCATTTTTCCTACCCCCATGTCTCCTTCCCCACACAATTTGATGGCCTCTACACCTTCCACTTCTGAGAAAATTGATCCCTTCTATGTCACGCTACTCGTAGTTGACCATAAACTCAGTAATTGTGTTTTTGACTTAGGAGCATCAAAAAATGTAATTCTTGTTAAATTTTCTCATGCCCTTGGCTTCACCTAAACCCAAACCTTTGGTTCATGTTATTCAATGGATACTAAGGAGGTTCCCCTACTCGGGAGAATAAAATATGCTCAGGTATCTTTTGTCCGCATTCCCAGAGAAAAAAGTCAAGGCCACTATTTTGGTTGTAGATATTCCTCCATCATATGGTATGTTATTAAGTAGAAACTTCTGCAGGGAAGTTAGAGGGGAGATATAAATGGACTGGTCTCAAACTCTTATTTCATTCAATAGACAAATGAATAAGTTGTTTGTTGGAGAGAGAGGCTGAATATATTGTCCAAAAGATGGATGACCCTAAGGCTGCATATTCTTTATGAAGATATTGAGTCATGGCAATTATATGGTGATGTTTGAGATATGAGGCTAAAACTCCCAAGGTGGTTCAAGATGATCCCAATGGCATTTGGATTCTTAAGTTTGACAGAAGTTGTTCCACAACTAATTCTAGAGAAAGAATTGTTTTGTTCTCACTTGATGGTAAGCTCTCATGCTTTCTCCTAAAATCTTCAATTTGCCAACACTAGCAATACTATTCAAGTATGAGGCACTTCTTCTCAACCTAGTACAGTAGTAAGAGAAATGGGAATAAATAACCTCTACGCATAAGGAGATGTTGAAAGTTATCGTCAAACAAGTTCGTAGGAGTATTTTCAAGTAGAGAATCAGAGGCTGAAACACTATAGAAATTTGGTATGGGATTATGTTGAGTTATTGGATGCATTTTCAATTAATGTTGTGCCAGAAGATGGTAATAACATTAGAGATAGATGCTCTGAGCAATTTTTCAGTCTTTGCTCATCCCTCACCCTATGGATTTTTCCCAAGATAAATTTACAATGGAGATGATCTTTAGACCTAGTGTCCCAGACAATGCAGACAACGGGCAGGTATTTAATGATGACGAGCACTTGATTTCCTTTCTTGAACTAAAATACAAATTTAGTACAATTGTACTTTGAAGGAAGAGAAGTATGGCTATCGTGAATCCACTACATCTGTATGTATCTGAAGAAGGAGTTAAAGAAGAGTCTAACTAGGATAGATGTATCAAGCTTCAAAGGAAATAAGATACCTAAGGGCCTTGTGAGTTTGGAGGATTTATTTGATACAAGCATGATAGGTACATCAAAGGAAATGTATTACAAGAGGTTGGTCCAATTAGCTGAGTTTGAGAAGGTTAATATAGGAAGCAAAGAGGAGCCCAAATTTAGTCAATATTGGAAAATGTTGCTCTGGTGAAGAGGGAAAGAAAATGGTTCAACTGTTGAAGAAGTACGTAGATGTTTAGGATTATTCCTATGATGATTTGAAGACTTTTAAGCCAAAGGGAAATCCAACATTATATTCCATTAAAGTCCGGGCATCTCAACCATTTCCGCCAGAAGCAGATGCAATATAATTCAAAAATTACATGCACCATTCATCAGGAGATATCAAAAGCTACTCAATGCTCAGGATAATCTTCCCCATTCATCATTTAGCTTAGGTAGCTAACATTGTGCCAATAAGAAAGAAGAATGGAGAAATTCATATTTGTGTTGACTTCTGGAATTCTAAATCGGGCTTCTCTCAAGGATAGAGTACTGTGCTTCCTATAATGGACTAGATTTTGCAAGTTGTCACTGGTTTAGAGATCTTATTTATGCTTGATGGATTTTTCTGGCTACAACCAAATTGAGGTGGATGTATAGGACCAACATAAAACTACTTTTACAGCTCCTTGTGGCACATTTTCCTACAAAATAATGTTGTTTGGTCTAATTAACGCAAGTGCTAACATTCCAGAGGGCAATGGACATAGCCTTTAGTGACTCTGAAGAATAAATACATAGTGACTCTATCTCTAATGATCTAACTGTTTTCTCAAAGAAAAGGGAGGATCAATTTTCAACACCTGGAATTTGTTCTTCAAAGATGTAGAATGACCATGGAATTTCATTGAATCCAAAAAAGTTTCATCTTCGATGTTACAGAGGGGAATTTTTTTGGGCACATTGTGTCTAAGGATGGTAATAAAGATTGATCCTAAGCATATATGCAAGCTATCCAAAAGATATTTTTTCCAATAAGTAAGAAAGGTGCATTCATTCTTTCTTTGGGAAAGATTAATTTTCTTAGAAGATTTATTCCTAAGTTTTGCTGAAGTTGAACAAGGAACATATAGCTCACATGATGAAAGAAAAACAATCTTTTTGCTGGACTAGCCAAAGGGAAGAATGCCTTTGAGATATATCAAGATAGGGTTATTGTCCAATACACCTACTCCTTACTTTGCCTAGATTTTGACAAAGATTTTATAATCTACTGTTATGCCTATGAACACTACTTTATCAACCATACTCAGTGCAGAAAGAACTTCCAGGGGTGTGAAGTGCCTATCGCATTTATGAGTTATGTGCTTGAAGGATCACGAATTGAAATAATCTCAACTGGAGAAACATGCCTTCTCTATGGTGAAAGTAGTAGAAGCAGTTTCATGTTTCTACATCATGAATTCTCATTCGCTATTGTGTTTGTGTCAGATATAATAGTAAAGTCAATCCTCAGCACAGCATGAGTTTGGATCCAAGCGAGGTAATTTGGTGGTGAAATTCCAAGAATACGACCTTCAATATCAAGCCCACTAAGTTTTTTTTAGGGAAAGGCCTTTGTGGATTGACTTTCTAATGGTTTGAAGAATGAGCTAATTGAAAGAGATCATGAGACTAATGATGTACCAATTGTACTATTTCTAACTTCAACAAACGAGTGGTATGCAGATATCGTTCATTTCCTTACTTATGGAGAATGCTCTAACACACTTGAGTGCCAAAGAAAAAAGAGTTGGTAAGCTTCAATACTGCATAATATGTTCTCTGATGACAATTCATTGTTCAAGAGAAGGTATTGATGGTTGATTTATTAGGTGTGTTGATAAAGTAGTAGCAGAAGAGATTGTTGAGGGATTTCCATGATCAGGCCTGTGGAGGCCACTTTTCTTCCTCAGTGACAGCCCATAAAATTCTTCGTGTCCATGGTATTATTGGCCAACACTTTTCAAATATGTAGACAAAGTGGGTTTCAAAGTGTGAAGCATATCAAACTGTTTATGGGCGGACCCAAGTTGGCCACCTTTCCTCTTAAGTCAATGGTTATTGAAAATCCCTTCCGGCAATAGGGGCTAGACTTTATAGGAACTCTTAATACAACCTCCAAGTGCAGGACACACACACATGTGTTAACAGTCCATTGATTATTTCACAAAGTGGGTTAAAGCAATTCCAACTCAAGAGGACCACTTCTGAAGTAGTATGTGATTTCATCAAAGAAAATCTATTGGTCAGGTTTGGAATTCCAAATAAGATTGTTATAGATAATGCCCCCAACTTTTCCCCCCATGAGCTTATTGATTTATGCTGTGTATATGGCATTTCCCTTGACACATTCATCTGATTATTATCCACAAGGGGAATGGGCAAGAATCGAATCGACCAACAAAAACTTAGTAATAATTATCAGGAAGCTTGTAGATGAATCACAAAGGAATTGGCATAAGAAAGGTGTATTATGCCTCTCTGATTGCATAGAGATTCACACCAAAGAGATCCATCAGATATGTCTTCATTCTAGTTGGTGTATGGGATGAAATCTCAATTTCCAGTGATAATGGAATTATCCTACACTTCACCTTGCAAAAGCTTATTAAAGATAGAAGAGTTTTTGAGTGTCATGGAAAAAAGAACAATGTACCTGCAGAAGTTGGATAAAGAAAGATTACATGTAAAATTGATAGGATTACCGCACACCAGCAGTAGGTCAAGCAATTGTTTGAGATTACAAGTTGTTGACAGGATTACCACACACCAGTAGAAGGTCAAACAACTATTTGACAAGAAAGCCAAGTCCTAGGGACTATCCATGATTGGAGATATTGTCCTACTATAGGACAAAAGGCGGTGAACCACAGAGGAAGCCATGGTAAGTTTGATTCACTATGGCTTGGTCCTTTCAAGATTATACATTTTGTTGGTGAAAAAATATTACTATCTAAGCTATATGGATGGAAATTAAATTCCATTGCCATATAGTGGAAAATATTTGAAGTTATTTCAATCTTGAGTAAATAGCGGTCCTTTTTATATAGTCATGTAAATAGTTTTTTACAGTCTTTGTTTTTGGTTTGTGTTGTGTCTTTGTGTTTCCATGTTCTTCTGTATGGTATTGTTCTATATAAATTTTCCTAATGGATAAAGCACTAGTCTTGTAGCCAGATATTTTGGGGTCCTTTGCTCTGTCTTGTTTTCACTGTGTCAAGTTAGTCTAATCCCTGGAAAGATCCAACTGTTGTCACTTACCCAGAAAAATGTGTAATTTTTTTTAAAATGGAATTTTTGGTCAAGTGACCCCTTTGTCAAAATTGTTTGCCTTTGTGGATTCCTAAGGAGCAGAAATGATCAAAATAGTTAGTCATTTTCAAGGTTGTGAGGTCTAAATTTTTTATTACGGAAATTTCGGGTCCCGAAGGAACAGGAGGAACAAGTTCCTTCGGTCCTTCATTTCTCTGCATCCCTGCTTTTCCTGCATTTCATTAAGTCTTTTATATTGTGGATATTTGTGTTCCCCAAGGAATTGTACCGTCTAGGTCTTTGTTCCCCGCACTTGTTTCCCATCTGCAAGCCTTGTTTTTCTCTCCAATGGGTATCCTTTGTATTGCATACATTTGCGGTACTCCTGACCATATACCTTCCAAGCCTCTGTTCCCCACAGGCTCCTTTCTTCCACACTCCATTAAGTCTCTTTACATTGTGGAAATTTTAGATATTTGTGGAATTATTGACCCTCGTAACTCCTGGACTTTTGTTCCCTGCATTCCTTTTTTCTCCACATTGGCCTTCCTTTTGCAAATATTAAATCCTTCTTTATGCAGACCTCTTTAGTGTTGCAGGCATTTTGGACCATTGAGGAACCCTCGTCCTTTGTTTATTTCGGCACCTTGTTCCCCACAAACCCGCATTTTTCGCACTTAAAATAATTTTTATAAATTATCCTCGGGCCTTCATTTCCTCACATCTCCATCATATCCACAATATAAGAAGAAAATTGAGTATGAATGTTCTGCTAGCCTTTTCGTTTCCCACAATTCATTGTAAACCCTCAAATAGATCATGTGTCAAGTCATTATTGAATGAAAAGCTATAAAAGGGGTAAAAGTAACTCATTTTTCATTGTTCTAATTGCAAAGTTTTAACTGAAAACTGTGCACCTTGTCCCCATGCCCTCAAGGATGTTTTTGGTTGTATCTCATTGGTTTTTCATCCATTTTCAAAAATTCAAATTGTAGTAGATTCGTTGTCAAAGCGTCGTTCTTCCTGTTGCTAAGGTGAGTAATTTCATAGCATGGTGTGTCTATTTGCTGTCAAATTGAGCTTTTTGCCCTCCTTCCTTGCCTTTCCTAGTAGTCATTGTTGAAGCCACATCTCATCCTTCGAGACTTTTGTGCCTAACATTAGAGATAATGATATTAGACAAATTAACTTGGATGATTTTTGGTCTTGTATATTTGAAGCTACCCCTACTCCCATGGACCAATGTATTAAGGACAATGGAATTGTTAATGATGATGGTTTCCCTATCTTCGTTCAACATACAAAGATTGTATCAGCTTGTTCCTAGATTCATCAAAGATCTTATTAAAGTCATAAAATCCTTGTCTTCTCATAAGATCTTTGATGACTTTAAGATTAATATTTCTAAGAAGTGGGTATTCAGTGTTGAATGGAAAATCAAGGTACTTGAAGAGGAAGTCACAGAACTCAAGAGCATGGTACAAAAAGGAGAATCCTTCAAATCTAAGATATTGGCTGATTTGCAAGCTCTTATATGCCAATTCTATAGAGAAACATTCAGTGGACGAAGTCAAAGAAAAATTTAGTGCACTTGTCAAGGAAGATATGTTTACAGTCAAGACTATCAACAAAAGAGAGGATAGAATAAACCACAGAGCTACACAACATTGTTGTAGAGGTTACCAAAGGCCTGTTGCAAAATATAGGTATTGATAAGGAAATATAATATTCCCTTGGAAAATGGTTGAATGCTACAATGAACATTGTTATTCCAAATTTCATGGAGATTTCTAGTGCTTTGGCAAAATTCAGGCTTCATGTACTCAAAGTGAAGACTTTTGCTATGTTGGTTAGAATTTTAGTTGTTGAACACACAAGAAAAATTTTAGGGGATAGTAGTCCCTCCTCTCTATGGGAGAGGTTCCCTTATTCACCAAAAATGGGAAATCTGCCTATTTACAAATAAGCAATCTAACAATATCTAGATGACAATTTTGGTGTAAAGAATGCTTCCATATCCAATTATTCTCAATAAAGAAGATGAAAAGGTATGAGAATTTTAGAAACGAAAACAATAGTTTAAATGAGCAAGATTGGTAACAAGAGAAAGAAAGTTCAACTTTCCACCTATTAAGAACGCAATTATTCTCCTTGGTCATATAATATTACTCACTATTATCAAGAAAAGGAGTGAAGAAGGCAGCACTTTCAGATATAGAGATTGCAGAATAATATCATAAGTATGTCTACATAAGACTTTAAGAACACATGGACCTATATATATTTGAAAAATCCACAGGATATAAATTCAATAAACACAAAGTTCTTTGCACTATAACACATGAATTGAACACATAGATTCACAATCAAATATACTGAATTCAAATTTGCAATATTGAAAGATAAAAATAGAAATAACACATGAAATAGGAGGGAAAAGCTTCTTCTGTATTGATTTCAATTTTTTTGTATCTTCACATTCAAAACACAGAAATCGAACCACACTTTTCCAATTAGAGAAAATCCTTATATAGGCAGAAGAGTGGTTGTACAAAAATTTCTCTAATTCAATTGTCTTTTTAATTAAGTGTTTCCACTTAATTAATGAATTACATTTAGTTAGCCTTATTTACAATTTCATACTTTTCAAAATGGTAAAGCTAAATTTGAAATACATCAACTCAAAAGAAAGACTTAAGAACTAGAGGAAGGAGCACTTGTAGATGGCACGGCTGGAGTCTTCACTTTGAGTACATGATTTTTGAATTTGACAAAGGCACCATCAATTTTCATGCCCTTTGCGATGGTTTTGTTTGTCATGGAATTCAACCAAATTCCTAGGAATTCTTCCATTTCCCTTCCAATGTGTGCATTCTACAATAAACCTTTGGTGGCCTCTATGAAAACATTATGTAATTCAATGATTTCTTCCATCTTTTCCTTGGTCACAGTCTCAAATTTGAATAAATATTTTTTGACAAGTGCCCTAAATTTTTCTTTGATCTCATCTAATGGTTTCATCTCTATAGAGTTGTATTTCTAAAACTGACATCGTAGAGATTGAAATTCAGCAAGTATCTCATATTTAAATGTCTCTCCTTTTTGTACCATGCTTTTAAGCTCTGTAATTTCCTCTTCCAGCACCTTGATCTTCCATTCAACATTGAATACCCATTTCCTAGAAATATTATTCTTTGGATCATCAAAAAATTTGTGCGAGAGGAGGATCTTCTCATCTGTAGCCCTCATGATTCTAAGATCTTGAATACATTCCAACCATATTTTAAGCTCCTTATCATATCCAATGATTATTGTATCAAATTTAATTTGATCCAAGGAGATGTTGTCATATGCTTTATAGGATTCATCTATGAAATTTAAACCAGACACCAACATCCCTTCAACCGTTGCCACAATATATTTACCATATGCAGCATGTTTATGAATATCCTTGATTTCTTGAACATCTTCATCAGATAGAATAGTTGGAGGAGGCATTAAGGAGAGAGGAGTAGGATCAAGCATTATATCACTAGAGAGAGAATATTTGATGAAACCAGAAAGAACCTATAAATGTTCTTCAAGATTCTCGTATGTTTGTTTACCCTTTTCTACCCACTCAATGACTCTGGAGATTGTTTCTTTCAAATTATGCACTTATCCCTCAGGAGTAGACTTTCCAAGTGGAATTCTAGTTAGCTTAAGATCTGCAATAGTGATATCTCCTTCATCTTTCCCTCCTCTTGGTTTTTCTATCTCCAGAAATTACCGACCTCTTGAATCAAAAACCAGCCTAGAAGCAGATTTAGCCTTTTAGCTAGAAGAGTGGGAGTGGTACCAAGGAGGACAGCTACAACATCAAAACTTGGAGCTATCACTTAAGAAGGTGTCTTCATCTTCCTACTATCAATCATGGGTTGCACCCATGTGAAGGAATCACTAGAAGGTGGAGTAGAAAGTGGGCCCAATGCAAGTGTGTTAAGAGAACCAAGAGTTTGAGTAGCAGATACTTCCAAAGTGGGCATCTCAATACTAGAAGAAGACACTTCCTTATTTGGTGATTTGAGCTTGGGGATGCTCAACTTCCCAGAATATGGTTCTATAATTTCCACCTTATCTTCTTCATCTTCTTCTTTTTCAGTACTCCCACCCTCATAGTTATTTTCTTGATCTTCTTCTATTTCCTTTTCTTCTTCTTATAAAAGATGAATTATCTGTTCAATTTCCTTAATCTTTTATGTTTCTTCTTGAGAGGAGGGATGTTCATCTTTTTTTTTTCAAATATCTCTTCAATTTTCTCAATCTTCTCAGCTTTATCATTTTTGAAGTACACTTTGGTTGAAGATTCCACAGAAAAGTAGAAGGAATTTATTGAGTATGTACCTCTGGAAATGAAACAAAAACTTCCTTCTATGATGTGGATGCTCCTTAGGAAGAGAGATGAGCCACACCTTTCATATATGCTTTCATCTTCATCTCAAACCAAACCTTTGTCCTTACCAAGACTGGGTTGATCATTTCTAAAATATCATCTTTCTCTTTTTGAAACCAATTTATAGTGAGAAGATGTGTGTGTTGAATAGTTTTGACATATTCAAGAGAATATAGATCTTAATTTTCATCTGTAAAAGCCTCTAGTACCTTATATATATTGAAATATTTGATATGTTGTAGAGAAATTCAGCCAAAATACCTTCTTCTCACTTCATATTCATCTAAAAAACCCTCCCCATAGTCTTCCAGAACAAGCAAATGATAATAACTCATTCTGAGGTGATTGGAGATGAAACCTTTGATATCGAAACAGGTTCTCTTGTGGAATGTGTAAAAATTAAATGCAACAATTGTTCTATCCACATTTTGGGCATTCAAAGTTATTCTGCAAGTATAATTCCACAAAGAGATTGGGAATTGGATACATGTGATCTTTTTTTCTCTACATGTTCTATGCAACATGTCTAATTGCTTGCAAACCTCTACTAAGGCCAACTTGTCATTACAATACAAGGGGAGTATTTTTGGTGCACCTTCAAACCTAGCTAACCTATTATAGGAAAATATCTTGAATTGAATGAACAAATTGCCATATGTTGAAATTGGTTGTTTGGCCTCAGCAAACACCCTCTTACTTGCATTTCCCTATAAGATTCTAACAATATACATTTTGGAGGCATCATTGACTCTTCTAAAATGGTCTTTGTTGTTATCAAAGATTGGTTGTGGGTAGAATTTGTACATTGGTTCATTCTTTTTATCATCCATTAGAGATATACCCAACGAGACCCTGTATGTTGCAATTGTATACATGAGGTATGAGATCATGTATAATGTCTTGCTCTTTTGTTAATTGGACAGTTGTCCACTAAGGTTCTCACATATTATCTCTCTCCAGTTCAAGATTTGCTTCCCTTCACAGATAATGTTTATGTTAACACACATCCAAAAATGAAATTCATTGATAGAGGGGAGGCCCATTAATCTAGACAACAAATTGATTATATCAGATAATTCTTCTTTAAAATTTGATATGTACATGACTTTTGGAAATTTGGAGGCTTGTCTCTTAGTCATTTTAAGCCATGATTTGGCTATCATCACCTTGTACTTTTCCTTATCTTTCTCGAAAAGGCTTTAAGCATGCACCATGGTCAGAGTATTAGAGTCTTCAATGATAGGGATTTTAAAGGAAGCATTTATATAGTTGACATCTAATTTATAAATTACTTGGCCTTAGGGGTCTCTAATTTCTTTTGTGTCTAGATCAAAATAGGAGGTGCAAGCTAGAATAGTATCTGCACTTTCTACAGAGAGAGGAAAACCAACATAATGAAAAATCCCACTATATTTGATGCGTTGAGCCATGTGACTAGGGTTATCTCTAGAAATATGGGTCCATAAGTTATTGAGGTCAACATGTCAGACATCACTATCCCTAATATTAGGTACTAATTTTTCTAGAGAGGATATGTGTTCATAACCCTCGTACTAAAACATCATGGTGGCAAGGTGCGAAGACAAACCTAAGGAAGTAAGATTAACAATGGTGACAGGACAATAGGCAACGAGACTCAATTTGATTACCTTTGTCTCAAGAAGAATGGCAGTCTCCTCAGGATCACAATGCATGAAACTCTTTGCCCCTTTATATACATTTTTTTGTTCAACAAATGGCTTGTAAAACAATCATTTTAGGGTTTTCAGTGAAAAGTGGAGAACAGGAAAACATGTGGAACAATTTATTAATTTTCCCTATGATGCGGATATGACAGGTTTTTGGAGAAATGGAGACCCAAGGGAACATGGGACATGAAGAGATCGAAGTCCCGAAAAACCCGCAATATACTTAAAGGATTACAATTGTGGAAAAAGTGGGTATACAAGGAATAACAGGACAAAAGGAACACGGGTCACGAGTGCCTCAAATGTTCACAAACCCCGCAATACAAGGAAACACTTAGTAAAGTTTAAAATAAAATCTTGCGGGATAAAGGCAAGTGTGGGGAAGACAGAAATGCGGGGAACAGGGGGTCGGATGACACAATGTTCGTGAGTTCCTAAAATACTAGAAACCTCCACAATATAAATGACACAAAGGAAAGTGTGGATACATTGAGATTTTGGGGAACGTAAGGCCCGCGGGAACAAGGGGCCCGAGGGACGTAAATATCTAAAATCTCCGCAACACACAAGATTTAAAAGCAGTTCCCCAAAACATTTAAACTTCCACACAAGAAATAAAAAGATTATTGCAGGCAAGATGGAAATGTGAGGAACAAAATTCTCAAGAGAACATCTACCACTTGTTCCACAAAAACCCAAAATAGCCACAATACAAATGCCTTAGACCCGAAACACCAAAAAAAGACTAATTGTTGGAAAATTCACTTTTTGAAGACTTCACATAGGCAAACAATTTGACAAAAGAAACAATTGACCCAAAAATTTGAATTTTTTTTGAAAAATTACACATTTTCTGGGTAAGTGATAACATGTTGCATCTCTCACAAGTGCTCCTTCTTCTAGTTCTCAAACATCTTTCTTTCTTATTTTTATATTTTGAAGTTAGCTTTATCATTTTGAAAACATAAAATTGTAAATAAAGCTAGCTTATGTAATTCATTAATTAAGTGTTAACACTTAATTAAATGGAAATTAGTTAGAAATTTGATTGCAACCACCCCTTGGTCTATATAATACTTATTTCTCATTGTGAAGGGGTAAGATTTTGGTGTTTTTTAAATGTAATGATACAAAGCATTTGAGATCAATACATAAGAAGAATTTCTTGCCCTCTTGTCTATGTTCTTTCTATTTCTTTTCCTTGTAATTGTGAATGTGAATCTATTATATTTAAATATAGAAACTATGTCTTCAATCCATTTTCTATATTGTGAAGAGCTTCGTGTCCGTTACATCTATATTTAGTGGATTTTCGGATATACTAATTCATGTGTTCTTGAAGTTCCATGCATGCATAAGTAAGATGTTACTCTGCAGTCTTTATATCAAAATTTGTTTCCTTCTTCACTCTTTTTCTTATAATAGTGAGAAATCTTGCACAACCAAGGAGAATACTTGTATTCTCAACTGGTGGATTAGATTTGAACTTTGTGTCCCTAGTTCACTCCTCTTACTCATACAAGTTATTGTTTCCTCCTCGAAAGCCTTATCCCTTTTTCATCTTTTGTATTGAGGTTATAATAATATGAAGACATTCTTTACACCAAAATCCCCATTTAACGATTGTTAGTTTATATATTTTTAGATAAGTGGATTCCCAGATTTTTGGTGAATAAGGGAACCTCCCCACAAAGAGGAGGGATTGTTGTCCCCTAAACTGTTGTTTGTTTCTAAAGACAAAATTTCAAACCAACAAATAGGTTTTGGGACAGTACAGGTCAACCACAATTGTAGTATCACCCAAACTTGTGTTGTACAGTCCCAAAGAAGAAATTAGTGAGGAAAGAGACAGAATTTAGGAATGATACCTATAGATGGATAATTGTTTTGGATAATTAATAATTCTTGGATAAAAAAAAATCAATGTGTAGAGATGAGCAATTCATGAGAGAGATAGAAAGGTATGTCAATTGAGCTTAGAATGTGAGTATTTATCTGAGTATGGGTACAAATCAAAACTTGTCATTGTCAGATGATAAGTTACCAAATTTGAGTGTCTACACACCTAGAGTCTAGAATTTGGAGATCCTAAATGGGGAAAAAGCCCCCCCTTTCTTTTTTATTCAATAAGTAAATTATCAAAATAGAATGAAAATGAAAAAGATAGATTTTAAAATGTTTACCATACATGTCTACTCAATCAAATTCCTCCCTACACACACCTGTTGTAATCCATATATTAAAGGTCCTCATTAGTCACGCAATATAGTCTCATTTGGATCTCTCTTTGTAAAGGTAACATATAAGATTGAGGACAATTTTTTATTTTAACATTCACTTTTGTTTATATGGTAAGTTAAAAATTTCTAATGTTATATTATTTGTCACATAATTTTCCTCAATATTATTTACTCTTGTTGTTTTTATTCCTGATTTATTTATCACACCTATCGACTATGTGTCATTTCCCTACATAGGAAATATCAATTTTCCTTCTAGAGATAGCATTATCAATCTTACATTCAATCTTATCAAATATTGAGGGGGGCTACCTTAATCTATTTTTATTTATTTTGGTAGTATGATTATTTTTATTATTTAATGTGCATAGTTATAAATAATGATATAGATTGGAGGCCCTATGCAGATAAGGTACCTTCAATTCTCAACTCCTCATAACAAATACAACATGTTTCCACAGTGGAACGTATTTAGGAGATTGTTTAGTGTTATTTTATGTAATGCTTATATTTTTGACATAAAATTTTATTTTTTTCACTAAAGGTTGTATCTAGAATTGAATGCAAGATTTATCATAGATTCAGATGCATTTGACTTCACTTGGGTTCACAAGGGCATCATACCTACCTTGCGACTAAATCAGGTGTATCATTTCTAATATTACCTTTCTATCTTTTAGAATATTATTTATATTGACATTTATCCATGTACACATGTCATTATGTGTGTGTGTGTGTGTGTGTGTGTGTGTGTGTGTCCATATATATACATATACATATACATACATATACATATACATATATATACATATATATATGTATGTATGTATATGTATGTATACATACATACATACATACATATGTATATGTATATGTATACATACATACATACATACATACATACATTATATATATGTATGTATGTATGTATGTATGTATGTATATACATATATATATGTATGTATGTATATGTATGTATACATACATACATACATACATACATATACATACATATATATAATGTATGTATGTATGTATGTATGTATGTATGTATACATATACATATACATATGTATGTATGTATGTATGTATGTATGTACATATACATATATATACATACATATACATATATATATGTATATGTATGTATATATATGTACATACATATACATGTATATGTATATACATACATATACATATATATATGTATATGTATGGT